>CM046452.1:58525993-59161389 GCA_025506515.1 Flaveria trinervia | reverse complement strand
ATTATTTTAATTATTCTTCCTCTTCTTCATGAACTCCTGTTTTAAGGAATCATGTTTGTTTTATTACCTTGTGCCTGTACTTCCTCCGTGAACGTGTGCTAAGCCAAAACCATTTATAAATTCATCACCATTATCACCAATATATCATTTTTAATTATAACCATTGTCATTAATAAAACCATTTTAAGTTATCAATTACCATAAAACACGCTTTTAACATTAACGAACATTTTAAAGTCGTTTCAACCAAAACAAACTTTGGGAACTCGGGGGCTAAGTGCAGGGACTAAAATTGACATTTTGCAACCTGGGATGTGTATAAAAACCCCATCCCAGCCATTTTCTTCACTCTCCATTTCTTCTTCACTTCTTTCTTCACTATCTTCTTCACTTTTGCACCAAAATCGCTCCATTTTGTCTCGTTTTCGTCGTCTAGACTGGTCTACAACCTAGTCTACTCCATCCTTGTAGGTAGACGACCTTGGTTGTCCATTTCTTGCTCATTTTACTGCTGTCCATTTCTAGGGTTTGGGTGTTCGGGTCAACTCGAACACAAGAGGT
Source organism: Flaveria trinervia (assembly GCA_025506515.1). Classification (NCBI taxonomy): domain Eukaryota; kingdom Viridiplantae; phylum Streptophyta; class Magnoliopsida; order Asterales; family Asteraceae; genus Flaveria; species Flaveria trinervia. The sequence goes on along the minus strand of CM046452.1, from coordinate 59,160,828 downwards.
CGTGTGGGTGCGTGTGATGACTTTCTGCGTGTGCTTCTTGTTCGTGTGTGTTTGTTGTGTGATTCAGGAAGTCATTGTTGTGTAAAACCCGTGCTTGGGGCAGCCGAAGGCAGCTCTGCACTTTAGCAGTCGTGAACCTGCAGTTCAGGCGACTAGAGTGTTAAGTCGAGCGTCTGGTCCTGTTGTGTGACTGATGATGTTTGAGTGTGAATTTCCTTCCTGAGCGTTGATGATGATAAGGTAACATCAGTAAAAGTGTCATTGCTTGACCACAAAGATTAAAGTCAACGCTATCAAACATGCAATACTATTTCAATTGAAATCGACTAACATTTTACAATTATCGACAACCCACTTAGAACTGCAAATACTTAACAAGTGCTATCTTTTATAACAATGAGATCTTTATACGGATGTCACTAGCAATGACGCCTACTCTTAGTACTTGGATCTACATAAGATCTGATACGTGTGTCGTTTGTGTGTGTGTTACCCCGACCGAACCGATACAACCCGAACCGACCACACATTACCTTATGCTTTATACATGTCATTAATGCTTAATAATAACTGTCAACAGGCGTTTGACTGTTCATTGCATTCAACTGTTGGGAATCTTGATCATTCATACTTACCACTTAACATGTGAGTTTCGTGACCCCTTTTTATGCTTATACGACTTTACAAACATTCACAAACAGGGGGAAAAGTATGCTCGCCCGTTTTCTATGCTGCACAACATACATACAATTTACATTCTTGGAATCAACGTGCTACTGTTTTGTGGGTACTTATCTGATACATGCTTGAGTCTGCTTTGTGGTTCTTTCTTACAACCATTTAATTCCAGTATGGGAACCGACGGATAGGTATTGGTAGTACTACTTGGGTTGACACCCCCACCCTCGTGTTGGTATACTAGTTAGTACCAACAGAGCCAGGAACGGGCCTTGGGTGATATATTCCGACAGATTTCTTATGTACGTCGTTAGGTTTGGTGTAAAGCTCTTGTCATGTGATTTTGCTTACTTATAACTGTATGCGCGGTATTCTACAACAACTTTATACAACATCATTACTTATTTACTTTTAAACCTGCGAGCTCACCAACAATTTGTGACCATTTTGAGCATATCTTTTCAGGTGATCATGCTAGCTGAGATTCTAGGTGTGCTGCCTTAGTGGAGACCCTAGGATGCATTTTCGGGCTAAACTTGGTCTTTTGAAAACAATTGTTGTATCTGTTCAAACAACATTACACTTTGTAACTTGTTCCCAGGTTGTGGGAATTGCATACAATGTTATTATCTAGGTTTATCTTATATCATGTTTATGCTTATGGCTATGTTGTCGTGATTACTGACTAAACACGACACAAGTCCCCTTGTTGTTGGGTGTCGTCATGACACGCTTGTCATCATTATTATTATTGCATCTCTATCGCTTACTATGTGTTATGACGATTCCCGTCTCGTTACATCCCCGTATTTTCGCTCTTAGTGGGGGTGTGACATAATGCGTGAACAGTAAATATAAGTCAAATTAAGGTTGCATGACCTAGTAAATTATATTTAATATATTTTTTGCAAAAATGTGTAACTACAAATTGATGAATCAATGTATTCATGAAAACATAACAAAATAAATGGAATATGAACTAGTTATATAAAAACATCAAACAACAATTGTTCACGGATGGTTATTTTTTTTGTTTTTCTTAACAACCTCCATTGCTATAAAGTTTTGACTCTCAAGCCTTCTAAAGACACTCGTGAGTGAATCTAATCATAATCATCATTACAATCAAACTAAACAATCATAAGTGGAACATAGTATCTATTGCGAAAATCAAAACTAAAACTAAACATGAAATAACGAATGAGCCCTTGAATCTATACACTCGTGTCAAAAACTCGTTGAGAACATTCCACAACAATCTTCAAACACTCTTGCCCTAAAAATTCAACAAATCAATCAAAATGAAAAATATGGATCTAAAGAATACTTTATTATCACATAGGCAAAGAAACTAGGTTTAAAGAAAAAGAAAACTACTCGAGTTCACTGAAAAAGAATCGTGAATGAAATTAAGCTAGGGAATGAACGTAATCAGCCATCAAACGAGAACTACAATGCATGATCAATGAAAAGAAGTCAAATTGAAGTCGCATGACCTTGTAAATAAGATTTTCTTGTATTTTATTCAAAATGGTGTAACTAGAAATTGATACATCTATGTATTCATGAAAATTTAACAAAATACATGGAATAGGAACTAGTTATATAAAAACATCACACAACAGTTGTCCACGCATAGATAGTATTTGCTTTTCATAACAACCTCCATTGCTATTAAGTTTTGATTCTCAAGCCTTTTAAACACACTGTTAAAGAAATTATTCATATCTCATTATATCATCATTGGAATGACACAAACAATACAAAATGGAATGTAGTGTCAATTGCGAAAACCGAAACCAAAACCAAGCATGAAACCACCGAATAATCCCTTAAATATATAGACTCTTGCTAAAATCTCGTCGAGAACGTTCCACAAAACACTTGAAAAAGTCCTACCCTAAAAATCCATGAATCAAACAAAATGACAACTGTGGATCTGAAGAATACTTTATTACTATATAGGTAAAAAACCATGTCTATAGAAATAGAAAACTACTCAAATTCACTCACAAAGAATTATGAATCAAATTAAACTAAGGAATGAAGGTAATTAGTCATGGAATGAGAAATGCAATTTGTGATCAATAAAAATAAGTCAAATTCAGGTTGCATGACCTAGTAAATAAGATGTACTTTTATGTTATGGAAAATTGTGTAACTACAAATTGATGAATCAATGAATTCATGAAAACATAACAAAATAAGTGGAATATGAACTAGTTATATAAAAACATCAAACAATAATAATTAACGGATGGTTAGTTTTTTGCTTTTTGTAACAACCTCCATTGCTATAAAGTTTTGACTCTCAAGTCTTCTAAACACACTCATGATCAAATCTAATCATATCTAATTATAATCATCATTAGAATGAAACTAAACAATCTTATGCAGAACATAGAATCTATTGCGAAAATCAAAACTAAAACCAAACATGAAACCAACGAATGAGCCCTTAATCTATACACTCATGTCAAAAACTCGTTGAGAACATTCCACAACAATCTTCAAACACTCTTGCCCTAAAAATCCAATGAATCAATCAAAATGAAAACTATGGATTGAAAGAATACTTTATTATGATCTAGGCAAAGAACTAGGTTTAAGAAAAAGAAAACTACTCGAATTCACTAAAAAAGAATCCTGAATCAAATTAAGCTAGGGAATAAAGGTAATCAGCCATCAAACAAGAAATGCAATGCATGATCATTGAAAGAAGTCAAATTGAAGTCGCATGACCTTGTAAATAAGATTTTCTTGTATTTTATTCAAAATGGTGTAACTACAAATTGATACATCAATGAATTCATGAAAATTTAACAAAATAAATGGAATAGAACTAGTTATATAAAAACATCAAACAACAATGCCAACACATTGATAGTTTTTTGCTTTTCTTAACAACCTCCATTGCTATGAAGTTTTGACTCTCAAGCTTTCTAAACACACTTGTTAAAGAAATATTCATATCTGATTATAATCATCATTGGAATGACACTAAACAATACAAAATGGAATGTAGTGTCAATTGCGAAAATCAAAACCAAAACCAAGCATAAAACCCCCAATAAGCCCTTAAATCTATGGACTAAAGAATAGTCCTACCCTAAAAATCCAACGAATCTATCAAAATGAGAACTGTGGATCTAAAGAATACTTTATTACTATCTAGGTAAAATAACGAAGTCTATAGAAATAGAAAAATACTAAAATTCACTCACAAAGAAGCGTGATCAAATTACACTAGGGAACAAAGGTAATCAGTCATCAAATGAGAAATGCAATGTGTGATCAATAAAAATAAGTCAAAAATAAGATTTAATTATATTTTGTGCAAAACTGTGTAACTACAAATTGATGAATCAATGTATTCATGAAAACGTAACAATAGTTATATAAAAACATCAAACAACAATAGTTCACGGATGGTTAGTTTTTTGCTTTTCGTAACAACCTCCATTGCTATAAAGTTTTGACTCTCAAGCCTTCTAAACACACTCGTGAATGAATCTAATCATATCTAATTATAAGCATCATTAGAATCAAACTAAACAATCATAAGCGGAACATAGTATCTATTGTGAATGTCAAAACTTAAACCAAACATGAAACCAACAAATGAGCCCTTTAATCTATACACTCATGTCAAAAACTCATTGAGAACATTAAACAATAATCTTCAAACACTCTTGACCTAAAAATCTAACGAATCTATCAAAATGAAAACTATGGATCCAAAGAATACTTTATTATCATATAGGCAAAGAAACTAGGTTTAAAGAAAAAGAAAACTACTTGAATTCACTAAAAAAGAATCGTGAATGAAATTAAGCTAGGGAATGAAGGTAATCAGCCATCAAATGAGAAATGCAATGCATGATCAATGAAAAGAAGTCAAATTGAAGTCGCATGACCTGGTAAATAAGACTTTCTTGTATTTTATTCAAAATGGTGTAACTAGAAATTGATACATCTATGTGTTCATGAAAATTTAACAAAATACATGGAACAGGAACTAGATATATAAAAACATCAAACAACTGTTAATTGAGAAAATCAAAACCAAACCAAGCATGAAACCACCTAATAAGCCCTTAAATCTATAGACTCTTTCTAAAATCTCGTCGGGAACATTGCACAACAAACTTCAAATAGTGCTACCCTAAAATTCCAACGAATCAATCAAAATGAAAATTGTAGATCTAATGAATACTTTATTACCATCTAGGTAAAAAAACCAAGTCTATAAAAATAGAAAACTACTAAAATTCACTCATAAAGAATTGTGAATCAATTACACTAGGGAAGGAAGGTAATCAGTCATCGAATGAGAAATGCAATGCGTGATCAATAAAAATAAGTCAAATTGAGGTTGCATGACCTAGTAAATAAGATTTACTTATATTTTATACAAAACTATGTAACTACAAATTGATGAATCAATGTATTCATGAAAACAAAACAAAATAAATTGAATATGAACTAGTTATATAAAAACATCAAACAACTGTTAATTGAGAAAATCAAAACCAAACCAAGCATGAAACCACCTAATAAGCCCTTAAATCTATAGACTCTTTCTAAAATCTCGTCGGGAACATTGCACAACAAACTTCAAATAGTGCTACCCTAAAATTCCAACGAATCAATCAAAATGAAAATTGTAGATCTAATGAATACTTTATTACCATCTAGGTAAAAAAACCAAGTCTATAAAAATAGAAAACTACTAAAATTCACTCATAAAGAATTGTGAATCAAATTACACTAGGGAAGGAAGGTAATCAGTCATCGAATGAGAAATGCAATGCGTGATCAATAAAAATAAGTCAAATTGAGGTTGCATGACTAGTAAATAAGATTTACTTATATTTTATACAAAACTATGTAACTACAAATTGATGAATCAATGTATTCATGAAAACAAAACAAAATAAATTGAATATGAACTAGTTATATAAAAACATCAAACAACAATAGTTCACGGATGGTTAGTTTTTTGCTTTTTGTAACAACCTCCATTGCTATAAACTTTTGACTCTCAAGCCTTCTAAACACACTCGTGAATGAATCTAATCATATCTAATTTTAATCATCATTAAAATCAAACTAAACAATCATAAGAGGAACATAGTATCTATTGCGAAAATCAAAACTAAAACCAAACATGAAACCAACGAATGATGTAAGGCCCCATTCCGGGACGCTTAGAGCTGGTCAATCATTGCTCACAATACATAAAATTACATTTAACTTTCATGAAAACCTCGTAGCGGAACATTTAAATAACTGTTCATTTCATAATAACTGTTTTTGCAAGTTAATACAATCATTCATTACACATTTACATTTTTTCACATTACAATGCAAAAACAGTAACAAAAGAATGCCATCCAAAATGCCAAGTAGCTGCCCCTTGCCATCCTTAGCAATGCTCACCTACCAATTGGAAAATGCATAAAAAGTCAGCATTGTTGAGCGAGTTCTAGTTTTATACTAAAACATACCTTACTTTCATTAAAATTGTTCTTTACTTTTTCATGTGAACACACGTCATACGTACAAATAGATAATATCATTATTATTTTCATCATTCGTTCATCAACTTCCTTTCATTCATCGTACGTCATTATCATTCACATTCATTACTTTCATTTGTTCGTTCATCATTACATCATTTAATTCCATCAAAACCGTGAACCATACCCTAACGTCATGCATAAAGCTGATACTGGGCCGGGGTCCATCATAGACCCCCCGTCATGGCGCACAGCAGCGTGCCACAATATCTAGGGTAAGAGACAAAGGTTCAATACATATGGTCAATCACAAAGAAAGACCCCGATGTGCATCCTTCTAGGGTAGCTAACCCGCACACCTTTAGGCTAACACCCTACAATACGGTGTGTCCCGACATACAAGGCTTGCAAGACATTCATTACTTTCCATCGTTCATTAATGCATGCATTCATTCATCATGTTCCTCTTCTCATTATCTTCCACTTCATGTTACATAATACTTTCATTTCAATCATTAACATTCAACGTAAAGCAATGGGAAAATAATCATACATTATAAGGAACATCAACATCAGCAGTCAACATCATCATACATGACATCATGCATACATCTATACATCATACATACCATCATGCATAAGCATCATACATACATCATAACATGCCCATCATAACATCTATGACCTCAAAAGTCAACTTATATAGCCCCCGGGAACCTCCCAAGTCAAAGCCTACATTCATCTTTTTCCAAGAAAGTCAGAAAATAGTCTAAGTGTTCATCCGCATTTGCTATAATTCATCCGCATTTGTTTTACTTCATCCGCATTTTGTTAGGACCGTTTAGGTATGGAGTACTAACTGATTTACATGTATACCAGACCAAATAGTGCAAAATCCTATTTGATTGGCGATCCAATCAGTGAGAACACAAGTATAATCGATCTAAGAATGAATCCAAACGTCAAGAATGATTGTAAGATGATTAAATGTGATCTATGAACTTGGAACAGATAAGATGTACCATGATCTGAAGGAGTGTTATTGGTGGCCGAACATGAAAGCTAAGATTGCCACCTATGTAAGCGAATGTTTAACTTGCTCCAAAGTTAATATGGAATATGAGAGACCATCCGGTTTACTTTAGCAACCATAACTTCCAGTGTGGAAATGGGAGCAGATCTCGATGGTCTTTGTCACAAAGTTGCCCAGGACTCCTAGCGGATGCGATACCATTTGGGTTAAAGAAGATCGCTTAACAAAATCCACTCACTTTCTAGCAATCCGAGAGACTAATCGAATGGATAAGTTGACATGGATTTATTTAAGAGAAATAGTCTCTTGGCATGGTGTATCAATATCCATCATATCCGATCGTGATGCTCGGTTCACTTCTGTCACACCCTCAAAATCCACTTGTGGAGTTTTACCGCGAGGCATGTGAACAAACCAGGATCACAGTCAATAGTTACTCAGAACGACTCTATATGCCATAATTTAAATAAAATCAACCAAGGTACAAACTTTAAACAGTGCGGAAGCGTTTTTGAAAACAAGTCAGAGAAATAAAAGTATAACCATGGCAAAACATGTGCCACCCCAAAAGAGTAAACAAATAATCATTAAAATGCTAAAATTGTCTTGAAGACCGAGTCTTAGAATGCAGTGAACCATGCAGTGCTCCTATGGCAAGCAAGCTAATGACCTGAGAATAGCATACTAAAATGTCAACACAATGGTTGGTGAGTTCACGAGATAATCAAACATAAACAGTTTAGTAACAGAGATACAAGTAGCGCATTGTAACGATAGCTAGTCCATTAACAATAAATATTATTTCATAGTGATTTCGCAATTGAAGCTGACTGTGTTACGTTGTTGCCTCCTGCCACGACTTAACAGGTCGTGACAATGTTCATTAAAGACAACTTGCACCCGGTTGACCTCGGGTCACACAGGTGGGGCTCGTCAGACCGAGTAGTACTACCTAAATTTCCCCGCTATTCAATATTAACAATTTGAAAATGTGAGGACTTTTCCATGATATCAACACTATATAATATTGTACACAACTTGAATATATAAAGCGTTCGTGATTTACCAGTATGCTATCTCCCCCAAAAGAGATTAAATAAAAAGTGGGGCATGAACTCACCTGATATGCGTATAGATACTTAGAGTTTGACTTGGCAAACAGAATAGACAGACAACCTTCAGAGGTTACCTAGATCATATAAGTACATGAGTACGTGTAATCAAAGAACATGTGAAATCCTAAGTACACTACAACCAAGGACTCAAGATTTCAAACAAAACATACATGTTTGACCTAGTTGACCCGTTTGACCCGTTGGTGACTTTATGTGTTGTAAACCATTCAAGTAATCATACACATATATCATACATAGTTAACATTCAAACAGATCATATGTATGCTATATCATCCAGGTGTAATACTTAGATCATCATACAACCAAGTATCATACAAGTCATGCGAATCTAGAACATTAACATAACCACTAGTTATGACACAACTAACATGACACACAAAGATCAAACCACTCACTACATGCCATGTGAAGCCACTCACTACATGCCATGTGAAGCCACTCACGACTTCATATCCTAAACCCTGCCAATCCTACTAAGTAGGGGCCTCAGATTCGCACGCGTGTATGATGATCATAATCACATTCATTAGCCATGTACATTGCATTCAACATCATCACAACAATCAATTTCCAGTCCCAAACATGATGTCCTAACTACTAATCAACATCAACATCATACATGATCATAAATGTCCAAATATCATTCATGATTACCCTGGCATCTCATACAACCAAATTACCATGTTCTACCACATTATAATTTATCCATGATCATACTAACATGCTCCTAACATCCCAAACATGTTCAAACTACCATTTTTCAGACTTAATGCAAATAAAGTTTCCCTTTTGGGAAAGTACATCCCAACATCTATCAACCACCCAATGTATTCATGAATTCATCATAATTATACCATCTCAAGCTCATAACAATATCTAGGCATGATCAACAATACCTAATCATCATAATCTAACAATCTTCATGAACAAAAGTTTCTACTTTTGGCAAGCTATGAACAACAACATCAAATTAAATATTTCTAGCATTCATAACAACAATCTAGCATCTAATCATCATCATGAACACATCCATAACATCATATCATCAATAATTCAACATTACATGCAAAATAAAGTTACTATTCTTAGTAACCTATGAACAATGCATCAAAATCCCAACTTTCTTGCATAATCAACGTTAACTAACATGTATACAATCTAACTAACATGTTAACATCATCAATTGATCAAAACTCAACACCAAGAACATCAATTTCGCTTAATTAGGGTTTGGTATTTGTTTTGCTTAATTTAATTTACACATTTACCCTTTTAACCCTTGTAATTTGTATTTTATAAAAACTAAGCTTTAAACTCTTTGTAAAGTGTTTTTAACTTAATGATATAAAGATATAAACTAATGAAAATCATTATATATCTTATCTTTATAAAAACACAAGACATACGAATAAATAGGCTTGTTTCCGTGTTAACCGATTAATTTTCTAATTAACATTTTAAAAACATGCAAACACATAAACATAACACAATAATCGCATAATCAATTAGATTCTCATTAATTTAACATTATTCATTATTATTAGGTCACCAACGTTAAACGACAACTAGTGTGTGTTCACGACACGTGTATGCAAGACTTAACGGAACTAACGGAGTTTGGTAACAGAAATTTACCGGATGTCACAACTTCTCCTTTCTATTAATCATTGCAACGATCATTGGGAACGCTGTTGGAAGTGAGCACTGCGTAACATCCGCAAACCGATGGTCAGAGTGAGCGTACGATCCAGATGTTAGAAGATATGTTATGTGCCTGTGTGACTGATTTCTCTAGTAATTAGGAAACTCATTTACCATTTGTTGAGTTCTCCTACAATAACAATTATCACACCTCAATCAAAGATGCACCTATTGAGGCACTATATGGGTGTAAGTATCGATCACCTGTTTGTTGGACAGAAGTTGGTGAAAGCCAACGTACAGGTCTTGAGCTTGTGCATAAGACGACTAAGAAGAATGTGCAAATACGTAACCGTATGGCAGCAGCACGTGACCGACAGAAGAGTTATGTTCATGAACATCATAAGCTTTTGGAGTTTCAGATTGGTGATAAAGTACTCTTAAAGTCTCACCCTGGAAAGGAGTGATATGATTTGGAAAGTCCATTGGAACTCCAAGCGTGGACCTGAGCTTACTTGGGAACGCGAGGATCAAATGAAGAAGAAGTATCCACAACTGTTCAAAGATCAGGCATCTGCTTTTTAAGGTATCATTCTTATCATTCAGGCATCAACAAGGGGATGATGTCATAACTCTAGTGAAACCATACATTCTTTGTTCTTATGTTTCTTTCTGTTTGGGTGTTTAGATATTTTAGATACCCCATCATAAGCAAGCTTCTGACCTTTTATCGTTATTATTAAATCTGGTGTTTAGTTTTAACCTGATGTTCTAATTTTCGGGACAAAAATTTCTTCAACAACGGGATGATGTGACAACTCGTATTTTCCGTTCAACCCCGTTCCTATAACCTAACTTCTAGTCATTTATAATCATATTTATTAAAAACAAATAATAAAGAAAATAAAATTTTTGATTTTTTACATAACTAATATTATTATTAAATAAATTTTAAACTAATTAAACTTATGAGACACCTCAATGTATAAATTAATAAAACTTTGAGGACTAATAAGCAAATTCCAACATCTCTTTCTTCTATATCCAAACCACCGACGACATTCTTCAAAACTACAACCCTAATTCACCCTACCCTCATTGTCGTCGCTAATCTACCTCCTTATGCATGGTCCTCCTCAACAATCTCGTAATTCCGGTCAAGTTCTTCAACGCTCCCCTGAACCACGAGCACGTTATTGCTCATGAAATCACGTGAATCGTTTTCGACAGCCCTCTTTGTTCATAACCGCATGCGCTTGAATCGTTTATACCGACAGTTGCAAACAGTGTTCAAAACAGCCTTCTATCTCGTCCGGTGCGGTTTCTCTCATTATTCGCATTCGCTACGGTTACGGTTTTGTGTTTCGGAGTGGGGGTTATATGTACGTATGAATGTGTGGTGTGTAATCTGCATGTATGTGTGTGTATGATGCTGCGATTTTTGTGTGTGTTATGTGTGTGTGTGGTGTGTGTAATCCGCATGTATGTGTGATAGTGTGTGCTTCGATGTATGTATATGTATGTGTTCCTGTCGTGTATATATATATATATATATATATATATATATATATATATATATATAATATATATATAATGGGTGTCGTTTATGGTCATGAATGTTCCTTTGAATTTAATTGTATGGATAAGGTAAATGTGTGTTTTTGCATTATCATTGGTATTCATATATAAGGTGTTCATATGCTCATCCATGTGTGTGTTTGTGACCTGCATGCGTGAGTGTGTTGTGTGTGCTTGTGTGAGTGTTAGTGGGTGTTCTAATGCACAAATATGTGTTTCTTTAATGTGTGTTTAGTTTTGCTTAGGTTTATGTGGGCTAGCCATGAGTTGTATGCGTTTAGTCTTGAGTGTGGGTGTGTGTTTCCATCGTTTATGTGGGTTCTTTCTTATGTGTTTTATGTAGTAACTATGTTATTATGTATGGGTGTATGGTGCTTGTTCAATTGGGATTACCTGGGATGGTATGCATATATATTAATCTAATTCATAAGCTTGTTGATAATATATATGTTAGAATATGTAGTTAGAGTTAGTATAAATTTATATAACTATATAAGATGCAAGGTGGAAGTTATCACAAATCAAGAAAGTTTTAGTTCATAAGGTGGGTTTTAAGTAGTGTAAATTAAAAGTGTTTTGTTATAAAATACAAAGTGATTAAGCCATTAATCATAGGTATATATACTTGTTATAGGTGTGTGATTCGTTTGGGGTCATTATGACATATTATAAAATGTTAGAACTTATTATAAAAAGTCTTTTAATTTAAAAGTATATATAAAGAATATTTTCACGCATGATTCGGATCATGTTTAACAAATTGAGTTTTATACTTGTATGAATTTGTATATAATGGTGTTTGCTTGTACATGGAGAAGTTATACATAACCGACACCGTAACCGAACTGTAATCGCAAAACATAACATTTGATTCTCAATAATTAATTTTATTACTTATATTTAATGTCAACTAAATACTAAATTAAATACAGGTTAATTGAGGCCCTAATCTTTTGTGCTTACATTTGCGTGTTGCTCTGCATTCAAGGTGAGTTCTCAGCCCCGCTTTACCTATTTTCTTTGGGGTGGAAGAAACGTGTGTTCTAAATGTATTTTTCATTGATCACTATTATTGTAATATCACTTGTTTACTAGTGTGACACAATGCTTAAGTCCTCACTTTCGAACCGTTAATATATGTATTTAGTGAGGTAATTCTAAGTAGATCTACTGGGTTTGACAAACCCCACCCGGGCTAGTCGCGCTAGCACAACGTTCATCAAACGGGTGTTTAATTAACCTAATATCTGTTGCTGTGACCGGTGTTCATAGCTGAGGCATTCTTTACGTTGTCAGCGTCGGTTGCGAACTTCATACACTTAGTAACTTGTTGAGCAGACTAGCTATTCACTGGTATTACTTTGATTACTGTATGAGTTTAATGTTATGTTCTATTTATCAAAACCTATGAGCTCACCAACTTTGTGTTGACACTTTAGCATGTTTCTTTCAGGTTTCTTAAGCGAGCATGACTAGGATCATCACATCATATCATTCATCATTTATTGGGTTAACAAAGAACATTTACATTTTCTACACATTATACTTATCTGGTTTTGCGCGTGTTTGCGCCCGTTTAAATTATGGTTTATACGCTTCTACATTTATTTTCATGTTTCGTATTTAATTCTGATTTTAAGAAACTTTATTTAATTTGGAAATTATGTTTCGTAATTGTTGCGTCATTTAGTGCAACTAATTGCTAAGATCCTTGTATGTCACGCGCCTTATCGTATTACCCTATTTCTGGAAATTGAGAGTGTGACATATTAGGATTGATTCGATGGATTTTTGAGGCAAGAGTGTTTGAGTTTGTTTGGGAATGTTTTCGTTAAGTTTTGGGCACGATTGTATTGTTTCCAAGGCTCATTCATGTGGTTTGGTGTTTGGTTTTGGTTTTGATTTATATAATAGATACTATTTCCTTTTATGATTGATTAGAGTGATTCCATTGATGATTATAATCAGATATAATTAGATTAGTTCACAAGCGTGTTTAGAGGGTTTGAGAATCAAAACTCCATAGCAAGGGAGGGTGTTAAGAAATGGCAAAAACTATCCATGCATAAGCTATTACTGATTAATGCTTTTGTATAACTAGTTCATCTCCCAATGTATTTAATTAAGATTTCACAAATTCATTGATGCACCAGTCTGTAGTGGAAAAATATTTTTTAAAATACAAGTAAATCTTTTTACTTTGTCATGTAACACAAATTTGAATGCTTTCTCATAGAATAAGCGTTGAGTTTTTGTTTAATGTCTGATTACTTTCATTAACCATTGTAATTTGTTTCTCGAATCTTTCTAAAAGAACACAAGTATTTTTGAGTTTATTTAATCCAAGTTTCTTTGCCTAGATTATAATAACGTATTCTGTGGATCCCCAATTATCATTATGATTGATTTGATGGAGTTTTGAGGCAAGAGTGTTTGAGTTTGTTTGGAATGTTCTCGTCAAGTTTTTGGCATGTGTGTATTGTTTCCAAGGCTTATTCATGTGTTTTCATGTTTGGTTATGGTTTTAATTTATATACTAGATACTATTTCATTTATGATTGATAATAGTGATTCCAATTATGATTATAATCAAATATAATTAGATTAGTTCACAAGTGTGTTTAGAGGGCTTGAGAATCAAAATTCCATAGCAATGGAGGGTGTTTCGAAATGGCAAAAACTATCCATGCATAAGCTATTGTTGATTGATGTTTCTGTATAACTAGTTCCTCTCCCATTTATTTAGCTAAGATTTCATGAATCCATTGATGCACCAGTCTGTAATGGAACAATTTTCTTTAAAATACAAGTAAATCTTATTTATCTTGTTGTGTTACACAAATTTGAATGATTTTTCATACATCATGCGTTGTGATTCTTGTTTAACGTCCGATTACTTTCATTAACCATTGTAATTTGTTTCTTGATTCTTTCTAATTGAACACGAGTATTTTCAAGTTTATTTCAACCAAGTTTTTTTTTGCCTAGATTGTAATAACGTATTATGTGGATCCCTGATTGTCATTACGATTGATTCAATGGATTTTTAGGTTAGAGTTTTTGAGTTTTTTGGGAATTTCTCGTCAAGTTTTGGGCATGAGTTATTGTTTCCAAGGCTCATTCGTGTGCTTTTGTGTTTGGTTTTGGTTTTGATTTATATAATAGATACTATTTCCATTTATGATTGTTTAGAGTGAATCCAATGATAATTATAATCATATATAATTAGATTAGTTCACAAGTCTGTTTTAAGGGCTTGAGAATCAAAACTCCATAGCAATGGAGCGTGTTACGAAATGGCAAAAACTATCAATGTGTAAGCTATTGTTGATTGATGTTTTTTATAACTAGTTCATCTTCCATTTATTTAATTAAGATTTCATGAATTCATTGATGCACAAGTCTATAAGGAACAATATTTTTTAAAATAGAAGTA
Source organism: Flaveria trinervia (assembly GCA_025506515.1). Taxonomy (NCBI): domain Eukaryota; kingdom Viridiplantae; phylum Streptophyta; class Magnoliopsida; order Asterales; family Asteraceae; genus Flaveria; species Flaveria trinervia. The sequence goes on along the minus strand of CM046452.1, from coordinate 59,145,804 downwards.
AATCTTATTTACTTTGTCATGTTACACAAATTTGAATGCTTTCTCATAGAATACGCGTTGTGTTTCTTGTTTAACATCTGATTACTTTCATTAACCATTGTAATTTGTTTCTTGATTCTTTCTAAAAGGACACAAATATTTTTGAGTTTATTTAAACCAATTTTCTTTGCCTATATTATAATAACGTATTCTGTGGATCCCCAATTATCATTACGATTGATTCGATGAAGTTTTGAGGCAAGAGTGTCTGATTTCGTTTGCGAATGTTCTCGTCAAGTTTTTGGCACGTGTGTATTTTTTCCAAGGCTGATTCGTGTGTTTTCATGTTTGGTTATCCTTTTAATTTATATAATAGATACTATTTCCATTTATGATTGATAAGAGTGATTCCAATGATGATTATAATCAAATATAATTAGATTAGTTCATAAGTGTGTTTCGAGGCTTGAGAATCAAAATTCCATAGCAAGGTGTTCGAAATGGCAAAAACTATCCATGCGTAAGCTATTGTTGATTGATGTTTCTGTATAACTAGTTCCTCTCCCGTTTATTTAGCTAAGATTTCATGAATTCACTGATGCACCGCTCTGTAATGGAACAATTTTCTTTAAAATACAAGTAAATCTTATTTACCTTGTTGTGTTACACAAATTTGAATGCTTTTTCATACATCATGCATTGTGTTTCTTGTTTAACGTCCGATTACTTTCATTAGCCATTGTAATTTGTTTCTCCATTCTTTCTAATTGAACACAAGTATTTTCAAGTTTATTTCAACCAAGTTTTTTTTGCCTAGGTTGTAATAACGTATTATGTGGATCCCTGATTGTCATTACGATTGATTCAATGGATTTTTAGGTTAGAGTGTTTGAGTTTGTTTGGGAATTTCTCGTCAAGTTTTGGGCACAAGTTTATTGTTTCCAAGGCTCATTCGTGTGGTTTTGTGTTTGGTTTTGGTTTTGATTTATATATAGATACTACTTCCATTTATGATTATTTAGAGTGAATCCAATGATAATTATAATCATATATAATTAGATTAGTTCACAAGTGTTTTTGAGGGCTTGAGAATCAAAACTCCATAGCAATGGAGCGTGTTACGAAATGGCAAAAACTATCAATGTGTAAGCTATTGTTGATTGATGTTTTTTATAACTAGTGCATCTCCCATTTATTTAATTAAGATTTCATGAATTCATTGATACACAAGTCTATAATGGAACAACATTTTTAAAATAGAAGTAAATCTTATTTACTTTGTCATGTTACACAACTTTGAATGCTTTCTAATAGAATACGTGTTGTGTTTCTTGTTTTAACGTCTGATTACTTTCATTAACCATTGTAATTAGTTTCTTGATTCTTTCTAAACGAACACGAGTATTTTTGAGTTTATTTAAACCAAGTTACTTTGCCTAGATTTTAATAACGTATTCTGTGGATCCCCAATTATCATTATGATTGATTCGATGGAGTTTTGAGGCAAGAGTGTTTGAGTTTGTTTGGGAATGTTCTCGTCAAGTTTTTGGCACGTGTGTATTTTTTCCAAGGCTGATTCGTGTGTTTTCATGTTTGGTTATGGTTTTAAGTTGCCTATAAGAAGTAGACGTGTGATGCGCAATTCGATGTAGAAACTACCATAGGTAAGTCTACCAGGATTTCTGAGATGTTAGAAGGCTGTGATGTGGAGCTAGAAGGTCATAAGTTTCCTGTTAGACTGTTCGGGATGAGTTTAGGTGGTTTTGATTTGGTTCTTTGATGGATTGGTTAGCGAACCACGAGGCAAACATTGCATGTTGCAAGAAGATGATTCAGCTATTAGCGCCTGACGGAAGTTCGGTAACTGCTTGCGGGGATCGGGTCACGATGATCCTGAAAGTGATCTCAATGGCGGTGGCGGGAAAGTATATAAGGCATGGATGTAGCGCCTATTTGGCTTATGTAAAGGATGTGGATACGCCAACACCACAACTATATGATGTACCAGTTTTGTGTGACTTTCCGGACGTATTCCTAGAAGACTTACAAGGAGTGCCACCTGACAGAGAGATCGAGTTTCATATTGATTTGATATTGGGTGCCCAACCTGTTGCCAAGGCACCGTATCGCCTGGCTCCGACAGAGATGAAAGAGTTGATGGAACAGTTGCAAGAGCTTCTGGATAAGGGGTTCATCAGACTGAGTATCTCTCCTTGGGGTGCTCCGGTCCTGTTCGTGAAGAAGAAAGATGGTAGTATGAGGATGTGTATTGACTACCGTGAGTTGAACAAGTTGACGGTGAAGAACCGATACCCCTTACCAAGACTAGATGATTTGTTCGATCAGCTTCAAGGTGCTAGTTGGGTTTCAAGGATCGATCTTGGATCGGGCTATCATCAGCTTAAGTGAAGGAGCAGGATATCCCTAAAATAGCTTTCCGTACGCGCTATGGTCACTATGAGTTTCTTGTCATGTCCGTTGGTTTGACCAACGCGCCAACGGCCTTTATAGATTTGATGAACTATGTGGGTCAACCTATGTTGGATAAATCAGTGATTGTGTTTATTTATGATATCCTGATTTATTCGAAGAGTGAGATTGAGCATGCCGGTCACATTCGGGAGGTACTAGAGACGTTGAGGAGGGAGAAGTTGTATGCAAAATTCTCCAAGTGCGTGTTTTGGTTGCGTGAAATTCAGTTCTTGGGTCATGTGGTGAATCCCGAGGGGATTATGTTGGACCTGGCTAAGGTGCTGGCGGTTATGCAATGGAAGTCACCAAAGACGCCATCCGAGATTCGTAGCTTCTTGGGTTTGGCGGGCTACTATAGAAGATTCATTCAAGACTTTTCCAAGATCGCTTCTCCACTAACCAAGTTGACCCGAAAAGATGTGAAGTTCGTATGGGATCAAGCTCAAGAGAAGGCGTTTGAAGAATTGAAGGCGAGGTTGACTCAAGCTCCTATTCTGTCATTACCCGATGGGAGCGATGATCTGGTGGTTTGTTCTGATGCTTCCTACTCAGGTTTGGGGTGCGTGTTAATGCAAAGAGGGAAGGTTATAGCCTATGTGTCCTGACAGTTGAAGGTTCATGAGGTCAACTACCCTACTCATGATTTGGAGCTAGCAGCCGTGGTCTTTGCACTAAAGATTTGGAGGAACTATCATTACGGTATGAAGTGCACCATTTTCACTGACCACAAGAGCTTGAAGTACTTCTTCGAGCAAAAAGATCTGAACATGAGGCAAAGGAGGTGGTTGGAGCTTATAAACGATTATGATTGTGATATCCATTACCATCCGGCAAAGCCAACGTGGTGGCGGATGCCCTTAGCAGAAAGGAGAAACCTGAACCGATTCGGGTGAAATCATATCAATTGATCATGACCTTTGATGTGATGAAGCAAGTCAAAGAGTTTCAAGATAAGGCACTAAAAGAGCATCATCTTAACTCTGAAAGAATGAGAGGCCTGGTCGCGGGATTGGGAGAGAACACGCTTGGTGTTAAAACTTGATTCGGGAGAATGTGGGTTCCTCGTTTTGGGGATCTAAGGGTGAACATCATGGATGAAGCTCATATGACTCGATACTTCATTCATCCTAGTGCCACAAAGATGTATCAAGATATGAAGAAAGAGTTCTGGTGGCCTGGTATGATGCGCGACGTGGTGGGGTATGTGAGTAAGTGCCTTACATGTTTGCAAGTGAAGGCCGAGCATCAAAAGCTATACGGGAAGATCCAACCTTTGGATATACCGGAATGGAAGTGGGAGCACATCACCATGGATTTCATTACAACGCTGCCACGTACTCCGAAAGGGTACGATGCCATATGGGTGATTGTTGACCGTCTGACGAAGAGTGCTCACTTCCTACCGATCCGCAAGACATATTCATCTGAGAGGTTGGCTGATCTGTTCATCAAGGAGTTTATAACTTGTCACCGTGTGCCGGTGTCTATTGTGTCCGATCGTGACACCCAGTTTACATCTAAATTCAGGAAGAAATTCCACGACGCAATGGGGATGAGGTTACATCTAAATTCTGGTTAATGAATATGGTTATGATCATTATACACGCGTGCGAATCTGAGGCCCCTACTTAGTAGGATTGGCAGGGTTTAGGATGTGAAGTCGTGAGTGGCTTCACATGGCATGTGGTGAATGTTTGATCTTTGTGTGACATGTTAGTTGTGTTATAACTAGTGGGTATGTTAATGTTCTAGATTCGCATGGCCTGTATGATACTTGGTTGTATGATGATCTAAGTGTTACACCTGGATGATATAGCATACGTATGATCTGTTTGAATGATAACAATGTATGATACATGTGTATGATTACTTGAATGGTTTACAACACATAAAGTCACCAACGGGTCAAACGGGTCAACTAGGTCAAACATGTCTGTTTTGTTTGAAATCTTGAGTCCTTGGTTGTAGTGTACTTAGGATTTCACATGTTCTTTGATTACACGTACTCATGTACTTATATGATCTAGGTAACCTTTGAAGGTTGTCAGTCTATTCTGTTTGCCAAGTCAAACCCTAGTTATCTATACGCATATCAGGTGAGTTCATGCCCCACTCTTTATTTAATCTCTTTTGGGGGAGATAGCATGCTGGTAAATCACAAACGCTTTATATATTCAAGTTGTGTATAATATTATATAGTGTTGATATCATGGAAAAGTCCTCACACTTTCGAATTGTTAATATTGAATAGCGGGGAAATTTGGGTAGTACTACTGGGTCTGACGAGCCCCACCTGTGTGACTCGAGGTCAACCGGGTGCAATTTGTCCTATGAACATTGTCACGACCTGTTAAGTCGTGGCAGGAGGCAACAACGTAACACAGTCAGCTTCAATTGCGAAATCACTATGAAATAATATTGACTGTGATCCTGGTTTGTTCACACGCCTCGCGGTAAAACTCCGCAAGTGGATTTTGAGGGTGTGACAGATTGGTATCAAAGCCATTGGTTATAGGGAATTAGGTTGCATACACACTAGACTATAACCGCACACAGTTAATTAGTTACCTGTGCCTTATTCTCATTTACTGTATACTCATTGGCATACACGTCACACTCTCTGCAGCATGGCATCGTCTTCGAGAGCTCCGGGTAAATGACCCGAATCACCTGCACGATCTGAATCCCCACCTCCTCACCTAAACTTGATGATGGATTCGATTGGCCCCGACTGGCTTATCCCCGAGAGGAGATCGAATGGGATCAACCATTCGCATTGATGAAGCGTGACCCTCCGCGAGACTGGCGTTCTTATCCTAGGTTTGTTGACCATATTATGTTTAGGGAGTGCGTACCTGTCCTAAAGCCAAGGACTAGGAACAATGCCAATCAACCCATGCTTTCACTCCCACGAACAGCGCAGTCCAACGAGCAACTGATTGCTGCACTAATGGTTGCACTGGATACTGAACAGCATCGAGTAAGGTGACTCACGGGTGATGTCTGTACACTACAACAAGAGGTGTACAACCTGAGACATCAATTGGATGAACTCGAGGAACAACACGAGAAGACCCTGAACGGTTGTCACCATATGCAAGATGGTGTTATGGCACTCCAAGGACGCGTGACTGCTCGCGAACAGTGGGATGCCGTAGCCGATAATAGGATTGCCATTTTAGAAGCCCAGCTAGAGGCACTTTAGATTGCTATAGCTCCTGCTCCTGCAGCAGACCCTGAGGATGAGGAGGATCCCGAGGAGGGACCCGAGGAAGAGGAACCGGAGGAGATGGAGGATGATAGTGATGGGTCAGATGTTATCGATTGACTTCTTTATATGACTTAGACTACGTAGTGTTTTCTTTTTGAAACCTATGTGGGAAGGGTTGTTTCCCCACACGAACGGCAAACTTCAATTTTGACATTGCTAAATACATTGTGACTCATTTGCAATTTATTTACTTTGGTTATTATTTTTGTTATGAATGTTGTGGTTGTGATGATACGTTATTTCTTATGTTTACTGTTTACTATGCTTCAATGAGTTAAATATGTTTGATGTTACTCATTAATGTATTGTGAATGTAAAGTGAAAAGAATGGACGCCCGTGGACGTGGACGTGGACGTGGTCGTGGACGCGGACGTGGACATAGCACCGGAGAACAGGTGGTGGTGCTATTAACATGACTCCCGCAGAATTGGCTGCTCTAATTAATGAGCATGTTCAGGCAGCAGTGGCTGCTGCCCACGCGGGTCAGCCAGCAGGTAAACAATGATAGAAAGACAAATCTGATATCCTTTATAACTGTAGGGGATGTCTGATTAATGTGTGTTGTGTTAACCAGTGTGTACATACAAGTCCTTCATGGACTGTAAACCACACACCTACAGCGGTACAGAGGGTGCTGTAGGGCTTGTACGCTGGTTCGAGAAGACTGAGTCCGTTTTCTCCAAATGTAACTATCCACCAGCGGATCAAGTAAAGTATGCCACTGGGACTTTAGAGGGTGCTGCTCTGTCTTGGTGGAACGCGCAAGTCCAGATGCTTGGACAAGCGATGGCGAATGGACTTCCATGGGATGAGTTCAAAGCAATGATGACCGAGGAGTACTGTCCTCGCAGCGAAGTACAGAAGTTAGAAATGGAGTTCTGGCAACTGAAAATACAGGGCTCGGAAATTGAGGCTTACACCACCAGAACCCATGAATTAGCAACTTTGTGCCCGGGAATGGTGAATGAGGTGCATAAAAGGATAGAGCATTACATACAGGGATTAGTACCAGAAATCCAGAGTATGGTAACTGCTTCCAATCCAGCCACAATTCAGCAACCATCCAGCTAGCTCACAGGCTAACTGACCAAGCCGTGGAGCAAGGACGTCTACCCAAACGGGGCGCTGTGGCAAGCGTGCCCGACAACAAAAGAAGTGGGACAATGCCAACAACACCAAAGCATCATCATCTTCCAGTGGTCAACCTCAATCTCAGCAGCAGCAACAGCCGGTTCAGCAGCAACAGAGGTTTGACAATAACCGTAACTCCAACTAGACGCCTGCAAATAATCAAGGACCTAGTGGTTATGGTGGGAGACACCCGAAGTGTACTCGGTGTAATTACCATCATGTGGGAAGGTGTGATAGCTTCAAGTGTCAACGTTGTGGAAAAATTGGACACGCTGCGAAGGATTGTCGTGGTGAACTGATGAGGAGGCCACAACAACCTCAAGAAACTCCCAAGGGTTGTTTTGAATATGGGAAAGAAGGGCATTACAAGCAAAACTGCCCACAACTAAGGTGGAATGGAAATGGCAACAACAACAACAACAACACCAACAACCACGGTAACAACAACAACAATGGTAATAATAACAACAATGGTGGAAATGGCACTGGAAATGGCGGCAATAAAGATGGAGCCAAGGGGAGAGCTTTCGTCATTGGCTCAGGTGAGGCTCTAAATGATCCCACAACTGTTACTGGTAGATTCCCTGTTAATGGTTGTTTTGCTACGGTACTATTTGATACTGGAGCCGATAGGAGTTTTGTGTCCTTAAAATTCTGTAGTCTTTTAAGTGATATACCCTTTGCTTTAGAATCTAAATACACTGTGGAATTAGCCGACGGTAAACAAATCCATGTAACGCATATCCTTAAAGATTGTAAGATAGAACTTGCTGGTCATACTTTCGCTATGGATCTCATGCCTGTTACGCTGGGGAGTTTTGATGTTGTGATAGGCATGGATTGGCTCTCTAGCAAGCAAGCGGAAGTCATATGTCACGAGAAGATCATATGAATCCCGGTTGGTGATCAAACTCTTACCGTCAAAAGTGATAGGAGTGGTGCTGTGATAGGCATCATCTCATATATGAAAGCTCAAAAGTTGTTACGAAAGGCCGTGTGGCTATCCTAGCACTTGTAACCGATAAGCAAAAGAAAGAAAAGAGAATGGAGGATATTCCCTTAGTGCGCGACTTTCCAGAGGTGTTCCCAGAGGATCTACCTGGATTACCAACTCACCGCCAAGTGGAATTCCAGATTGAGTTGACTCCCGGCGCAGCTCCGATTGCTAGGGCACCTTATCGATTAGCACCGAACGAACTACAGGAGTTGTCGTCACAACTTCAGGAGCTTTTAGATAAGGGCTTTATTTGACCTAGTACATCACCTTGGGGAGCTCCTGTTCTCTTTGTTAAGAAGAAGGATGGCACATTCCGAATGTGCATCGATTATCGAGAGTTAAACAAAGTAACAGTCAAGAACCGATACCCTTTACCTCGTATCGACGACTTGTTCGATCAGCTTCAAGGATCAAGCTATTACTCGAAGATTGAATTGAGATCTGGTTATCATCAACTCAGAGTTCGAGAAGAAGACATTCCCAAGACTGCATTTCGTACTCGTTATGGTCATTATGAGTTCTTGGTCATGCCTTTTGGGTTGACTAACGCACCTGCTGTGTTCATGGACCTCATGAACCGCGTGTGCAAACCTTATCTGGATTAGTTTGTCATTGTGTTCATCGATGATATACTGATATACTCTAGGACCAAGGAGGAGCATGAAGAGCACTTACGAATGATCTTGGAACTATTGAAAAATGAGCAGCTGTATGCTAAATCTTAAAGTGTGACTTTTGGATAAGAGAAGTACAATTCCTAGGTCATATTGTTAATGAGAAAGGAATACACGTTGATCCTGCCAAAATTGAGGCGATAAAGAATTGGACTACACCCAAAACCCGAGCGAGATAAGACAATTTCTAGGATTACCAGGATATTACCGCCGATTCATAGAAGGATTTTCTAAGATCGCACAACCTCTCACAGCCTTGACTCACAAAGGAACGACATACAGATGGACTGAGAGTCAAGAATCAGCTTTCCAATTGTTAAAACAAAAACTCTGTACTGCCCCGATATTAGCATTACCAGAGGGAACGGATGACTTTGTGGTGTATTCGATGCATCCATTCAAGGATTGGGTTGTGTCTTGATGCAACGAGACAAAGTAATAGCCTACGCCTCGAGACAACTAAAAGTTCATGAGAAGAACTATACCACCCATGACTTAGAATTGGGTGCAGTAGTTTTTGCCTTAAAGATCTGGAGACATTACTTGTACGGTACCAAGTGCACTATCTACACCGATCACAAGAGTCTTCAACATATCTTTGAGCAAAAAGGGTTGAATATGAGGCAGCGACGTTGGGTGGAACTACTAAATGATTATGATCGCGCAATTAAGTATCATCCGGGAAAGGCGAACGTAGTTGCCGATGCTTTAAGCAGGAAGGAAACAGCTAAACCCCGACGGGTGCGAGCTTTACAGCTTACTATCAGTACCCAACTGCCCGAACAAGTTAAGGAGGCACAGATAGAAGCTTTAAAAGTAGAAAATATTGGTTCTGAATTGTTAAGGGGAATGGATAAGCAGCTAGTGGTGAAAGAGGATGGAATTCGGTATTTCATGGATAGACTTGGGTGCCCGTTCATGGAAATCTGAGAGATTTAGTTATGAGCAAGGCACACAAATCTTAGTATTCTAAACATCCTGGATCCGACAAGATGTATCATGACCTAAAGGCTCACTATTGGTGGCCTAACAAAGCGGATGTAGCTACATATGTGAGCAAGTGTTTGACCTGCTCGAAAGTAAAGGTGGAATATCAAAAACCATCGGGACTGTTACAACAACCGAGATTCCAATGTGGAAATGGGAACAGATCTCCATGGATTTTATTACTAAACTACCCCGGACTAGTACTGGGTGTGACACGATATGGGTTATTGTGGATCGATTGACAAAGTCTGCTCATTTCCTTGCAATAAAGGAAACCGACAAGATGGAGAAATTAACTCGCCTGTACCTCAAGGAGATCGTTTCGAGACACGGTGTACCGATCTCAATTATCTCTAACCGTGATACTCGTTTCACGTCACATTTCTGGCAATCATTGCAGAAATCTTTGGGTACACGTATGGATATGAGTACTGCATATCATCCACAGACGGATGGTCAGAGTCAGCGTACTATACAGACGTTGGAGGATATGCTACGTGCTTGTGTGATTGACTTCGGGAATAACTGGGAAATTCACCTGCCATTGGTGGAGTTTTCTTATAACAACAGTTATCACACTAGTATACAGGCAACACCTTTCGAGGCGCTGTATGGGAGAAAGTGTAGATCATCGGTTTGCTGGGCAGAAATTGGTGATAGTCAGATAACAGGTCCTGAGTTGATTCATGAGACAACGGAGAAGATTGTGCAGATACGGAACCATATGGCTGCAGCGCGAGACAGGCAAAAGAGTTATGCTGACAAGAGACGGAAACCTTTAGAGTTTCAGGTTGGCGACAATGTTTTGTTGAAAGTCTCACCATGGAAAGGCGTAGTTCGGTTTGGCAAACGAGAGAAACTAAATCCGAGGTACGTTGGACCATTTGAGATAGTGGAAAGAATAGGTCCAGTAGCCTATCGATTAACCCTACCTGATTCGCTAAGTGGAATTCATGATGTATTTCACGTGTCAAACCTGAAGAAGTGCATAACTGATGAAACAATGATCGTGCCACTAGAAGAAATTCAAGTGGATGAACAGTTGCGTTTTATTGAAGAACCATTTGAGGTGATGGAGCGTGAGGTGAAAACACTTAAGCAAAGTAAAATACCCATTATCAAGATCCGTTGGAATTCGCGACGTGGACCGGAACTCACATGGGAACGGGAAGATCAAATGAAGCTTAAGTACCCTCAACTATTTGAAGGGACGATGCCAGCAGACGAAGGTATTGATTTAAATTTCGGGACGAAATTTTTTTCAACATGGGGATGATGTGACAACTCATCCAAAACTCACTCGATTTAGATTTCTGTGTGCCAATGCAATAGACCAGTGATGGAAACCAGTGATGGAACACTCTCACCATGTAACGCAATTTTCGGGACGAAAATTCTTTCAACATGGGGATAATGTGACATCTTGTATACACGTGTCGTGAGCACACCACTAGTTGTTGTTTAACGTTAAAAAGGTTAATTAGAAAATTGGGTTATGTTTATGTGTTTACACATTTTTAAAAGGTAATTAGAAAATTAATCGCGTAACGCGGAAACGTGCCTATTTATTCGTATGTCTTGTGTTTTTATAAAGATAAGATATATAATGATTTTCATAAGTTTATATCTTTATATTATGAAGTTAAAAACACTTTACAAAGAGTTTAAAGCCTAGTTTTTATAAAATACAAATTACAAGGGTTAAAAAGGTAATATGTAAATTAAAATTTAATAAAACAAAACCAAACCCTAATCCACCCCCCTTCGGCCGCGAACATCCTCCAAACAACCCCTTCCTTTGCGAATTCAATCAAAAACAAGTTAGAATGCACCAATTTGATTCGATTTCAAGGATTACAACACATAGGAAGCATCAATTTCAAGCATTACACGTTTAAAGGTTAGGTTTTTCAAGTTTTTGTGAGTTGTTCATGGTGGCCGAACCTGGGTGCGAAATTGACCCTCATTGGGTCGAATTGGATGTTGTTTGATGATGTTAGTATGTTAGTTAGATTGTATACATGTTAGTTAACGTCGATTATGCAAGAATTATATGTTTTTAGTGGTTTGATCATGAACTTTGGTGTTATGCAAACCCTAATTCGAAAATGGCTTGATTATGTGAAGTTGATGATTGTTTGATGAATGTATGATGATTAATAGGTTTTATGGATGTTAGGATACATTGATTTTGCAAGAAATTGGTGAATTGGAATTGGTGTTCATAGGTTACTAATAATAGTAACTTTATTTGCATGTAATGTTGAACTATGGACGATATGATGTTATGGATGTGTTCATGGTGATAGTTAGATGTTAGATTGTTGTTGTGATCATTGGAAATTCAAGAACACATGTTATAGTTCATACATTACTAAAGATAGTAACTTTTTAGGATATGAATTGATGAGTTATGATGTTTGAATGTTGTTGATCATGCTTAGATGATGATATGAGTTTGAATTGGTATGTTATTGATGAATCCATGAGTATATTGGGTATTTGATAGATTTTGGGATGTGCTTTCCCAAAAGGGAAACTTTATTTATGTAAAATGTGAAAGATGGTAGTTTGAATATATTTGGGATGTTAAGAGCATGTTAGTATGATCATGGATGAATTCTAATGTGGTAAAATATGATAATTTGGTTGTTTGTGATGTTGGGATAATCATGAATGATATTTGGACATTTGTGATCATGTATTGTTTGGATGTTGGTTAGTAGTAGGACATCATGTTTGGGACTGTTAATTGATTGTTATGATATTGTGAATGCAATGCATATGGTTAATGAATATGGTTATGATCATTATACACGCGTGCGAATCTGAGGCCCCTACTTAGTAGGATTGGCAGGGTTTAGGATGTGAAGTCGTGAGTGGCTTCACATGGCATGTGGTGAATGTTTGATCTTTGTGTGACATGTTAGTTGTGTTATAACTAGTGGGTATGTTAATGTTCTAGATTCGCATGGCCTGTATGATACTTGGTTGTATGATGATCTAAGTGTTACACCTGGATGATATAGCATACGTATGATCTGTTTGAATGATAACAATGTAAGATACATGTGTATGATTACTTGAATGGTTTACACCACATAAAGTCACCAACGGGTCAAACGGGTCAACTAGGTCAAACATGTCTGTTTTGTTTGAAATCTTGAGTCCTTGGTTGTAGTGTACTTAGGATTTCACATGTTCTTTGATTACACGTACTCATGTAGTTATATGATCTAGGTAACCTCTGAAGGTTGTCTGTCTATTCTGTTTGCCAAGTCAAACCCTAGTTATCTATACGCATATCAGGTGAGTTCATGCCCCACTCTTTATTAATCTCTTTTGGGGGAGATAGCATGCTGGTAAATCACAAACGCTTTATATATTCAAGTTGTGTATAATATTATATAGTGTTGATATCATGGAAAAGTCCTCACACTTTCGAATTGTTAATATTGAATAGCGGGGAAATTTGGGTAGTACTACTAGGTCTGACGAGCCCCACCTGTGTGACTCGAGGTCAACCGGGTGCAATTTGTCCTATGAACATTGTCACGACCTGTTAAGTCATGGCAGGAGGCAACAACGTAACACAGTCAGCTTCAATTGCGAAATCACTATGAAATAATATTTACTGTTAACGGACTAGCTATCTGTTACAATGCACTACTTTTATATCGCCTATTATTAAACTGTTTGTTTGAATATCTCTTGAACTCACCAACCATTGTGTTAACATTTTTAGTATGCTATTCTCAGGTCATTAGCTTGCTTGCCATAGGAGCACTACATGGTTCACTACATTCTAAGACACGATCTTCAAGACAATTTTAGTATTTTAATAATTATGGTTTACTCTTTTGGTTGGCACCTGTTTTGCCATAGTTATACTTTCATTGCCTTGGGTTGTTTTCAAAACGCTTCCGCATTGTTTAAAGTTTGTATTTTGGTTGATTTTGTTTAAATTATGGCATATAGAGTCGTTCTGAGTAACTATTGACTGTGATCCTAGTTTGTTCACACGCCTCGCGGTAAAACTCCGCAAGTGAATTTTGAGGGTGTGACACATATATTATTAGATTTGTTCACAAGTGTGTTTAGAGGGCTTGAGAATCAAAACTCCATAACAATGGAGGGTGTTATGAAATGGCAAAAACTATCCATGCGTAAGCTATTGTTGATTGTTGTTTTTGTATAACAAGTTCCTCAATCATTCAGTTAATTAAGAATTCATGAATTCATTGACGCACCCGTTTGTAGTGGAACAATTTTCTTTAAAATACAAGTAAATATTATTTACTTTGTCGTGTTGTTTTTTCATAGATCACGTGTTGTGTTTCTTGTTTAACATTTGAATACTTTTATTAACCATTGTAATTTGTTTCCCGATTCTTTCTAATAGAACACAAGTATTTTTATGTTTATTTAAACCAAGTTTCTTTGCCTAGATTGTAATAATGTATTATGTTGATCCCTTATTGTCATTATGATTGATTCGATGAATTTTTTGTGGTAAGAGTGTTTGAGTTTGTTTGGGAATGTTCTCGTCAAGTTTTGGGCACGTGTGTAATGCTTCCAAGGTTCATTCGTATAGTTTTGTGTTTGGTTTTGGTTTTGATTTATATAATAGATACTATTTCCATTTATGATTGATTAGAGTGATTCCAATGGTGATTAATGTTTTTGTATGACTAGTTCCTCTCTCATTCATTTAGCTAATTTTTCATGAGTTCATTGATCCATCAGTCTGTTTCGAAACAATTTTCTTTAAAATAGAAGTAAATCTTATTTACTTTGTCAAGTTTCTTTTTCGTAGATCGTGCGTTGCGTTTCTTGTTTAACATTCGAATACTTTCATTAATCATTGTAATTTGTTTCTTGATTCTTTTAATAGAACACAAGTATTTTCGAGTTTATTTAAACCAAGTTTATTTGCCTAGCTTGTAATAACGTATTCTATTGATCCCCGATTGTCATTATGATTGATTCGATCGATTTCTATGGCAAGAGTGTTTGAGTTTGTTTGGAATGTTCTCGTCAAGTTTTGGGCACGACTGTATTGATTCCAAGGCTCATTCGTGTGGTTTTGTGTTTGGTTATGGTTTTGATTTATATAATAGATACTATTTCTATTTATGATTGATTAGAGTGATTCCAATAACGATAATAATCAGATATAATTAGATTAGTTCACAAATGTGTTTAGAGGGCTTGATAATCATAACTCCATGGCATTGGAGGGAGTTACCAAATGGCAAAAACTATCCATGCGTAAGCTGTTGTTGATTAATGTTTTTGTATAACTAGTTCCTCTCCCATTCATTTAGCTAAGATTTCATGAATTCATTGATACACCAGTTTGTATTGGAACAATTTACTTTAAAATACAAGTAAATCTTATTTACTTTGTTATGTAACCCAAATTTGAATGCTTTTTCATAGATCACGCGTGGCGTTTCTTGTTTAACGTCTGATTACTTTCATTAACCATTATAATCTTCTCTCGAATCTTTTTAATAGAACACAAGTATTTTCGAGTTTATTTAAACCAAGTTTCTTTGCCTACATTGTAATAATGTATTCTGTGGATCCCCGATTGTCTTTGATTGATTCAATGGATTTTTAAGTAAGAGTGTTTGAGTTTGTTTGGGAATGTTCTCGTCAAGTTTTGGGCATGACTGTATTGTTTCCAAGGCTCATTCGTGTGGTTTCGTATTTGGTTTTGGTTTTAATTTATATAATGGATACTATTTCCTTTTATTATTTATTAGAGTGATTCCAATAATGATTACAATCAAATATAATTAGATTAGATCACAAGTGTGTTTAGAGGGCTTGAGAATCAAAACTCCATAGCAATGGAGGGTGTTACGTAATGGCAAAAACTATCATTGCGTAATATATTGTTGATTGATGTTTTTGTATAACTAGTTCCTCTACCATTCATCTAATTAAGAATTCATGAATTCATTGACGCACCAGTCTGTAGTGGAACAAGTTTCATTAAAATACAAGTAAATCTTATGTACTTTGTCGTGTTACACTAATTTGAATACTTTTTAGTAGATCACACATTGCGTTTCTTGTTTAACGTCTGGTTACTTCAATTAACCATTGTAATTTTTTCTCGATTCTTTCTAATTGAACACGAGTATTTTTGAGTTTATTTAAACCATGTGTTTTTTCCTAGATTGTAATAACGTATTATGTGGATCCTCGATTGTCATTATGATTGATTCGATGGATTTTTGAGATAAGAGTGTTTGAGTTTGTTTGGGAATGTTCTTGTCCAGGTTTGGGCACATGTGTATTGTTTCCAAGTCTCATTCGTGTGGTTTTGTGTTTGGTTTTGGTTTTGATTTATATAATAGATACTATTTCCACTTATGATTGATTAAAATGATTCCAATGATGATAATAATTAGATATAGTTATATTAGTTCACAAGTGTGTTTAGAGGGTTTGAGAATCAAAACTCCATAGTAATGGAGGGTGTTACGAAATGGCAAAAACTATCCATGCGTAAGCTGTTGTTGATTAATGTTTTTGTATAACAAGTTCCTCACCCAATCATTTAGCTAAGATTTCAAGAATTCATTGATACAACAGTCTGTATTGGAACAAGTTTCTTTAAAATACAAGTAAATCTTATTAACCTGGTTGTGTAACCCAAATTTGAATGCTTTTTCATAGATCACGCGTTGTGTTTCTTATTTAACGTCTGATTACTTTCATTAACCATTGTAATTTTTTCTCAACTCTTTCTAATTGAACACGAGTTTTTTCGAGTTTATTTACACCAAGTGTTTTTGCCTAGATTGTAATAACGTATTCTGTGGAACCTAGATCGTCTATGATTGATACGATGGATTTTTTTAGGCAAGAGTGTTTGAGTTTGTTTGGGAATGTTCTCGTCAAGCTTTTGGGGATGACTGTACTGTTTCCAAGGCTCATTCGTGTGGTTTCGTGTTTCGTTTTGGTTTTGATTTATATAATGGATACTATTTCCTTTTATTATTTATTAGAGTGATTCCAATGGAGATTATAATTAGATATAATTAGATTAGTTCACAAGTGTGTTTAGAGGGCTTAAGAAACAAAACTCCATAGCAATGAAGGGTGTTATGAAATGGCAAAAACTATCCATGCGTAAGTTGTTGTTGATTGATGTTTTGGTATAACTAGTTCCTCTCCCATTCATTTAGCTAAGATTCATGAATTCATTAGATCAACAGTAAACTAGATTAACCAAGTGATGACACTAAGAACACAAGTAATATATGAGACAGAACACAAAGAACACAAGTGTTTGGTTTTCAAGAATGCAGTATATTGCTTTCTCTATGTTCTATTACAAGTGTTACAAAAGCATATTCGAAAGATACAAGAACATAAGATACTTATACAACATCCTACAACCAGCTATACTTTGAAAGCCAGCTGGATATAATTGACTAGACACACACAAAATCAATTGTAGAGTCAAAAGGCAGATTGCCTTTTGACCTGTGACTATGACATGCCATAGCTCACATCCTTATCTATTACAAAAAGGATAAAGTACATAAAGTAGAAAGTTACAGACTCAAGACCTCAATGTACAATTACCAAAAGCATGGACCTTTTCACCAAACCATGTTAGTTGGTGATTTTGCAGAGTTGCAGCGGAAAGGTGTCTAGCTTTATGGAACAGTACATTAGATAAAGCATGTTACTAAAAGTCTTCGGAAGAAATCTATCTTCATGAACTTGAAGCTTCGGAAGACTTTGTCTCTGAGGCTTCGGAAGACTTCATCTTTGGCTTCGGAAGATGTTGGTCTTGGATTCGGAAGATTTCACACTTAGAGTGTTTCTGTTGCACATGTGAAACTTCCGAAGCATTCCACTTCAATGCACTTGTGTAGCATGCAGGAAAGACTAAAGATGTTTAAGTTGCATCAGCCTCTTCATTAATCTCTACAAACCCCCCCTAGGCTGATGCTACCAAAACATTTAGAAAACTTCAGATATTAACAATCCTCATTAGGATGATCAGCATTCCTTTCTTCATAAGATGATCAGGATCCTTCAGGCTGTCAAAGTGTCTTCTCATGTCAAAGAGATCATGCAGAGGCAACTGAAACATATCTTGCCATGTATAGATGTCTTCAATGCCTTGATCTCTAATAACATGCCACCTTTCTGGATCTGTGGTGTATGTTCAAGACAAGATGGGTCTTCCTGATGCTAGAGGAGCTACTGAAGTTGGAGTTGATTGAGCTTCCTCTGGCTGCACATCCTCAGGCTGTTCTGATTCATCCTGAGGTTCAGAAGGGGATTCAGGCTTCTTCTTCTTCTTAGACTTTGGTTTAGAAGCCATCCTTTTCCTACTCTTTCTAAATTTTAACTGAGAAGACTGGCCTGCAGCACCAGATTGATCTTCACTGTCTTTCTCAGTTGGGACTTCCTCTCTCTCAGGTTCAGATGGAGAAGGAGGTTGACCCTGCTGTGGATCTGAAGATGAAGCTTGATGAGCATTAGCAGGAGGTCCAGGTTGTGTTGTGTCTGTTTGTTCAACCTTAACCTCCACTTTAGGTGGGGCCTGACTTGGGGTGGAATGTAAGTCAGTGAGCCCTCCACTCTTAATCTTCTACTTGATTACCCTGATATGCTCATCCATAGTGGATAGAGACATGGGTCCAAGTCTCCTTCCGGAGAATCCATGCAGCTTCAAGAAGCTCATCATCCTCTACCTATCAACAGACTTCTTCATGCTCTTTTGGATGATGGCTCTTGACTTTGCAGCTTCTTCCCTTAGCTTCTTCTTTGTTGTCTTTCTTTCCTTGACTAACTCAAGCTCAAGTTGTTTTAAGTACTCAAACTCAACATAGTCATAAGGTAAGGGAAGGAGTGCATCTGCCTGATAGAGGCCTGTGGCACTCAGGTAGTTAATCATCTTGATTCTATCTTCTTCCTTATCTACCTGAGGTTCTTGTTGAACCACATCCTCTTGTTCAAGACTTTCTTGAACTGGTGAGAGGGTAGGCATACCTTTGTACAACCTTTTTCTTCTTCTCTTCTTTGACTTGTACTAGGAGTTCTGCATCTTCTACCTCCTTCTCTCTTGACCTTTCCAGATCAACCAGCTCATTTAATTCATCCAAGGGGAGAGAAATGACACTATCTATGTCATAGTTCCTAGTCTGCAGATAGTTAATCCTGATTGCCCTTAACTAATCATTCTGAGTATCTGCTCTGGGGGCAGCCCTGATTGTAGACTCCATGAGTCTTGGAGACTCAGTAAAGGAACTTTCTCCCCTTAGCCTCCTTTTCCTCTCTCTCTCCTCCTCCTCAATCTCCTCAAATGTCATCTTTCTTTTCCCTTTGTCACTCACAGACCTTTGTGACTCAGGGTGGAGAGAGCTTTGGCCTTCATTGCTCGTTGCAGCATCTGAGCTCAGGCTAGAGAGAGGTTGAGAAGCACCTTCACCAGCAGGTGTCTCAAAAGGAATATGGATCTCTGCAGCAGTTGGAGATGATGAGACAGGGCTCTTAGGTTATGTCACTGGGCCTTGAGTCAAGGTTTCCCCTATGAAGCTAATCTTAGGGTTTGCCTCAACATCTAGTTGACCGATGACATTGCCTGATTGCCTTACTCTCCTTCTTAGACTGAACTCTGCAATGATCCTGTGTTGGATTCTTCTAGCTAGTCTGTCAGCTTGTCTTGATTGGCTTGGGTTGACAAGTGGCATGTTGACTAGATCCAGAACTTCATAGTAGTCCAAGTTTTGCAATTAAAGACTTCTTGCTATCCTTGAACTCTTATGATAATGAGGGCTTTCCTGTTGTTGTCATACCTCCACCCAATAATGTGATTGAAGGATATGAAGGTGACATAGCCCTTGGTATCCCATCCTCAAACAGACTTGTATGAAGGAGTCTGTGTAGTCCACATCAATGTGAACTAGAGGAGGTTGCTGAGAATGCACAGTTGCAAGTGAGGATGGTGAGTCCTCAATGTCCATTCTTTCGAGGAACTCCCAAGTCTGTGGCTGGAATGACTTTCTCCCCCTTTTTGTAGCATCACCCACTTGCAGAGGTGAGCTGGAGGATAGGTCAATCATATCCACAGGTCTTGTGTTCCTGGTTAAGCTCTCCTTAAGGGTCTCCCAGCTAGTTTTTCCTTAAGATATGAAATCTCAATTTGCTGATCATTGATCCTATTTTGTAAGGTAGTCACCTGAGATTCAAGGTGACTGACCGTTGAGACTAGGTAAGTGCATGTTTTAGACAGTTTTGCACTTTTAGTCTCAGATCCCCCTCATCTTCATCAGAAGAATCACTGGGGGTGGAGAAGATTGGACCAGAGTCCTTTCTCTCATGACCATTCTAAGTTCTTGGCTACTGCATTTCTTCTGCTCACTGGCAGTCTCAATTGAGATGTTAGTGGGCTGAGTTACAATGGTTGAGGTCTTAATGATTAATCACTTTCAGAAGTGAGAGCCTCTTCCATATGGACATCCTGAACAGGTTCAGTAGTGTCCTCCTCAGTTGTAGGCGACTGATGTAGGAGACTCAGTAGTACTCATCTCTCTTTGAGTAGAGGGAAAGAAGAGAGATTCATTATACTCACTGAAACCTATATCTTCATCAGTATAGAAGTCAAGGTTGGGAATGGGTTGGTTAAGATCTATAGGTTGGGGATGGTAGTTGTCCCCTGAAGGTTGATCACTTGAGTGTTGAGACTCAGAGTGATGGCTTAAGGCAGTAGGGCTAATGAGCTCATCAGGCTAAGCATGAGGAACCTCAGCATTGATTCTTGAAGAGATGGGAGTGGTCTGCTCCTCAGGAGAAATGGGAGCTCCAGTGTCCATTTCATCTTGTATGGGTGAGTATATGGGGACCTCCACAGACTGAATAGTTTGAGCAGGGTTCGTTTGTATTTTCTTTGGTAGGTGATGGAGATTTGAGACTGTGTGGGTGGTTGGGAAGTAGCAGGTGTGGGTTCAACACTAGCTTGTGCTGCTAGGTTGTCACCTTGAGCAATGAGCTCTAACATTTTTGGGACTAGGGTTGTTTCTACCCTAGAGAATCCAACAGTGGACTTTCTCAATATTTTAAAGATGTCAGGCTTCATCTGTCCCAATTTAAGAATGTTACCTGTTTCCCTTAACTGTGAGCCCAGTTCACAGTTAAGAATGTACTGGACATATCTAGGAAACATGTAATATTCTAAGGAGTCTAAATTAGCAAGCAGATTTGTATAAACAAACTAAGAGTACCTGAACTTGACCCCTTGAACCATTCCATGGACTATGAAGGAGAGATCTTCAGGAATTTGGTCCCATCCACCATGCTTGTTTGATAAGCTGTGGATGACCACATGGAGCAGGAATCTCCATTAGGATGAGACCTTCCTTTTCTGAAGGTCTTTACAGAGAAATCTCCCTCATACCGCATCTGCTCAAGGGAATGATTAACAGCTTCCTTTGGAAAGAACACCTCACCTTCTTCATCATCCAACTGAAGATGTCTGTTGATGATGTCCGGATTAATGAAGATTATTCTCCCCTGCACTGTGGCAGACAGTGCCTTCTCCCCATCCATAATGACCTCTTGGCAGGTCTTCCAGAATTCAAGCAACTGATCCTCATAGAGTGGAGGATCAATAGTGAGGGAGGTGAAGTAGTTCGACAAAGACAAGAAATGACAAACCTCTGAGAAATGAGGATCTTTCTCAGAGCGTAACAGAGCAACTTGATTGTGTTGTCTGTGTAGCTGCATGGTAAAGTTGGGACCATTTCTGTGAGCAAGGTTGGCCATTTTGAGGTAGCTTAAGGATGAAGGAAGAAGAAAGAAAGAAATTTCAGAGAGAATTTGGGTTTTTAGGTTTGGAGGAAGAACAGATGATAGAAAGAGGGGGAAACCGTTGGGTTTATATGTGAGAGGGATTTCAGATAAAGTTTAATGAAAGAGGATAAACTTTGAAATCCGGATGTCGATCCCACCTCTGAAAAAGTAGTTTACTTTTTGCTCAAAAAGTAGTTTTCTTGGAAGTCAAAAAGCTTCCGAAGGTTAATTATCTTCGGAAGTTTTAATTAAAAAGCTTCCGAAGCTAAAATGACTTCGGAAGAATTTCCTGAGAGATATGAAAATTTTGCTTCGGAAGAAAAATTAAGCTTGAGTGCTTTGTGGTAAACAGACAAAGCTTCTGAGAGTAATTTTGCTTCGGAAGTAAATGGTCCTTAAAATTTAGTAAGTGTCTGAGACAAATATTAAGCTTCGAAAGATAAAATTGAAAACTCTTCCGAAGGTAAACTTCTTAGACAGTTATTTAATTGAAGCATGATTTACTTCCGAAGTTAAAAAACAAACTTTCGAAGTATCAGAAAATTTTTAAAAAATCTAAGGAAAGTCTTCAAAAAGAAATTTTCATCAAAAGAAAACATGAGCTTATGAAAGTGATGAACTAGACAACTTAGGACACACATATTTTAAGAAATAATAAGAATTAGTTTTAAGAAAAGCTTACTCAAGGTTTATCATCCAATAGTGATATGAGATATTTAAATCTCTGCTCACCAAAAGCCTTTGTAAACAGATTAGCATATTGTTCATCTGTGTGAACCTTGACTAGTTTAATTAATCCCTTTTCATAGTTATCTCTTATTAAATGATACCTGATATTGATGTGCTTTGTCCTTGAGTGCTGCACAGGGTTCTCTGTGATTGAGATAGCACTATTGTTGTCTATGTGAATGGGAGTCTCCTTGAAGTTTAACCCATAGTCCAGCATCTGATTATGAATCCAAAGTACTTGAGCATAGCAGCTTGTAGCAGCAATGTATTCAGCTTCAGAGTTTGATGCAAAGACACAGGATGTTTCTTGCATTGCCATGAGACAACCTTCCACCAAGAAATTGACATCCCCCAGATGTAGACTTTGCAGTCATGTTGCAACCACCATAATCACTATCTGTATAGGCATACAGATTAAAGTCAGAATTCGTGGGATACCATAGGCCAAGTGTTGATGCACCCTTGAGGTATCTTAGAATCCTCTTGATAGTGATAAGGTGAGACATCTTAGGGTTGGCTTGATATCTTGCAACAATACATGTAGCAAACATGATATCAGGCCTGCTAGCAGTAAGATACATAAGAGACCAATCATAGCCCTGTATAAATGCTCATCTACACACTCCCCCTCAAGATCAGGACCAAGAGAGTGTGGTTTCTGGCTATGGGTGTCTTAGCAATCTTACAGTCAGTCATATAAACCTCTTGAGTATGTCCTGAACATACTTTGACTGACTTATGAAGATACCATCTTCAACTTGCTTCACTTGAATTCAGAAAGAAATGAGTTCCCCCATGGCACTCATTTCAAATCTGTCTTTCATCAACTTCTCAAAGTCTTTGCAGAGCTTTGGATTAGTTGAACCAAAGATGATGTCATCCACATATACTTGAGCTAGCAAT
Organism: Flaveria trinervia; assembly: GCA_025506515.1. Classification (NCBI taxonomy): domain Eukaryota; kingdom Viridiplantae; phylum Streptophyta; class Magnoliopsida; order Asterales; family Asteraceae; genus Flaveria; species Flaveria trinervia. The sequence continues at coordinate 59,122,831 of CM046452.1, read as the reverse complement.
ATGTCTTTGATGAAGAGAGTTCCATCTATAGTACCCTTCCTGGGTGCCTGATGCAGCCCATAGAGAGCTTTGTCAAGCTTGCAGACATGATCAGGATCTACAAAACCAGGTGGCTGTTTGACATAAACCTCTTATCTATCACTCCATACAAAAAGGCACACTTCACATCAAGTTGAAAAACCTTGAAGTTCTTGGATGCAGCAAATGCCAGGAATATCCTAACAGCTTCTAATCTTGCCACTGAAGCAAAGACATCAGTGTAGTCAATCCCTTCTTCTTGTGTGTATCCTTGTACAACCAATCTAGCTTGTTCTGATGATGATGCCTCTATCATCTTTCTTGTTCCTAAACACCCATTTGGTTCCAATGGTAGTCTTCCCAGAAGGAAGAGGACAAAGGTTCCAAACTTTCTGCCTTTTGAATTGAAGCAGCTCTTGTTGCATAGCTTCAACCCAACTTCCATCCTTTAGAGCTTCTTCAACTTTCTTTGGCTCTATTTGGGATAGAAAAAAAGAGTGAAGACAAACATTTGCTTCATGGATTTGTCCTCTTGTCTTTACCCCTGAGATAACATCTCCAATGATGTTTGTGGTAGGGTGAGACTTGTGGATCCTAAGCTGAGGGATCATAGCAAGTTGTTGAGAAAGATCTAAAATTGAGAAATTTAGATCTGGCATAGATGTTTCTCCCACCACATCAGCACACTTTTCAAGTGAAACTTGATCCAAGCAGTGTGTGACATCATTGATGTTCTCATCTGTGGTGTGGTTAGTGGCATCAAGAAATTCTTGGTCACTGTCACCATCACCATTGTTGTCTTCCACAATTAAGGTGTTCTTATCTGGTTGTAGAGCCTCTGAGCTGGAATTTGAAGGCATACCAGATGTATCAGCTGAATTTGTCATTGTAGGGCTGATAAAAACCTCATTTGCAGAAGTGGTTCCAACTGGACCTGAAGATATGTGTCTTGGAATCTTCCTAGCTCAGATCTTGGATCAGGACATCTGTATTCAAATTTCTGCAGATCCTGAAACATTCTCACAAGATTTGCTAAAACAGTTGGTAACCAAATCAAGATCAAACAACTAATCTGGACCAGAACCAGTAACAGAAGGTGTGTGTTCATTGAAAGTCACATTGGCTGACTCCTCAACAATTCTAGTTCTGAGATTGTACACTCTATAAACCTTAGCTTGGGAAGAGTATCCAATAAAGTGTCCATCATCTGATTTCTCAGCAAACTTGGCAATTGATCTTGGTATTCAAGATGGTGCAAGGACATCCAAATGACTTGAGAAAATCAATGAAAGGTCTCCTCTTGTGCCAAAGTTCACAAGGAGTCTTGCCATGAGTCTTAACTACTAAAACTATATTTTGCACATAGCAGGTAGTGTGACTGCCTCTGCCCAGAAGGTGATGGGCAGTTTAGAGTCAGACACATGGTTCTTGCAGTTTCAATTAGTGTCCTGTTTCTCTCCTTCAGCAACACAGTTTTGCTGAGGAGTCCTGGGAGCACTAAATGTCTTGTAATACCCTTTTCATCACAGAATGTATCAAGGATATGGTTCTTAAATTTGGTTCCTGATCACATCTTATGATCTTGACCTTGTGATCAAATTGATTCTCAATCTTTAAGATGAAATTCTTCAGAATCTCAGGAGTCTCATCCTTAGTTCTAAGGAAGAAAACCAAGTGAATCTTGTAAAGTCATCTGTGATCACTAGACAGTATAAGGTCCTTCCTAAACTCATTACACTGGTGGGGCCAAAGAGATCCATATGTAACAAGTGTAAGGGAGTAGTGATTGAGTTCTTTTCCTTAGGCTTGTGAGATACCTTATGTTGCTTCCCTTTCAGGCATGCAACACAGTGGTCATCACTTGTAAACTCTTTCTGGCATTCCAGTTACCAAGTCATGCTTAACTAACTTATTCATGTTCTTAAAGTTTACATGGCACATTCTTTTATGCCATAGGATAGACTCATCACTATTGGCTTTAGACAAAAAGCATGAAACATCTCCAGAGGGAAAGGTTTCTTGCAAATCCATCTTGTACATGTTTCCTTTCCTGGGGGCTCTAAGCAGGATATGCTCATGAGGAATGACCACACCAGGCTTAAGAACAATGCACTCATGCTCAGTAAAGAGCATGTTATGACTCTGATCACAAAATTGAGATACACTCAGAAGATTGTATCCAAGCTCCTTTACAAAGTTTACCTTTTCTATGCTGAGCTTACCATTTGTGACCTTGCCCCTACCAGAAATGTAACCACCTTCATCTCCTCCAAAAGCAATAGGTCCTCCATCAATCCTTTAAAAGTTCTGGAGTAGTGACCTATTACTAGTCATGTGCCTGGAGCAGCCACTGTCTATGATCCAGATTTTTGTCTGTCTTCAGCTGTTCCTGCACAAAAGAGAATGATTAGTTACATCTGGAAACCCAAGCCTTGCTTGTCTTGGGCTCATTTGCAGAAGGTAATTTAATAGTAATAGATCCTATGATTGTACTAAGAGGACCTTGAGCTGTTTTTGATGGAGAAATCTCAATCACCTAGTCTTTCTTAGACGTCCACACCACCTTTGGAGTCTTGGACTTGACCTTCAAAACTTTAGAAGCTTTTGGAGCTTCAGAAGTTTTGATGACCGAACCTTTGAAAGATTCTACAAACACTGCAGCAAACTTTAGTGCTTCGGAAGAACTCCTTTCTTCCGAGACCAAATATTCTTCCGAAGAGAATTTTCCACTTCCCTTCTTGTTAGATTTGGAACTTCCGAAGGAAACTTGTTTTCCTTCCGAAGCCTGAATCTTCTTAGAACTCTTTGAAGCCTTTGTTTTAGCCATATGGACAGTACCTTTAGGATTGAAGGGACAATCCTTTGCAATGTGAGTGGTGCTGTCACACAATTCATTTTCTTCTTCACAAGAGTCTTGTCTTGAGAGTAAGACTGTCTTTGGTCACTTCCCTTCTCCACCTTCATCTTTGCAGATGCTGAGACAGTCCTCTTGGGCTGAGAACTATGCTTGGAGTTTGATGGACCAGGCTGTGCAGCAGTGGTACACAGCAGATCAGTCTTCTTCTTGCTGCTGAGATGAGTTGAGCAAGAACCAGAACTCTTAGCAGAGTTTTGGTTGATGTCTTCAGTCCCTACCACTTAAACCTTGCAGAAATAAAAACTTGTTTCTGCTTAGAGTCGAAAGTAGCCTTGATCTCTTCAGCCTTCCTTGCCTTTCTTTTGCTCTTTCTAATCAAGTTCTTTCTTATGGACTTGGTCATCACAGTCTTCGCTTTCTCCTCAGAAGGATAGTGGCCCTTCTTGGAATCCTCCTCTTCACTCTTTGTAGAGGGATTCTTCACTATCTCTTCTTCATCCTCCTCACTCATAGGATCTATGAAAGGAAGCTCATCTTCACAAGTTCCACACCTAGGAGATCTTACTGACAAGATTGTGTGTGGAGGAGCTATCTCATTGGATCCCAGTCCTTGTTTGTTTTGATAGCACACTTTGTTATGCAAGGATGAAGATATCATGTTCTTGAAGGTCTCTTCTTCAAGAACACTCTTTTCTGCCCTGGCTTTGCTGATCACAAGCTCAACCTGGCACTCAGTTAATTGGTTATGAGCTCTTTAATTTGAGCCCTAAAATCTGTGTGTTCATGATTTAAAACTGAAAATGGTTTTCTCTAAGTCCTCTATTTTCAGCTTATAATCATTTTCAGACTTTCTAAAATTAGATTTTAAAATGTTTAAGGACTCAATATCAGATCTCAGTTCCAAGTTATAGGACCTGTACCTGTTAACTTTAGCAATGCGTTTAGGGGTACAGAGATGTTCCAATACCTTGCTTCATCATGATCTGCCATCAGTGCTTGGTTTGGAGAGGCATCTTCAACCTGAAAGCTCCAGTCAAAGCCTCCTTCTTCAACAGCAACATAGCTTGCTGCTTTGACTTCTCATTATGGAGAGCTTTGTCAGTGTAGTTTGTCTGGATTGTGTTTGGCCACCATTTGTTCTAGGTGCCTTACACTCTCTGACAAAGTGGCCCATCAGGTTACAGTTGTAACATTTTACTTTGCCTTTGTCCAGTCCAAACTTTCCACTGGTTGTATTGCTTGGAAACTTCCTTCTAGTCCTCTTGTAGAACTTCTTGGCTCTGTGAGTGAGAAGAGCCATCTGCTGGACTATTTCCATGTATTCCAAATCATCTGGATAGATACAGTCCAGGTCTTCAAGAGTGAAAAGAGAGTTGCCATAGCTTTCATCAAAAGACACAAAAGCTTGAGAAGAGCTTGTCTCTTGGAATGGGCTTCCTTGAGTGTAGTTCTCCTTTGGTGTCTCTGGGAAGGTGATGAAAGGACTCTTGGGTGAGTTGTCAGGGTAGCATAAGAGATAATGTTTGGGTTCTATGCTATCCCTTTCAACCACATGTAGGGCTGAACCCATTTGATTGTTGGAGTTTCCAGATGAACCTTGCATGTTCATCTCCATCTGGTATCCACTAAGAATCCCATATACTCTATCAGAGTAAGAGTTTTGAGATTTTCAGTTCTCTTGATCACCACACAATAGTGTGTCTACTGCCTAGGAAGTGAGGACATGAACTTCCTTACAATGTCTCTGTTTTCAAGAGAAACTCTACATCCACTAGGGTATCCACAATCTCAACATACCTGAAGTACTGCTGAGTCATGGTTTCACCTGTTTTGAAGGTGAAGTTTTCAAACTGCTGCTTCAGGAGATCCTTCTTGTTCTCCTTGGCTTCAGAAGAACCCTCATACATCAGTTTCAGTGCATCCTACAACTGCTTGGCTATTTTGCACTTCTTGAAACCTTTGTACATAGAGTTTGAAAGGGCAGTTTGAAGAGCTGTCATGGCTTTTCTATCTATCTCTACTCTCTTCCTATCTTTATCAGAGTAGTTAGCCACATCTTTGGGGATCATACCAGCACCAGTAGCAGAAGGTGTGCGGGGTATGAAGGTCCATTCTCAATAGACTCCCACATTCTTGAATCAAGAGACCTGATGAAACCTTCCATTCTTAAACACCAGGTGTCAAACTCATCAAGAGTGATCAGTAGGACTTATTCACAGTTCCAGTTTCCATATCAATTTTGGAAATGGCTTCCATTTGAAAAGTTTAGTATTTGTGTGTGTGAGGGATCTAAAGATGGTGAGATCTTATATCAAGAGCCTGGAATGCTCTGATACCAAATGCAGGATCGTTGAAGGGTTAAGAGTTACAACACAACAACACAAAGAGAAGATAAACTAAACTTAGATCAAACAGTAAACTGGATTAACCAAGTGGTGACACTAAGAACACAAGTAATATATGAGACAGAACACAAAGAACACAAGTGTTTGGTTTTCAAGAATGCAGTACATTTCTTTCTCTATGTTCTATTACAAGTGTTACAAAAGCATATTCGAAAGATACAAGAACATGAGATACTTATACAACATCCTACAGCCGGCTATACTTTGAAAGCCAGCTGGATACAATTGACTAGACACACACACAAAATCAATTGTAGAGTCAAAAGGCAGATTGCCTTTTGACCTGTGACTATGACATGCCATAGTTCACATCCTTATCTATTACAAAAAGGATAAAGTACATAAAGTAGAAAGTTACAGACTCAAGACCTCAATGTACAGTTACAAAAGCATGGACCTTTTCACCAAACCATGTTAGTTGGTGACTTGCAGAGTTGCAGCGGAAAGGTGTCCAGCTTTATGGAACAGTACATCAGATAAAGCATGTTACTAAAAGTCTTCGAAAGAAATCTGTCTTCATGAACTTGAAGCTTCGGAAGACTTTGTCTCTGAGGCTTCGGAAGACCTCATCTTTGGCTTCGGAAGATGTTGGTCTTGGCTTTGGAAGATTTCACACTTAGAGTGTCTCTGTTGCACATGTGAAACTTCCGAAGCATTCCACTTTAATGCACTTGTGCAGCATGCAGGAAAGACTAAAGATGTTTAGGTTGCATCAGCCTCTTCATTAATCTCTACAGTATTGTTTCCAAGGCTCATTCGTGTGGTTTCATGTTTGGTTTTCGTTTTGATTTATATAATCGATACAATTTCCTTTTATTATTTATTAGAGTGATTTCAATGATGATTACAATCAAATATAAATAGATTAGTTCACAAGTGTGTTTAGAGGGCTTGAGAATCAAAACTCCATAGCAATGGACGGTGTTACGAAATGGCAAAAACGATCAATGCGTAAGCTATTGTTGATTGATGTTTTTGTATAACTAGTTCCTCTACCATTCATTTAATTAAGATTTCATGAATTCCTTGACGCACGAGTGTGTAGTGGAACAATTTTCGTTAAAATACAAGTAAATCTTATGTACTTTGACGTGTTACACTAATTTGAATACTTTTTAATAGATCACGCATTGCGTTTCTTGTTTAACGTCCGATTTCTTTCATTAACCTTGTAATTTGTTTCTCGATTCTTTCTAATTAAACACGAGTATTTTCGAGTTTCTTTAAACCAAGTTTTTTTGCCTAGATTGTAATCGTATTCTATGGATCCTCGTTGTCATTATGATTGATTTGATGGATTTTTGAGGTAAGAGTGTTTGAGTTTGTTTGGGAATGTTCTTGTCAGGGTTTGGGCACGTGTGTATTGTTTCCAAGGCTCATTCATGTGGTTTCGTTTTTGGTTTTGGTTTTGATTTATATAATAGATAGTATTTCCATTTGTGATTGATTAGTGATTCCAATGATGATTATAATTAGATATTCGATTAGTTCACAAGTATGTTTAGAAGGCTTGAGAATCAAAACTCCAAAGCAATGGAGGGTGTTACGAATTGGCAAAAACTATCCATGTGTAAGCTATTGTTGATTGATGTTTTTATATAACTAGTTCCTCTACCATTCATTTATTAAGATTTCATGAATTCATTGACGCACCAGTCTGTAGTGGAACATTTTCTTTAAAGTACAAGTAAATCTTATTTACTTTGTTGTGTTGCTTTTTGATAGATCACACGTTGTGTTTCTTGTTTACCGTTCTATTACTTTCATTAACCATTGTGATTGTTTTCTCAATTCTTTCTAAAAAACACGAGTATTTTCGAGTTTATTACACCAAGTTTCTTTGCCTAGATTGTAATAACGTGTTTTGTTGATCTTCGATTGTCATTATGATTGATTTGATGATTTTTGAGGCAAGAGTGTTTGAGTTTGTTTGGCAATGTTCTCGTCAAGTTTTGGGCACGACTGTATTGTTTCTAAGCCTCATTCGTGTGGTTTCGTGTTTGGTTTTGGTTTTGATTTATATAATAGTAACTATTTCCATTTATGATTGATTAGAGTGATTACATATATGATTATAATCAGATATAATTAGATTAGTTTACAAGTGTGTTTAGAGGGCTTGAGAAACAAAACTCCATAGCAATGAAGGGTGTTACAAAATGGCAAAAACTATCCATGCGTAAGCTATTGTTGATTAATGTTTTTGTATAACTAGTTCCTCTCCCATTAATTTAGGTATGATTTCATAAATTCATTGATGCACTAGTCTATAGTGAACTTTTTTCTTTAAAATAAAAGAAAATCTTATTTACTTTGTCGTGTTACCCAAATTTGAATGCTTTTTCATAGATCACACATTGCGTTTCTTGTTTAACGTCTGATTACTTTCATTAACCATTGTAATTTTTTTCTTGATTCTTTCTAAAAGAACACGAGTATTTTTGAGTTTGTTTAAACCAAGTTTCTTTTCCTAGATTGTAATAACGTATTCTGTTGATCCCCTATTATCATTGTGATTGATCCAATGGATTTTCGAGGCAAGAGTGTTTCAGTTTGTTTGGGAATGTTCTCGTCAAGTTTTGGGCACGACTGTATTGTTTCCAAGGCTCATTCGTGTAGTTTCGTGTTTGGTTTTGGTTTGATTATATAATAGATACTATTTCCATTTATGATTGATTAGCGTTCTAACAACCAACCTCCACGTCAAAGCTCTAACCTTACCGACCAGCATCTTTTCCGATTCTACTTCTATTATTGCTACTATCATTTATACTATTCTCTCCTCCATGCTATGTGTTTTGGTACTCTTGTCTTAAATGACCCTTTTTGAAGATTAATGCCTAAGGGTTGACTGCATTTCCTCCTAAGTCATCCGTATTTGGTTAATGCGGATAGGCATCTTCATCCGCATTGGGCTAATGCGTATGGGCATCTTCCTCCGCATTGGGTTAATGCGGATGGGCATTTTCATCCGCATTGGGTTAATGTGGATGGGCAAACATTCAGTCGCATTTCATCTTGCCTTGACCCCTTTCCGACTTGTGTTTTGTGATGTTTTAGTGGGTTCAAGCCTTAGTTAGGGAATCTAGGTGTCCCAGGAAAGTTAATAGACGCCCTTGCAAAATTTTAAATCATAGTTGAAACAACTAAATTGTGTATGCCCACACACTTAATTTTCGGTTAATGCATGTATGATCATGCATGAAAGACACCAACTAAACTAAATTAAACCACCTAAAATACTACACAATATTACTCAACGTCTGAATTAAATTTAAAACTCCCTCACTACAAGCCGAATTCGGCCGCCCCATTCCTCCACTGCCCTCTCTTCTACACCACCACCAATTACCCCACTCCACATTCATGCAATACCACCCACACCCTCTTTTCTTTCACTCTCCCTTCTCATTTTGGATCCCTCTCCAGAAAACACATACACACACTCACGATTTTCTCTCCACTCCAGCTTGTTTTCGAAGAAACACAACAAAACTACATCGGCCAAGCTCAAAACGGCAAGAAGGAGGAGCCTTGTGAGCTTGTGGTACACGGACTCATCAAGCTCGACCTCGACAGCCCTTGTTCGGATCTTTCCAGATCGTTTTTGTCCCTTCTCACTCTCCAAATCGTGAACCATACAAAGAGTAAGCTTCATCTTACCCAAATAATCTATGACATGTGTTATTCTCCTTTTTCTCCACCAAAAACCTTACTTTCTTTGTTATAACAGAAGTCTACTGCTACCACCTTGTTCATAAAGAGCTCTTCACGTTCTTGAAGGTACTACATCATTTATACATGACATTCTATAGGTGTAACACGGTTTACACCTAGAAAACCCTCTTTTTGGGTGTATTTACACCATCCGACTTGCACAACTTGTAACCTTTCGAAAATAATCATGTAACCTGTTCAAAATGGGTCTTCTAACCTTCTAATACCCTGCTCTTAATGTTTCCAAAAGGTTTGTGTAAGGCCCCGTTCCCGGACACCTCACAGTTGGTCAATCACAAGAGTTAAAACACTACACATTATAATTATACAAACTTTAAGCAGCGGAAATGATTTATCAAAAACCATTCATTTCATTTAAAACACTATTGTTAGCAATACATCATCATTATCTTTTTACAAAAGAATTGTTTTAACGCATTACAAAACAACAACAACAACATAGAATTTGAATGGATGTCAATCTTTCCCTGCCGAGTAGCTTCACCCTCGTGCCATCCTCAGCAATAATTACCTGCCAACTGAAAATGTATAAAAGTCAGGGTTGCTCAGTGAGTTCTAGTTTTAAAAGTAATAAAATACTTTCTATATGTTGTATAAGAAAATACTCTTTTCTGTAAAATACAACTCTGTACTATATATGCGAGCACGCATTAACTATATGAACAAATACTGTTCATTCTCTATACTGTATGCCTTGTCTGTTCTGTAAACTTTTATCTTTAGGTTTCACTTTCTGTATGGACCAGTGAGCAATACCCCAACTGTATGCGCGATGGAAAATGGGTGATGGGCCATCTATATCCCTCGAAAGGGTCAACTATCCCTCGAAAGGGTCAACTGTATCCCTCGAAAGGGTTCTGTGTACTGTGTACAAGGCCGACCCAATCACCCAGGGCGCGCTACAAAGGTCCTTCCAATCTCAATTGATTGGCCCTGTGTGCATAATAGGGTAGCTAACCCGCAACACAGTTGAGCAAACGACAACATGGTTGTGCACCTCCTATAAGCTTGCAAGACTTGTTAACATTTTCATTAATCTTCCTCTTCTTTTCTTTATTGCTCTTTCACTTTATTATTACCGTATACTTTATGTTACGATAATAACATACCACGTGAAGTCACATACTATAAGTAATAATAATATAATAGCAATAACAATAATAAGGAACAATTATAACTATGCATGAAATATCATCATAACATAGCCCTAGTCAACCTCGGTCAAAAATCGTAAAGCACAGACTTCCAAAAAATTCTGTAAAAATTTCTAAGTGCTTAGGTGCTTGGTCACTATCTGGGCGCATGAGCCCTGTTTGGGCGTTTCATCACTATGTAGGTGCATTAGCCAACACTTCATCATTTTATCCCTTAGGCGCATGAACTATTCAGGCGCATGGGCGCTATTTGTGCGTATGAACACTTAGGCGTATGGATTATTCGGACGCATGGACACTAGGCGCATAAGCCACTTGTGCGCATGGGCACTATTGGGGCGCATGGCCCTACACTTAGTCGTCCGGCTAACTTTTCTAGGCGCATGGACCACTGTTCAGGCGCATGGGCTATACTTAAATATTTCTAAGGTAATCTTAGGCGCATGGGCTACTGTTTAGGCACATGGATTACACTTAAAGCTTTCTAAGGTAATTTCAGGCGCATGAGCCTTATCTAGGCGCATGAGCCTTATCTAGGCGCATGGACCTTTTGTGTAACATGTTCCTAGTATGTTTTCAAACCCAATCATCGAACCCATCTGTTCTAAGCTTAATGTGGCTATTCTAAACATGAAAAACCTATAAGCATTCAAGAATCAACATCCAATCATGCACATTACATACGGGTAAACATACAAAAGTTTTGAAAATCATTTTAATACATTTTCAGCCCAAAGATAGTTTAAAACAAGAAAAAACCAGGGTCTAGAACACACCCGAGCACATACACAAACACATAAGCACATAAGTATGTAAGCGGGATAAAACCCGTCATAAACACTTAAAAGCCACGAATTCTTACTTGAATTTGATTCCTTCTTCTTCTTCAAACCGAGAGTTTCTGCTCTCCTCTTGTCTTTCTCTCTCTAAAGTCCAAATCAGAGTAATGTGAAAAGAGGGTGGGCGGCCATGCCCACCTTTACACCAACTTTTTCAAAGTTTTGTCCTTTTGGACGCTTTTAGTCCCTTCACTTGGACTTTATTGCTTTTCTTTTGTTTATCTTCATTTCTTGTCTTATTAAAATAACCAGGTGTTACAAGTCCACCCCGTTATATAGGTTTCGTCCCCGAAACCTGTTATTCCTCGACAGATGAGGATAATGCTGCCTCATCTCCTCCTAAGTCTCCCATGTAGACTCAGATCCCTTCCTGTGCTTCCACTATGCACGCACAAGAGGAACCACTTTATTCTCAGCCTCTTCTCTTTATGATTGATGATTACCACTAGTTGCTCGACATAGTTGAGCCTTTCATCTACTTCGATATCCTCTAGTGGAACAATCATGTCTTCATCAGCTATACACTTTCTCAAATGAGACACATGGAATGTCGAGTGAATTCCACTTAACTCATCTAGTAACTCCAATCTATAGGCCACCTCTCTACTCGGCCAATGATTCGGAAAGGGCCTATATATCTTGGGCTCAACTTGCCTCGCTCCCAGAATCTGATAATGCCATTCCAAGGTGAGTCCTTCAACATAACCCGGTCACCCACCTGGAAATCAATCGGTCTGTGTCGTCTATCGGCATAAGACTTCTGCCTATCTTAGCTACCCTCATGAAGGCTTTAATCTTCTCAAGCTTCTTAGTCGTAGCCTCGATTACCTCGACGCTTCCCAATTCCTTTTGACCAATATCACCCCAACAAACAGGGTACATGGTAGCTTCGTAATGAAATCCATGTGATATGCTCCCACTTCCATTCCAGTATATCCAAAGGTTGGATCTTCCCATACGGCTTCTGATGTTCGGCCTTCACTTGCAAACAAGTAAGGCACTTACTCACATACTCCACCACATCACGCTTCATACCGGCCACCAATAATCTTTCTTCATATCTTGATACATCTTTGTGGCACCAGGATGGATGGAGTATCGAGTCTTGTGAGCTTTATCCAAAATCCCACGCGTAGATCCCCGAAACGAGGAATCCACACTCGTCCAAATTGGGTTTTAACACCGAGTGTGTTTTCACCCAATCCCCAACCAGACCTCTTATTCTTTCAGAGTTTAGATGATCTTCTTTCAGTGCCTCATCTTGAAACTCCTTGACTTGCTTCATTACATCAGAGGTCATGATCAGTTGATATGCTTTCACCCGAATTGGCTCGGGCCTCTCCTTTCAGCTAAGAGCATCAGCTACCATGTTGGCTTTGCCGGATGATAGTGGATCTCGCAATGATAATATTTTATAAGCTCCAACCATCGCCTCTGGCCTCATGTTCAGATCTTTTTGCTTGAAGAAGTACTTCAAGCGCTTGTGGTAAGTGAAAATGGTGCACTTCGTCCGTACAAATAGTGCCTCCAAATCTTTAGTGCAAAGACCATGACTGCTAGCTCCAAGTCATGAGTAGGGTAGTTGACCTCATGAACTTTCAATTGTCGGGATGCATAGGCTATAACCTTCCCTTTCTGCATTAATACACACCCCAACCCCGAGTAAGAAGCATCTGAATATACCACCAAATCCTCGCTTCCTTCAGGTAATGACAAGACAGAAGCTTGAGTCACCTCACCGTTAACTCCTTTTAAGCCTGTTCTTGAGCTTGACCCCATATAAACTTTACATCCTTTCGGGTCAACTTGGTCAGTGGAGAAGCGATCTTGGAAAAGTCCTGAATGAACCTTCGATAATACCCCGCCAACCCCAAGAAACTTTGAATCTTGGATGGCGTCTTTGGAGACTTTTATTGCATCACAGCCTCCACCTTAGCAGGGTCTACCATAATCCCCTCAGGATTTATCACGTGACCTAAGAATTGACTTCACGTAACCAGAACACGCACTTAGAGAATTTGGCGTACAACTTCTCCCTTCTTAAGGTCTCTAACACCTCCTGAATGTGATCGACATGCTCCGACTCGCTCTTCGAATAATTAGGATATCATCAATAAACACAGTCACTGATTTATCTAACATTGACTGACACACTCGATTCATCAAATCCATAAAAGCAGCTAGCGCATTGGTCAGGCCAAATGACATAACAAGGAATTCATAGTGACCGTAGCGTGTGCGAAAAGCTGTCTTAGGGACATCCTGCTCCTTCACCTTCAGCTGATGTAACCAGATCGAAGATCTATCCTTGAAAACCAACTGGCACCTTGAAGCTAGTCAAACAGATCATCTATTCTTGGTAGGGGGTATCGGTTCTTCACCGTCAACTTGTTCAGCTCTCTGTAGTCAATGCACATCCTTATACTACCGTCTTTCTTCTTCACAAACAGGACCGGAGCACCCCAGGGAGAGATACTCGGCCTAATGAACCCCTTATCAAGCAGCTCTTGCAACTGTTCCATCAGTTCTTTCATTTCGGTCGGAGCTAAGCGATACGGTGCCATGGCAACGAGTTGAGCACCGGGTATCAGATCAATTTGGAACTCAATTTCGCGATCCGGTGGCACGCCGGGTAAGTCTTCCGGGAATACGTCCGGAAAATCACACACAACTGGTACATCAGATAGTTGTGGTGTTGGCGCGTCGACATCCTTTACGTAGGCAAGTAGGCACTACATCCACGCCTCATGCACTTTCCCACCACCGCCATCAAAATCACTTTCGGGATCGTCGTGACTCGATCAGCATAAACTGTCACCTTATTCCCGTCAGGCGCTGTCAATCGAATCATCTTCTTGCGACACATGATGTTTGCTTAATAGGTTGCTAACCAGTCCATCCCTAGTACTACACCAAATCCACCTAGGGGTATCACGTGTAACCAAGCAGCAAACCTATGACCTTCTAGTTCTATGGCACCGTCCTTTATCACATGAGTAATTCTAGTGGACTTACCAATAGCAGTTTCTACATCGAATGGTGTACTGGCCTTTCTACTACTAATAGGCAACTTAGCACCAAAAGTAGTGGAAATAAAACTCCTACGAGCACCGGAATCAAACAATACAGAGGCACAAGTTTGGTTTACTAGAAACATACCTAACACAACATCGGATCAGCTCTAGCTTCCTCCCGGGTCATAGTGTAAGCTCTAGCACTTGCCCTCCGCCTTCCTTCCTCCGGCTTCTTCTTCTCTGCTCTAGAGCTCTCCGCCTCGGCTTCTTACAGTCTCTAGCGATATGGCCAGGCTGGCCACACCTGAAGCATACATTCATCCTCATCCTGCACTCACCAGTATGTTCTCTTCCACATTTATCACACCTCCTCAGCCTGATCCAGATGTGACCACACATCGGTCACCCACCTTTGCAACCTTATTGTTTGGAGCGGTTTTACCACATCCAAACTGTTTCCCATTCCAGTTTCGGCTACCACCATCCTTCTTATTCACCTCAGCCACCACCACCTCACGCTTATCATATAATCTGCCAGCCAAGTCAACCGCCAACCTAAAAGTGCTCTGTAGGGCGGCAATCATATGCCTACGGATATCCGATAGCAGCCCCTGGATGTATCTCTTAATCTTTCGTGACAGTGGTGTCACTTGATCGGGCACCAGCCGTGCCATTTCATTAAATTTGGTGGTGTACTGCTGGTGTGCATCGTTCTTGCCTCCAGCTGCAGGAAATCTCTTTCTACCTTGTCCATCTCCCTGTGAGGACAGAACTCCTCAATCACTAACTTCTTTAGTTCAGGCCATCCCATTCTCCCAATGGCCCCGCTACCCTCGGCTTGGACATTGTTGTCCCACTAGCACAAAGCCGAGTCCACAAAAGAGTGGGTAGCGAATTTCACCTTCTGATCTTCACGACACTCACTAATATCAAGGACAACCTCTATTTCCCTCACTCACCGGTGAGCAGCTGTAGCAGTGCTATTTCCATCGAAAGTAGGGGGCTTGCATCTCATAAACACCCATAGTTACAGCCTCGGGTCGCCTCCGGCGCGCTCTCTTCTTCCTCCTCCTCATCATCAGAAAGAACCGTTTCCGACTCTAGTTGTTCCCGTCCTCCCGAGGACCTGTTTCTTTCCTTTCTTTCCCCTTCCCTTACTGCCTTGATCACTTCAGTCACCACAGACGGTAGAATCGTCTGCATGACCTGGTGAACCTCTTCCACCACAGCCTCCTTTACTCAGGCTCTCAGATTGGCGCTCTCGTCGCCACTCTCCGGATGAGGGATCTCTGGTTCTTCATGAAGCACTTTCTCGACTCTGGGTCTCCCTCTCTTGGGTCGCGGAGCAGTAGCGTGACCTCCCCCACGAGAGGCTTTTGAAGATCTACCGCCAGCCATCCTCAAAACACACACTATAAGATCAAACACTAACGCGGTCATTCAAGCAACACTCAGTTTATGTCAAGTATAGTAAGTCCCTAATTACAGTGGCCAGTTGTGATTAGCCACTTACTTTACTCTTCATACCCCAAGCATCTCCTATCCTGACTTAATCAGTATATATCTACTAAGACACATAATCAAATAGCATGCGCACATAATACCGGTTAACATTAAGAAAAGACATACCTGATGGCACATAGCTACTCGGGCTGACATTCCTCCATTTGTCCCATTTTCAGTTTAAGTTTAGGTTTTAAAAGTTTATTTAACCTAATTCTCTTAAACTTTGGCTCTGATACCAACTTGTAAGGCCTCATTCCCGGACACCTCACAGTTGGTCAATCACAACAGTTAAAACACTACACACTATAATTATACAAACTTTAAGTAGCAGAAATAATTTATCAAAAACCATTCATTTCTTTTAAAACACTGTTGTTAAGCAATATATCATCATTATCTGTTTACAAAAGATGTTTTAACACATTACAAAACAACAACAACATAGAATTCGAATGGATGTCAGTCTTCCCTACCGAGTAGCTTCACCCTCGTGCATCCTCAGCAATAATTACCTGCCAACTGAAAATGTATAAAAGTCAGCGTTGCTAAGTGAGTTCTAGTTTTAAAAGTAATAAACTACTTTCTATATGTTGTATAAGAAAATACTCTTTTCTGTAAAATATAACTCTGTACTATATATGCGAGCACGCATTAACTATATGAACAAATATTGTTCGTTCTCTTTACTGTATGCCTTGTCTGTTCTGTAAACTTTTATCTTTAGGTTTCACTTTCTGTATGGACCAATGAGCAATACCCCAACTGTATGCGTGATGGAAAATGGGTGATGGGCCATCTATATCCCTCGAAAGGGTCAACTATATCCCTCGAAAGGGTCAACTGTATCCCTCGAAAGGGTCAACTATATCCCTCGAAAGGGTCAACTGTATCCCTCGAAAGGGTTCTATGTATTGTGTACAAGGCCGACCCAATCACCCAGGGCACGCTACAAAGGTCCTTCCAATCTCAATTGATCGGCCCTGTGTGCATAATAGGGTAGTTAACCCGCGGCACAGTTGAGCAAATGACAACATGGTCGTGCACCTCCTATAAGCTTGCAAGACTTGTTAACATTTTCATTAATGTTCCTCTTCTTTTCTTTATTGCTCTTTCACTTTATTATTACCGTATAGTTTACGTTACGATAATAACATACCACGTAAAGTCACATACTATAAGTATAATAATAATAATAATAATAGCAATAACAATAATAAGGAACAATTATAACTATGCATGAAACATCATCATAAATAAGCCGAGTCAACCTCGCTCAAAAACCCTAAAGCACAGACTCCCAGAAAATTCTGTAAAAATGTCTAATTGCTTAGGCGCTTGGTCACTATTTGGGCGCATGAGCACTATTTGGGTCTTTCATCACTATGTAGGCGCATCAGCCAACATTTCAGCATTTTATCCCTTAGGCGCATGAACTATTCAGGCGCATGGGCACTATTTGTGCGTATGAACACTTAGGCGTATGGATTATTCGGACGCATGGACACTTAGGCGCATGAGCCACTCGGGCACATGAGCACTATTAGGGCGCATGGCCCTACACTTAGTCGTCCGGCTAACAGTTTTAAGCGCATGGACCACTGTTCAGGTGCATGGGCTATACTTAAACATTTCTAAGGTAATCTTAGGCGCATGGGCTACTGTTTAGGTGCATGATTACACTTAAATCTTTCTAAGGCAATTTCAGGCGCATGAGCCTTATCTAGGCGCATCGACCTCTATGTAACATGTTTCCGGTATGTTTTAAAACCCAATCATCGAACCCATTTGTTCTAAGCTTAATGTGGCTATTCTAAACATTAACAACCTATAAGCATTCAAGAATCAACATCCAATCATGCACATTACATACGGGTAAACATACAAAAGCTTTGAAAATCGTTTTAATACATTTTCAGCCCCAAAGATAGTTTAAAACAAGTAAAAACAAGGGTCTAGAAGTCACCTGATGCAACTTGGTGTTTGTTCCTTTCTAACCTGCTTGCAATGAGTTCAAACACCTAAAAACAACACTAAACACACACACCGCCCGAGCACATACACAAACACATAAGCATGTAAGCGAGATAAAACCTGTCATAAACACTTAAAAGCCTCGAATTCTTACCTTGAATTCAATTCCTTCTTCTTCTTCAAACCAAGAGTTTCTACTCTCCTCTTGTCTTTCTCTCTCTAAAGTCCAAATGAGAGTGATGTGAAAAGAGGGTGGGCGGCCATGCCCACCTTTACACCAACTTTTTCAAAGTTGTCCTTTTGGACAATTTTAGTCCCTCCACTTGGAATTTATGGCTTTTCTTTCATTTATTCTTCATTTCTTGTCTTATTAAAATAACCGGGTGTTACAGTTGGGTAATGTTTGATCACAAGTTATAGCATTTAACACATGTGTAATGGGTGAAAATGGTGTAATCACTATGGCACCATCTTGTTCTTACACTGCATGTTGAACCCGTGAGTTGGACATGATATTTCAGTAGGTTTTGGATGATTTTAGGTGTATAATGAGATGTTAATGGCTGAAAATGATAATGTCTTAGACTTATAAGCAAGTTGGTTATATTCGGAGACCCGGAAAGTGGTAAAATGACTTAAAAACAAGAAAACATGAATTTTAAACATCTTCAAAAGTATTCCAGGCTCTAAAAGGTTAACAAAGTACTTGGTTTGGTTTTGTTGAATAAGTGGTCAAGAAAGGATTAATGGGATTTTTAGTTAAAAAAGTGTTTTAACGGGTTAAGCCTAAAATGTGGACCTTCACGTAAGAAGAGCTTGTAAAACATTTCAGCAGATTAAAAACTTATAAAAAGTTATTTAGGATAATATTTAATGAATCTAAGACCAATATTATGGAAAACAAACTTGGGGTAGGAATTGTAAATTTTGGAAACTTGAAGGACTAAACTGTAAATTTTACTAAACATCAACAAACCGACCTTTTGAACTATGAATCATTTAAAGGACCCAAACTAACTTATAAAGGTGATTTAACCTGGTAATCATGTATTCGTTCCCTTATGAAACCCTAACTTACTATAAAAGGAAACTTTTTATATGAAGACTTAGCAATTCAAAGGATACTATGACATTAATCTCATGACACACCTAATGCATCTTCATAACCCGAGAATCAGCAAATTAACACTTAAGTCTTATTGTTAGGTTGCTAGACTTGAGACTCTTTCCTAGTACACGAAGAATCCTTTGCTTGAATCTTAAGGTGAGTTTAAGTGTTTCCCTTTTCACTATTGTTTTGGGATGAAGCATGCTCTGTTTAAATTAAACTATTTAGGTGCTATATTGTGCTGCTATATGTTGTGGTTATGTTGAGACTTGTTGATACTTATATCACAGTCATTAATTCTTTTGTGAACCACTTGTTTATATGGGTAGATCTACTTGGGGAATTCCCCACGCACATTGCCTTCCATGATGAACGGTAAGGCTACCACACTGAGATCCTACGAGGTCGTTTGTGGCATGTAAGAGGTTTAATAAGATACTATGGTGGACCATCTGGCAAGTACGGTCCACTGGTTTAAGGCTCAGTTCTCCCCAAGGTGATTTAACCGTAACAATTTTTTAAGAGGCTAGCCGGAGCTGAGTGCAGGGTTGATTGTGATCCCCACAACAATGATACTATGACTTTTAAATAAGTGTGGGTTCTAATGAATCCTTGTTTTTAAACTTTAAGTACTTGAATTCACCAACTTTTTAGTTGACACAAACTCTTTTGAGCATGTTTCAGGTAATCCATGAGTGGAGTCTAGCTGTTGTAGAAGACTTTAACCTAGCACTGTGACCCTGGCATTGGCTTGTCCTTGTTTGAAACATTTGAACAATTTACATTTATTGATGTTGGAAAAAATTTGTATTGAATTTGTGTGTACTCTTTTCATTTGGGGGCTAATCCTATTTCTAGCCCGGTTATTTTAATATCAATGCCATGTGATGTACTCTCCCTTTGTGCTCTTATGATGGTTTGTTTCCGCTGCCATTTGTTGTTGCTAGTCTGCAACGTCCCACCCTACCTGGGCCCAGGGTGTGACATGAGTGATTCCAATGATGATTATAATCAGATATAATTAGATTAGTTCACAAGTGTGTTTTGAGGGCTTGAGAATCAAAACTCCATAGCAATGGAGGGTGTTACAAAATAGCAAAAACTATCCATGTGTAAGCTATTGTTGATTGATATTTTTGTATAACTAGTTCCTCTCTCATTCATTTAGCTAAGATTTCATGAATTCATTGATGCACCAGTCTGTATTGATACAATTTTCTTTAAAGTACAAGTAAATCTTATTTACTTTGTTGTGTTACCTAAATTTGAATGCTTTTTCATAGATCACACGTTGTGTTTCTTGTTTAATGTCCGATTACTTTCATAAACCATTGTAATTTGTTTCTCGATTCTTTCTAGAAGAACACGAGTATTATCGAGGTTATTTAAACTAAGTTTCTTTGCCTAGCTTGTAATAACGTATTCTTTTGATCCCCGATTCTCATTATTATTGATTCGATGAATTTTTGATGCAAGAGTGTTTGAGTTTGCTTAGGAATGGTCTCGTCATATTTTTGGGCACGACTGTATTGTTTTCATGGCTCATTCGTGTGGTTTCATGTTTGGTTTTGGTTTTGATTTATATAATGGATACTATTTCCTTTTATTATTTATTAGAGTGATTCCAATGATGATTATAATCAGATATAATTAGATTAGTTCACAATTGTGTTTAGAGGGCTTGAGAAACAAAACTCCATAGCAATGAAGGGTGTTATGAAATGGCAAAAACTATCCATGCGTAAGCTATTGTTGATTGATGTTTTGGTATAACTAGTTCCTCTCCCATTCATTTAGCTAAGATTTATGAATTCATTGATGCACCAATCTGTAGTGGAACAATTTTCTTTAAAATACAACTTTGTTGTGTTACCCAAATTTGAATGCTTTTTCATAGATCACGCGTTGTGTTTCTTGTTTAAGGTCTTATTACTTTCATTAACCATTTAGTTTGTTTCTCAATTCTTTCTAATAGAACTTGAGTATTTTCGAGTTTATTTAAACCAAGTTTCTTTACCTAGATTATAATAACGTATTCTATGGATCCCTGATTATTATTATGATTGATTCGACGGATTTTTGAGGCAAGAGTGTTTGAGTTTGTTTGGCAATGTTCTCATCAAGTTTTGGCATGTGTATATTGTTACCAAGGCTCATTCATGTTAATTCATGTTTGGTTTTGGTTTTGATTTATATAATAGATATTATTTCCATTTATGATTGATTAGAGTGATTCCAATGATGATTATAATCAAATATAATTAGATTAGTTCACAAGTGTGTTTAGAGGGCTTGAGAATCAAAACTCCATAGCAATGAATGGTGTTACAAAATGGCAAAAACTATCCATGCGTAAGCTATCGTTGATTGATGTTTTTGTATAACTAGTTCCTCTCCCATTCATTTAGCTAAAATTTCATGAATTCATTGATGCACCAGTCTGTAGTGAAACAATTTTCTTTAAAATAAAAGTAAATCTTATTTACCTTGTTGTGTTACACAATTTTGAATTCTTTTTCATACATCATGCGTTGCGTTTCTTATTTAACGTCCGATTACTTTTAGTAACCATTGTAATTTGCTTCTCGATTCTTTTTAATTAAACAGGAGAATTTTCGAGATTGTTTAAACCAAGTCTTTTTGCCTAGATTGTAATAATGTATTTTGTGGATCCCTGATTGTGATTATGATTGATTCGATGGATTTTTGAAGTAAGAGTTTTTGAGTTTGTTTGGGAATGTTCTCATCAAGTTTTGTCATGACGGTATTGTTTCCAAGGCTCATTCATGTGGCTTCGTGTTTGGTTTTGGTTTTGATTTATATAATAGATACTATTTCCATTTATGATTGTTTAGAGTGATTCCAATGATGATTATAATCAGACATAATTAGATTAGTTTATAAGTGTGTTTAGAGAGCTTGAGAATCAAAACTCTGTTAGGATTCTAGAAAGATTAACATGTTGTCTTTATGTGTCTTTTTGATATTTGTAATAGTATAGGGACTATTTTTGTAATTGTTAGTTCCTTGTGTTTCATTATAAATAGCTTATACTGTTAGTTAGTAAGCAGTGTAAGAGAGTGAATGAACTACTGCTCATTACTTGTAATTGTCTTTGCTTGATATTAATGAAATAGTGAATTTTGTTAATATCTTGTTTGAATTCGATTACTTTGTATGTGTTTTCTTTGAATTGTGTTCATATATCATCACATATTAGCTCAGTTGATCCTATCAATTGGTATCAAAGTTGTTGGTAGCTATTAATTGAGTAATTTTGAAGTTCATTGAACTTTGAAACTCAAAAAGCTTACTGAATCTGTGATTGATAGACAATTCAAATGAAAACTTGTGGATTTCAGATGTGTTTCATCATCAGAAACATGATTTGAACCACAATTAGTAGTTGAATTCATCAAATTTGAGATAATTGGTGAATTTGTGTTTGAAAAGTTTGTTGTTTTTTCGAACTGAAAATTGCAAATTAATTGATTTGTTGTTGATATCGATAGAAATTGATTTCAGAAGAATGATTATCGGCATAAAACTCATCTAATTGGAAAGTTTCAATCAATTTCATTAACTTTTGAAGATTTTCAGAAGATTCGAGTATGTTATATTCATATGAATATGATGAATGTAACGCATTAGGGTTGAAGTTTGCTGAAAAATTGTCCAAGTGTTAGGGGTTTGACTACTGTTTAGTCGCACCAACACTGTGTAGACGTTTTCAGTTCAAACGTTTGACCACTGTTGGAGAGTCCAGACGTATCATCATTGTTGAGAAGTATTTGAACTATTTAGACGTGTGACAACTGTGTAGGTGCATCAAAACTGTGTTGGGGCATCACAACTGTTCAGACGTTTTACTACTGTTCAGACGCATCAATTTTGAGCGTTTTGGAAAAAATTTCTAAGGCATTCCCTTAGACAACTCTCAACTTAGGCGCATCAACTGTTGGGGCGTTTGAATACTGTTCAGGCGTATCAACCTTGACTTAGAATATTTTAAAAAATCAAAAACCTTTTTTTAATTTTTCTTAGTTCAAAATATAAGAAAAACAACAAAAATATCAGAATGGTAAAATCAGAAGATTCTGAAAATAGAGTTTCAAAACTTAAAATCAGAGCTGATTTTAAAAATTGGTCACTTAGGTTGAAACATCACTTAAATTCCATTGACACTGATCTTTGGAAATCCATAGAAAAAGGACCATTCATTCCAATAATCACTGATGGACCTGACAGAGGGTTGGTATACACTAAAGACTCTCAGGAACCCTATCCTGAAGATGGTCTTGAAGGAGATGATTTGAGAAGAGTAAAAAATGATTCATAGCAGACTCCTTGATGTGTAAAGGACTACCTTTAGAAGTTCTTGCAAGGCTTGATGGATATCAAACTGGATATACCATGTATAAAGCCTTAAAGACTATATGTGAAGGAGGAAAGGAGATTCAAAATCTCAAGAAACAAAAGTTGAAAAGTCAATTGGAATTGTTTCAACATTTATCTGGAGAAACTATAAACCAGATGATGAACAGATTTGTTCAACTTACTACTAAGATGTCAACAACTGGTATTAAGCCTGATCTTGAAGATCTAAATCTTAGACTACTCAATGATTTACCCTCATCATGGAAACAAACAGTAACCTTACTAAAGCATACTGAGAAGTTCCCTATGGATCTGGATCTACTTATTGCCAAGATTGAGTCAGTAGAGATTGATGAAAGCTCAAGGAACAATGATTTAGCAGCATCAATGTCTCAGTATCAGTTTGTTGCTTCTCCAGCAAACATAGTTGAAAATGCTTTCATGGCAAAAAGTGAGAAAGTTAAAGAAGAAGAAGGAGATTTATTTGTCAAAGCAGGATTTTTCACTGACTCATCATTTACTAGTGCCCCTGCTTACACAACACAATCTCATTCTCAATCTCCTCCTAAATCTCAGTCTCAAACATCAAATGTTAAATCAGAGACTTCTTCATCTAACTCTGCTAAATCCAGCAAAGTTAAAGACGTGATAAACATCCTATTAGAGGATGAAGAGTCAAAAACTGCATTTACTGCATTTATGGCTAGTTTTCAAGCATATCAAGGTAGCCATTTAACTCAATTAGATCTTGTTTTGCAAGATTTACTTGAAATGGATCCTGAAGATATGGAAGAAATGGACTTAAACTGGCAAATGGTGATGATTGCTTACAGGACACAAAAACACTCATATGTCAACAGGAAGTACAAGCCAAGTGCTAACAAGACTGCTGGATTTGACAAGTCAAAATCTAGGTGTTTTAACTGTAACAGCTATGGCCATTTCTCAAGAGAATGCAAAGCTCCAAGAAATAATGGAGGAAGTACTCAATCAAGCAATCAAAGGTTTCAACAAGCTCAGAAGACTTATCAAAAGCCTTATCAAAGTCTTCTTGTGCCTGAGCTTAAAGATGAAACAAAATCATCTGATGAAACCAAGAAAGCTCTTGTAGTCAATATTAAAGATGGTTATGATTGGAGTGCATATGTTGAACAATTTACTAACGATTTAACATCAAGTTTATCTCTTATTGCAGAAATTCAGGAAGAAGACTGGTCAGATATTAATGATCCAAAGGTGGAAGGTGAAAATGAAGAAGATGACTATGATTGGAGTGACAAATCAGATCCTAAGGAGGATACTGATGAAGTAGCTCTAATAGCACAGTCTGATCAACCAAAGGTTGACACTTCATCTTCAAAATCTGAAACCTCATCCCCAAAATTTCCTCAAATACCATCTGAAGTGAGAGAAAAGCTATGCATAAAATCATGCTTTGAACATGTTGAATACTACAGACCATACTCATATAAAATTTGTGAGAAACTCAAACAAGAAGAATCAATGCATAAAAAATTGAAAGCTGATCATAAAATAGCAGACCAAAAGATTATCTCTCTTCAAACTTCATGGAACAAAACTCTAAAAGAATTAGAAAATGTTTCTAGAAAATGTTTCTAAACAATTGGAAGAGATGACTAAAAATCTTGAACAGGAGAAGATAGCACATGCTGCTACTCAAATGGATCTTGCTAAAGTTAAGAGTTCAAAAATGATTGTAGAAAAACTGGTAAGTGAGAGGAAAGATAAACAGAAAGCAGGATTAGACTTCACTCATGAACCTATGCCTGAATCTATCACAAACACTCTACCAGAGAATTTTAATACACATGATCATTCTCGTGAGAACAAAGCTAAACTTAAAGTTTATCAGGTCAAAAACAAGAATTATGAAGAAGAAAAGGAAAATATAAAAGTGTTTATTGAAAATGATCAAGAAAAGATTAAAAATGGTGTTGGATCCTGTATGCCCAAGACACATAGAACATTGATGTGGTTTGTACGTCATGATCCAAGTCGGGTCATACCCAATAACAAGCTTAGCAAACACCAATAATATTTGATTGATGATATGATCATGCAATTAAATATATGCACCTAATTAGAAAATGGGTTTTCTAATTTAAAGAAATGAGAGATAAAACAAATTATATGGATAATTTGCTCATGAATTATTATTATTTACATTGTTATTTAAATGGTCAAATAACAACAAATAATATGTGTACTTATGTTATATAATCAAAAGGGTTTTATTATATAACATGTTAACATCTTAATGTGTTAGTTGTTTTAATTATTTTAGATTGTATGAGTTATATAATTAAAAGGTTAATTATATATCTTATCAATTAACTAATCACATTATAATGTATACTTATGTTATTTAACTAAAAGGCTTAGTTATATAACTTGTACACACCTTTTTAAATATGTAACATGACCTCACCACTTCTAATGTGTTACAAAGTAATTCAAATGGGAGGGAATGTGGGTTTGAATCCAGATTTTCAGCCCCTTTAGGTTGTATGGCCTTCCCCATTTGTCTTGAAAAAGGTACACTCATTATGATAGTGGTTGAGTGCAAGTCTCAACATCCTATCTCTCTCTCATTTGCACAAATGAACTTCTAGAAAAAAAACTCCATATGCTCTCCATTTTCACAGCTGAAGAAGGTGTTTTAGAACTCCTTTTGGTTGTTTCTTGGGTCCTCTCATGACTCAAGTTATGCTCCATCATTTGTGCAAGAAAGGAAAAAGGATTTCCTCTCTTCTCCCAAAGTTCTCACGACTGAAAACGGTTTTCAGCAGGCATTTGGGCGTTTTTGGTGCTTGAAATCCTAGCAACCATGATGTTTGCTTAGAGGCTTGTGGGTATGGACACTTGAGGACTTCTACCCTTGAAGTCTTGGCCCTTTTCAGACTCATTTCTGCCTTCTCTTTGGTCGTTTTTGACAGCATCCAGAAAGGTAGTATTATGGTATGATAATGTCATGTTTTTGGGTGTTCTTGTTCATATTGTATGCTTGCTTTTCACATAATAAATATCCTTTTTGTCTATGGGTTTGTTGGTTTTCACATGATGATGGTAATTTTCAGAAACTTTAACATGTTTAAAGTAGTATATTCCGCTGCGTTTCATATGTTTAAATGGTTAAACAAGATGTAAATGGTCCAACAAACCCCTTTAATGGCATCAATAGCCGGTTATGTGGAAACTAGCATCATTATCCTTGTAAAATCGATTTTAAAGGATGTTTATCAACTCATTAGAGGCTGATTTTGGTTGATTTAATAAACCCCATGTCTTTCAAAGTTATATCTTCATGCTTATGATTAAACTTTGAAAGATAGGAATGTCAATTGGTTGATATGTTTTGGTTATTGTTTGTTTGGACAAACAAACCCTAATTTTAGTTTATGTTAGCTGAAAATTTGGGGTTTTATGGGGTTTATTTTGTTTGTTGAATGATGTTTGTGATTGTTCATTTGATGGTGCAAACCTAGCTTAGACCTTGTGTTGTTTTGGTTTGGTTGCATGTTTGTTTTGGTTATTTTGTTCAATTGGGTTGTAAGTTTTGTGCTTGTAATTTATCTATTTATTCATTGGGATGTAATAATAGATTAGGAGTATTTCTCTTTTACTAGAAAATATGTATTAGGATATATATTATGTAAAAGAAGATGCTCGGGAAGGAAGCACAAAAGGAAGACACAAAGTGGACTTGAAGCATACGGATGCGACATCAAGTGGGAGATCCATTGTGATCTCAATTTTGTGTTGTTGCTAACCCTTAGGAAAGACCTAATGACCACACTTGTGATGGCAAACAAGTGTGGTCACAATAGTAGCTATGGTTATGCACATGTGGTTGTTTATATTATGCTTGTTTGATTGTGATTTTGTGAATGATTGTGTGATATTTGGATATGATAAACAATCTTAATAAAAATGATCGTAACAAGCTAATATAAAAATGGCTCTTAATCATTAAGTGTTAATAAATGGTTATTAAAAGGATTAATGATTTCATAATAAAATGGGTTTTATTAAAAGAACCATAGGGTACCAAGTATTTGTAAGCATGCAATTACAAGGTACATAGAGTTTTCAAAGTCTAGAATTAATGGAAACTTAAATCCCTTTGGTAACAAGTCTATCACCATCCTTTTACACGACACTCGAATCACTTGGGAACTATTTGTGGGATAAAGGTCACCTAACCACTTGTAGGGAACTTGTATCTTTGAGGTGAGTCTAACGTACTTGTGGGATAAAGGTCACCTAACCGCTTGTATGTGAAAACTCACACGTGTGTGTAAGTAGGACGACTTGAATTGGAAACCATGTGATTAGGGTCACCGAAGCATGGCGTACAATGGTGTTGATGGGATTAAACATGCCGACTAAACATATGATGTTTAACCGATCCCATAAGACTAGAAGTTGCAATAGGTTGCAATTGTCAACTGTTGACTACCTTGTTAATTTATATAATAGGATAAAGGTCACCTAACCATCATTTAAATGTAACGTTGGATTCTTGATTTTAATTGTTAATTGTCTATGAGACATTTAAGGGTATTAACGATTAAAATAAATTTATCAAAAATACTAAAATGAACTTTGTCAATTATTGTAGTGATGACTGGTAACTATAACGCTACCACCCCGATCGTCCCTTCCCTATCACTGAGATCTATTCTCGAGAGGGATCGTCCTAACCATAATTACCTTATGGACTCAATTTCGAAACTTGAGAATCGTTCTCAAGAATGAGCAAAGGCCTATGTCCTTGACGATCCCATACCTCACCAACCAACGCTGTTGATGTTAAGGCTTTTTGACAATTGGCTTAGGCACACTAAGAATTCTGTGCAAGTATCCTACCTCATGTTGGGAATATGATTCCCAAACTCCAAAAGGGTTTGGAGCATCATGGGGCATATGACATGATAATCTAGTTGAAGGAAATGTTCCTTCAACAAACTTTAGTAGATTGCTTCAAAACGGTTTGAGCACTTTATGCATGTCACATGGAAGAAACCCAATCGATATCATCATATATATTCTTAAGATGAAAAGCCATATTGATAGCCTCAAGATGCTTAACTATCCTGTCTTAAAGTATTTGGCCAAGGATTTGATTGATTGCCTAACTAAAGGTTTGAGACATTCATAATAAACTATAATATGAACGGGTGGGACAAGAGCATCGGTGAACTTCACGCAATGCTCGAAGCAACCGAGGCAGGGATGGGTAGAGAGGTTCTACCTATTCTCTCGATCAATGAGGGAGGCTATAAGAAATGGCCAATCCTGATCCTAAGGCAATTATTGCCAAAGGAAAGGAATACATCAAAGCAAAGGTTAAAGCGAAACCTCGAAAAACCTAAGCTTATGAAGCCTAAGGTAACGGAGAACGATCCATGCTTTGAGTATGGAGAGATAGGACAATGAAAAGGAATTATCCCTCCTATCTCAAGGAATTGAAAGATAAGAGGGATGTTGGGCAAACCTCAAATACAATTTCCATGATTCACACATTGTATTAAATGTCATTTCTTCAAACACATGGGTATTGGATACCGGATGTGAGACTCATACTTGCAATTGTTGCAAAGGGGTTCAAAAGAAATGTGCGCTTCAAGGAGGGAAACTCTATTTTGAGACTTTCAAATGGTTTGGAAGTTGTTCTCAAAACATTTTGTATGCACCTAGTTTGACTAGGAACATAATTAATGTTTCCTATTAAAACAATATGATCATGATTTAAAGTTCGTAAATAATGGTATTAAGTTTTATGGATGATGTATTTCATTTTAAGGATATGCTTTTTAATGATATCCATGAATTGGTTCATGATAATTCGTCCTATAATAACTCATACACATTAAGCACCAAGAAACTTAAAATGGGTTTAAGTTATTATTATCTTTGACATTGTCATCTTGGTCATAGAAACAAGAATTGGATTCAAACACTTCAAAAGAATGGTCTTTTGGAAACAAATGAAAATGTTTCATCTGATAAGTGTGAACCAAAAGACTTATTAGGAATGATACATTTGGATGTATGTGGTCCTTTTAAGACAATGATAAAGATAGGTGAAAGATACTTCATTACTTTTACCGACAATTGCAGTCGCTATTATTGTGTGCACTTGATGACACATAAGTATAAAGCTTTTGAAATGTTTAAAATCTTCAATAATAAAGTAGAAAATCAACTCTACATAACTATCTATGTTCTTCATTCTAATAAAGGAGAAACTGAACCCTATTTGGATATGGTTCAATTTATTATGGCTATGAGCTTACCATCTTTATCATTTTGGGTTTTCGCATTGCTCTTTAAGGCTCATATTATGAATATGACCCGGACCAAGAAAGTGTAGATTAGTTGAATATCGTAGAGACTGTATAGGATACTGTTTCTTCGACTCAACAGAGCAAAAGTATTTATTGCTCGAAAGGCTAAGTTCTTGGAAACCGAGTTCCTTATCGAATGAATGATATATAGAACTGTGGAACTTGATAAGGATCAAGATCCACAAGCCGATACACTTATGGTTGACACTAGCTATCAACAAGAGGTTGTTGATGATAATCAAGAGGTTGATCAATACACACTAAACATTCACAAATCTGGTAGAGTTAGTATTCCATCTAAGAGATATGGATCTTTTCCCATAGAAGAGAAGTTGTCAAACTCCTTCTTCAAGGCTTTTGCCTTGATAGCCTTCAGAGAAGCATTTTCGTCATACCTCTTCTCCAACGCATCCCAAAGTTTCTTTGCTTGAGTATACTCTGAATATTGATGGAAAATATCCTTCGGACTAGACTGAGTAAGCAATGCGTAGACTTTCTTCTCAGCGTTGTGTTTTACCTTCTGTGCATCCGACATGCCACTTAGTGTAAGTTTTACTCCGTCAGCTCCAACTGACATGCTGTACCCCGACTCTATTGCCTCCACAAATTTGTATCCACTCCATTTAAGTAGATTTCGAAACGTTGCTTCCATTGTGGGTAGTCGTCTAACGTGATAAGCTTCGGGGGTTATTGTGAATCCCCACTTCGTTCTCCAACAGCAGTAGATTCTGAATACGTGTATCTCTACTTGCTGTGTATGCTGAAAACTGATCCTCCATTTCACTTAACTTTACTATTTAACAAACTGTTGATGAATGCGAATGAAGGTATGCAATTGGGCTTATTCGGGCGATTGAACAAGTGCGGATGTTTTAATCATGCGACTAAACAAAAATGGATGAGTCAGTCGTTCGAATAAACTGATGCAGTTGAGCAGTCCGAATGAAGATCTCAGTCGTACGAATGAGGGTAAGAATGAGTCCAATCGTGCGGTTGAAAGAATGCGAATGAACTCAGTCGTGCGATTGAGCCAATTGTGCGATTGAACCTGCTAAAGTTTGATAATTCGTAGGTTAAACTTGTTTTGGCTGTAAAAACTCGAATTTTACCAAACCCTATTAGCCGTATGCCGGAAAAACTACACTTTTCAATTAGGAAACATCTAATACTCCGTTAGACACAAAAAGATTGCGTTTTTGATGCAAAAACAAAATTTTTGTGTCAAAACTATTGAGTCAACACGTAATCAAGAGCCAATAGCTCTGATACCACTTGCTAGGATCTGGTATTTAACCAAACACCAACTGATTAACGTGTTAAACCAAACCAAATAGTGCGGAATCCTATTTGATTGGCGATTCAATCAGTGAGAACGCACGTAGAGACAATAACGTATTGAATCTAACGTCAAGAATCGATTAGGAATCGATCTACAGCGTTCTATGAACTTGGAGTACGAACTTAGAGGCTTCTGGATGGCTAGGGTATGTCTGGAGTCGAAGTGGATTGAATGCATTTGTTTTTCCACGAATTAGGTGGTATTTATAGGTTAGGATTGCTCATTCATGCGACTGAACCATTAGCATGGTTCATTCGTGCGATTGAGCCATGCGGTTGATCCATTCGCATAACTGAGGATTCAGTCGTGCAATTGTGTCAGATGCATGAAGTTGTTCAGGCGTATGAACTATTTAGGCGCATGGACACCCAGTCGCATGGCCATTCGGACGCATGACCACTGTTGGGGCGCATGGTCCAGTCGGACGCATGAGAACTTCACTTCACCAAGTTTGAATGTATTCAATATTATAACATTATGCATAACACTTCAAACAATCACAAACCTATATAATCAAGTCAATATGCGTTAAACAACTCATTAATGAAATATTAAACATTATAAACACAAACAAACATATGTATTTCATTAAGTACC
The DNA here is from genome assembly GCA_025506515.1 of Flaveria trinervia. NCBI lineage: Eukaryota > Viridiplantae > Streptophyta > Magnoliopsida > Asterales > Asteraceae > Flaveria > Flaveria trinervia. The sequence goes on along the minus strand of CM046452.1, from coordinate 59,091,537 downwards.
CAACAATTACATAAGTGTAAGACATACTACATTCAGATCAGGATCTAGGTACACATATGTATCAACAGAGATTTTGGATCTTTCAGTGAGGACTCAGATTTTGACGACCCAGATGATTCTAGCTTAGACTACCCATTTTTATCAGTTGTCAAGGATTCATCAATACGATTCAATGACAATGATCATGCTAATTCAGCTTCAAATCATTCAGTCTCATTTGATTAGGAACGATCACAACCTATTCCTAATGATGGTAATAACTTCGTGCAACCTGAGTCTAGAACATCATCCATCTTTGGTGATGTAGTTAATACTGGTAACTTTGATTACTTTATTAACTCACCGTCTCAAGTTCCAAATTTCAATCCACATTCTTCTAACTTGTTACATCAGCTCTCCAACTTAAACCAAACGAATCTGGATGTTAATATTCAATGTGATGAGATTCCAACATCTCGTATTCACAAGAATCATCCAATTTCTCAGATTATTGGTCCATTGAATAAGAGAACAACAAGGAGTAAATCAGAACAAGCAAACTTGTGCTTATACTCTTGTTTTCTTTCGCAAATTGTTCCTAAAAATGTTACCAAAGCATTAAAGGACAATGGTTGGATAGAAGCTATGCAAGAAGAATTACTTCAATTTCGCAAACAAGAAGTGTGGAATTAGTGAATTTACCTGAAGCAGAAAACGCTATAAGCACGAAATGGTTGTTTAGAAATAAGACTGATGATCATGGTATAGTAATAAGAACAAAGCAAGACTTGTTGCACAAGGATACACACAGGAAGAAGGGATAGATTATGATGAGGTGTTTGCACCAGTTGCAAGACTTGAATCCATTCGAGTTTTCCGGGCTTATGCTTCATTCATGAAATTTATGGTGTATCAAATGGACATAAAGGGTGCATTTTTATATGGTCCTATCTTTGACGATGTGTTTGTGAAGCAACCTCCGGGCTTTGAGGATGCAGAATTTCCACATCGAATGTATAAGCTGAGTAAAGCTTTGTATGGACTTCATCAAGCCCCTACAATTTGGTATGAGACATTATCACAACACTTAATCCAACATGGATACACAAGAGGGAAAATTGATCAAACTTTATTCATAAAGATGGATAATGATGATCTCTTATGTGTACAAGTGTATGTTGATGATATCATATTTGGTTCTACCAGTTCAAAATTGTGCAATGAATTTGAATAAATCATGAAATCTCGATTCCAAATGAGTTCTGTGGGAGATATTAATTTCTTTCTTGGACTTCAAGTCAAGCAAACTGACGATGGAATTTTCATCAATCAAGAGAAGTTTGTTGACAAACTCTTGAAGAAATTTAAGTTGCAAGGCTGTCAGTCCATACGAATTCCAACAGATGTTAACACCAAGATTGAACATGATCTAAAAGGAAAATCTATTGACCAAACGTTATACAGATCAATGATTGGTTCTTTGATGTATCTTACTGCATCTAGACCAGACATTATGTATGTTGTTTGTGTTTGTGCCAGGTATCAATTAGACCCGAAAGAATCACATTTAATTGTTGTCAAAAGAATATTCAGGTATCTCAAAGGTAAACCAGCCTTAGGGCTTTAGTATCCTTACGAGGGTAACTTTGAATTACATGGATATACAGATAGTGATTATGGTAGACTGTTGTCAAGATAGAAAATCTACTTCAGGTGGATGTAAATTCCTCGGTCCCAGATTAGTCTCCTGGCAATGTAAGAAACAAGCAAATGTCTCTATTTCAACTGCAGAAGCTGAGTACATTGCTACATTAGCAGGATGTTCTCAAATCCTCTGGTTGCAAAATCAACTACTGGATTATGGGTTCAATTTTGTTAAAACACCTATTTACATTGATAACACTGCAGCTATGTTCATTACAGCTAATCCTGTTCAATATTCAAAAACAAAACATATTGAAATTCGATATCATTTTCTCAGAGATAACTCTGAAAAGGGGTTGATTATTTTGATTCAAATTGCAACAGAAAAACAGTTGGTAGATCTATTTACTAAAGCCTTCCTACCAGGACGGTTTGAGTACTTAGTAGAATCAATTGGTCTTATTAGTCATATGTGAAATCCCTAAATCAAAAGACTATCATAAGTGACGCTCTGAATGATAATTGCATGTTTTATTGTGTGTGTGTGTTTTTTCTTTTTCTTAGAAAAACCAAATACAAAAGCATATATAACAAAATAAAAATAGAGTCTTTTTCTATTTGTCAGTTCTTTGTTTTTGAAAAGAATTTGTTTTGCAATATGTGAGAAATGATAGTACATTAGTGAGATCAGTTTCATATTTCACTCATTAATAAAGTCTGACATGACCAGATATGATGGGTATACACTATCATGCTATTATACTGAAACAGTAAATTCTTGTGATCACACTAAATATGTATTCATCTGAGTACTTTTGAGATGTTTTGACTTATCAGATTGACTGTTTGTTGAGTAACACCACTCACACCTGATGGTGATGTAATTAATCATGAGATCTGTTACAAGCATCATTTCACTTCTTTGTTATGAGTCATCATAGACCTGAAGTGCTGAGATATCCTTTGTTGTAAGTCATTATAGACCTGGATACTCTCTTTGATGCAAAAGATGCCAATGTGCCCAATCTATTCAAATGGATAGTTACAGATGATCAAATGGTTACCCATGATCATTCTCTATTCATTTAACATGAGATCTGATTACACATATGTTTCGGGTAATAAGTTGAGTATGTGTTCTTGCTTGCATATCTTGATGATAGTTGAGCTCTCTAAATATAACCTAATCAATCCAAGAATTGAAAAAGTAAGTGAGCTGATATTATGTCAAAAACACTCATTGTATGTCCTTAGATCTTGTGTCTCCTTTGCTATGATATCACTGACCTGGAACACACTTGATCAGGATTTATTCACTATCTATGACTATCCATAATTTTTTTATTTTTAATGTGCTGATATTCATTGATATGATCTCACTGTAGACATTAATTCTTGTTAATATTAGATTTCGATTCTGATTTCATTTTGATTTTATGCAAGTTTTTATGTGTGTGAAGGCAATGTCACAATGAGTTGTGTGATCTTATTATGCTACCTTAGGAAACTTATAAGTTGTTTCAACTTAAAAGTTTAGGGGGAGTAATAAATGAAAGAGTTTTTCTCAGAAATCAAAATCAAAGAAAGTTGAATTGAAAGGATGATGTTATATGTTCAAAGTTTTTGTGAGTGTGGTCATGAAACTTTTGAAAATGATAATATGAACCTATATAAAATTGCAAGTGGAAATGCTTCTCTCAAAGTTGAGAAATAGATATTTGATTATGTTTTGAGACTAAAATGAAGGAAAGAAAAGAAAGAAAAAGTTCAAAAGTTAAACATCAAGTGAAAAAATTGAATTTGTTGAAAATTAAGTTTGTGTGAAAATTGTAAAAAGTTCAAATTTGAGAGACTAAAATGAAAATTTTGGATAATTCAAATTTATGCTTAAAATGTTTAAATATTAGTATGAAATATTACTAATATGTTTAAATAGTATGCAGGTGAAGAAGTGTGAAAAACACCAAGTGTAAGACTCATGGAAGTCAACTCAAAGTCAACTTATGCGCCTAAATAGTCTTCATACGTCAAAATAGGAGCATGGTGAACTTTCAGGAATTTATAGAAGTGTTTGGGCGTTTTTCATATTCCCATGCGCCTAAACAGTTGTAATAAGTCCATAAAGTTTAACCAAGTGTTTGGGCATTTCATTAATCACATACGCCTAAACAGTGTGAGTTTGATTTTATACAAGTTTTAGACGTTTTGAATGTCATGCGTCTACACAGTGTTGGTGTTGAAAGACAAGTGTTAGACGTTTTAGGAAGTTCAGACGGCTAAACAATGCAAAAGCGCCTAAACAGTGCTTATGCATCTGTACAGTGCTCATGCGGCTGAACAATTCTCATGCGTCTAAGTCCATACGACCAAACAGTGTTCATGCGTCTCATTAATTTGTGAATTTTAGGGTTTCATACGCACAAACAGTGCTAATGCGTCTAAAATTTCACTTAATATAAATAGAACACTTACACTTGTTTCTCATTTACACTCAAAAATTCCTCTGAAAAACAAAGTCTCTGAACTATCGACACTCGGTTTTGATCAATCAAGCAGATAATCGTTGTTTAAAACAAATTGTTGTTGATTGTTAGATAGTATTTAGTTAGTAAACGTAAGTTTGTGATTCAAATCAGTGAATTTTGATTAAATCTTGATGATTCTCATAGGCGTGCGATTGCTATTTGGGCGTTCGAACCCTTTGATATTCAAAGTTAAACAAATCAAATCTTAACATCATATAAAATTGATCATAGACTGTTGATGTATATCAAATTCCGAGTGATTTGATATATTGATTGTGTATTAACATAAGAATGATGTTGATAAGAAAAATCATCGGTCGAATTTCTTCGAAGGAAGAAGAAGAAGATGAACAGACATGTGAATTTTTTTTTGAAAATAAAAATAAAATTAATATTTTTTTAATAAAAAGTAGAAAAACTCAGAAATCAAAATGAATAAATGTTAAATTCAAAATAAATAATTCAAGTATGTCACAAGCTTAAATTCACAAGTAAAACAAAATAAAATAAAAAACCACAATTCAAATTGAATTTAATTTCCAAAACATAAATTCTTCAATCTTTCAATGTTCTAATATTTTTATTTTATTTTGCAGATGGCAGCTTTAAAGTTCAAACCAAAACATAATGTTGCTGCATTTCTAGATGAAGAAAATAGAGAAGCAGTGGGTTATGAAGAAATGATATGATTTTTGTTGAGAACTAAATATGTTTATGCAATGTATGCACGACCAATGATTAATAAAAGTCTGATTAAGAAATTCTCAAGAACTGCTGAAGTTGAAAGAGATGATGAAGGGAACAAAGTTGTAAGAGCGTTCATTACTTCTGACAGAATGCTTGAAGTCTCAGAACAAGCAATTAGAACTGATCTCAGACTTGGAGAAAATGACCCGGAAGATTTATCTGGTATACATTCAATGAATGTAGAGAAGTGTTTATACAAATGGGTCATCCAGATCATTTTCCAAAGAAACATTTTTTTCAAGCAAGAGTGTACAAGCATTGGAAATTATTACGTTATATCTTTCAACAATGCATGTCTAAACATAGTGCTGGTTGGGACTCATTCCCTGTAGACATTGCATCTCCGACTATTACATTAGCCACAAATAGAAGATTCAATATGGCTAAATGGATATTGAATGGTTTCATTTTTAATCTTGAAAGAGGAAGGAGACATAAATACTTAATGTATCCTAGTTTCTTCAAATGCTTATAAATGAAGAAAATCCAGATCTTTAGGTTGAAGAAGTTAAAGGTGAAAAATTACAATTGGAGCATATGTCTGAATTTGTATATAAAAGACTATCAATGATCACTAGTGCTCAAAACATTCCTTTGTTTGATTATATAAGGAGTGTATAATGATGAAGTTGATATAAACCAATAACACTTCCATTTATCAGAAGATGAACAGATAAATCTTAATGATCTCATTGAGGATGTTGTTGAAGTTATGATTGATGATGATAATGAAGATAATGATGATGAAGATTCTGAAAGCTCATCAACAGATGAAGATGATGATGATGATAATGATGGTGCAGCTGGGGCACATCAAGAATCCATTAAAGAAATGAATGAATATTGATTGGGTGTGTGTAAGAGTGATATTCTTATTGAGAATCGAATATGATAATCAAGTCAATGATTGAGTGGCGGAAACAAACAATTGAAGAACATTCAAGCAAGAAAATTACTCATAAATGTTGTTTGTATTGATATATGAAAGTTGACAAAATACAGAGAATAATTACAACAAAAATCCTCTCTCTATCAACCATCACCTCAGTACGGGGTTAACTATTCTATTTATAGACAAGACAAGATGCCTTTACAAAATGACTAAACTACCCTAACCTATTACATCAGAAACTAGTCTAAATCCGCATCTTTGCTTGTTCATCCACATTGACAAATGCGGATGAGATAATCTTGATCAGCATTTCCACTTGATCATCAGCATTAGTAAGTTGGTCATCCGCATTGGTTAATGCGGATGAACAAGTACTTGTGCGCATTTGGTTGGTCATCCGCATTTGTCAATGCGGATGATCAAAGTCTTGTCCGCATATTCTTTTGTTCTTCCGCATTAGTCAATGCGCAAGAGTAACTTGTTCAGCATAAGTATTATGTCTTCCGCATTAGTTAATGCGGAAGAGTAAACACTTGTCCGCATCAGATTTTTTGTCTTCCGCATTGACTAATGCGGAAGATAACATTTTTTATTTTTGTTGCATATCTTCATCCGCATTGCATCTTGGACGTGGGATTCCAGCTGAACATCATCAATTCACCCATTGAGTTGGCATGTATGATCCTTTCAGGGTGCAATAATACTCCCCAATGTTTAGGAGATGATACAGCTTAGTTTTCCTCAATGTTTAGGAGATGATTAATGTTGTGAAGATTCAGCTGGGTCTTCAAGAGGTAGTATGAATGCTGCTTTGGTGGGATCTAGAATGGCCTTGATCATGTTTACAAAATCAGTTGCTTCTGACATCCTGTCTCTACTTAGCACATGTATTTTCATTCTGCTCATGTTGTACATGGCTTCCATTGGTAACTTTTTCAGAGAAATCGGTTCCCATATGGAGATTGTTGAAAGACTATCTTTATGAATCGATAAACTCCCTCCCACATCCACTTCAAGCTTAACAATGTTTCCAAGTTGTAGTGGTGTTTTCTTTTTCTTTCTTTTATCTTTTTTAATCTTTATTCTATCATAGGCCAGTTTCAACAATTTGATGCATTTTAGAAAGAAGTGCATGTCATGTTCACCTAATTTGTTGTTTAATTCCTTGAAGTGCCTGGTATAAATGTAGTGGATGTATGATTCATCAAGTAGTCTTACTTCATATCCACTGAAAAGTCTGATGTGAGCTCCTTCTTTTCCTCCCCACTTCCTTTCTATCACCAGCTCATAGGTTTTCTCATCATAGTACACATTTGAGATAGGAGTGGAAGAATGAGTACCAGACACTACTTTTCTCTTTAAAGACTCAGTTGGCTTTACCTTCAACTCAGGGAATACTATTTCTTCTGCTTCCACCTTTTTCTTCTTATCTAGGGGATTGACAAAAGTTTTATCTTTTCTTAAGCAAATTGTCTATAATGAATTGAAGTTGTTTGTCCTTCTCACATCTTAAGTATATTCTCAAATTCATATCCCCTGAACATAGCTGCATGATTGATCAGTTCAAGTTGAGCTAGTTCCTTCAAATCATGAATCTCAAGGGCATTTACTAGAGCTAGTACTCTATGAAGAATTGTACTAGCCCTGAGATTCTCTTCACCATGAACATGTTCCAGTGCTATCATACTTCCATGCTATTATCTTCTGATCTATCTTCTCCTTGGGAGTAGACACCCCTCTGATCAGTTCAGCAGTGGTCAGTCCTTCTTGCAGCTTCAACTGAGATGGTTCTGCAAACCATTCAGGATATTTGTGGAGTACTGGGGCAAGTAGTTCTTGGTCTTTTATGTTCAACAACATGTCTTCAGCTGACATTTTGTTTCTGGGTTTGGTCTTTGTCAACTCTTCTTCCAGTTTCTTGAGTTTATTTTTCTTCTCATTGATCAATTGAAGTGTTGCAGCCCTTAATGAATTTGTTGTCATATTGGCAATCTTTCTTTTTATGAATCCCTGACTTGAGAGATATTCCTTCATTTCCTTATCAGACATGTTATAAGGATCAGGAAATAATGATTCATGGGATGAGGTTGATTTCTTTATTTATGAAAGCTTTTGTAGAGGACCCCTTCTTGGTAGTGGAATTTCATGCCTTGTGGGTTTCTTCAAGGAGAGTCTTTGAGTTTTGGAGTGTCCTTTGTCATTGTCTTCTCATAGTCAGTGTCTATTGTTGGATCAAGCAACAATTTCACTTTATCTTCCTCCTCTTTCATTTTCTCATAAGTCATTGCAAACACTTCATCAGGATCATAGCCTTGATTGATCAAAAACATGGCTTTAATCATCAAGTCATCAGTTTGAGCTTTGGTTACCATGTCTTCTACTGACTGTTCTTCTTTAATAGGACTGTCCATGAGAACATCCTTTTTAACTTCATCTTCATCAGCAATTTCTCCTTCTAAATCAATTGCTCTAGCCAACTGTTTCAACTGAGCTTCTGCCTGCTCATGTTCTTCCAAAAATTCAGCAATTGCTGCTAAACTTCTTGGGTCATCCTTTTGTTTCTTTGATGGTTCTTCTTCAGTGATTGGTCTCTTGCCTTTAGCCTTTTCTGCCAGATACTTCCTCTTTCGTGAGTAAGTTTGAAGTTGAGGGCTAGAGGTTTTAGTTTGATCTTCTGGTTCAGGGACCTTTTCAGGTGTAATTGGCTCTTGATCCTTCATTTCACTTTGTTCATGTATAGTTTCTTCTTTCCTTTCTTGTTCATATCTTTCTTTTAGTTCCTCTGACCATAATGAACTGAATGTCTCCAATGTTGATGTAACTATTGCTGGTGACACCATTCCAACCACAAGAATACACAAGAATCATCCAGTTGAAACCATTATTGGTGATCTTAATGAGAGGGTGACAAAAAGCAAGTCCAGTATTGCAAACATCTATTTCTTCTTCTGCTTTCTATGTCAAACAGTACCCAAAAACATCAAAGAGGTGCTTCAAGACAATAGTTGGATTGAAGCAATGCAGGTTGAATTGCTCCAATTCAAGAAGCAAAAGGTAGATGTTGATGAGGTAGAAAAGTTGAAAGAAGAGAATGTAGTAAAAAAAAGAAAATTGAAGAATTAAAGGCTGAAAATGAAAAAATGAAAGAGATGAATATATCTCTTGAATAAGAGATTAAAAGGCTAGAAGGTGAAAATACAAAGCTAAAAGAAGAAAATGTTGAGAAAGATGAAAAACTTGTGATGTATGCAAAAGATAAAGAAGATGTGATAAAGAATTTTGAAGTGATGATAAAAGATTATGATATACTTGAACAAAAATTCAAGAAACTGACAGAGGAAAATGAAAAACTGAAAGAAGAGTTGTTAAAGTCAAAAGAAGTACAAAAGCCCATATCACTTGAACAAATGATTAGTGTTGAAATGAATGTTCTTGAAGAAAATCCTGTAATGGATAAAGGAAAATGAAAACTAGATGATATTGAAGATGTAAGTTTATCTGAGTCAGTTTCAAAAGTTCAAAGAATTGAAGAAAATGTTGAAGAGCAAACCACTCATGAACAAATTGAGGCTTTGATAGATATTGAAGAAATGTATAATGATGATTAGTATGATGAAGTTTTGAATGATGAAGATATTGATGAAGCACAATTTGTAGCTAATTTCTCTTCACAAGAACAATTTCAAGATCAAGAAGAAGTACCACAAGATTTTGAAGAAAGATATAATTATTTTGTGAGGATGAAGTATAACATAGTATTTTTGGATGGACTGACAGTTTCTCAGATTAATAATGAATATGAGAAGTGTATTGCAGCAAAGTCAGTCACTCCAATTGATCCAAATGAAATTGTGATAGAGCATGGTGAATGGATCAGAGAAAAAGAAAGTATTAATGTAGAAGAATTACCAAGCTCAGAGCTTCACCATCCTGATCCAGATAGTATGAGTATTCTAGCTTTAAGATCATGGTTACAAGCTAGAAACTATCCGTGGAGAAAATTGAAAAGACTACAATCTGTATCATTAAAAAATTTTGTCAGAAGCTTCCAAGAGACAGAATAACAAACGAAGAAGATGATTATCTTGATATAGAAAATCCTCAATATTTAGAGATCATAAAAAGAACAAGAGTGCTAAAACCTCAAGAAATCAAACAAATGGCAAGAAAGTCAGATGCTTATGACAGTAGAGAAGAATTGATTAAAATGTTTTCAAGTACAGAAAAGCAAGCTTACAAAGCATCATCTGAGCAAATTTAGATTTTTGATAATGGTAGATCCACAAGTGATTTAGTGAGAAACGTATTGCAGAAGGACAATCAGTTGCTGAATTGTTGAATGCTATGATTGCTCTGGATTTTACAAATCAAGTAAAAATAATTGCATGGAAGTACGATGAGATCTTTGATGCTTTCTTGATAAAAAGAGTAAATACAATCTATGATGTATATCACTTTTACTCTAGTATAACTAAGCTTCCTGTGCAAGATTTGAAGAAGTTGAATATATTACCTCTGATCAATCCAACAGATTCCAAACATGGTAAAATGATGGTAGAATTACTAAGAAAAGGTATGGATCGATCAAGTAATTTTCTTCAAAGTAGATGCGATCAAGAAGATAAAGAGTACTTTGCTACTCTAAAGAAAAACAAAAGGCTCAAAGGAGTGCAATCTGAAGATGAACACTTTATGATTGAATTTTATGATAAATACTTTGAAAAGGTAACAATTCCTGGTTTGAAAGTGATTGAAGGTAACCAGAAATCAAAACCAATTCTCAGGTGGTTTTATAACACTGAGACGTTTGAACTTAAATTGGTTTGAAATCTTGAACAGTGGGATGAAGACATGATTACTCTTTTTGGTGCTTTTGAACTCAAACTATTACATCTAAGTTATATTTCATTTTTGTCTGTACAAAAGTTTGAGAAAGTATCACCTGATGTTGCAGAGCAAGACAAGAAATATTTCATTTCCATAATCAATGTGATGAGTGCAGCTATGGAAAGAATATCATTGAGAAAAGCTCTTGCTTATGCAAACATTGTGAAGAAAGATATCAAGGATATTGAATATATGAGAATCTTAAGGAAAGGTGTCTTAGAAGTATACTCAAAGGAAAGTCCAAACCCTATTGAGTTATATGCAAACATTGACATCACTTGCTTATCAAAAGACACATTGGAAAGAATGAACAAGATGGAGATAAAGACAAATAAATATTTCATGAAGGGTGTTACGAAATAGCAAAAACTATCCATGTGTTACGATATAGCAAAAACTATCCATGTGTAAGCTACAGTTGATATGTTTTTGTTTAACTAGTTCCTCTACCATTCATTTAATTAATATTTCATGAATTCATTGATGCACCAATATGTAGTGGAACAATTTTCTTAAAATACAAGTAAATCTTATGTACTTGGTCGTATTACCCAAATTTAAATGCTTTTTCATAGATCACGCGTTGTGTTTCTTGTTTAACGTCCGATTACCATCATTACCATTGTAATTTGTTTCTCGATTCTTTCTAGAAGAACACGAGAATTATCGAGGTTATTTAAACCAAGTTTCTTTGCCTAGATTGTAATAATGTATTCTGTTGATCCCTAATTGTCATTATGATTGATTCGATGGATTTTTGAAGTAAGAGTTTTTGAGTTTGTTTGGGAATGGTCTCGTCAAGTTTTTGGGCACGACTGTATTGTTTCCTGAATTGTGTGGTTTCGTGTTTGGTTTTGGTTTTGATTTATATAATAGATACTATTTCTAGTTATGATTGGTTATAGTGATTCCAATGATGATTATAATTTGATGTAATTAGATTAGTTCATAAGTGTGTTTACAGGGCTTGAGAATCAAAACTCCATAGCAAGGGAGGGTGTTACAAAGTGGCAAAAACTATCAATGTGTGAGCTATTGTTGATTGATGTTTTTGTATAACTAGTTCCTCTCCAATTTATTTAATGAAAATTTAATGAATTCAGTGATACACCAGTCTGTAGTGGTACAATTTTCTTTAAAATACAAGTAAATCTTATTTACCTTGCCGTGTTACCTAAATTTGAATGTTTTTTCATAGATCACGTGTTGCGTTTCTTGTTTAACGTCTGATTAATTTTGTTAACTATTGTAATTTGTTTCTCGATTCTTTCTAAAAGAACACGAGTATTATCGAGGTTATTTAAACCAAGTTTCTTTGCCTAGATTGTAATAACATATTCTGTTGATCCCCGATTGTCATTATGATTGATTCGATGGATTTTTGTGGCAAGAGTGTTTGAGTTTGTTTGTGAATGGTGTCGTCAAGTTTTTGGGCAAGACTGTATTGTTTCTATGGCTCATTCTTGTGGTTTCGTGTTTGGGTTTGGTTTTGATTTATATAATAGATACTATTTCCATTTATGATTGATTAGAGTGATTCCAATGATGATTATAATCTGATATAATTAGATTAGTTCACAAGTGTGTTTAGAGGGCTTGAGAATCAAAACTCCATAGCAAGGGAGGGTGTTATGAAATGGCAAAAACTATCCATCCGTAAGCTATAGTTGATTGATGTTTTTGTATAATTAGTTCCTCTCCAATTTATTTAATTAAAATCTCATGAATTCATTGATGCACCAATTTGTAATGGAATATTTTTCTTTAAAATACTAGTAAATCTTATTTAATTTGTCGTGCTACCCAAATTTGAATGCTTTTCCATAGATCACGCGTTGCGTTTCTTGTTTAGCGTCCGATTACTTTCATTAAGCATTGTAATTTGTTTCTCGGTTTTTTCTAATAGAACGCGAGTATTTTTAGAGTTTATTTAAACCAAGTTTCATTGCCTAGATTGTAAAAACGTATTATGTTGATCCCCGCTTGTCATTATGATTGACTCGATGGATTTTTGAGCTAAGAGTGTTTGAGTTTGTTTGGGAATTTTCTCGCCAAGTTTTGGGCACGATTGTATTATTTCCGAGTCTCATTAGTGTGGTTTCATGTTTGGCTTTGGTTTTGATTTATATAATAGATACTATTTCCATTTATGATTGATTAGAGTGATTCCAATGATGATTATAATCTGATATAATTAGATTAGTTCACAAGTGTGTTTAGAGGGCTTGAGAATCAAAACTCCATAGCAATGGAGGGTGTTACGAGATGGCAAAAACTATCCATGCGTAAGCTATTGTTGATTTATGTTTTTGTATAACTAGTTCCTCTCCCAATCATTTAGCTAAGATTTCATGAATTCATTAATGCACCAGTCCGTAGTGGAACAATTTTCTTTAAAATACAAGTAAATCTAATTTACTTTGTCATGTTGCTTTTTCATAGATCACGCGTTGCGTTTCTTGTTTAACTTTGATTACTTTCATTAACCATTGTAATTTGTTTCTTGATTCTTTCTAGAAGAACACGAGCATTATCAAGGTTATTTAAACCAAGTTTCTTTTCCTAGATTGTAACAACGTATCCTATTGATCCCAGATTGTCGTTATGATTGATTCGATGGATTTTTGAGGCAAGAGTGTTTGAGTTTGTTTGGGAATGTTCTCGTCAAGTTTTTGGCATGACTGTATTATTTCCAAGGCTCATTCGTGTGGTTTTGTGGTTGGTTTTTGTTTTGATTTATATAATAGATACTATTTCCATTAATGATTAATTAGAGTGATTCCAATGATGATTATAATAGATATAATTAGATTAGTACACAAGTGTGTGTATAGGGCTAGAAAATCAAAACTTCATAGTAATTGGAGGGTGTTACGAAATGGCAAAAACTATCAATGCGTAATCTATTGTTGATTGATGTTTTTTTATAACTAGTTCCTCTCCCATACATTTAGTTAAGATTTCTTGAATTCACTGATCAGTCTGTAGTGGAACAATATTCTTTAAAATACAAGTAAATCTTATTTACTTTGTCGCGTTACCCAAATTTGAATACTTTTTCATAGATCACGCGTTGCGTTTCTTGTTTAATGTTTGATTACTTTCATTAACCATTGTAATTTGTTTCTTGAAACTTTCTAATAGAACACGAGTATTTTTGAGTTTATATAAACCAAGTTTCTTTACCTAGATTATAATTATGTATTCTGTGGATTCCCGATTATCATTATCATTGATTCGATGGATTTTCGAGGTTTGAGTTTGCTTGGAAATGTTCTCGTCAAGTTTTTGGGCACGTGTGTATTGTTACCAAGGCTCATTCGTGTTAACTCATGTTTGGTTTTGGTTTTGATTTATATAATAGATATTATTTCCATTTATGATTGATTAGAGTGATTCCAATGATGATTATAATCAAATATAATTAGATTAGTTCACAAGTGTGTTTAGAGGGCTTGAGAATCAAAACTCCATAGCAATAGAGGGTGTCAAAATATGGCAAAAACTATCCATGCGTAAACTATTATTGATTGATGTTTTTGTATAACTAGTTCTTCTCCTATTCATTTAGCTAAAATTTCACGAATTCATGGATGCACCGGTCTGTAGTGGAACAATTTTCTTTAAAATAAAAGTAAATCTTATTTATCTTGTTATGTTACCCAAATTTGAATGCTTTTTCATACATCATGCTTTGCGTTTCTTGTTTAACGTCCGATTACTTTTAGTAACCATTGTAATTGTTTCTCGTCTTTTTAATTGAACACGAGTATTTTCGAGATTATTTAAACCAAGTTTTTTGCCTAGTTTGTAATAATGTCTTCTATGGATCCCGATTGTCATTGTGATTGATTTGATGGATTTTTTAAGTAAGAGTGTTTGAATTTGTTTGGGAATGTTCTCGTCAAGTTTTTGGGCAAGACGGTATCATTTCCAAGGCTCATTAGTGTGGTTTCGTGTTTGGTTTTAGTTTTGTTTTATATAATAAATAGTATTTCCATTTATAATTGTTTAGAGTGATTCCAATGATGATTATAATCAGATATAATTTGATTAGTTCATAAGTGTGTTTAGAGAGCTTGAGAATCATAACTCCATAGCAATGGAGGGTGTAACGAAATGGCAAAAACTAGGCATGCGTAAACTATTGTTGATTGATGTTTTTGTACAACTAGTTCCTCTCCAATTCATTTAATTAATATTTCATGAGTTCATTGATGCACCAATCTGTAGTGGAATGATTTTCTTTAAAATTCAAGTAAATCTTATGTACTTGGTCGTATTACCCAAATTTGAATGCTTTTTCATACATCACGCATTGTGTTTCATGTTTAACGTCCGATTACCTTCATTAACCATTGTAATTTGTTTTTTGATTCTTTCTTGAAGAACACGAGTATTATCGAGGTTATTTAAACCAAGTTTCTTTGCCTAGATTGTAATAACGTATTCTGTTGATCCCCGATTGTCATTATGATTGATTCAATGGATTTTTGAGGCAAGAGTGTTTGAGTTTGTTTGGGAATGGTCCCGTCAAGTTTTTGGGCCCGACTATATTGTTTCCAAGGATCAATCATGTGGTTTCGTGTTTGGTTTTGGTTTTGATTTATATAATAGATATTATTTCCATTTATGATTGATTATAGTGATTCCGATGATAATCATATTATGATATAATTAGATTTGTTCACAAGTTTGTTTAGAGTGCTTGAGAATCAAAACTCCATAGCAAGGGAGGGTGTTACGAAATGGTAAAAACTATCAATGTGTAAGCTATTGTTGATTGATGTTTTTGTATAACGTAACACCCAGTTATTTTAAAGACAATGAAAGAATGAATAAAGTGAAAGAAAAGAAGGAAAAGAAATAAAACCTAAGTCTAGGGGTAAAAAGTGTTCAAAAGGACAAAATGTTTGAAAAGTTGGTGATAAAGGTGCCACGGCCGCCCATCACCCTTTCTACACACAAAATTTTCAAATTTTTAGAGAGAGAAAGTAGCAGGAAGCCGAGAACTCTCGGATTTGAAGAGAAACAAGAAGAAAAGTGTTGATTCAAGGTAAGAATTCATGTTTTCATGGTGTTCTTAACCGGTTATGTCCTCAGGTCCATGCTTATGTGTGTTTATATGTGTTCGGGTATGTTTTAGTGGGTTCTAGAACCCCTCTTTTACTAGTTTTTAACTGATTTTGGGGCTGGAAATGCATGAATGTATGTTTTCATTAAACTGAGTTTCGGACCCGTATGTTTGAATGTGTGTATGATGATGTTATGATATGATGTGTGACTATGTTCATGCTTGATGATGTATGATGGTGTTTCTAAAGCTTAGAAGGTAATACCTAGGTCTAGAACATGATGAATAGAGATTGGGAACTGAAATCTGATGTTTTAGGCGCATAAGTTAAAATTTTAAATCGGCCTAAGTCTTTGAAAGTCAATGCGGATGGAAAGGTTAATGCGGATGAGCAAAGTAAGTCAATGCGGATGAACATTGACTAAGTACGGAAATGCGGATGAAGCCAATACGGATGAAGTCAATGCGGATGAACATTGACTAAGTATATGAAATGTGGATGACAAATGCATATGAAGTAAGTCAATGCGGATGAACATTGACTAAGTATATGAAATGCGGATGGCAAATGCGGATGAAGTAAGTCAATGCGGATGAACATTGACTAAGTATATGAAATGCGGATGACAAATGCAGATGAAGTAAGTCAATGCGGATGAACATTGACTAAGTATATGAAATCTTGGACCCTTGAAAGGATCATACATGCCAACTCAATGGGTGATTTGATGATTGTTCTGCTGAAATCCCTTAAGTCCAAGAAGAAATGCGGATGAAGAATCTGCTAAGAAGAATAAAGTATTGTCTCCCGCATTAGTCAATGTGGAAGGCATAGAACAAATACGGACAAGTATTTGTTCTTCCGCATTGACAAATATACAGAACTGCTAGAATACCCATTGAAGATCTGACCTTAGATGAAGATGACTACAAGAAAATCAAGATAGACCTCAAAGCCTACTCAATTCTGACTCAAGCACTCAAGATGGATGTGCTGAAAAGACTGGAGAAGTATGGAACTGCAAAAGGTGTGTCGGATGCACTCAAAATCATGTGTGAAGGAAGCAGTGAAGTGGCTGAAATCAACAAAGACAAGCTTGTTAATCAGTATGAAACATTTCACCACACCAAGGGAGAATCAATCTCTAAGCAAATGCATAGATTTGTACAGTTAGTAAATGACTTGGAAATCAGTGGAGTCACTTACAAAATTAAAGAATTAAACAAAAAGATGCTTCATAGTCTCCCTGAAAGCTGGAAACAGAATGTAACCATGCTGAAAAATACTCTTGATCTTGAGAGTACTACTCTAGACATCATGATAGCCAAAATTGAAGCTTTAGAACTTGATGAAAGAAGCAGAAATCTTTGTGGACCTAGAGTAATGAGGCTTACAAATTTCCATCAGAATCTCATTGTGTGGAAAATGCATTCATCACTGAGGAGGATGATTTTATCTCATCTAGAGATCAAATGAATAATACTGGGTTGATTACAACTCCACCAATCAATCATCCTTCAACCTCATCTCAACCTCCTAGAGTCACTGTTGTTCCTCAAACTCCTAGAGTCAATACTGTTCCTCAAACCAATCCTGAAGACTCAAGATCAGAAGAACAAAAGGCAACTTACAATGCTTTTACTGCAGGCTTTGAAGCCTACTTGGGAGGAAGACTCACTTCTGCTCATCTCATTCAAGCAGATCTGGAGGAAATGGATCTAGATGATATGGAAGAAATGGATCTACAATGGCAAATGGCCATGATGGCAATGAGAGCTAAGAAATTCTTCAGAAAAGGAAGAAAGTTGAGCGTGAATGAGAATACAAAACTTGGATATGATAAAATCAACGTGAAATGCTTTAACTGTGGCATGGCTGGCCATATTTCAAGAGAGTGCAATGCTCCCAAGAGAAACAACTATCAAAGGAACTCTCCAGGCCAATCATCCTCATAGCCTAACTCAAGCTTTCACTCTAACAATCAACAGCAACAGTATTATCAACAACAATCATATCAGAATCCACCCAAATTGACAAATCAAACTCATGGAAGCAGTCAGTCTTCAGCCAGTGCTCTTGTAATAAAGTGTAGAGATTAATGAAGAGGCTGATGCAACCTAAACATCTTTAGTCTTTCCTGCATGCTGCACAAGTGCATTGAAGTAGAATGCTTCGAAAGTTTCACATGTGCAACAGAAATACTCTAAGTGTGAAATCTTCCGAAGCCAAGACCAACATCTTCGAAGCCAAAGATGAAGTCTTCCAAAGCCTCAAAGACAAAGTCTTCTGAAGCTTCAAGTTGATGAAGATAGATTTCTTCCGAAGACTTTTAGTAACATGCTTTATCTGATGTACTGTTCCATAAAGCTGGTCACCTTTCCGCTGCAACTCTGCAAGTCACCAACTAACATGGTTTGGTGAAAAGGTCCATGCTTTTGGTAACTTTACATTGAGGTCTTGAGTCTGTAACTTTCTACTTTATGTACTTTATCCTTTTTGTAATAGATAAGGATGTGAGCTATGGCATGTCATAGTCACAAGTCAAAAGGCAATCTGCATTTTGACTCTACAATTGATTTTGTGTGTGTCTAGTGAATTGTATCCAGCTGGCTTTCGAAGTATAGCCGGCTGTAGGATGTTGTATAAGTATCTCATGTTCTTGTATCTTTCGAATATGCTTTGTAACACTTGTAATAGAACATAGAGAAAGCAATATACTGCATTCTTGAAAACCAAATACTTGTGTTCTTTGTGTTGTGTCTCTTATATTACTTGTGTTCTTAGTGTCACTACTTGGTTAATCCAGTTTACTGTTTGATCTAAGTTTAGTTTATCTCCTCTTTGTGTTGTTGTGTTGTAACTTATACCCTTCAACGATCCTGCATTTGGTATCAGAGCTTTCCAGGCTCTTGATATAAGATCTCACCATCTTAAGATCCCTCACACACACAAAATACTAAACATTTCATATGGCAGCCATTTCCAAAAATGATATGTAAACTGGAACCATGAACAAGTCCCCACTGATCACTCTTGATGAGTTTGACACCTGGTGTTTAAGAATGGAAGGTTTCATCAGGTCTTTTGATTCAAGAATGTGGGAGTCTATTGAGAATGGACCTTTCACACCCAGCACACCTTCTGCTACTGGTGCTGGTAGGATCCCCAAAGATGTGGCTAACTACTCTGATGAAGATAGGAAGAGAGTAGAGATAGACAGAAAAGCCATGATAGCTCTTCAAACTGCTTTTCCAAACTCTGTGTACAGAGGTTTCAAGAAGTGCAAAACAGCCAACCAGCTGTGGGATGCACTGAAAACTGATGTATGAGGGTTCTTCTGAAGCCAAGGAGAACAAGAAGGATCTCCTGAAGCAGCAGTTTGAAAACTTCAGCTTTAAAACAGGTGAGACCATGACTCAGTAGTACTTCAGGTATGTTGAGATTGTGGATACCCTTGTGGATGGAGGAGTTTCTCTTGAAAACAGAGACATTGTAAGGAAGTTCATGTCCTCACTTCCTAGGCAATGGACACACTACTGTGTGGTGATCAAGAGAACTAAAAATCTCAAAACTCTTACTCTGACAGAGTTATATGGGATTCTCAGTGGCTACCAGATGGAGATTAACATGCAAGGTTCATCTGGAAACTCCAACAATCAGATGGGTTCAGACCTACATGTGGTTGAAAAGGATAGCATAGAACCCAAACATCATCTCTTATGCTAGCCTGACAACTCACAAAGGGTCCTTTCATCACCTTCCTAGAGACACCAAAGGAGAACTACACTCAAGGAAGCCCATTCCAAGAGATAAGCTCTTCTCAAGCTTTTGTGTCTTCTGATGAAAGTTGTGGCAACTCTCTTTTCACTCTTGAAGACCTGGATTGTATCCATCCAGATGATCTGGAATATATGGAAATAGTCCAGCAGATGGCTCTTCTCACTCACAGAGCCAAGAAGTTCTACAAGAGGACTGGAAGGAAGTTTCCAAGCAATGCAACCAGTGGAAAGTTTGGACTGGACAAAGGCAAAGTCAAGTGTTACAACTGCAACTTGATGGGCCACTTTGCCAGAGAGTGTAAGGCACCTAGAACAAATAGTGGCCAAACACAATCCAGACCAAACTACACCGACAAAGCTCTCCATAATGAGAAGTCAAAGCAGCAAGCTGCTGTTGCTGTTGAAGAAGGAGGCTTTGACTAGAGCTTTCAGGTGGAAGATGCTTCTCCAAACCAAGCACTGATGGCAGATCATGATGAAGCCAAGGTATTGGAACATCTCTGTACTCCTAAATGCATTGCTAAAGTTAACAGGTACAGGTCCTATAACTTGGAACTGATCTGATGTTGAGTCCTTAATCATTTTAAAATCTGATTTTAGAAAGTCTGAAAATGATTATAAGCTGAAAATAGAGGACTTAGAGAAAACTATTTCAGTTCTAAAACATGAACACACAGATTTTAGGACTCAAATTAAAGATCTCATAACCAAGTTAACTGAGTGCCAGGCTGAGCTTGTGATCAATAATGCCAGGGCAGAAAAGAGTGTTCTTGAAGAGAAGACCTTCAAGAACATGATATCCTCATCCCTGCACAACAAAGTGTGCTATCAAAACAGGCAGGGACTGGGATCAAATGAGATAACTCCTCCACACACAATCTAGTCAGTAAGATCTCGTAGGTGTGGAACTTGTGAAGATGAGCTTCCTCTCATAGATCCTTTGAGTGAGGAGGATGAAGAAGAGATAGTGAAGAATCCCTCTACAAAGAGTGAAGTGGAGGATTCCAAGAAGGGCCACTATCTTTCTAAGGAGAAAGTGAAGACCGTGATGACCAAGTCCATGAGAAAGAACTTGATCAGAAAGATCAAAAGAAAGGCAATGAAGGCTCAAGAGATCAAGGCTACTTTTGACTCTAAGCAGAAACAAGTTTTTAATTCTACAGGGTTTAAAGTGGTAGGGACTGAAGACATCAACCAAAACTCCTCTGCTAAGAGTTCTGGTTCTTTTTCAACTCATCTCAGTAGCAAGAAGAAGACTGGTATGCTGTGTACCACTGCTGCATAGCCTGGACCATCATACTCCAAGCACAGTCCTCAGCCCAAGAGGACTGTCTCAGCATCTACAAAGATGAAGGTGGAGAAGGGAAATGACTAAAGACAGTCTTACTCTTAGGACAAGGCTCTTGTGAAGAAGAAAATGAATTGTGTCATGTGTGACAGCACCACTCACATTGCCAAGGATTGTCCCTTCAATCCTAAAGGTACTGTCCATATGGCCAAAACAAAGGCTTCAAAGAGTTCTAAGAAGATTCAAGCTTCGGAAGGAAAACCTGTTTCCTTCGGAAGTTCCAAATCTAACAAGAAGGAAGTGGAAAATTCTCTTCGGAAAAATATTTGGTCTCGGAAGAAAGGAGTTCTTCCGAAGCATTGAAGTCTGCTGCAGTGTTTGTAGAATCTTCCGAAGGTTCAGTCATCAAAACTTCTGAAGTTCCAAGAGCTTCTAAAGTTTTGAAGGTCAAGTCCAAGACTCCAAAGGTGGCGTGGACGTCTAAGAAAGTCCAAGTGACTGAGATTTCTCCATCAACAACAGCTCAAGATCCTCTTAGTACAACCATAAGATCTATTGCTGTTGAATTACCTTCTGCAAATGAGCCCAAGACAAGAAAGGCTTGGGTTTCCAGATGTAACTAATCATTCTTTTTATGCAGGGACAGCTAAAGACAGACAGAAATGTCTGGATCATAGACAGTGGCTGTTCTAGGCACATGACTGGCAATAGGTCATTACTCCAGAACTTTGAAAGGATTGATGGAGGACTAGTTGCTTTTGGAGGAGATGAAGGCGGTTACATTTCTGGAAGGGTCAAGGTCACAAATGTTAAGCTCATCATAGAAAAGGTAAACTTTGTAAAGGAGCTTGGATACAATCTTCTGAGTGTATCTCAATTTTGTGATCAGAGTCATAACATGCTCTTTACTGAGCATGAGTGCATTGTTCTTAAGCCTGGTGTGGTCATTCCTTATGAGCATATCCTGCTTAGAGCCCCCAGGAAAGGAAACATGTACAAGATGAATTTGCAAGAAACATCTCCCTCTGGAGAAGTTTCATGCTTTCTGTCTAAAGCCAACAGTGATGAGTCTTTCCTATGGCATAAAAGAATGTGCCATATAAACTTTAAGAACATGAATAAGTTAATTAAGCATGACTTGGTAACTGGAATGCCAAAGAAAGAGTTTACAAGTGATGACCACTATGTTGCATGCCTGAAAGGGAAGCAACATAAGGTATCTCACAAGCCTAAGGAAAAGAACTCCATCACTACACCCCTACACTTATTACATACGGATCTCTATGGCCCCACTAGTGTAATGAGTTTAGGAGGGACCATATACTGTCTAGTGATCACAGGTGACTTTACAGATTCACTTGGGTTCTTCCTTAGAACTAAGGATGAGACTCCTGAGATTCTAAAGAATTTCATCTTAAAGATTGAGAATCAATCTGATCACAAGGTCAAGATCATAAGATGTGATCAAGGAACCAAATTTAAGAACCATATCCTTGATACATTCTGTGATGAAAAGGGTATTACAAGACATTAGTGCTCCCAGGACTCCTCAGCAAAATGGTGTTGCTGAGAGGAGAAACAGGACACTGATTGAAGCTGCAAGAACCATGCTGTCTGACTCTAAACTGCCATCACCT
The DNA here is from genome assembly GCA_025506515.1 of Flaveria trinervia. Taxonomy (NCBI): domain Eukaryota; kingdom Viridiplantae; phylum Streptophyta; class Magnoliopsida; order Asterales; family Asteraceae; genus Flaveria; species Flaveria trinervia. The sequence continues at coordinate 59,069,084 of CM046452.1, read as the reverse complement.
TCTGGGCAGAGACAGTCAACACTGCCTGCTATGTGCAGAACAGAGTTTTAGAAGTTAAGACTCATGGCAAAACTCCTTATGAACTTTGGCACAAAAGGAGACCTTTTATTGGTTTTCTCAGGTCATTTGGATGTCCTTGCACCATCTTGAATACCAAAGATCAAATTGCCAAGTTTGCTGAGAAATCAGATGATGGACACTTTATTGGATACTCTTCCCAAGCTAAGGCTTATAAAGTGTACAATCTCAGAACTAGAATTATTGAGGAGCCAGCCATGTGACTTTCAATGAACACACACCTTGTGTTACTGGTTCTGGTCCAGATTGGTTGTTTGATCTTGATTTGGTTACCAACTGTTTTAACAAATCTTGTGAGAATGTTTCAGGATCTGCAGAAAATTTAAATACAGATGATCTTGATCCAAGATTTGAGCTAGAATGATCTTCAAGACACATATCTTCAGCTCTAGTTGGAACCACTTCTGCAAATGAGGTTTCTGTCAGCCTAACAATGACAAATTCAGCTGATACATCTGTATGCCTTCAAATTCCAGCTCAGAGGCTCTACAACCAGAAAAGAACACCTCAACTGTGGAAGACAACAATGGTGATGGTGACAGTGACCAAGAATTTCTTTATGCCACTAACCACACTATAGATGAGAACATCAATGATCTCACACACTGCTTGGATCAAGTTTCACTTGAAAAGTATGTTGATGTGGTGAGAGAAACATCTATGCCAGATCTAAATTTTCAAATTTAGATCTCTCTCAACAACTTGTGTGATCCCTCAGCTTAGGATCCACAAGTCTCACCCTACCACAAACATCATTAGAGATGTTGTCTCAGGGGTAAAGACAATAGGACAAACCCATGAAGCAAATGTTTGTCTTCACTCTTGTTTTCTATCCCAGATAGAGCCAAAGAAAGTTGATGTAGCTCTAAAGGATGGAAGTTGGGTTGAAGCTATGCAACAAGAGCTGCTTCAATTCAAAAAGCAGAAAGTTTGGAACCTTTGTCTTCTTCCTTCTGGGAAGACTACCATTGGAACCAAATGGGTGTTTAGGAACAAGAAAGATGATAGAGGCATCATCATCAAGAACAAAGCTAGAATGGTTGTTCAAGGATACACATAAGAAGAAGGGATTGACTACACTGATGTTTTTGCTCTAGTGGCAAGATTAGAAGTTGTTAGGATATTCCTGGCGTTTGCTGCATCCAAGAACTTCAAGGTCTTTCAACTTGATGTAAAGTGTGCCTTTTTGTATGGAGTGATAGATGAAGAGGTTTATGTCAAACAACCACCTGGTTTTGTAGATCCTGATCATCCTGATTATGTTTGCAAGCTTGACAAAGCTCTTTATGGGCTGCATTAGGCACCTAGGAAGTGGTATGAGACACTATCTGAGTATCTCTGTAAACATGGATACAGGAGGGGTACTATAGATGGAACTCTCTTCATCAAAGGACAAGGAAAAGACATATTGCTAGTTCAAGTATATGTGGATGACATCATCTTTGGTTCAACTAATCCAAAGCTCTACAAAGACTTTGAGAAGCTGATGAAAGATAGATTTGAAATAAGTGCCATGGGGGAACTCAATTTCTTTCTAGGAATTCAAGTGAAGCAAGTTGAAGATGGCATCTTCATAAGTCAGTCAAAGTATGTTCAGGACATACTCAAGAGGTTTAATATGACTGACTGTAAGATTGCTAAGACACCCATAGCAAGAAACCACTCTTTTGGTCCTAATCTTGAAGGGGAGTATGTAGATGAGCATTTATATAGGGCTATGATTGGGTCTCTTATGTATCTTACTGCTAGCAGGCCTGATATCATGTTTGCTATATGTATTTGTGCAAGATATCAAGCCAACCCTAAGATGTCTCACCTTATCACTGTCAAGACGATTCTAAGATACCTTAAAGGTGCATCAACACTTGGCCTATGGTATCCCAAGAATTCTGACTTCAATCTGTATGCCTATACAGATAGTGATTATGGTGGTTGCAACATGACTGCAAAGCCTACATCTGGCAGATGTCAATTTCTTGGTGGAATGGTTGTCTCATGGCAATGTAAGAAACAATCATGTGTCTCTGCATCAACTGCTGAAGCTGAATACATTGCTGCTGCAAGCTGCTGTGCTCAAGTACTTTGGATTCAGAATCAAATGCTAGACTATGGGTTAAACTTCAAGGAGACTCCCATTCACATAAACAACTACAGTGCTATCTCAATCACACCCTGTGCAGCACTCAAGGACAAAGCACATCAACATCATGTATCATTTAATAAGAGATAACTATGAAAAGGGATTAATTAAACTAGTCAAGGTTCACACAGATGAACAATATGCTGATCTGTTTACAATGGCTTTTGATGAACAGAGATTTAAATATCTTATATCAGCTATTAGGATGATCAACCTTGAGTAGATCTTTGTTAAAACTAATTCTTATTATTTCCTTAAAATTTATGTGTGTCCTAAGTTGTCTAGTTCATCACTTTCATAAGCTCATGTTTTCTTTGGATGAAAATTTCTTTTTGAAGACTTTCCTTAGATTTTTGAAAATTTCTGATACTTTGGAAGTTATGCCTTTAACTTCGAAAGTAAATCATGCCTTCAAAATAAATAACTGTCTGAGAAATTTACCTTCGGAAGAATTTTCAAATTTATCTTCCGAAGCTTAAATACTTGTCTCAGACACTTACTCATTTTCAAGGACCATTTACTTCCGAAGCAAAATTAACTCTCGGAAGCTTTGTTAGTTTATACACAAAGCACTTAAGTTTTAATTTTTCTTCCGAAGCAAAATTTCAAACCTCTCAGGAAAATCTTCCGAAGTCATTTTAGCTTCGGAAGCTTTTTAATTAAAACTTCCGAAGATAATTATCCTTCCGAAGCTTTTTGTTTTCCAAGAAAACTACTTTTTGAGCAAAAAGTAAACTACTTTTTCAGAGGTGGGACCGATATCCGGATTTCAAAGTTTATCCTCTTTCATTAAACTTTATCTGAAATCCTTCTCACATATAAACCCAACGAGTTCCCCCCTCTTTCTATCATTTGTTCTTCCTCCAAACCTAAAACCCCAAATTTCTCTTTGAAATTTCTTTCTTTCTTCTTTCTTCGTCCTTAAGCTACTTAAAAATGGCCAACCTTGCTCACAGAAATGTTCCCACCTTTACCATGCAGCTACACAGACAACACAATCAAGTTGCTCTGTTACGCTCTGAGAAATATCCTTATTTCTCAAAGGTTTGTCGTTTCTTATCTCTGTCCAACTACTTCACCTCCCTAACCATTGATCCTCCACTCTATGAGGATCAGTTGCTTGAATTCTGGAAGACCTACGAAGAGGTCATTATGGATGGGGAGAAGGCACTGTCTGCCACAGTGCAGGGGAGAACAATCTTCATCACTCCGACCGTCATCAACCGACATCTTCAGCTGGATGATGAAGAATGTGAGTTGTTCGTCCCAAAGGAAGCTGTCAATATGTTTAAGTGGATAATGAATGGTTTCATTTTCAATCTTGAAAGAGGAGTGAGGCATAAATACTTGATGTACCCAAGATTCCTCCAACTTCTCATTAATGAAGCAAATCCAGATTTGTATGCTGAAGATGTTAATAGTGGAAAGTTACAATTAGAGCACATGTCAGAGGCTGTTTACAAAAGACTGGCAATGATCACTGGTGCTCAAAACATTCCTGTATTTGAGTATATTAGGAATGTATCAATGGATGAAGTAGATATTAATCAGCCACACTTTCATCTAACTGAAGAAGAACTAATAGATCCAAATGATCTAATTGAGGATGTAGAAGTTGATGAAGAAAGTGAGGATGATGTTTCTGAAAGCTCATCAAGTGAAGAAAGTGATGACAATGATGATGATGATGTAAATGATGGTGCCATTGAAGCACATCAAGAAGAATCTGAGGAAAGAAATAAAGAAGATACTGGAGATGAACCACAAACTATGAATGAAGGAAACGTTGATGTTATTCATGAGGAAGCTGTACATGAAGTAGTATCACAAAATCAAACCTTTGATTCTGATTTTATGAATGATATATTATACAATCTAGTATTTGAATTTGATGCAAATGAAGGAGTAGAAGAACTTCCTGTTAGTATGCCCCATAATGTGTCTATACAAACAGAAGAGATAGTGGACATTGATGAGATTGACAGATTGAAAGAAGAAAATTTGAGTAAAGAGAAAGAGATTAAAGAGTTAAAATTGGAGAATGAAAGAATGAAAAAGATAAACATATCTCTTGAAAAAGAAATTCAAAAGCTTAAGGATGAAAATTTAAAGTTGTATGAAGAAAATGCCTTAAAAGATGAAAAGATTGTAAGATTTGCTAAAGATAAAGAAGATGTAATCAAGAACTTTGAAGTTATGATCAAAGATTATAATATTCTTGAGGAGAAGTTCAAAAAATAACTGAAGAAAATGAAAATCTCAAAGCTGACTTGCTAAAAGAAAAAGAAGCTCAGAAGCCTATTTCACCAGTACATGTGATAAGTACTGAGATACATGTTGATGAAAATCTTGAGCAGATAAAAGGTAAAAGAAAAGTAGATGAAGTAGAAGATACAATTCTAACTGTATTATCTTCTAAGATTCAAAGAACTAAAGAATCTGTTGAAGAACAAAATGTTCAAAAACAGATTGAGACTTTAGAAGATATTGAGGAAATATACAATGATAATTGGTATGATGAAGTTCTTGATAATGAAGATATTGATGAAGCTCAATTTGTATCACACTTCTCTTCACAAGAACATACTCAAGAACAAGATGAAGTACCAGAAGACTTTGAAGAAAGATATAATTATCTTGTGAAGATGAAATACAATCGAGTATATTTGGACGGACTAACTGTTTCTCAGATTAATGATGAATATGAGAAATGTATTTATGCAGAGTCAGTTGCATCAATAGATCCAAGTGAGATTGTTGTTGAGCATGGTGAATGGACAAGAGCAAAAGAAGTGATAAATGTAGAAGAACTATCTAGTTCTGAGTTGCACCATCCTGATCCAGATGATATGAGTATTCCAGCTCTAAGATCATGGTTGCAATCTAGAAACTACCCTTGGAGGAAACTAAAAACATTACAATCTATATCACTGAGGAACCTTGTCAGAAGTTTTCAAGAGATTGAGAAACAAATGAAGAAAATGATAGTACTTGATACAGATAATCCTCAGTATCTTGAAATAACAAAGAGAACAAGAATGTTAAAGCCACAGAAGATCAAACATATGTCAAGAATTGATGATGCTCATGTTCACAGAAAAGAGTTGATTGAAATGTTTGATGATCCAGAAAGACAAACTTACAAAGCATCTACTGAACAAAGGCATATTCTTAATTTAAGAACAACTGGAGACTTGGTAAGAAACGTATTGCAAAAAGGACAACCAGTTGCTGAACTGTTGAATGCTATGATTGCTCTAGATTTTACCAACCAAGTAAAGATTATTGCATGGAAGTATGATGAAGTATTCGATGCATTTTTGATAAAGAGAGTAAATGCTGTGTGTGATGTATATCACTTTTACTCTAGTATCATAAAACTTCCAGTGCAAGATTTAAAAGAGTTGAATAGATTACCTCTGATCAATCCTTCTGATTCAAAACGTGGCAAGATGTTTGTAGAATTATTAAGAAGAGGATTAGGTAGATCAAGTAATTTTCTTAATACTAGATGTGATAAAGAAGATAAAGAGTACTTTGCTACTTTGAAGAAAAATAAAAAGCTCAAGGGATTACATTCAGAGGAGGAACATTCTATGATTGAATTTTGTGACAAATATTTTGAGAAGGTTACAACTCCTGGTCTGAAAGTGATAGATGGTAATCAAAACTCAAAGCCAATACTTAGATGGTTTTATAACACTGAGACATTTGAGCTGAAGAGGGCAAAAGACTTATTGGGAACCATACATTCGGATGTATGTGGTCCTTTTAAGACAATGACAAGAAATGGTGAAAGATACTTCATTACCTTTACCGATGATTACAGTCGCTATGGTTATGTGTACTTGATGACACATAAATATGAAGCTTTTGAAATGTTCAAAATCTTCAAGAATGAAGTAGAAAATCAACTCAATAAAACTATCAAAGTTCTTCGTTCACATAGAGGAGATGAATACCTCAGTGAGACCTTTCAAGACCATCTAAGAAGTTATGGGATGGTCTCACAACTTACTCCACCTGGAACACCACAAGATAATGGTTTGTCTGAAAGGAGAAACCAAACCCTATGGGATATGGATCGATCTATGATGGCTATAAGCTCACTACCTCTGTCATTTTGGGGTTTCGCATTCTCCCCGCAACTCGTATTTTGATTATGGCCCCGACCAAGAAAGTGGTTTCGACACCTTTTGAAATATGGCATGGAAAAGTTCAATCGCTATCATATTTAAAAGTATGGGGTTGTGAAGCTTCTGTTAAGCTAAATACCTAAAACAAGTTAGAATATCGATCCACTAAGTGTATATTTGTTGGATATGCCAAAGACTGTATAGGATACTACTTCTTTGATCCAACAGAGCAAAACGTATTTATTGCTCGAAAGCCAGAGTTCTTGGAAGCTAAGTTCCTTGTGGAAGGAATGACGTATAAAATAGTGGATTTTGATGAGGATCAAGATCCACAAGCCCATACATGTTCGGTTGACACTAGCAATCAATAGGAGGTTGTTGATAATGATCAAGAGATTGATCAACATACACAAAACTTTAGTAGATCTTGTAGAGTTAGCATTCCACCTAAGAGATATGGATTTTTCATGAATGGATGCTATGTGGTTGACTTTGATGAGCCAACAACATACCATGATGCAATGTCCAATTCAGATTGTGACAAATGGCCGGAAGCCATGAACGTAGAGATGCAATCCATGTATGACAACCAAGTTTGGGAATTGGTTGACCCTCCACTTAACTCCAAACCGGTTGGATGCAAGTGGGTTTTCAAGCAGAAAACGGATATGCATGGAAACTTGGATACTTATAAAGCAAGACTTGTAGTAAAAGGTTTCAGTCAAACTCAAGGGGTTGATTATGATCAAACCTTCTCGCATGTGGCAGTGCTAAAGTCAACTAGGATATTATTTGCTATAGCTGCATATTATGACTATGAGATTTGGCAAATGGATGTCAAAACCGCTTTTCTTAATGGACATCTCGAAGAGACTGTCCAAATGGTTCAGCCTGATGGTTTTGTCGATCCATGACAATAAACTCATTAACAAATTATCCTTATAATTTGTTCCATCTCATATGCAACTTATTTAGAAAACCCATTTTCTAAATTGGTGTAAATATTTAATTGCATGATCATATCATCATTTAAATATTAATGGGTGTTTGCTAAGCTTGTCATCGGGTATAACCCGACTTGGATCATAACGTACTAACCACATCAATATTCTAAGTGTCTTGGGCACATAGAATCCTATAATCTCCCACTTGCCCAAGATTCATAGAAGATTGATGCAAGCAGTAAATACCGCCTAACAACGGTTTACTACCCTTAATACGCATGACTTATAGCCATTCAATAACATCATCCCTTTCAAGTACCCTACTTGAAATGATTTAGGTGAATCAATCATTTATCCTTTTGTTACAGATGTCATGTTAAATCCAAGGACACAGAGTGATCATTCCTTGTTGATTTAACTTAATCAGGCCTTAGACATCTTGCTCTCAATGAATAAGAGGAACAAATTCCATCTTGACTACATACGTTTCTCACAAACACCTTGTGTCATACCTGAACATACCCTTATGTGCTGTCCACTATTTCAGGACAGTGAAGAATAAGCTCAAGGTATAATACTTGGTGAATATCAAAATCCAATATGTATCTCAGGTCGGAGGATACCAAATGATATTCACCTTTACTCAAATTTACTTATGATCAATCAATAAGATTCCATGTAGTAAAATTGAGATGCGGGTTAGTCCAATATTTGTATCCCACAAATATCTATGAACCTTGGTAGCAACCCATTGCTCTATATTCATCCTTATGAATATCAACCAATCCAAGTTCATAATAATCTTACCCTCACACTTGTTCCCACAAGTATGAACGACTACGGACATTTAGAGTAAACAATTTACTCATGGATTAAACATGCTAAATTGGAACATTAATTGAAACATTATAACCAATAATTTTATTCAAATAATAAAGAGTTCCACATATCCAAATACAAAATTTACAGATCAAATCCAATCACTAGAATATCGAAGTCCCATGGCACAAGTATGACCTTCATGCTTTGCCTTTTCAAGGAGCTTCATGAGACGATCCGCAATGTTCTAATCCGTGTGAACTTTGCGAATACATATCTTTCCTTTTTCAACTTCATCTCGTATGTAGTTGAATCTCCGCTCAATGTGCCTAGTCTTTTGATGTGCACGAGGTTCCTTGATTTGAGCAATCGCACCCTCGTTATCACAAAAGATCTCCAGGGGGTCCTGAATGGAAGGTACAACCCCCAGATCGGCAATGAATTTCTTTAACCATGCAGCTTCTTGAGCTGCCAATGAGGCGGTGACGTATTCTGATTTTGTAGTTGATAGAGCCACCACATCCTGTTTGGAGCTCTTCCATGAGACCGCTCCTCCATTCAGAATGAAAATATATCCCGGTTGTGACCGAGAATCATCACGATCGGTTTGGAAACTCGCATTCGTGTAACCTTTTACAACGAGTTCCTCGTCACCAGATCCATAGATTAGGAACATATCTCTTGTCCTCCTTAGGTACTTAAGTATGTTCTTAACAGCCATCCAATGACTGTTTCCAGGATTTTGTTGGTAACGACTTGTCATGCTTAAGGCGCATGACACGTCCGGTCGAGTGCATATCATTGCATACATGATGGATCCAATAGCAGATGCGTATGGGACTGCCTTCATTTTATCTTGCTATCCTTTGAGCTAGGACATTGAGTCGTACTCAATATCGTTCCTCTTTGAATAGGTACGGTACCTTTCTTAGAGTTTTCCATCTTGAACCTTTTCAAGATCTTATCAATGTATGCACTTTGATTCAAACCAATCAACCGCCTTGATCTATCCCTATAGATCTTTATTCTCAGAATATAGGCGGCTTCTCCAAGATCCTTAATGGAAAAACAACTTCCAAGCCAGGTTTTTACACCTTCCAAGGTTGGAATGTCATTTCCAAATAGTAGTATGTCATCAACATACAATACTAGGAAAGTTATTGTGCTCCCACTAGCCTTCTTATACACACAAGCCTCATCAGCGTTTTTGATAAAGCCAAATTTCTTTACCTCCTCATCAAAACGATGATTCTAGCTTCTCGACGCTTGTTTCAATCCATAGATTGATTTCTTTAACTTGCATACTTTATTAGGATGTTTTGGATCAACAAAACCTTTAGGCTGAACCATATAGACATCTTCCTCAAGATATCCATTTAGGAAAGCCGTTTTGACATCCATTTGCCAAATCTCATAATCATAATGAGCAGCTATGGCAAACAATATCCTTATAGACTTTAGCATCGCAACAGGTGAGAAGGTTTCATCATAATCAACCCCTTGAGTTTGAGTGAAACTTTTTGCTACAAGTCTAGCTTTATAAGTATCCAAGTTTCCATGCATATCGGTTTTCTTCTTGAAAACCCACTTACTTCCAACTACCTTGGAATTAAGAGGTGGTACAACAAGTTCCCAAACTTGATTGTCATACATGGATTGCATCTCACCGTTCATGGCCTCAAGCCATTTGTCACAATCCAAATTGGACACTCATCATGGTATGTGGTTGGTTCATCTGAATCTACCACATAGCATCCATCCATGAAAAATCCGTATCTTTCAGGTGGATTACTAGTTCTACCACTTCTACGAACGTTTTGTGTGTATTGATCAACCACTTGATCAACCTCAACATCCTCATGTTGAGTGCTAGTTTCAACCAAATGTGCATCGGGTTGTGGTTCTTGATCCTCCTCAAGATCCACTGTTCTACTGCTAGTTCCTTCCATAAGGAACTTTGCTTCTAAGAACTCACCTTTCTGGCAACAAACACCATTTGTTCCAGTGGATCATAGAAATAATATCCCATAGAATCTCTAGGATATCCAATAAAGATACACCTGGTGGATCGAACTTCCAATTTGTTTGGGGTGGGAGTCTTAAATAAGCCTCACAACCCCAGACCCTTAAGTATGATAGGGATGGAACTCTTCCATGTCATATCTCAAAAGGTGTCCTTTCCACCTTTTTGGTTGGGGCCATATTTAAAATACAGGTCGCGGAGAGCAAAGCGAAACCCCAAAATGATAGAGGTAATGTGCTTCTAGCCATCATAGATCGGACTTTTATGTGTTTCCAGTTGGCTGGAAATGTTGTTAAGGATGGCACGGGGCAGGTACTCAGTTCTTTTGGATGGCATTCTTTTGATTAATGTTTTTGTATTGTAATACGAACAAACGATGTTTTGAAATGAATGATTGTATTAACTTGCAAAAGCATTTATAAGAAAATGAAAAGTTATTTTTATGTTTCTGCTGCAATGTTTAGGAATGTTAAATGTAAAGTTATATGTTTTATGTGCAATGATTTACCAGCTGTAATTGTTCCGGGAACGCGGCCTTACAATTAGTAGGTTTTCTCTATCAATATTTATATGTCTAAATAGTGTATAATATGGAATGAAATAAACTTATAATAACAACTTTTAAGTAATAAACAAATTAAATTGAGCATGAAAAACAATATTGCAAATTCATAAATATCCGAAAATTTATTTGTATACAATATTTAATGTTTTGTTGCTGATAGTTCCATCATTATCAAATATTAATATTTTTTTTATCTCTGTCTACTAATTTTAACTCGAGATAATACAACATAGAGATGATCATGGTGTCTGTTTAAAAACAAACCAACTTTGTATAGCGATTGTCCTTTGCTCTTATTGTAATGGAAAAACACACTACTAATGAAAACTGTCTTCGTTGAAATTTGCAAATTAAAACATATCCAATAAGGTTCGATTCCTCCTCTCAGACACACCATTGTGTTGTGGTGTTCCAGGTGGAGTGAGTTGTGAGACAATCCCACAACTCCTAAGATGATCTTGAAAAGCATCACTTAGGTATTCATCTCCTCTATCGGTACAGAGAACTTTAATTGACTTGTTGAGTTGATTTTCCACTCCATTTTTGAAGATTTTGAACATTTCAAAAGCTTCATCTTTGTGCCTTAATAAGTACACATACCCATAGCGACTATAATCGTCGGTAAAGGTAATGAAGTATCTTTCACCATTCCTAGTCATTGGCTTAAAAGGACCACATACATCCGAATGTATGATTCCTAATAAATCTTTTGCCCTTTCGTTAGTTCCACTAAAGGGTGCCTTAGTCATTTTACCTTGTAAACAAGATTCACATACATCACATGAATCACATTCATTCGTTTTTAAAAGACCATTCTTTTGAAGTGTTTGTATACATTTCTTGTTTATATGACCAAGAAAAATGCCAAAGATAGGTATCACTCAAATCCAACTTGAGTTTCTTGGTGCTAGTTTGGTACAATGAACTATTTAAAGTATTTTCATGAACCATTCATAAATACCATAATGGGTATAGCTTTAAAATAGAACATATCATTTAAAGAAACATGAATATCATTTTCAACAAAAGATAATACATAATCATAAAGTCTAATTGGGATACATAAACAATGTTCCTAGTCAGACTAGGAGCATACAAAACATTCTTCAAAATAACATCCAAGCCACTTAGAAGTTTTAGGATGTAGTCCCCATGAGCTTCAACTTGGACTTTGGTTCCATTGCCCATGAAGAGACTAACATCCCTTTGATTGAAGTCCCTACTTCTTGTGAACCCCTGCAACAAATTGCAAATATGAGTTCCACATCCGGTATCCAATACCCATGTGTTAGAAGATGTAACATTAAGATCAATATGAATCATGTATATTGTACCTGAGGTCTGCACGACATCCCTCTTGGCTTTCAACTCTTGGAGATGGACAAGACAATTTCTTGCCCAATGTCCAATCTCCCCACACTTGAAGCATGGGTCATTGGTAGCAACCTTTTGCTTCTTCTCTTGTGGTTTGGGTGGCACCCTGCCACCCCTTTCCCCATACTGGTCCCTTACCCTTGGCAACCTTTGCCTGGGTGCGGGATGAGGCCTTTTCTTGTTCCCACCTTCATTGATGGTGAGAACGGGTAAAACCCTTTTACCCATGGCCGCCTCGGCCGTTTTAAGCATTGAGTGAAGTTCACCAATGCTCTTGTCCCATGCATTCATGTTTTAATTCAACATAAATGTCTCGAACTTCTTGGTAAGGCCATTAAGGATCAAATCCGTGGCCAATTCCTTCGAGACGGGACAATTAAGCCTCTCGAGGCGGTCAATATGACTTTTCATCTTAAGTACATAAGATGAAACAGATTGGTTGTCGTCCATACGACATGCATGGAGTGCTCGAACCGTTTCGAAGCGCTCAACCCTTGCTTACTGTTGGAACGTTTCCTTCAGCTGGGTTATCATGTCATAACCTCCGTGATGTTCATACTCCTTTTGGAGATCCGGAGTCATGCTCGCTAGCATGAGACAAGACACTTGGACGGAGTCCTCAGTGTACTTCAGCCAATCGTTGTAGGCCTCCTCATCATCCTCAGTAGGCTGATTGGGGATAGGGTCGTCTAAAACATATGATCTTCTCTCTTGCTTGAGAACGATTCTCAAGTTTCGATACCTATCAATGAAATTATTATGATTTAGACGTTCCTTTTGGAGGATCGCTCGTAATGATTGGGTGGACGCGGATGCGTTATCATGAATGTCATTATTGGTGGCCATCTACAAAATTTAACAAAGATCTATTTAGTATTTTCGATATTGCTATTTTTAATAATTAATGCCTTTTAAGGTCATTTTTATATTAAAATCTAGAACCCAACATTACATTTAAATTGTGGTTAGGTGACCTTTATCCCACGATTTAAATTAATAAGGTGGTCAACGATTGACGGTTGCAACCATTTGCAACTTCTAGAGGTATGGGATCGACTTTAAACATCATATGTAAAGTCGGCATGTTAATCCCATCAACACCATTTGGACACCATATTTAGGTGATCCATTAACATGGTTTGCAAATCAAGTATCCTACTTGCACACACGTGTGAGTTTTATCCACATAAGTGGTTAGGTGACCTTTATCCCACCAATGTGGTATCCCCACCTTAAATCACAAGTTCCCTCTAAATGGTTAGGTGACCTTATCCCATTAAGAGTTTCCAAATGACTCAAGTGTTGTGCAAAAGGACGGTGTTAAACTTGTTTGACAAAATTTAGAGATTTCATAATTCTAGTTAGAAAACTCTATGTACTTGTATTTGCATGCTTTCAAATACAAGATACCCTATGTTCTTTTAATAAAACCCATTTATTATAAAATCATTAATCCTTTTAATAATCATTTATTAACACTTAATGATTAAGAACCATTTTATATTAGCTTGTTAAGATCATTTTTATTGAGATTGTTTATCATATCCAAAATCATACAATCATTCATAAAACCACAATCAAACAAGCATAATATAAACAACCATAATGTGCATAACCATAACTACTATTGTGACCACACTTGTTTGCCATCACAAGTGTGGTCATTTGGTCTTTCTTAAGGGTGAATATAACACAAAATGTGTCACACCCTCAAAATCCACTTGCGGAGGTTTTACCGCGAGGCGTGTGAACAAACCAGGATCACAGTCAATAGTTACTCAGAACGACTCTATATGCCATAAAATAACAAAATCAACCAAAACACAACTTTAAACAATGCGGAAGCGTTTTTGAAAACAACCCAAGACAATAAAGTAAATTATGGCAAAACAAGTGCCAAACGAAAAGTAAACCATAATTGTTAAAATGTCACATTGTCTTGAAGCATAATGTCTTAAATGAAGTGAACCGTGAAGTGCTCCTATGGCAAGCAAGTTAAGGACCTGAGAAAAGCATACTAAAATGTCAACACATAGGTTGGTGAGTTCAAGAGTTTGAGTTCAATAAACATATAAACAGTTGTGAAACATATAAGTAGTGTATGGTAATAGATAGCTAGTCTATTATCAGTAAATATTAATACATAGTGATTTTGCAATTGAAGCTGACTGTGATAGTTGTTGCCTCCTGTCACGACTTACCATGTCGTGACAATGATCAATAGGACAAATTGCACCCGGTTGACCTCGAGTCACACAGGTGGGGCTCGTCAGACCCAGTAGTACTACCCAAGTTTCCCCGCTATTAAATATTAACAATTCAAAAGTGTGAGGACTTTTCTCATGGTAACAACATATATAATATTATACACAACTTAAATCATAAAAGCATTCGTATAAATACCAGTATGCTATCTCCCCCAAAAGAGATTAAGTAAAGAGTGGGGCATGAACTCACCTGATGTATGCAAAGGTACTTAGGGTTTATTTTGAGAAACGAGAGGATAGCCAACCTTCACAGGTTACCTAGATCATGTGAGTACATAAGTACGTGTAAATAAAAGACATGTGAAACCCTAATCATACCAAAACCAAAGACTCAAGCTTCCAGACAAATAGACACGTTTGACCTAGTTGACCCGTTTGACCCGTTGGTGACATTATGAGTTATAATTCAAACAAAGCCAATGAGCACATACAACATACATGATAACATTCAAACAGTATCATCATATGCTATATAACCAGGTGTATCACTTAGATCATCATACAATCAAGTACTATACAAGTCATGCGAATCTAGAACATTAACATAACCACTAGCTACAAAACAACTAACATTCATACAAGGTTCAACCATTCATCACATGCCATGTGAAGCCACTCACGACTTCACATCCTAAACCCTGCCAATCCTACTAAGTAGGGGCCTCAGATCCGCACGCGTGTATAATGATCATAACCAAATTCTTTAAGCATATGCATTGCATTCACAACATCACAACAATCAATTACCAGACCCAAGCATGATGTCCTACTACTACACAACATCCAAACCATACATGATTACCAATTCCAATTATCACCCATGATTATCCAAACATGCCATACAACTAATTTAACACGTTCTATTACACTAGAATCCATCCTTGAACATATTAGCAAGTCCTATCATCTCAAACATGATCACAACATCATACTTCAACATTTACACAAATAAAGTTTCCCTTTTGGGAAAGAACATCCAAAATCTATCAACATCCAAGGTATGCATGAATTCATCAATAATATACCAATTCAAGCTCATACTAACATCTAGACATGATCAACAACACTTAAAACCTCAATCCAACAATCTTCATAAACAAAAGTTTCTACTTTTGGCAAGCTATGATCAACATCATCAAATTAAAGATTTCTAGCATTCATAATACCAATCTAGCATCTAATTATCATCATGAACCCATCCAAACATCAATCCATCACTAGATCACTACTACATGCAAATAAAGTTACTATTCTTAGTAACCTATGAACAATGCATCAAATCCCAACTTTCTTGCATAATCAACGTATTCTAACATTCATACAACCCATAATCATCAAACATTCATCAAACAATCATCCATCATGCATAATCAAGCCATTTTCGAATTAGGGTTTGCTTAACACCAAAATTCATGATCAATCCACTAAAAACCTAGAATTCTTGCATAATCGACGTTAACTAACATGTATACAATCTAACTAACATGTAACATCATCAAACAACAACCAATTCGACCCAACAAGGACCAATTTACGAATTAGGGTTCGGCCATGATGAACCCTTCACGAAAACTCGCAAAAACTAACCTTTAAACTTGTAATAACTTGCAATTGATGATTCCACGAGATGTAGCCTTGAAATCGATCCAAAATAGCAAGTATTGTGTTGTTCTAGGCTGAATTCGAAGATGGAGAGGGATGAAGGGTGAAGTCGCGGCGATGTGATGGTGGTTTAGGAGGTTAGGGTTGTTTTAATTAATTTAATTTACATATTTACCCTTTAAACCCTTGTGTTTTGGTATTTTATAAAAACTAACTTTAAACTCTTTGTAAAGGTTTTTAACTTCATAATATAAAGATATAAACTTATAAAGTTCATTATATATCTAATCTTTATAAAAACACAAGACATACGAATAAATAGACGTTTCCGCGTTACGCGATAAATTCTTTAATTAATTGTTATAAATGTGTAAACACATATAAACATAACCCAATATTCACATAATCACTTAGATTCACATCAAATTAACATTAATCATTATTATTAGGTCACCAACGTTAAACGACAACTAGTGTGTGCTCACGACACGTGTATACAAGACTTAACGGAACTAACGGAGCTTGGTAACGGAAATTTACCGGATGTCACAAAATGAGATCAACATAGACTCCCACTTGAACTTGCATCCATATGCTTCAAGTCCTTCTTTTGTGTCTTCTTCTTGTGCTTCCTTCCGAGCATCTTCTTTTACAAAATATATATCCTAATACATATTTTCTAGTAAAGAAATTACTCCTAATCTATTATTACATCCCAATGAATAAATAGATAAAATACATTTTAAACAAAGCACAAATTAATATACAACCCCATTGAATGAATACAATCAAATAAATACATTCAATCCAAACCATAACAAACAGGTCTAAGCTAGGGTTGCACCAATATGAACATACATCATATTAACCAAAACATAACTATGAATCCCCTCAAAACACGAATTTTCAGCCAACATAAACTGAAAATTTCGGGTTTAGATGTTGTCCAAACAACACAACATATCAACAAACATATCTTTCAAGGTTTAATCACAAGCATGTGTAATATAACCTTGAAATCTGGGGATTCAACAAACAAGAACATTTCAGCCCTTAAAAGGGTTATAAAATCCATAAAACATTTTTTAAATGATACAAACAAGCATGCTATCCACATAACCGGCTCTAGATGCCATTGAAGGGTTTGTTTGAACACAAGCATAGTTTAACCACTTAAACTTTGTAAAACGCAGCGGAAGTTAAACATTATTACATTTTTTGTAAGCTAAAAATATCATGTTCTATTTGAGGTTTAAAGTGTAAACAAACCCAAGAACAAAGGGGATCTTTTATGTGAATAAACAAGCTATGAACATAATGAAAGTGTACATAAAATCACAGCTACATAAAGCTGTGATAAACTACCTTTCTCCAGATGAAATGTCGACCAAAGAAGGGTGATTAGATGCTAGAACTTCGGCCAAAACTCAAGGAAGGAGCCCTCAAGCTTGTATACCCCAAGCCTACTTGCAAAGCACCTTCTTGTTAGGAAGATTCAATACCAAAACAAACAAAATAGCTCTCAAAACCTCCTAATGCTGCTGCTCCTGGCCGTAGCTTTTGTGAGAGAGAGAGAGAGAGATTATTTTGATGTTCTTGCATGTATGGAGAGTAGTGAATGAAGAGCACAAGACTAATTAAAGTTATGTGTGTTTCAAGGCAACAATGGTCCAATAACCACTAAAGGGGGGGCGGCCAAAGTTTTAAAAAACAAGGTTTCCCACTTAAAATTGAACACACACAATATTAAAACTAGTCTTTTGTCACACATTAATAAGTCATCTACTAAACTTAATTAAAATGTGACATATGTATTCTTTATTAAACAATTTAATTAAAGTACACTCATATGTTATTAATGTTATTTAAACTCTTTTAAATGACAAAAATAACAATAAACTCATTAACAAATTATCCTTATAATTTGTTCCATCTCATATGCAACTTATTTAGAAAACCCATTTTCTAAATTGGGTAAATATTTAATTGCATGATCATATCATCAATTAAATATTAATTGGTGTTTGCTAAGCTTGTCATTGGTATAACCCGACTTGGATCATAACGTACTAACCATATCATTATTCTAAGTGTCTTGGGCACATAGAATCCTACACATTTAAACTAACTTTTCATTTCATTATAAATGCTTTTGCAAGTTAATACAATCATTCATTTTAAAACATCATTCGTTCGCATTACAATGCAAAAACATTAAACAACAGAATGCCATCCAAAATGCCAAGTAGCTGCCCCACGCCATCCTCAGCAATGCTCACCTGCCAACTGGAAAATGCATAAAAAGTCAGCGTTGTTGAGTGAGTTCTTGTTTTATAAAAGCATTGCATTATCTTCCATTCATTAAAAACATTTTCATTACTATCGCATATGATCACACATCACACATACATCAAGGTAATCATTATTATCTTCATCATCGTTCATTTTGTACATTTCGCACATTTACCACATTTCGTACTTATCGCACTTTTTGTACTTTATTATCTTTTCACTTTGGCTCTAAAGCATCAAACAATTCATCTAGGGTTAAGAGACAAGGACCTTATATCGCACAGATCGCACAGATCACACATATCGCACGTATGGAGTGGTCACTAGGACAGACTCCCCCTGTGTGTGAACTCTTATGGATCAGCCAAAATTGCACGTTGTATTATACACAGTTGTTAGGAAATTGCACGTATTGGAGCAGTCAACAAGACTGAACTCCTATAATGTGTATGGACCCTTATGAGTTAGCCATAATCGCATGCTACAATTACACACACAGTTGAGCTAACAACTCTCAATGAGTTGTGAACCTCCTTTCATTTGCTTGCAAGCCTTTTCATACTTTCTTTCATTAATGCAGACATACATATTTCGTTCCTCTTTTCATTATCTTCCACTTTACGTTACATAATACTTTCATTTCATTCATTAACATTCAACGTAAAGCCACGGGAAGACAAACATACATAAACAGGAACATTAGCAAGACCATGCAAATCTTCATACATATCAGCATGCATACATAACATACATCACACATACCATCATGCATAACATCATCAATCGGACATTATCAATCACCCATCATCATACAGGGCATCATACATACATATCATACATCATCAAATCATATCATACATCATCATACCATGCCTATCATAACATCTATGACCTCAAAAAGGCAACTTACATAGCCCCCGGGAACATCTCAAGTCAAAGCTTAAATTTCACTTTTTCCCCAAAAAGTCAAAAAATTTCTAAGTGTTCATCCGCATTTGCCTTTTTGTTCATCTGCATTTCTTTTACTCATCCACATTTGTTCATCCGCATTTTGTTCATCCGCATTTTGTTCATCCGCATTTCCTCAGTCGCATGAAGCTACTCATCCGCATTTCCCACTACTCATCTGCATTCTCTTACTTGGTGGTCAATGCTCATCCGCATCTGTCCAATCGCATGAACCTTCTCAACCGCATTGACTTTCCATCCGCATTGTATTAACTTTTCATACGCATTGACTTTCCATTCGCATTTGTCAAAACTTAAGGAGTTTCCTAAACTTAGGCATATGAACTAATGTATGGGCGTATGAGCAGCCTAGGGCACACTATTCATCGATTTAGTCCCCAAATCTCATATTTCATGTTCTAAGCTTAAATCATACATTCTAAGCCTTAAGAACACAGCCATAACATAATCAAGCATGAACATAGCCCAACATCACATCATATAGCAATATACACACATTCAACATACGGGTAAAAACCCAGTTTTATAAAAACATACATTCATGTATTTCCAGCCCTAAAATCAGTTAAAAACTAGTAAAGGAGGGGTTCGAGAACTCACCTTTGCAGTTCTTGAGTATGGATTCTTCCAAACTCGTCTGTAATTGAGTTCGACCGCCTAGAAACCCACTAAAATAATACAACCGAACACACACAACACACATAAGCATACAACCGAGGCAAGGCCAGTTAGAAAACTTAAAACCATGAATTGTTACCTGAATTCGAATTTTCAGCTGGTTATTCTTCAAAAATCCGAAACTTCTGCTCTGATACTCTCTCTCTCTAACGTCCGAGAATTGTGTGGGTGTAGAAAGAGTGATGGGCGGCCATCACCTTTTACACCCACTTTTTCAAACCTTTTGTCCTTTTGACACTTTTTACCCCTCAACTTGGGTAAAATATATTTTCTTTCTTTTTCTTCACTTTATCTTTCTTTGTTTGTTTTAAAAATAACCGGGGTGTTACACAAGGCTCATTTGTGTGGTTTCAATTAGTTTCGGTTTTGATTTATATAATAGATACTATTTCCATTTATGATTGATTAGAGTGATTACAATGATGATTATAATCAGATAAAATTAGATTAGTTCAGAAGTGTGTTTAGAGAGCTTGAGAAACAAAACTCCATAGCAATGAAGGGTGTTACGAAATGCCAAAAACTATCCATGCGTAAGCTATTATTGTTCATTGATGTTTTTTATATAACTAGTTCCTCTACCATTCATTTAATTAAGATTTCATGAATTCAATGACGTACCAGTCTGTAGTGGAACAATTTTTGTTAAAATACAAGTAAATCTTATTTACTTTGTCCTGTTATTTTTCATAGGTCACGCGTTGCGTTTCTGTTTAACGTTCGATTACTTTCCTTAACCATTGTAATTTGTTTCTCGATTCTTTCTAAAAGAACACGAGTATTTTCGAGTCTATTTGAACCAGGTTTCTTTGCCTAGATTGTAATAACGTATTCTGTTGATCCCCGATTGTCATTATGATTGATTCGATGGATTTTTTAGGCAAGATTGTTTGAGTTGGTTTAGGAATGTTCCCTTCAAGTTTTGGGCATGACTATATTCTTTCCAAGGCTCATTCGTGTGGTTTCGTGTTTGGTTTTGGTTTTGATTTATATAATAGATACTATTTCCATTTATGATTGATTAGAGTGATTACAATGATGATTATAATCAAATATAATTAGATTAGTTAACAACTGTGTTTAGAGGGCTTGAGAAACAAAACTCCATAGCAATGAAGAGTGTTACGAAATGGCAAAAACTATCCATGCGTAAGCTATTGTTGATTGATGTTTTTGTATAACTAGTTCCTCTCCCATTTATTTAATTAAGATTTCATGAATTCGTTGATGCACCGGTCTGTAGTGGAAGTATTTTCTTTAAAATACAAGTAAATATTATTTACTTTGTCGTGTTACCCAAATTTGAATGCTTGTTCATAGATAACGCATTGTGTTTCTTGTTTAACGTCCGATTAATTTCATTAACCATTGTAATTTGTTTCTCAATTCTTTTTAATAGAACACGAGTATTTTCGAGTTTATTTCAACCAAGTTTCTTTGCGTAGATTGTAATAACGTATTCTATTGATCTCTGATTGTCATTATGATTGATTCGATTGATTTTTTAGGCAAGAGTGTTTGAGTTTGTTTGGGAATGTTCTCATCCAGGTTTGGCCATGATTGTATTGTTTCCAAGGCTCATTCGTGTGGTTTCTTGTTTGGTTTTGGTTTAGATTTATATAATAGATGCTTTTTCCATTTATGATTGATTAGAGTGATTGCAAACATGATTATAATCAGATATAACTAGATTAGTTCACAAGTGTGTTTAGCGGGCTTGAGAAAAATATTCCAAAGCAATGAAGGGTGTTACGAAATGGCAAAAACTATCCATGCGAAAGCTATTATTGATTGATGTTTTTTATAACTAGTTCCTCTCCTATTCATTTAGCTAAGATTTCATGAATTAATTGATGCACCAGTCTGTAGTGGAATAATCTTCTTAAAAATACAAGTAAATCTTATTTACTTTGTCGTGTTACCCAAATTTGAATGCTTTTTCATAGATCACGCATTGAGTTTCTTGTTTAACGTTCGATTACTTTCATTAAACATTGTAATTTGTTTCTCGATTCTTTCTAAAAGAACACGAGTAATTTCGAGTTTATTTAAACCAAGTTTCTTTGCCTAAATTGTAATAACGTTTTTTGTTAATCCACGATTGTCATTATGATTGATTCAATGGATTTTTGAGGCAAGAGTGTTTGAGTTTGTTTGGGATTGTTCTCATCAAGTTTTTGGCATGACTGTATTGTTTACAAGGGTCATTCGTGTGGTTTCGTGCTTGGTTTTGGTTTTGATTTATATAATAGATACTATTTCCATTTATAATTGATTATAGTGATTCCAATGATGATTATAATCAGATATAATTAGATTAGTCACTAATGTGTTTAGAGGGCTTGAGAATCAAAACTCCATAGCATTGGAGGGTGTTACGAAATGGCAAAAAGTATCCATGCGTAAGCTATTGTTGATTGATGTTTTTGTATAACTAGTTCCTCTCCCATTCATTTAGGTAGGATTTCATGAATTCCTTAAATACAAGTAAATCTTATTTACTTTGTTTTGTTATCCAAATTTGAATGCTTTTTCATAGATCACACTTTGCGTTTCTTGTTTAACATCCAATTACTTTTATTAACCATTGTAATTTGTTTCACGATTCTTTCTAATTGAACGCGATTATTTTCGAGTTTATTTAAAACTAGTTTTTTTTTGCCTAGATTGTAATAACGTATTCTGTGGATCCCCGATTGTCATTATGATTGATTCGATGGATTTTTGAGGTAAGAGTGTTTGAGTTTGTTTGGGAATTTTCTTGTCAATTTTTGGGCACCTATGTAATGTTTCCAAGGCTCATTCGTGTGTGTGGTTCATGTTTGGTTTTGTTTTTGATGTATATGTATTTCCATTTATTATTGATTAGAGTGATTCCAATAATGATTATAATCATATATAATTAGATTAGTTCACAAGTGTGTTGAGAGGGCTTGAGAATCAAAACTCCATAGCAATGGACAGTGTTACGAAATAGCAAAAACTATCCA
Source organism: Flaveria trinervia (assembly GCA_025506515.1). Lineage (NCBI taxonomy): Eukaryota > Viridiplantae > Streptophyta > Magnoliopsida > Asterales > Asteraceae > Flaveria > Flaveria trinervia. The sequence goes on along the minus strand of CM046452.1, from coordinate 59,046,207 downwards.
TGCGTAAGCTATTGTTGATGATGGTTTTCTATAACTAGTTCCTCTCCTATTCATTTAGCTAAGATTTCATGAATTAATTGATGCACCAGTCTGTAGTGGAATAATCTTCTTAAAAATACAAGTAAATCTTATTACTTTGTCGTGTTACCCAATTTGAATGCTTTTTCATAGATCACGCATTGAGTTTCTTGTTTAACGTTCGATACTTTCATTAAACATTGTAATTTGTTTCTCGATTCTTTCTAAAAGAACACGAGTAATTTCGTTTATTTAAACCAAGTTTCTTGCCTAAATTGTAATAACGTTTTTTGTTAATCCACGATTGTCATTATGATTGATTCATGGATTTTTGAGGCAAGAGTGTTTGAGTTTGTTTGGGATTGTTCTCATCAGTTTTTGGCATGACTGTATTGTTTACAAGGGTCATTCGTGTGGTTTCGTGCTTGGTTTTGGTTTTGATTTATATAATAGATACTATTTCCATTATAATTGATTATAGTGATTCCAATGATGATTATCATCATGATTTAAGATTAGTCACTAATGTGTTTAGAGGGCTTGAGAATCAAAACTCCATAGCATTGGAGGGTGTTACGAAATGGCAAAAAGTATCCATGCGTAAGCTATTGTTGATTGATGTTTTTGTATAACTAGTTCCTCTCCCATTCCTTTAGGGTAGGATTTCATGAATTCCTTAAATACAAGTAAATCTTATTTACTTTGTTTTGTTATCCAAATTTGAATGCTTTTTCATAGATCACACTTTGCGTTTCTTGTTTAACATCAATTACTTTTATTAACCATTGTAATTTGTTTCACGATTCTTTCTAATTGAACGCGATTATTTTCGAGTTATTTAAACTAGTTTTTTTTTTGCCTAGATTGTAATAACGTATTCTGTGGATCCCCGATTGTCATTATGATTGATTCGATGGATTTTTGAGGTAAGAGTGTTTGAGTTTGTTTGGGAATTTTCTTGTCAATTTTTGGGCACCTATGTAATGTTTCCAAGGCTCATTCGTGTGTTTCATGTTTGGTTTTGTTTTTGATGTATTGTATTTCCATTTATTATTGATTAGAGTGATTCCAATAATGATTATAATCATATATAATTAGATTAGTTCACAAGTGTGTTTAGAGGGCTTGAGAATCAAAACTCCATAGCAATGGACAGTGTTACGAAATAGCAAAAACTATCCATGCGTAAGCTATTGTTGATTGATGGTTTTCTATAACTATTTCCTCTCCTATTTATTTAATAATATTCATGAATTCCATGATGCACCAATCTGTAGTGGAACAATTTTATTTAAAATACAAGTAAATCCTATTTATTTTGTCATGTTACCCAAATTTGAATGCTTTTTCATAGATCACGCGTTGCATTTATTGTTTTAACGTCCGATTACTTTCATTGACCATTGTAATTTGTTTCTCGATTCTTTCTAATTGAACACGAGTATTTTTGAGTTTATTTAAACCATGTTTTTTTTGCCTAGATTGTAATAACGTATTCTATGGATCCCCGATTGTCATTATGATTGATTCGATGGATTTTTGAGGTAAGAGAGTTTCAGTTTGTTTGGGAATGTTCTCATCAAGTTTTGGGCACGTTTGTATTGTTTCCAAGGCTCATTCATGTGGTTTCGTGTTGGTTTGGTTTTGATTTATATAATAGATACTATTTTCATTTATGATTGATTAGAGTGTTTCCAATGATGATTATAATCAGATATAATTAGATTAGTTATCAAGTGTGTTTAGAGGGCTTGGGAATCAAAACTCCATAGCAATGGAGCGTGTTACGAAATGGCAAAAACTATCTATGCGTAAGCTATTACTGATTAATGTTTTTGTATAGCTAGTTCCTCTACCATTCATCTAATTAAGATTTCATGAATTCATTGACGCACCAGTCTGTCTATAGTGGAACAATTTCTTTAAAATACAAGTAAATCTTATTTACTTTGTCGTGTTGGTTTTTCATAGATCACGCTTTGCGTTTCTTGTTTAACGTTCGATTACTTACATTAACCATTGTAATTTGTTTCTCGATTCTTTCTAAATGAACATGAGTATTTTCAAGTCTATTTAAACCAAGTTTCCTTCCTAGTTTGTAATAATGTATTCTATTGATCCCTAGTTAATGCACCAGCCTGTATTGGAACAATTTTCTTTAAAACACAAGTAAATCTTATTTACTTTGTTGTGTTACCTAAATTTGAATCCTTTTTCATAGATCACGTGTTGTGTTTCTTTTTTAACATCCTATTACTTTCATTAACCATTGTAATTTGTTTCTCAAATCTTTATAATCGAACACGAGTATTTTCTAGTTTATTTAAACAAAGATTTTTTGCCTAGATTTATAACGTATTCTGTGGATCCCCGATTATCATTATGATTGATTTGATGGATATTTGAGGTAAGAGTGTTTGAGTTTGTTTGGGAATGTTATTTTCAAGTTTTGGGCATGTGTGTATTGTATCCAATGCTCATTCGTGTGGTTTCATGTTTGGTTTTGGTTTTGATTTATACAATAGATACTATTTCCATTTATGATTGATTAGAGTGCTTACAATGATGATTATAATCAGATATAACTAGATTAGTTCACAAGTGAGTTTAGAGGGCTAGAGGTTTAAAGCTCCATAACAATAGAGGGTGTTACGAAATGGAAAATACTATCCATGCATAAGCTATTGTTGATTGATGTTTTTGTATAACTAGTTCCTCTACCATTCATTTAATTAAGGTTTCATGAATTCATTGACGCACTAGTCTGTAGTGGAACAATTTTATTAAAATACAAGTAAATCTTATTTACTTTGTGGTGTTTTGTTTTTCATAGATCATGATGCGTTTCTTGTTTAACATTCAATTACTTTCATTAACCATTGTATTTTGTTTCTCGATTCTTTCTAAAAGAACACGAGTATTTTCGAGTCTCTTTGAACCACGTTTCTTTGCCTAGATTGTAATAACGTATTCTGTTGATCCCCGATTGTCATTATGATTGATTCGATGGATTTTTAGGCAAGATTGTTTGAGTTGGTTTAGGAATGTTCCCTTCAAGTTTTGGGCATGACTATATTCTTTCCAAGGCTCATTCGTGGTGGTTCGGTTTGGTTTTGGTTTTGATTTATGTAATAGATACTATTTCCATTTATGATTGATTAAAGTGATTACAATGATGATTATAATCAAATATAATTAGATTAGTTCACAAGTGTGTTTATAGGGCTTGAGAAACAAAACTCCATAGCAATGAAGGGTGTTATGAAATGACAAAAACTATCCATGCATAAGCTATTGTTGAATGATGTTTTTTTATATCTACTTTCTCTGCCATTCATTTAGCTAAGATTTTATTAATTAATTGATGCACCAGTCTGTAATGGAACAATTTCTTTAAAAAACAAGTAAATCTTATTTACTTTGTCGTGTTACCCAAATTTGAATGCTTTTTCATAGATCATGCATCGTTTAACATCCGATTGCTTTCATTAGCCATTGTAATTTGCTTCTCGATTCTTTCTAAAAGAACACGAGTATTTTTTGGTCTATTTAAACCAAGTTTCTTTGCCTAGATTGTAATAACGTATCCTGTTGATCCCCGATTGTCATTATGATTGATTTGATGGATTTTTTAGGCAAGAGTGTTTGAGTTTGTTTGGGAATGTTGTTGTCATGTTTTGGGCACGTGTGTATTGTTTCCAAGGTGTAAGGACCCAATCCCGGGACTCTTACAGTTGGTCAATCATCGCTCATAAAACATATCATTTCATTTAACCTTCATATAACATCGCAGTGGAACATTTAAAATAACTTTTCATTTCATTATAAATGCTTTTGCAAGTTAATACAATCATTCATTTTAAAACATCGTTCGTTCGCATTACAATGCAAAAACATTAAACAACAGAATGCCATCCAAAATGCCAAGTAGCTGCCCCGCAATTTTCTCGATTCTTTCTAAATGAACATGAGTATTTTTGAGTCTATTTAAACCAAGTTTCTTTTCTAGTTTGTAATAACGTATTCTATTGATCCCTGGTTAATGCACCAGCCTGTATTGGAACAATTTTCTTTAAAACACAAGTAAATCTTATTTACTTTGTTGTGTTACCTAAATTTGAATCCTTTTTCATAGATCACGTGTTGCGTTTCTTTTTTAACATCCTATTACTTTCATTAACCATTGTAATTTGTTTCTCGATTCTTTATAATCGAACACGAGTATTTTCTAGTTTATTTAAACCAAGATTTTTTGCCTAGATTGTAATGTAAGGCCCCGTTCCCGGGCACCTCACAGCTGGTGGTTCATCGCACATAAATCATTAGAAAACATACATTGATTTTGCAGCGGAATTCAAAACATTGATTAATAACTAAAAACATGTCAATTACAAACATAGTTTTCATCTCAAAATACATGACATGTCAAAAATACGGATGCCAGCCTCAAATGCTTTAGTAGCTATGCATCCATGCTGCAAACTCCTCAGCATCAACATATACCTGCAACTATCATGCATACAAAAGTCAATGACGCTGAGTGAGTTCTAGTTTTAATAATAAAATACTTTCTCTGTAAAAACCATTCTTTCAAAACATACTATACTTATACCACGTTCGTGATCAGCATCATACGTACATACAGATAATATCATTATTATCTTCCATTACGTTCAGTAACTTGTTCCTTCACGTATTACATTATCGTTCACTTCTCTTACTAGATCCGGTCAGACTTTACCCTATTCGTGGCACTTAGCCACGATTACTGAGGTTGAATAACAAGGATCCTGTTCAGTACTTTATAATGATAATTCCTTTAGGTTCATACATACGTTCGTTCTTCACATCATTATTTTTCACTTTACTCGAGATCCGGTCAGACTTTACAATCTTCGTGGCACTCAGCCATGATTACTGAGGTCGAATGACAAGGATCCCGTATCGCACATTTCATACTTTTTGATCATTCATTTCTCATCTAGATCCTGTCAAGCTTTACCCTCCTCATGGCACTCAGCCATGATTACTGAGGTCGAATGACAAGGATCCCGTTCGTTCATTATCGCACTTTAGCTCAAATCGCACCTTCGCATCATCGTACCTGAAGTACATATCGCATGGATCACACACATAAGGAAGCCAGAATCGCACGCTATCTCTGGGTTAGCCACGATCGCATGTCACACCCTCAAAATCCACTTGCGGAGTTTTACCGCGAGGTGTGTGAAAAAACCAGGATCACAGTCAATAGTTACTTAGAACGACTCTAAATGCCATAATTTAAACAAAATCAACCAAAATACAAACTTTAAACAATGCGGAAGCGTTTTTGAAAACAACCCGTCAATAAAGTATAACTATGGCAAAACAAGTGCCAACCCAAAAGAGTAAACATAATTGTTAAAATGTCAATTGTCTTGAAGCATCGTGTCTTAAAATGCAATGAATCGTGCAGTGCTCCTATGGCAAGCAAGCTAAGGACCTGAGAAAAGCATACTAAAATGTCAACACATAGGTTGGTGAGTTCAAGAGTTTGAGTTCAATAAACATATAAACAGTTGTGATATATATAAGCAGTGTATGGTAATAGATAGCTAGTCTATTATCAGTAAATATTAATACATAGTGATTTTGCAATTGAAGCTGACTGTGATAGTTGTTGCCTCCTGTCACGACTTACCATGTCGTGACAATGTTCAATAGGACAAATTGCACACGGTTGACCTCGAGTCACACAGGTGGGCTTGTCAGACCAGTAGTACTACCCAAGTTTCCCCGCTATTAAATATTAACAATTCAAAAGTGTGAGGACTTTTCCATGGTAAACAGCACTATATTAATATTATACACAACTTAAAAATAAAAAGCGTTCGTATAAATACCAGTATGCTATCTCCCCCAAAAGAGATTGAATAAAGAGTGGGGCATGAACTCACCTGATGTATGCAAAGAGTACTTAGGGTTTATTTGAGAAACGAGAGGATAGCCAACCTTCACAGGTTACCTAGATCATGTGAGTACATAAGTACGTGTAAATAAAAGATATGTGAAACCCTAATCATACCAAAACCAAAGACTCAAGCTTCCAGAAAAATAGACACGTTTGACCTAGTTGACCCGTTTGACCCGTTGGTGACATTATGAGTTATAATTCAAATAAAGCCAATGAGCACATACAACATACATGATTAACATTCAAATAGTATCATACGTATGCTATATCAACCAGGTGTATCACTTAGATCATCATACAATCAAGTACTATACAAGTCATGCGAATCTAGAACATTAACATATCCATTAGTCATAATACAACTAACATGTCACACAAAGTTCAACCATTCATCACATGCCATGTGAAGCCACTCACGACTTCACATCCTAAACCCTGCCAATCCTACTAAGTAGGGGCCTCAGATCCGCACGCGTGTATAATGATCATAACCATATTCTTTAAGCATATGCATTGCATTCACAACATCACAACAATCAATTACCAGACCCAAGCATGATGTCCTACTACTACACAACATCAAACCATACATGATCACCAAATTCAAATATCACTCATGATTATCCAAGCATGCCATACAACTAATTTAACACGTTCTATCACACTAGAATTTATCCTTGAACATACTAGCAGGCTCCTATCATCCCAAACATGATCATAACATCATACTTCAACGTTTACCCAAATAAAGTTTCCCTTTTGGAAAGAACATCCCAAAATCTATCAAACATCCAAAGCATACATGAATTCATCAATAATATACCAATTCAAGCTCATACTAACATCTAAGCATGATCAACCACATCCAACATCATAATCACCAATTCATATCCAAAGTTACTATCTTTAGTAATGTATGAACTATAACATGTTTTCTTGAATTTCCAATGATCACAATAACAATCTAACATCTAATTATCACCATGAACACATCCATAACATCATAACATCCATAGTTCAACATTTCATGCAAATAAAGTTACTATTATTAGTAACCTATGAACATCAACCCTAAATCATCAATTTCTTGCAAGATTCATGATTCCTAACATTCATACAACTTATTAATCACCACACATTCATCAACAACCATCATTCACCCATAATCATGCCCAAAATCGAATTAGGGTTTGACTAGAATCAAAACCCATGATTAACCCACTAACAACATGTAATTCATCCATGATCGACGTTAACTAACATGCATTCAACCTAACTAACATTAAACATCATCAAATAACATCCAATTCGACCTAATGAGGGTCAATTTCGAACCAAGGTTCGGCCCTAATGGACCATTCACAAAAAAACTCGAAAAACCTAACCTTTAAACGTCTAATTGCTTGAAATTGATGTTTCCAACGTGTGTTCTAAACCTTGAAATCGAACCAATGTTGTTTCTTTGCTTGATCTGGTCGAATTCGAAGATGGAGAGGGAGAGGAGTTTGATCGCGGCGCTTTTGGGGGGGGATTAGGGTTTGGGTGTTTTGTTTAAATTTTAATTTACATATTACCCTTTTAACCCTTGTAATTTGTATTTTATAAAAACTAAGCTTTAAACTCTTTTAAAGTGTTTTTAACTTTAATATAAAGATATAAACTTATAAAATTCATTATATATCTTATCTTTATAAAAACACAAGACATACGAATAAATAGGCACGTTTCCGCGTTACGCGATAAATTCTTTAATTAACCTTTTATAAATGTGTAAACACATAAACATAACCCAATACTCACATAATCACTTAGATTCACATCAAATTAACATTATTCATTATTATTAGGTCACCAACGTTAAACGACAACTAGGGTGTGCTCACGACACGTGTATACAAGACTTAACGGAACTAACGGAGCTTGGTAACGGAAATTTACCGGATGTCACATTATCCCCATGTTGAAAGAATTTTCGTCCCGAAAATTGCGTTACATGGTGAGAGTGTTCCATCACTGGTTTCCATCACTGGTCTACTGCATTGGCACACAGAAATCGAAATCGAGTGAGTTTGGAGGAGTTGTCACATCATCCCCATGTTGAAAGAAATTTCGTCCCGAAATTTAAATCAATACCTTCGTCTGCTGGCATCGTCCTTCGAATAGTTGAGGGTACTTAAGCTTCATTTGATCTTCCCGTTCCCATGTGAATTCCGGTCCACGTCGCGAATTCCAACGGATTTTAACAATAGGTATCTTGCTCTGCTTAAGTGTTTTCACCTCACGATCCATCACCTCAACTGGTTCTTCAACAAAACGCAATTGTTCATCCACCTGAATTTCTTCTAGTGGTACGACCGTCGTTTCATCAGTTATGCACTTCTTCAAGTTTGACACGTGAAATACATCATGAATCCACTTAGCGAATCAGGTAGGGCTAATCGATAGGCTACTGGACCTACTCTTTCCACTATCTCAAATGGTCCAACGTACCTCGGATTTAGTTTCCCTCGTTTACCAAACCGAACTACGCCTTTCCATGGTGAGACTTTCAACAAAACCTTGTCACCAACCTGAAACTCTAAAGGTTTCCGTCTCTTGTCAGCATAACTCTTTTGCCTGTCCCGCGCTGCAGCCATACGGTTCGTATCTGTATAATTTTCTCAGTCGTCTCATGAATTAACTCGGGACCTGTTATCTGACTATCACCAATTTCTGCCCAGCAAACCGTGTGATCGACATTTTCTCCCATACAACGCCTCGAAAGGTGCTGCCTGTATACTAGTGTGATAACTGTTGTTATAAGAAAACTCCACCAATGGCAGGTGAATTTCCCAGTTATTCCCGAAGTCAATCACACAAGCACGTAGCATATCCTCCAACGTCTGTATAGTACGCTCACTCTGACCATCCGTCTGTGGATGATATGCAGTACTCATATCCAAACGTGTACCCAAGGATTTCTGCAATGATTGCCAGAAATGTGACGTGAAACGAGCGTCACGGTCGGAGATAATTGAGATCGGTACCCCGTGTCTCGAAACGATCTCCTTGAGGTACAGGCGAGTTAACTTCTCCATCTTGTCGGTTTCTTTATTGCAAGGAAATGAGCAGACTTTGTCAATCGATCCACAATAACCCATATCGTGTCACAACCAGTACTAGTCCGGGGTAGCTTAGTAATAAAATCCATGGAGATTTGTTCCCATTTCCACATTGGAATCTCGGGTTGTTGTAACAGTCCGGATGGTTTTTGATATTCCACTTTTACCTTCGAGCAGGTCAAACACTTGCTCACATACGTAGCTACATCCGCTTTCATGTTAGGCCACCAATAGTGAGCCTTTAGGTCATGATACATCTTGTGGATCCAGGATGTATAGAATACTTAGATTTGTGTGCCTCGCTCATAACTAGATCTCTCAGATTTCCATGAACAGGCACCCAAAGTCTATCCATGAAATACCGAATTCCATCCTCTTTCATCACTAGCTGCTTATCCATTCCCCTTAACATTTCAGAACCAATATTTTCCACCTTTAAAGCTTCCATTTGTGCCTCCTAACTTGTTCGGGCAGTTGGGTACTGATAGTAAGCTGTAAAGCTCGCACCCGTCGGGGTTTAGCTGTTTCCTTCCTGCTTAAAGCATCGGCAACTACGTTCGCCTTTCCCGGATGATACTTAATTGCGCAATCATAATCATTTAGTAGTTCACCCAACGTCGCTGCCTCATATTCAACTCTTTTTGCTCAAAGATATGTTGAAGACTCTTGTGATCGGTGTAGATAGTGCACTTGGTACCGTACAAATAATGTCTCCAGATCTTTAAGGCAAAAACTACTGCACCCAATTCTAAGTCATGGGTAGTATAGTTCTTCTCATGAACCTTTAGTTGTCTCGAGGCGTAAGCTATCACCTTGTCTCGTTGCATCAAGACACAACCCAATCCTTGAATGGATGCATCGCAATACACCACAAAGTCATCTGTTCCCTCGGGTAATGCTAATATCGGGGCAATACAGAGTTTTTTGTTTTAATAATGGAAAGCTGATTCTTGACTCTCAGCCCATTTGTATGTCGTTCCTTGTGAGTCAAGGCTGTGAGAGGTTGTGCGATCTTAGAAAATCCTTCTATGAATCGGCGGTAATATCCTGCTAATCCTAGAAATTGCCTTATCTCGCTTGGTGTTTTGGGTGTAGTCCAATTCTTTATCGCCTCAATTTTGGCAGGATCAACGTGTATTCCTTTCTCATTAACAATATGACCTAGGAATTGTACCTCTCTTATCCAAAAGTCACACTTTGAGAATTTAGCATACAGCTGCTCATTTTTCAACAGTTCCAAGATCATTGTAAGTGCTCTTCATGCTCCTCCTTGGTCCTAGAGTATATCAGTATATCATCGATGAACACAATGACAAACTGATCAGATAAGGTTTGCACACGCGGTTCATGAGGTCCATGAACACAGCAGGTGCATTAGTCAACCCAAAAGGCATGACCAAGAACTCATAATGACCATAACGAGTACGAAATGCAGTCTTGGGAATGTCTTCTTCTCGAACTCTGAGTTGATGATAACCAGATCTCAAGTCAATCTTCGAGTAATAGCTTGATCCTTGAAGCTGATCGAACAAGTCGTCGATACGAGGTAAAGGGTATCGGTTCTTGATTGTTACTTTGTTTAACTCTCGATAATCATGCACATCCGGAATGTGCCATCCTTCTTCTTAACAAAGAGTACAGGAGCTCCCCAAGGTGATGTACTAGGTCGAATAAAGCCTTATCCAAAAGCTCCTGAAGTTGTGACGACAACTCCTGTAGTTCGTTTGGTGCTAATCGATAAGGTGCCCTAGCAATCGGAGCTGCGCCGGGAGTCAACTCAATCTGGAATTCCACTTGGCGGTGCGGTGGTAATCCAGGAAGATCTTCTGGGAACACCTCCGGAAAGTCGCGTACTACGGGAATATCCTCCATCTCTTTTCTTCCTTTTGCTTATCGGTTACAAGTGCTAGGATAGCCACGCGGCCCTTTCGTAACAACTTTTGAGCTTTCATATACGAGATGATGCCTATCACAACACCACTCCTATCACCTTTGACGGTAAGAACTTGATCACCAACCGGGATCCGTATAATCTTCTCGTGACATATGACTTCCGCTTGCTTGCTAGAGAGCCAATCCATGCCTATCACAACATCAAAACTCCCCAGCGTAACAGGCATGAGATCTATAGCGAAAGTATGACCAGCAAGTTCTACCTACAGTCTTTAAGGATATGCGTTACATGGATTGTTTACCGTCGGCTAATTCCACAGTGTACTTAGATTCTAAAGCAGAGGGTATATCACTTAAAAGACTACAGAATTTTAAGGACACAAAACTCCTATCGGCTCCAGTATCAAATAGTACCGTAGCAAAACAACATTAACAGGGAATCTACCAGTAACAGTTGTGGGATCATTTAGAGCCTCACCTGAGCCAATGACGAAGGCTCTCCTTTGGCTCCATCTTTATTGCCGCCATTTCCAGTGCCATTTCCACCATTGTTGTTATTATTACCATTGTTGTTGTTGTTCCCTGGTGTTGGTGTTGTTGTTGTTGTTGCCATTTCCGTTCCTCCTTAATGTGGGCAGTTTCGCTTGTAATGCCCTTCTTTCCCACACTCAAAACAACCCTTGGGAGTTTCTTGAGATTGTTGTGGCCTCCTCATTAGTTCACCACGGCAATCCTTCGCAGCGTGTCCAATCTTTCCACAATGTTGACACTTGAAGCTATCACACCGTCCCACATGGTGGTAGTTACATCGTGGGCATTTGGGATGTCTGCCGCCGTAACCGCTGGGTCCTTGGTTATTTGGGGCAGTTTGGTTGAAATTGCGGTTATTATCGAACCGCCGCTGCTGCTGTTGAACTGGCTGTTGCTGCTGTTGGGATTGTTGTTGACCGCCAGACGATGATGATGATGATTTGTTATTGCTGTTGCTGGGAGCATCCCACTTCCTTTTGTTGTCGGGCACGCTCACCACAGCGCCCCGTTTGGGTAACCGCCCTTGCTCTACCGCCTGATCAGTAAGTTTATGGGCAATTTGGATGGCCTGCTGAATCGTAGTCGGGTTAGAAGCTGTTACCATACTTTGGATTTCAGGCACCAATCCTCGTATGTAGTGCTCGATTCTCTTATGTGTCTCATTAACCATTCCTGGACATAATGTAGCCAACTCATGAGTACGGGTCGTGTAAGCCTCAATTTCTGAACCCTTCATCTTGAGCTGCCAGAATTCCATCTCCAACTTTTGCACCTCGTTTCGAGGACAGTACTCTCGATCATCATATCCTTGAACTCATTCCAGGGGAGTCCATTTGCCATCGCTTGTCCAAGCATCTGGACTTGCGCGTTCCACCAAGACAGGGCAGCACCCTCCAAAGTCCCGGTGGCATACTTTACTTGATCCGCCAGTGGACAGTTACATTTGGAGAAAACGGACTCAGTCTTCTCAAACCAGCGTACAAGCCCTACAGCACCCTCTGTACCGCTGTAGGTGTGTGGTTTACAGTCCATGAAGGACTTGTATGTACACACTGGTGGTCCTGTTTTAACACAACACACATTAATCAAACATCCCCTACAGTTATAAAGGATATCAGATTTGTTTTTGTCATTGTTTACCTGCTGGCTGACCCGCGTGGGCAGCAGCCACTGCCGCCTGAACATGCTCATTAATTAGAGCAGCCAATTCTGTAGGAGTCATGTTAATAGCACCACCACCCTGTTCTCCGGTGCCACGTCCACGTCCGCGTCCACGACCACGTCCACGTCCACGTCCACGAGCGTCCATTCTTTTCACTTTATATTCACAATACAATAATGAGTAACATCATACACATTTAACTCATTGAAGCGTAGTAAACAGTAAATGAAAGAAATAACGTATCATCACAACCACAACATTCATAACAAAAATAATAACCAAAGTAAATAATTGCAATAAGTCACAATGTATTTAGCAATGTCAAAATTGAAGTTTTGTCGTTCGTGTGGGGAAACAACCCTTCCCACATAGGTTTCAAAAAGAAAGCACTACGCAGTCTAAGTCATATAAAGAAGTCAATCGACAATGTCTGACCCATCACTATCATCCTCCCTCTCCTCCGGTTCCTCTTCCTCGGGATCCTTCTCATCCTCAGAGTCTGCGGCAGGAGCAGGAGCTATAGCAATCTGGAGTGCTGCTAGTTGAGCTTCTAATATGGCAATCTATTATCGGCTATGGCGTCCCGCTGTTCACGAGCAGTCACGCGTCCTTGGAGTGCCATAACACCATCTTGCATATGGTGACAACCGTTCAGCGTCTTCCCGTGTTCTTCCTTGAGTTCGTCCAATTGATGTCTCAGGTTGTACACCTCTTGTTGTAGTGTACAGACATCACCCGTGAGTCGTCTTACACGATGCTGTTCAGTATCCAGTGCAGCAATCAGTTGCTCGTTGGACTGCGCCGTTCGTGGGAGTGAAAGCATGGGCTGATTGGCATTGTTCCTAGTCCTTGGCTTTAGGACAGGTACGCGCTCCCTAAACATGATGTGGTCAACAAACCTAGGATAAGAACGCCAGTCTCGCGGAGGGTCACGCTTCATCAATGCGAACGGTTGATCCCAGTCAATCTCCTCTCGGGGATAAGCCAGTCGGGGCCAATCGAATCCATCATCAGGTACAGGTGCGGGAGGTGGGGATTCAGATCGTGTAGGTGATTCGGGTCGTTTACCCGGAGCTCTTGAAGACGATGCCATGCTGCAGAGAGTGTGACGTGTATGCCAATGAGTATACAGTAAAGGGAGTAAGGCACAGGTAACTAATTAACTCTGTGCGGTTAAGTCTAGTGTGTATGCAACCTAGTTCCCTATAACCAATGGCTCTGATACCATTCTGTACACCCGACCCCTCGCATCAACAATATTGTCCGCTTTGCCCATGGGGAGCTCACGGATTTACTTTTGGTTGCCCGGGTGAAAACTTCCCAGGGAGGTCACCCATCCCTGGACTGCTCCTACCTGAGCACACTTAACTGTGGAGTTCTCCTCTCATCCACAGCCAATACGCCCAAAACGCGTTGTTGATGTTAGAGGCCAGACATTCCTTATAAACCAGGAATCTCTCCTGTCCACGGCCGATGTGGGATGTGTGTAGGGTGTCACAAGCACCCCCTGTTTGGACTCATCGTCCTCGATGAGCCCGAGAAGTCACCATCCTTGGTGAGGTATGTCCCACACCCCGAACGACACAGGAGTGGCTCTGATACCAATCTGTCACACCCTCAAAATCCACTTGCGGAGTTTTACCGCGAGGCTGTTAACAAACCAGGATCACAGTCAATAGTTACTCAGAACGACTCTAAATCCATAATTTAACAAAATCAACCAAAATACAAACTTTAAACAATGCGGAGCGTTTTTGAAAACAACCCAAGTCAATAAAGTATAACTATGGCAAAACAGTGCCAACCCAAAAGAGTAAACTATAATTGTTAAAATGTCAAATTGTCTTGAAGCATCGTGTCTTAAAATACAATGAACCGTGCAGTGCTCCTATGGCAAGCAAGCTAAGGACCTGAGAAAAGCATACTAAAATGTCAACACATAGGTTGGTGAGTTCAAGAGTTTGAGTTCAATAAACATATAAACAGTTGTGATATATATAAGCAGTGTATGGTAATAGATAGCTAGTCTATTATCAGTAATATTATACGTAGTGATTTTGCAATTGAAGCTGACTGTGATAGTTGTTGCCTCCTGTCACGACTTACCATGTCGTGACAATGTTCAATAGGACAAATTGCACACGGTTGACCTCGAGTCACACAGGTGGGGCTCGTCAGACCCAGTAGTACTACCCAAGTTTCCCCGCTATCAAATATTAACAATTCAAAAGTGTGAGGACTTTTCCCATGGTAAACAGCACTATATTAATATTATACACAACTTAATAATAAAAGCGTTCGTATAAATACCAGTATGCTATCTCCCCCAAAAGAGATTGAATAAAGAGTGGGGCATGAACTCACCTGATGTATGCAAAGAGTACTTAGGTTTATTTGAGAAACGAGAGGATAGCCAACCTTCACAGGTTACCTAGATCATGTGAGTACATAAGTACGTGTAAATAAAAGATATGTGAAACCCTAATCATACCAAAACCAAAGACTCAAGCTTCCAGAAAAATAGACACGTTTGACCTAGTTGACCCGTTTGACCCGTTGGTGACATTATGAGTTATAATTCAAATAAAGCCAATGAGCACATACAACATACATGATTAACATTCAAATAGTATCATACGTATGCTATATCAACCAGGTGTATCACTTAGATCATCATACAATCAAGTACTATACAAGTCATGCGAATCTAGAACATTAACATATCCATTAGTCATAATACAACTAACACGTCACACAAAGTTCAACCATTCATCACATGCCATGTGAAGCCACTCACGACTTCACATCCTAAACCCTGCCAATCCTACTAAGTAGGGGCCTCAGATCCGCACGCGTGTATAATGATCATAACCATATTCTTTAAGCATATGCATTGCATTCACAACATCACAACAATCAATTACCAGACCCAAGCATGATGTCCTACTACTACACAACATCCAACCATACATGATCACCAAAGTCCAAATATCACTCATGATTATCCAAGCATGCCATACAACTAATTTAACACGTTCTATCACACTAGAATTTATCCTGAACATACTAGCAGGCTCCTATCATCCCAAACATGATCATAACATCATACTTCAACGTTTACCCAAATAAAGTTTCCCTTTTGGGAAAGAACATCCCAAAATCTATCAAACATCTAAAGCATACATGAATTCATCAATAATATACCAATTCAAGCTCATACTAACATCTAAGCATGATCAACCACATCCAAACATCATAATTCACCAATTCATATCCAAAAGTTACTATCTTTAGTAATGTATGAACTATAACATGTTTTCTTGAATTTCCAATGATCACAATAACAATCTAACATCTAATTATCACCATGAACACATCCATAACATCATAACATCCATAGTTCAACATTTCATGCAAATAAAGTTACTATTATTAGTAACCTATGAACATCAACCCTAATTCATCAATTTCTTGCAAGATTCATGATTCCTAACATTCATACAACTTATTAATCACCACACATTCATCAAACAACCATCATTCACCCATAATCATGCCCAAAATCGAATTAGGTTTGACTAGAATCAAAACCCATGATTAACCCACTAACAACATGTAATTCATCCATGATCGACGTTAACTAACATGCATTCAACCTAACTAACATATAACATCATCAAACAACATCCAATTCGACCTAATGAGGGTCAATTTCGAATCCAAGGTTCGGCCCTCATGAACCATCACAAAAACTCGAAAAACCTAACCTTTAAACGTCTAATTGCTTGAAATTGATGTTTCCAACGTGTTCTAAACCTTGAAATCGAACCAATGTCGTGTTTCTTTGCTTGATCTTGGTCGAATTCGAAGATGGAGAGGGAGAGGAGTTTGATCGCGGCCGCTTTTGGGTGGGGATTAGGTTTGGGTTGTTTTGTTAAATTTTAATTTACATATTTACCCTTTTAACCCTTGTAATTTGTATTTTATAAAAACTAAGCTTTAAACTCTTTGTAAAGTGTTTTTAACTTCATAATATAAAGATATAAACTTATAAAATTCATTATATATCTTATCTTTATAAAAACACAAGACATACGAATAAATAGGCACGTTTCCGCGTTACGCGATAAATTCTTTAATTAACCTTTTATAAATGTGTAAACACATAAACATAACCCAATACTCACATAATCACTTAGATTCACATCAAATTAACATTATTCATTATTATTAGGTCACCAACGTTAAACGACAACTAGGGTGTGCTCACGACACGTGTATACAAGACTTAACGGAACTAAGGTAGCTTGGTAACGGAAATTTACCGGATGTCACACGCACGCTATAAAAACCACATGAGGCAACCAAAATCGCATGCTACCCTTATGCCGTCCATTACACATATCGCTCAATCGCACCATCGCATCATCGTACCTGAAGTACATATCACACGGATCGCACACATAAGGAAGCCAGAATCGCATGCTATCTCATGGTTAGCCAAGATCGTACGCTATCTCATGGGTTAGCCAAGATCGCACGCTATAAAACCCAGATGAGGCAGCCAAAATCGCACGCTACCCATGCCATCCGTTACAAATATCGCTCAAATCGCACCATCAGAGTGGTCACGAAGACCGACTCCCCCTATGTGTGAGAACTCTCGGGGTTTAGCCAGAATCGCACGCCATCCCATGGGTTAGCCAAGATCGCACGCTATAAAAACCACATGAGGCAGCCAAAATCACACGCTACATAGCACACAGTAAATACCACATCGCACGTATCGGAGCAGTTACCAAAACTGAACTCCCAGTGTGTCTATGTCCCCTTTTGAGTAAGCCAAGATCGCACGCTATGATACACACACAGTTGACCTAACGACCCTCAGTGAGTCGTGAACCTCCTTTCTTTCTTTCGCAAGCCATCCTTTCTCTCATTCATTCGTTTATGCTCGCATTCATTCATTACGTTCCTCTTTCATTATCTTCCACATTACATTACATAATACTTTCATTACATTCGTTAACGTTCAACGCAAAGCCAAGGGAAGACATACATACATAATAAGGAACATATACATAAACATAAACACACATCATCACCAATACAGGCACATCATACATGCATAACACACATCAAACATAAGCCATCATATCATAACCAGGCTTATCTCCCCATTTTACCCCTTAAAAACCACTTAGAAAACCTTAAGTCCAAAGTGGGCGCATGGGTCCTTCCAGGCGCATGAGCATAAAATTCTAAGTATAAAACAGTCTGGGCGCATGGGTGCTATTTAGGCGTTTCTGCCCTGTTCAGGCGCATCACTAACACTTAGCCATTTCAAGCACTTGGGCGCATGGGCACTGCTTAGGCGCATGGCCAATACCTAGCCGTTTCAATCTCTGGGACGCATGGGCACTATTTAGGCGCATGGTCCACACTTCGCCTTTTCTTCATTTGGGCGCATGGGCACTATTTAGGCGCACGGCCAACACTTGGCGCATGCCCAATACTTAGACGCATGGGCCAACATGTTGGGCACATGGGCCACTATTTAGGCGCATGACCCATCCTTGGGTGCATGGCCAACACTTAGGCGTCTGGCCACTCATGCTGGACGCATGGGCAACTGTTTGGGCGCATGAGCCACCTCTGGGCGCATGGTCTACTGTTCATGTTCATCAGAACATTCTGAAATCTTTTCTATGTTACCAATTTCACCCGATAATCATTCTAAGCATACCCAAACACAGATCTAACATATTAAGGCCATCTAAGCATGCTATACATCATCTCTAACCCATAATCATCACTATAACATGCATACATATACAACATTCGAACATAAAGCTGTAAATCCACGGTTTTACTTGAAAACATCACTTGGTATGCATAATAACCCCAAATCAATTAAAAATCAGTAAAAGAGGGGGTTCTAGAAACTCACCTTGAGCAGCTTTAAGCAACACTCTTCCTGTTCAAGACCCACCTTCGATTCAACTCTTGAATCCCGAAAACAAACACTAAACACCAAGAACTTCGGTCAAGAACTCGAAACCCAGCTGAAACCAAGCTCATATAAGAGAAGACTTACCTTTTTCAGCTTCTTCTTCCTTTTCCTCTCTCTAGAACCAGGGCTCTCTCTCTCTTCTTTCTTCTTTTTAGCCGATTGAAGAAAAGATGAAGAAGGAGAAATAATGGGCACCCACGCCTTTAAATATCTTAAAATAATAAGATTTGTACTTTGTACACTTTATCCCCCTCTACTTGGGCACAATTTCCATTCCTTCCACTTACTTTTCTTTTCCTTTCATTGAAATAGAAATTTCGGGGTGTTACATGTAATAACGTATTCTGTGGATCCCCGATTATCATTATGATTGATTTGATGGATATTTGAGGTAAGAGTGTTTGACTTTGTTTGGGAATGTTATTTTCAAGTTTTGGGCACGTGTGTATTGTTTCCAATGCTCATTCGTGTGGTGTCGTGTTTGGTTTTGGTTTTGATTTATACAATAGATACTATTTCCATTTATGATTGATTAGAGTGATTACAATGATGATTATAATTCGATATAACTAGATTAGTTCACAAGTGAGTTTAGAGGGCTTGAGAATCAAAAGTCCATAACAATAGAGGGTGTTACGAAATGGAAAATACTATCCATGCATAAGCTATTGTTGATTGATGTTTTTTATAACTAGTTCCTCTACCATTCATTTAATTAAGATTTCATGAATTCATTGACGCACTAGTCTGTAGTGGAACAATTTTATTTAAAATACAAGTAAATCTTATTTACTTTGTGGTGTTTGTTTTCATAGATCATGCGTTGCGTTTCTTGTTTAACATTTAATTACTTTCATTAACCATTGTATTTTGTTTCTCGATTCTTTCTAAAAGAACACGAGTATTTCCGAGTCTATTTGAACCACGTTTCTTTGCCTAGATTGTAATAACGTATTCTGTTGATCCCTGATTGTCATTATGATTGATTCAATGGATTTTTAGGCAAGATTGTTTGAGTTGGTTTAGGAATGTTCCCTTCAAGTTTTGGGCATGACTATGTTCTTTCCAAGGCTCATTCGTGTGGTTTCGTGTTTAGTTTTGGTTTTGATTTATGTAATAGGTACTATTTCCATTTATGATTGATTAAAGTGATTATAATGATGATTATAATCAAATATAATTAGATTAGTTCACAAGTGTGTTTATAGGGCTTGAGAAACAAAACTCCATAGCAACGAAAGGTGTTACGAAATGACAAAAACTATCCATGCGTAAGCTATTGTTGAATGATGTTTTTTATATCTAGTTCCTCTGCCATTCATTTAGCTAAGATTTTATTAATTAATTGATGCACCAGTCAGTAATGGAACAATTTTCTTTAAAAAACAAGTAAATCTTATCTACTTTGTCGTGTTACCCGAATTTGAATGCTTTTTCATAGATCACGCATTGTTTAACATCCAATTACTTTCATTAACCATTTTAATTTGCTTCTCGATTCTTTCTAAAGAACACAAGTATTTTTTAGTCTATTTAAACCAAGTTTCTTTGCCTAGATTGTAATAACGTATTCTGTTGATCCCCGATTGTCATTATGATTGATTCAATGGATTTTTTAGGCAAGAGTGTTTGAGTTTGTTTGGGAATGTTGTTGTCATGTTTTGGGCACGTGTGTATTGTTTCCAAGGTGTAAGGCCTCGATCTCGGGACTCTTACAGCCGGTCGATCATCGCTCATAAAACATATCATTACATTTAACCTTCATATAACATCGCAGTGGAACATTTAAAATAACTTTTCATTTCATTATAAACGCTTTTTCAAGTTAATACAATCATTCATTTTAAAACATTGTTCGTTCACATTACAATGCAAAAACATTAAACAACAGAATGCCATCCAAAATGCCAAGTAGTTGCCTCGCGCCATCCTTAGCAATGCTCACCTGCCAACTAGAAAATGCATAACAAGTCAGCGTTGCTGAGTGAGTTCTTGTTTATAAAAGCATTGCATTACCTTCCATTCATTAAAAACATTTTCATTACTATCGCATGTGATCACACATCGCACATACATCAAGGTAATCATTATTATCTTCATCATCGTTCATTTCATACATTTCGCATGTTTCGCACATTTCGTACTTATCGCACTTTTTGTACTTTATTATCTTTTCACTTTTATCTAGGTCCTGTCATGTACTTAACCCCCCTCTAAAGCATCAAGCAATTCATCTAGGGTTAAGCGACAAGGACCCTATATCGCACATATCGCACAGATTGCACGTATCGCACATATCGCACATATCGCACGTATGGAGTGGTCACTAGAACAGACTCCCCCTATGTGTGAACTCTTATGGATCAGCCAAAATCGCACGTTGTATTATACACAGTTGTTAGGAAATTGCACGTATTGGAGCGGTCACCAAGAGTGAACTCCTACAATGTGTATGGACCCATATGAGTTAGCCATAATCGCATATTGCAATTACACACACAGTTGAGCTAACAACTCTCAATGAGTTGTGAACCTCCTTTCATTTGCTTGCAAGCCTTTTCATACTTTCTTTCATTAATGCAGGCATACATTATTTCGTTCCTCTTTTCATTATCTTCCACTTTACGTTACATAATACTTTCATTTCATTCATTAACATTCAACGTAAATCCACGGGAAGACAAACATACATAAACAGGAACATCAGCAAGACCATGCAATCTTCATACATATCAGCATGCATACATAACATACATCACACATACCATCATGCATAACATCATCAATCGCACATCATCAATCACCCATCATCATACAGGGCATCATACATACATATCATACATCATCAAATCATATCATACATCATCATACTATGCCTATCATAACATCTATGACCTTAAAAAGCAACTTACAAGCCCCCGGGAACATCTCAAGTCAAAGCCTAAATTTCACTTTTTTCCCCAAAAAGTCAGAAAATTTCTAAGTGTTCATCCGCATTTGCCATTTTGTTCATCCGCATTTCTTTTACTCATCCACATTTGTTCATCCGCATTTTGTTCATCCGCATTCCTCAGTCGCATGAACCTACTCATCCGCATTTCCTCAGTCGCATGAACCTACTCATCCGCATTTCCTCAGTCGCATGAACCTACTCATCCGCATTTCCTCAGTCGCATGAACTACTCATCCGCATTTCCCACTACTCATCTGCATTTCTCTTACTTGGTGGTCAATGCTCATCCGCATCTGTCCAATCGCATGAATCTTCTCAACCGCATTGACTTTCCATCCGCATTGACTTTTCCTCAGCATTAACTTTTCATCTGCATTGACTTTCCATCCGCATTTGTCAAAACTTAAGGAGTTTCCTAAACTTAGGCATATGAACTACTGTATGGGCGTATGAGCAGCCTAGGGCACACTATTCATCAGATTCAGTCCCCAAATCTCATCTTTCGTGTTCTAAGATTAAATCATACATTCTAAGCCTTAGAAACACAACCATAACATAATCAAGAATGAACATAGCCAAACATCACATCATAACAGCAATATACACACATTCAACATATGGGTAAAAACCTAGTTTATAAAAACATACATTCATGTATTTCCAGCCCCAAAATCAGTTAAAAACTAGTAAAGGAGGGGTTCTAGAACTCACCTTTTCAGTTCTTGAGTATGGCTTCTTCCAAACTCGTCTGTAATTGAGTTCGACCACCTAGAAACCCACTAAAAACATACAACCGAACACACACAACACACATAAGTATACAACCGAGGCAAGGCCAGTTAAGAAAACTTAACCATGAATTGTTACCTGAATTCAAATTTTCAGCTGGTTATTCTTCAAAAATCCAAAACTTCAGCTCTGCTACTCTCGCTCTCTCTAGCGTTCGAGAATTGTGTGGGTGTAGAAAGAGTGATGGGCGGCCATCACCTTTTACACCCACTTTTTCAAACCTTTTGTCGTGTTGACACTTTTTACCCCTCAACTTGGGTAAAATATATTTTCTTTCTTTTTCTTCACTTTATTCTTTCTTTCTTTGTCTTTAAAAATAACCGGGCGTTACACAAGGCTCATTTGTGTGGCTTCATTTTTAGTTTCGGTTTTGATTTATATAATAGATACTATTTCCATTCATGATTCATTAGAGTGATTACAATGATGATTATAATCAGATAAAATTAGATTAGTTCACAAGTGTGTTTAGAGAGCTTAAGAATCAAAACTCCATAGCAATGAAGGGTGTTATGAAATGGAAAAAACTATCCATGCTTAAGCTATTGTTGATTGATGTTTTTGTATAACTAGCTCCTCTACCATTCATTTAATTAAGATTTCATGAATTCATTGACGTACCAGTCTATAGTGGAACAATTTTCTATAAAATACAATTAAATCTTATTTACTTTGTCGTGTTGCTTTTTCATAGATCACACGTTGCGTTTCTTGTTTAACGATCAATTACTTACATTAACCATTGTAATTTGTTTCTCGATTCTTTCTAAAAGAACACGAGTATTTTCGAGTCTATTTAAACGAAGTTTCCTTCCTAGATTGTAATAACGTATTCTGTTGATCCTCGATTGTCATTATGATTGATTCAATGGATTTTTGGGGCAAGAGTGTTTGAGTTTGTTTGGGAATGTTCTCATCAAGTTTTGGGCACGACTGTATTGTTTTCGAGGCTCATTCGTGTGGTTTCGTGTTTGATTTTGGTTTTGATTTATATAATAGATATTGTTTCCATTTATGATTGATTAGAGTGATTACAATGATGATTATAATCAGATCTAATTAGATTAGTTCACAAGTCTGTTTAGAGGGCTTGAGAAACAAAACTCCATAGCAATGAAGGGTGTTACAAAATGGCAAAAACTATCCATGCGTAAGTTATTGTTTATTGATGTTTTTGTATAACTAGTTCTATCCCATTCATTTAGCTAAGGTTTCATGAATTCATTGATGCACTAGTCTATAGTGGAGCAATTTTGTTTAAAACACAAGTAAATATTATTTACTTTGTCGTTCTACCTAAATTTGAATGCTTTTTCATAGATCACGCATTGCGTTTCTTGTTTAATGTCCGGTTACTTTCATTAACCATTGTAATTTATTTCTCGATTCTTTGAAAAAGAACACGATTATTTTCGAGGTCATTTAAACCAAGTTTCTTCTCCTAGATTGTAATAACATATTCTGTTGATCGGATTGTCATTATGATTGATTCGATGGATTTTTGAGGTAAGAGTGTTTGAGTTTGTTGGGAATGTTTTCGTCAAGTTTTCGACACATGCCAAGGCTCATTCGTATGGTTTTGTGTTGGTTTTGGTTTTGAATTATATGATAGATACTATTTCCATTGATGATTGATTAGAGTGATTCCAATGATGATTATAATCAGATATAATTAGATTAGTTCACAAGTGTGTTTAGAGGGCTTGAGAATCAAAACTCCATAGCAATGAAGGGTGTTACGAAATGGCAAAAACTATCCATGCGTAAGCTATTGTTGATTGATGTTTTTGTATAACTACTTCTATCCCATTCATTTAGCTAAGATTTCATGAACTCATTGATGCACTAGTCTGTAGTGGAGCAATTTTGTTTAAAACACAAGTAAATATTATTTACTTTGTCGTTCTACCCAAATTTGAATGCTTTTTCATAGATCACGCATTGCGTTTCTTGTTTAATGTCCGGTTACTTTCATTAACCATTGTAATTTGTTTCTCGATTCTTTGAAAAAGAACACGATTATTTTCGAGTTTATTTAAACCAAGTTTCTTCTCCTAGATTGTAATAACATATTTTGTTGGTCGGATTGTCATTATGATTGATTCGATGGATTTTTGAGGTAAGAGTGTTTGAGTTTGTTTGGGAATGTTTTCGTCAAGTTTTCGACACATGCCAAGGCTCATTCGTATGGTTTTGTGTTTGGTTTTGGTTTTGAATTATATGATAGATACTAGTTCCATTGATGATTGATTAGAGTGATTCCAATGATGATTATAATCAGATATAATAGATTAGTTCATAAGTGTGTTTAGAGGGCTTGAGAATCAAAACTCCATAGCAATGAATGGTGTTACAAAATGGCAAAAACTATCCATGCGTAAGCTATTGTTTATTGATGTTTTTATATAACTAGTTCCTATCCCATTCATTTAGCTAGGATTTCATGAATTAATTGATGCACCAGTCTGTAGTGGAATAATCGTCTTAAAAATACAAGTAAATCTTATTTACTTGGTTGTGTTACCCAAATTTGAATGCTTTTTCATAGATCACGCATTGAGTTTCTTGTTTAACGTTCGATTAATTTCATTAAACATTGTAATTTGTTTCTCGATTCTTTTTAAAAGAACACGAGTAATTTCGAGTTTATTTAAACCAAGTTTCTTTGCCTAAATTGTAATAACGTTTCTTGTTGATCCACGATTGTCACTATGATTGATTCAATGGATTTTTGAGGCAAGAGTGTTTGAGTTTGTTTGGGATTTGTCCCGTCAACTTTTGGGCACGACTGTATTGTTTCCGAGGGTCATTCGTGTGATTTCGTGTTTGGTTTTGGTTTTGATTTATATAATAGATACTCTTTCCATTTATAATTGATTACAGTGATTGCAACAATGATTATAATCAGATATAATTAGATTAGTTCACTAGTGTGTTTAGAGGGATTGAGAATCAAAACTCCATAGCAATGAAGGGTGTTACGAAATGGCAAAAACGATCCATGCGTAAGCTATTGTTGATTGATGTTTTCATATAACTAGCTCCTCTACCATTCATTTAATTAAGATTTCGCGAATTCATAGACGTACTAGTCTATAATGGAACAATTTTCTATAAAATACAATTAAATCTTATTTACTTTGTCGTGTTGCTTTTTCATAGATCACGCGTTGCGTTTCTTGTTTAATGATCAATTACTTACATTAACCATTGTAATTTGTTTCTCGATTCTTTCTAAAAGAACACGAGTATTTTCGAGTCTATTTAAACGAAGTTTCCTTCCTAGATTGTAATAACGTATTCTGTTGATCCCCGATTGTCATTATGATTGATTTAATGGATTTTTGGGGCCAGAGTGTTTGAGTTTGTTTGGGAATGTTCTCATCAAGTTTTGGGCACGACTGTATTGTTTTCGAGGCTCATTCGTGTGGTTTCGTGTTTGATTTTGGTTTTGATTTATATTATAGATACTATTTCCATTTATGATTGATTAGAGTGATTACAATGATGATTATAATCAGATATAATTAGATTAGTTCACAAGTCTGTTTAGAGGGCTTGAGAAACAAAACTCCATAGCAATGAAGGGTGTTACAAAATGGCAAAAACTATCCATGCGTAAGCTATTTTTTATTGATGTTTTTGTATAACTAGTTCTATCCCATTTATTTAGCTAAGATTTCATGAATTCATAGATGCACTAGTCTATAGTGGAGCAATTTTGTTCAAAACACAAGTAAATATTATTTACTTTGTCGTTCTACCCAAATTTGAATGCTTTTTCATAGATCACGCATTGCGTTTCTTGTTTAATGTCCGGTTACTTTCATTAACCATTGTAATTTGTTTCTCGATTCTTTGAAAAAGAACACGATTATTTTCGAGTTTATTTAAACCAAGTTTCTTCTCCTAGATTGTAATAACATATTCTGTTGATCGGATTGTCATTATGATTGATTCGATGGATTTTTGAGATAAGAGTGTTTGAGTTTGTTTGGGAATGTTTTCGTCAAGTTTTCGACACATGCCAAGGCTCATTCGTATGGTTTTGTGTTTGGTTTTGGTTTTGAATTATATGATAGATACTATTTCCATTGATGATTGATTAGAGTGATTCCAATGATGATTATAATCAGATATAATTAGATTAGTTCACAAGTGTGTTTAGAGGGCTTGAGAATCAAAACATCATAGCAATGAATGGTGTTACAAAATGGCAAAAACTATCCATGCGTAAGCTATTGTTTATTGATGTTTTTTATAACTAGTTCCTATCCCATTCATTTAGCTAGGATTTCATGAATTAATTGATGCACCAGTCTATAGTGGAATAATCTTCTTAAAAATACAAGTAAATCATATTTACTTTGTTGTGTTACCCAAATTTGAATGCTTTTTCATAGATCACGCATTGAGTTTCTTGTTTAACCTTCGATTACTTTGATTAAACATTGTAATTTGTTTCTCGATTCTTTCTAAAAGAACACGAGTAATTTCGAGTTTATTTAAACCAAGTTTCTTTGCCTAAATTGTAATAACGTTTTTTGTTGATTTACGATTGTCATTATGATTGATTCAATGGATTTTTGAGGCAAGAGTGTTAGAGTTTGTTTGGGATTTGTCCCGTGAACTTTTTGGCACAACTGTATTGTTTCCGAGGGTCATTCGTGTGGTTTCGTGTTTGGTTTTGGTTTTGATTTATATAATAGATACTCTTTCCATTTATAATTGACTACAGTGATTGTAACGATGATTATAATCAGATATAACTAGATTAGTTCACTAGTGTGTTTAGAGGGATTGAGAATCAAAACTCCATAACAATGAAGAGTGTTACAAAATGGCAAAAACTATCCATGCCTAAGCTATTGTTCATTGATGTTTTTGTATAACTAGTTCCTCTACCATTAATTTAATTAAGATTTCATGAATTCATTGATGCACGAGTCTGTAGTGCAACAACTTTCTTTAAAATACAAGTAAATCTTATTTACTTTGTGGTGTTGCTTTTTCATAGACCTCGCGTTGCGTATCTTGTTTAACGTTCGATTACTGACACTAACCATTGTAATTTGTTTATCGATTCTTTCTAAAAGAACACGAGTATTTTCGAGTCTATTTAAACCAAGTTTCTTTCCTAGTTTGTAATAACGTATTCTGTTGATCCCCGATTGTCATTATGATTGATTTGATGGATTTTTGAGGCAAGAGTGTTTGAGTTTGTTTAGGAATGTTCTCGTCAAGTTTTGGGCATGACTTTATTGTTTCCAAGGCTCATTCGTGTGGTTTCGTGTTTGATTTTGGTTTTGATTTATATAATAGATACTATTTCCATTTAGAATTGAATAGAGTGATTCCAATGATGATTATAATAAGATATAATTAGATTAGTTCACAAGTTTGTTTACAGGGCTTGAGAATTAAAACTCCATAGCAATGGAGGGTGTTACGAAATTGCAAAAACTATCCATGCGTAAGCTATTGCTGATTGATGTTTTGTATAACTAATACTTCTCCCATTCATTTAGCTAAGATTTCATGAATTCATTGATGCACCAGTCTGTAGTGGAACAATTTTCTTTAAAATACAAGTAAATCTTATTTACTTTGTTGTGCTACCCAAATTTGAATGCTTTTTCATAGATCATGCGTTGCGTTTCTTGTTTAACATCCGATTACTTTCATTAACCATTGTAATTTGTTTCTCGATTTTCTATAATTGAATACGAGTATTTTCGAGTTTATTTAAACCATCTTTTTTTGCCTATATTGTAATAACGTATTCTGTGGATCCCCGATTGTCATTATGATTGATTTGATGGTTTTTTGAGGTAAGAGTGTTTGTGTTTGTTTGGGAATGTTCTCGTCAAGTTTTGGGCACGACTGTATTGTTTCCAAGGCTCATTCGTGGGGTTTCGTGTTTGGTTTTGGTTTTGATTTATATAGTTGATACTATTTCCATTTATGATTGATTAGCATAATTCCAATGATGACTATACTCAGATATAATTGGATTAGTTTGTGACATCCGGTAAATTTCCGTTACCAAGCTCCGTTAGTTCCGTTAAGTCTTGTATACACGTGTCGTGAGCACACACTAGTTGTCGTTTAACGTTGGTGACCTAATAATAATGATTGATGTTAATTTGATGTGAATCTAAGTGATTATGTGAATATTGGGTTATGTTTATGTGTTTACACATTTATAAACAATTAATTAAAGAATTTATCGCGTAACGCGGAAACGTGTCTATTTATTCGTATGTCTTGTGTTTTTATAAAGATAAGATATATAATGAACTTTATAAGTTTATATCTTTATATTATGAAGTTAAAAACACTTTACAAAGAGTTTAAAGTTTAGTTTTTATAAAATACCAAAACACAAGGGTTTAAAGGGTAAATATGTAAATTAAATTAATTAAAACAAACCCTAACCTCCTAAACATCACCATCGGCCGCGACTTCACCCTTCATCCCTCTCCATCTTCGAATTCAGCCTAGAACAACACAATACTTGCGATTTTGGATCGATTTCAAGGCATACATCTCGTGGGAATCATCAATTGCAAGTTATTACAAGTTTAAAGGTTAGTTTTTGCGAGTTTTTGTGAAGAGTTCATCATGGCCGAACCCTAATTCGTAAATTGGTCCTTGTTGGGTCGAATTGGTTGTTGTTTGATGATGTTAACATGTTAGTTAGATTGTATACATGTTAGTTAACGTCGATTATGCAAGAATTCTAGGTTTTTAGTGGATTGACCATGAATTTTGGTGTTAAGCAAACCCTAATTCGAAAATGGCTTGATTATGTGATGTTGATGATTGGTTGATGAATGCTTGATGATTATTGGGTTGTATGAATGTTAGAATATGTTGGTTATGCAAGAAAGTTGGGATTTTGATGCGTTGTTCATAGGTTACTAAGAATAGTAACTTTATTTTGCATGTAGTAGTGATCTAGTGATGGATTGATGTTATGGATGGGTTCATGATGATAATTAGATGCTAGATTGGTATTATGAATGCTAGAAATCTTTAATTTGATGATGTTGATCATAGCTTGCCAAAAGTAGAAACTTTTGTTTATGAAGATTGTTGGATTGAGGTGTTTAAGTGTTGTTGATCATGTCTAGATGTTAGTATGAGCTTGAATTGGTATATTATTGATGAATTCATGCATACCTTGGATGTTTGATAGATTTTGGATGTTCTTTCCCGAAAGGGAAACTTTATTTGTGTAAATGTTGAAGTATGATGTTGTGATCATGTTTGAGATGATAGGAACTTGCTAATATGTTCAAGGATGGATTCTAGTGTAATAGAACGTGTTAAATTAGTTGTATGGCATGTTTGGATGATCATGGGTGATAATTGGAATTGGTAATCATGTATGGTTTGGATGTTGTGTAGTAGTAGGACATCATGCTTGGGTCTGGTAATTGATTGTTGTGATGTTGTGGATGCAATGTATATGCTTAAAGAATTTGGTTGTGATCATTATACACGCGTGCGAATCTGAGGCCCCTACTTAGTAGGATTGGCAGGGTTTAGGATGTGAAGTCGTGAGTGGCTTCACATGGCATGTGATGAATGGTTGAACCTTGTATGACATGTTAGTTGTTTTGTAGCTAGTGGTTATGTTAATGTTCTAGATTCGCATGACTTGTATAGTACTTGATTGTATGATGATCTATGTGATACACCTGGTTGATATAGCATATGTATGATACTGTTTGAATGCTTATCATGTATGTTGTATGTGCTCATTGGCTTTATTTGAATTATAACTCATAATGTCACCAACGGGTCAAATGGGTCAACTAGGTCAAACGTGTCTATTTGTCTGGAAGCTTGAGTCTTTGATTTTGGTATGATTAGGGTTTCACATGTCTCTTATTTACACGTACTTATGTACTCACATGATCTAGGTAACCTGTGAAGGTTGGCTATCCTCTCGTTTCTCAAAATAAACCCTAAGTACCTTTGCATACATCAGGTGAGTTCATGCCCCACTCTTTACTTAATCTCTTTTGGGGGAGATAGCATACTGGCATTTATACGAACGCTTTTATGATTTAAGTTGTGTATAATATTAATATAGTGCTATTTACCATGAGAAAAGTCCTCACACTTTTGAATTGTTAATATTTAATAGCGGGGAAACTTGGGTAGTACTACTGGGTCTGACGAACCCCACCTGTGTGACTCGAGGTCAACGGGTGCAATTTGTCCTATTGATCATTGTCACGACATGGTAAGTCGTGACAGGAGGCAACAACTATCACAGTCAGCTTCAATTGCAAAATCACTATGTATTAATATTTACTGATAATAGACTAGCTATCTATTACCATACACTGCTTATATTTATCGCAACTGTTTATATGTTTATTGAACTCAAACTCTTGAACTCACCAACCTATGTGTTGACATTTTAGTATGCTTTTCTCAGGTCCTTAACTTGCTTGCCATAGGAGCACTGCACGGTTCACTTCATTTAAGACATATGCTTCAAGACAATGTGACATTTTAACAATTATGGTTTACTTTTCGATTTGGCACTTGTTTTGCCATAAGTTATACTTTATTGTCTTGGGTTGTTTTCAAAAACGCTTCCGCATTGTTTAAAGTTGTGTTTTGGTTGATTTTGTTATTTTATGGCATATAGAGTCGTTCTGAGTAACTATTGACTGTGATCCTGGTTTGTTCACACGCCTCGCGGTAAAACTCCGCAAGTGGATTTTGAGGGTGTGACATAGTTCACAAGTGTGTTTAGAGGGCTTGAGAAACTCCATAGCAATGGGGGTGTTACGAAATGGCAAAAACTATCCATGCGTAAGCAATAGTTGATTGATGTTTTTGTGTAACTAGTTCCTCTACCATTCATTTAATTAACATTTCATGAATTCATTGATGCATTAGTCTGTAGTGGAACAATTTTCTTTAAAATACAAACAAATCTTATTTATTTTGTCATGTTGCTTTTTCATAGATCACTATTGGATTCTTTATGCCCAAGACACATAGAACATTGATATGGTTAGTACGTTATGATCCAAGTCGGGTCATACTCAATAACAAGCTTAGCAAACTCCAATTAATATTTAATTGATGATATGATCATGCAATTAAATAATTACACCAATTTAGAAAATGGGTTTTTTAAATAAATTGTATATGAGATGGAACAACTTATAAGGATATTTTGGTCATGGGTATTATTTGTAATGTTATTTAAGTTAGTTAAATAACATCACATATTAATAGAGTGTATGAGTTTTAATTTCATAACTCAATTAGGGGGAAAACCCAATTTTAAAGCTCCATTCGCCCCCCCCCCCCTTTATGGGGTTGTTTTTTGAGGTCTTGGGAGTAGACACATTTCACTAGTCCCACACTCAACCTCTCACTCTCTCTTACATGCAAATGACCAAAGGCACAAAAACTCTCTCAACCCTGAACAAGTTCACGGCTGGAATAGGGTTCCAGCAGCCCGTCTTGGTCCGTTTTAGTGTTCAAATCCTCGCAAGAAAGGTCTTTGCTTGATGCTTGTGGGTATGGAAGCTTGAGGACACCTTTCCTTGGTGTTTTGGTCGTTCAAGAACATCACCATCTTCATCAAATCTCATGGTTTTGGCAGCTCCTAAAAGGTAGTGTCATGGGTGTTGTTTTGGTTGTATTTCTTCTTGATAGCTAGTTCATACACATATATTTTATTCTATGTTCTTGGGTTTGTTGTTGCTATATTATATGCCTTCATTTTCAGTTTACAAGACACAATATTAAGGTTTGTTTCCACTGCGTTTTCATATTTAAATGGTTAAAAAACTTTGATAATGTGACCAACAAACCAACATTAGCATCTAGAGTTGGATATGTGGATAACTAGCTTCTTATGTCCTTGTAAAATATGTTTTATGGGACTTTAACAACCCAATAGGGGCTGTTTTGTGATGATATGATGAATCCCCAATCTTTCAAGGTTATATCTTACATGCTTATGATTAAACCTTGAAAGATAGATGTCAATGGTTGATTTATTTTGTTTGGACAAAACCCTAAATTATTGTTTTATGTTGGCTGAAAAATATGGGTTAAATTGGGATTTATTTTGGTTCTTGTATGTTGTTTAATATTGGTACATAACCTAGCCTTTACCTTGTGTTGATTTGGTTGTGGACGAATGTTTTGTTTTTGGTTGATTTCATTCATTATGGGTTGTAATTTTATTCTTTTGTGCTTGTATCTGGTTGTAATTTATTTATTCATTCAATGGTGATGTAATAGATAGATTAGGTGTATTTTCTTTTATTAGAACATTTGTATTAGGATATAAATTTGTAAAAGAAGATGCACAAGTTGGAAGCACAAAGGTAAGGCACAAAGAGAAGGACTTGAAGCATTTGGATGCAACTTCAAGTGGGGGTCTTTGGAGATCCTATCTTTTGTGATGTGTTTCACCCTTAGGAAATACCAAATGACAACACTTGTGATGGCAAACAAGTGTTGTCAACTTAGTGGCTATGGTTATGCATTTATGATTGTTTTATTATGCTAGACCAAATGACAACACTTGTGATGGCAAACAAGTGTTGTCAACTTAATGGCTATGGTTATGCATTTGTGATTGTTTTATTATGCTGTTTGGTTGTTTGTTATATGATGGTTGTTTGATATTTGGATGTGCATAACAAATTAATGAACAAACATAACAAGCTGAAAATTTATGGTTCCTTATCATTAAGTGATTAATAAAAGGTTATTAAAAGGATTAATGATTTTAATAAAAGTAGTTTTTACTAAAAAGAGAACCATAGGGTACCATGTATTTGAAAGCATGCAAATACAAGATACATAGAGTTTTTAAAACTAGAATTAGTGAAAACTAAAATCCCTTTGGAAACAAGTTTAACACCATCCTTTTATACGACACTCGAATCACTTGAGAACTATTTGTGGAATAAAGGTCACCTAACCACTTTTAGGGAACTTGTGTGTTTGAGGTGGGCTTAACGTATTTATGGGATAAAGGTCACCTAACCACTTGTATGTGTAAACTCACACGTGTGTGTAAGTAGGACGACTTGAATTGGAAACCATGTGCATAGGGTCACCGAAGCATGGTGTACAATGGTGTTGATGGGATTTTATATGCCAACTAAACATAAGATGTTTAACCGATCCCATAAGGCTAGAAATCGCAATAGGTTGCAATTGTCAAATGTTCACTACCTTGTTAATTTAAATAATGGGATAAAGGTCACCTAACCATCATTTAAATGTAATGTTGGATTCTAGATTTTAATTATTAATTGTCTATGAGACATGAATAGGGTATTAATGATTAAAATGTAATTTTTTAGAAATAAAAATATGAAGTTTGTAAATTTTGTAGAAATGGCCGCAAACAATAATGCTACCACCCCGACCGTCCATACCCTATCGTTCAGAACCATCTTAGAGAGGGATCGTCTTAACATAATAATTTTATGGACTGGTTTCGAAAATTGAGAATTGTTCTCAAGCAAGAGAAAAAGGCCTATGTCCTTGACGATCC
Source organism: Flaveria trinervia (assembly GCA_025506515.1). Lineage (NCBI taxonomy): Eukaryota > Viridiplantae > Streptophyta > Magnoliopsida > Asterales > Asteraceae > Flaveria > Flaveria trinervia. Next base: position 59,012,231 of record CM046452.1, on the reverse strand, counting down.
CATTCCTGACCAACCCGACCCCAAGGATGTTGAGGCCTATAACGATTGGCTTCAGTATACTGATTATTCCATGCAGGTTTCCTGCCTCATGTTGGGAACTATGATTCCCAAAATCCAAAAGGATTTGGAGCATCATGGGGCATATGACATGATTACCCAGTTGAAGGAAATGTTCCTTCAACAAGCTAGGGTAGAGCGCTTCGAAACGGTTCGAGGGCTTCATGCATGTCGCATGGAAGAAACCCAATCGGTATCATCTTATGTTCTTAAGATGAAAAGCCATGTTGATCGCCTCAAGAGGCTTAACTACCCGGTCTCAAAGGAATTGGCCATGGATTTGATCCTCAATGGCCTAACTAAAAGATTAGAGACGTTCGTAATGAATTACAATATGAACAGGTGGGACAAGAGAGTTGGTGAGCTTCACGCAATGCTCTAAGCAGCCAAGGCAGGGATTGGTAGAAAGTTCTCCCTATTCTCTCGATAAATAAGGGAGGCAATAAGAAAAGGCCATTCCCCGATCCCACGGCAAATGTTGCCAAAGGAAAGGGGTACATTAAAGGCAAAGGGAAAGGGAAGGCTAAAGCGAAACCTCCAAAGCCTAAGCTTAAGAAGCCTAAGGTAACGGAGAATGATCCATGCTTTGAGTGTGGTGAGATAGGACATTGGAAAAGGAATTGTCCAACCTATCTCAAAGAGTTGAGAAACAAGAGGGATGCTGGGCAAACCTTAGGTGCAACTTTCATGATTTATATTGGTTTAAATATTATTTCTTCAAACACATGGGTATTGGATACCGGATGTGGAACTCATATTGCAATTTGTTGCAGGGGTTCAAAAGAAATAAGCACTTCAAGAAGGGAGACACAAGTCTCTACATGGGCAACAGAGCAAAAGTTAATGTCGAAGCCCATGGAGACTATATTTTGAAACTTTCAAATGGTTTGGAAGTTGTTCTTAAGAACATTTTGTATGCTCCTAGTTTGACTAGGAACATAATTTATGTGACCCTTTTAAAACAATATGGTTATGAATTAAAATTTGTTAACAATGGTATTAATGTTTGTATGGATGATGTATTTTATTTCAAGGCTATGCCTTTTAATGGTATCTATGAATTGGTTCATGATAATTCTTCTTTTGATAACTCATTATACCAAACAAGCACCAAGAAACTTAAAATGGGTTTTAGTGATTCATATCTTTGGCATTGTCGTCTTGGTCACATAAACAAGAATCGAATTCAAACACTTCAAAAGAATGGTCTTTTGAAAACAAATGAAAATGGTTCATTTGATAAGTGTGAACCTTGTTTACAAGGTAAGATGACCAAGTCGCCCTTTAGTGGTACTAACGAGAGGGCAAAAGACTTATTGGAAACCATACATTCGGATGTATGTGATCCTTTTAAGACAATGACAAGAAATGGTGAAAGACACTTCATTACTTTTACCAACGATTACAGTCGCTATGGTTATGTGTACTTGATGACACATAAATATGAAGCTTTTGAAATGTTCAAAATCTTCAAGAATGAAGTAGAAAATCAACTCAATAAAACTATCAAAGTTCTTCATTCACATAGAGGAGATGAATACCTCAGTGAGACCTTTCAGGACCATCTAAGAAGTTATGGGATGGTCTCACAACTTACTCCACCTGGAACACCACAACATAATGGTTTGTCTGAAAGGAGAAACCAAACCCTCTTGGATATGGATCGATCTATGATGGCTATAAGCTCACTACCTTTGTCATTTTGGGGTTTTGCATTCTCTCCGTGACTCGTATTTTGATTATGGCCCCGACTAAGAAAGTGGATTCGACACCTTTTGAAATATGGCATGGAAAAGTTCAATCGCTGTCATATTTAAAAGTATGGGGTTGTGAAGCTTATGTTAAGCTAAATACCCAAAACAAGTTAGAAAGTCGATCCACTAAGTGTATATTTGTTGGATATCCCAAAGACTGTATAGGATACTACTTCTTTGATCCAACAGAGCAAAAAGTATTTATTGCTCAAAAGGCAGAGTTCTTGGAAGCTAAGTTTCTTATGGAAGGAATGACGTATACAATAGTGGAATTTGATGAGGATCAAGATCCACAAGCCCATACACCTTCGGTTGACACTAGCAATCAACAGGAGGTTGTTGATGATGATCAAGAGATTGATCAACACACACAAAACGTTAGTAGATCTTGTAGAGTTAGCATTCCACCTAAGAGATATGGATTTTTCATGAATGGATGCTATGTGGTTGACTTCGATGAGCCAACAACATACCATGATGCAATGTCCAATTCAGATTGTGACAAATGGCTGGAAGCCATGACCGTAGAGATGCAATCCATGTATGAAAACCAAGTTTGGGAATTGGTTGACCCTCCACTTAACTCCAAACCGGTTGGATGCAAGTGGGTTTTCAAGAAGAAAACGGATATGCATGGAAACTTGGATACTTATAAAGCAAGACTTGTAGCAAAAGGTTTCACTCAAACTCAAGGGGTTGATTATGATCAAACCTTCTCGCATGTGGCAATGCTAAAGTCAATTAGGATATTATTTGCCATAGCTGCATATTATGACTATGAGATTTGGTAAATGGATGTCAAAACTGCTTTTCTTAATGGACATCTCGAAGAGACTATCCAAATGGTTCAGCTTGATGATTTTGTCGATCCATGACATCCTAATAAAGTATGCAAGTTAAAAAGATCAATCTATGGATTGAAACAAGCATCGAGAAGTTGGAATCAACGTTTTGATGAAGAGATCAAAAAATTTGGTTTCATAAAGAACACTGATGAGGCTTGTGTATATAAGAAAGCTAGTGGGAGCATAATTACATTCTTAGTGTTGTATGTTGATGACATACTACTTTTTGGAAATGAAATTCCAACCATGGAAGGTGTTAAAACCTGGCTTGGAAGATGTTTTTCCATAAAAGATCTCGGTGAAGCCGCCAATATTTTGGGATAAAGATCTATAGGGACAGATCAAGGCGGTTAATAGGTCTAAACCAAAGTGCATATATTGATAAAATCTTGAAGAGGTTCAAGATGGAAAACTCTAAGAAAGGTATGGTACCTATTCAAAGAGGGACAATATTGAGTACATCTCAATGTCCAAGCTTAAAGGAAGAGCAAGATCGAATGAAGGACATTCCAATGCGTCTGCTATAGGATCCATCATGTATTTGATGATATGCACTAGACCGGACGTGTCATGCGCGTTAAGCATGACAAGTAGATATCAATAGAATCTAGGTAATAGCCATTGGATGGCTGTTAAAAGTGTATTAAAATACCTTAGAAGGACTAAGGATATGTTTCTAATATATGGATCTGATAAAGAGTAACTCGTTGTAAAGGGTTACACGGATACGAGTTTCCAAACTGATCGAGATGATTCTCGATCACAGTCGGGGTATGTCTTCATTATAAATGGAGGAGTAGTGTCCTGGAAGAGTTCAAAACAAGATGTGGTAGCATTGTCCACTATAGAATCCGAATACATAGCCGCCTCATTAGCAGCTCAGGAAGCTGCATGGATAAAGAAATTTATCATCGATCTAAGGGTGGTCTCTACCATTCAAGACCCCCTAGAAATCTTTTGTGATAACGAGGGTGCGATTGCACAAACCAAGGAACCCCGTGCACATCAAAAGACTAGACACATTGAGCGGAGATTCAACTACATAAGGGATGAAGTTGAAAAGGGAAAGATATGTATTCGTAAAGTTCACACTGATTAAAACATTGTGGATCCACTCACGAAGCTCCTTGAAAGGGTAAAGCATGAAAGTCAAACTTGTGCCTTAGGACTTCGATATTCTAGTGATTGGAATTGATCTATTTAGTATTCAAAAGTTTGGAATAATGTAATATTTAACTCTTTCAAATATTTGTGATATTCTGAGTTATGTTCCTTTTAGCATGTATACATCCATTAATATGTTTATTATTCTAAATGTTCGTAGTCGGTCATGTTTGTGGGAAGAAATATGAACGTAAGACTATTATGAATATGGATTGGTGGATATTCATAAGGCATGAATATAGAGCAATTTGTTGCTGCCAAAGTTCATAGATATTTGTTGGATACGAATATTGGACTGACGCACATCTCGAATTTTACTACATGGAATCTTCTTGATTGATCATAAGTAAATTTGAGTAAAGGCGAATATCATTTGGTATCCTTCGACCTGAGATACATATTGGGTTTTGATATTCACCAAAGTATTATACCTTGACCTAGTTCTTCACTGCTCTGAAATAATGGACAGTACATAAGGTTATGTTAGGTGAATCAATCATTTATCCTTTGTTTCAGATGACATGTTAAATCCAAGGACACAGAATACTTGAAGGAGATGATGTTAAAGAATGGCTTTTAGTCATGCGTATTAAGGGTAGTAAACCGTTGTTAGGTGGTATTTACTGCTTGCATCTTCTATGAATCTTGTGCAAGTGGGAGATTTTTGGATTCTTTATGCCCAAGACACAAAGAACATCGATGTGGTTAGTACGTTATGATCCAAGTCGGGTCATACCCAATAACAAGCTTAGCAAACACCAATTAACATTTAATTGATGATATGATCATGCAATTAAATAATTACATCAATTTAGAAAATGGGTTTTCTAAATAAAGGGTATATGAGATGGAACAACTTATAAGGATATTTTGTTCAAGTAATATTTGTAATGTTATTTAAGTTAGTAAATAACATCACATAATAATAGAGTGTATGAGTTTTACAATTAAAAGGTTATTTCATAACTTAATTAGTGACTAGTTAAATTAAAATAGATGATAAAAATTGGGGGAAACCCAATTGAAAGCCCCATTCGGCCGCCCCCTTTATGGGGTTGTTTTTTTAGGTCTTGGGAGTAGACACATTTAACTAGTCCCACACTCAACCTCTCACTCTCTCTTACATGAAAACGGACCAAAGGCATAAAAACTCTCTTAACCTTGAAGAAGTTCATGGCTGGAATAGGGTTCCAGCAGCCCTTCTTGGTCCATTTTGGTGTACAAGTGTGTTTAGAGTGATTACAATGATGATTATAATCAGATATAACTACATTACATCACAAGTGTGTTTAGAGGGCTTGAGAAACAAAACTCCATAGCAATGAAGGGTGTTACAAAATGGCAAAAACTATACATGCGTTAGCTATTGTTGATTGATGTTTTTATAACTAGTTCCTCTCCCATTCATTTAGCTAAGATTTCATGAATTAGTTGATGCACCAGTTTGTAGTGGAACAATTTTCTTTAAAATACAAGTAAATCTTATTTACTTTGTCATGTTACCCAAATCTGTATGCTTTTTCATAGATCACGCATTGCGTTTCTTGTTTACGTTCGATTACTTTCATTAACCATTGTAATTTGTTTCTCGATTCTTTCTAAAAGAACACAAGTATTTTCGAGTTTATTTAAACCAAGTTTCTTTGCCTAGATTGTAATAACGTATTTTGTTGATCCCCAATTGTCATTATGATTCATCGATGGAATTTTGAGTCAAGAGTGTTTGAGTTTGTTTGGGATTGTTCTCGTCAAGTTTTTGGCACGACTGTATTGTTTCCAAGGGTCATTCGTGTGGTTTCGTGCTTGGTTTTGGTTTTGATTTATATAATAGATACTATTTCCATTTATAATTGATTACAATGATTCCAATGATGATTATAATCATATATAATTAGATTAGTTCACTAATATGTTTAGAGGGCTTGAGAATCAAAACTCCATAGCAATGGAGGGTGTTACGAAATGGCAAAAAGTATCCATGCGTAAGCTATTGTTGATTGATGTTTTTGTATAACTAGTTCCTCTCCCATTCATTTAGGTAGGATTTCATGAATTCATTGATGCACGAGTCTGTAGTGGAACAATTTTCTTTTCTTTAAAATACAAGTAAATCTTATTTACTTTGTTGTGTTATCCAAATTTGAATGCTTTTTCATAGATCACACTTTGCGTTTCTTGTTTAACATCCAATTAGTTTTATTAAACATTGTAATTTTTTTCACGATTCTTTCTAATTGAACCAATTATTTTCGAGTTTATATAAAACTAGTTTTTTTTGCCTAGATTGTAATAACGTGTTCTGTGGATCCCCGATTGTCATTATGATTGATTCGATGGATTTTTGAGGTAAGAGTGTTTGAGTTTGTTTGGGAATTTTCTTGTCAATTTTTGGGCACCTATGTAATGTTTCCAAGGCTCATTCGTGTGATTTCATGTTTATTTTTGGTTTTGATTTATATATACTATTTCCATTTATGATTGATTAGAGTGATTCCAATGATGATTATAATCATATATAATTAGATTAGTTCACAAGTGTGTTGAGAGGGCTTGAGAATCAAAACTCCATAGCAATGGACAGTGTTACGAAATGGCAAAAACTATCCATGCGTAAGCTATTGTTGATTGATGTTTTTGTATAACTAGTTCCTCTCCTATTTATTTAATTAATATTTCATGAATTCCATGATGCACCAATCTGTAGTGGAACAATTTTATTTAAAATACAAGTAAATCTTATTTATTTTGTCGTGTTACCCAAATTTGAATGATTTTTCATAGATCACGCGTTGCATTTCTTGTTTAACGTCCGATTACTTTCATTGACCATTGTAATTTGTTTCTCGATTCTTTCTAATTGAACACGAGTATTTTCGAGTTTATTTAAACCATGTTTTTGCCTAGATTGTAATAACGTATTCTATGGATCCCCGATTGTCATTATGATTGATTCGATGGATTTTTGAGGTAAGAGAGTTTCAGTTTGTTTGGGAATGTTCTTGTCAAGTTTTGGGCACGTTTGTATTGTTTCCAAGGCACATTCATGTGGTTTCGTGTTTGGTTTTGGTTTTGATTTATATAATAGATACTATTTCCATTTATGATTGATTAGAGTGATTACAATGATGATTATAATCAGATATAATTAGATTAGTTCACAAGTGTGTTTAAAGGGCTTGAGAAACAAAACTCCATAGCAATGAAGGGTGTTACAAAATGGCAAAAACTATCCATGCGTAAGCTATTGTTTATTGATGTTTTTGTATAACTAGTTCATCTACCATTCATTTAATTAAGATTTCATGAATCATTGACGCACCGGTTTGTCTGTAGTGGAACAATTTTCTTTAAAATACAAGTAAATCTTATTTACTTTGTCGTGTTGCTTTTTCATAGATCACGCGTTACGTTTCTTGTTTAACGTTCGATTACTTACATTAACCATTGTAATTTGTTTCTCGATTCTTTCTAAATGAACATGAGTATTTTCGAGTCTATTTTAACCAAGTTTCTTTCCTAGTTTGTAATAACGTATTCTATTGATCCCTGATTGTCATTATGATTGATTTGACGGATTTTTGAGGCAAGAGTCTTTAAGTTTGTTTGGGAATGTGTGACATCCGTCACCTAAAGGTCCGTCAATTAACGTGGTTTCTGTTAACTTTTCTCGAATGTTCATTCCTCATCCTTATAAACTATTCGTGTGGATATCATTCTTTCTTTATCATCATTATGCTTGTGCTCTCATCATAAACGTATACTATTTTTAAAACTTTTACAATTTTCATCATCGTTATCATTAAATATACCATTTTTATATAATATTATTGTCATTAATAAAACCATTTTTAAGTTACCAATATTATTACTTACATTCTTATCAATAATAAGACTAGCCTATTGAAGTCGTTTTCAACCGAAACAAATTCAGGAACTCGGGGGCTAAGTGCAGTGACTAAATGTGACATTTTTCCAAACTAGGGCTGGGTATAAATACCCATATTCCAGCCCTAGCCTCCATTACATCTCCTTCTTCATCTTCTTCTTCTCCACTTTTTCTCCTCCTTGCACCGAACCGCCCCGTTTCTTTGTGTTTTCACCGGCAAAACCTCGGCTACAGCTAAGCCTACTCCTTTCTTGCAGGTAGACGACCTTGGTCGTCCCTTTTCATGCTTGTTTTACTACTGTTCTTTAAGGGTTTCGGGTGCTCGGGGCCAACCGAGCACATGAGGTCGTGTGGGTGCTTATGTTGTCTTCCTGTGTGTTCTTCTTGTTTGGGTGTGTTTGAAATGTGTTTCTGGAAGTCCTTGTGGTGTAAATCTCGTGCACGGAGCAGCCAAAGGCTACTCTGCGCTTCTGCAGTCGCGAACCTGCTGTTCTGGCGATTGGGTCTGCTGTGAGACTGAGTCGTGCGACTGGGTGAGTCGTGCGACTGTGTCTCTCGGGCGACTGAGTTGTGCGACTGGGTGTGTCGTGCGACTGAGTCATGCGACTGTTTGTATGCGTGCGATTGAGTCTATGCGGATGTGCGTGTATCGCACGACTGAATGCTGAGTCGTACGAATGAAGGTTCAATCATACGAATGAAGCTGATTCGTACGAATGAAGGTTGATTCGTGCGTATGGATGTTGAGTCATGCGATTGGGTGCTATGTGGTACGACTGAATGCTGAGTCACACAAATGAAGGTTAAATGGTACGAATGGAGCTGATTCATACGAATGAAGGTTGATTCGTGCGGATGGAGTGTTGAGTCGTGTGTCTGGTCCTGTCGTGCGACTGGAGTTGCTGTGTGTGAATTCCTTCTTGTGTGTGGTGTGTGTATGTCGTGTGATGTTAAGGTGACGTCGACACGATTATCATTGCTAATGACAATATTTCAGTTAACACTATCAAATTTATTAATGCTATTCCAAACCAAATCAACATAACATTCTACAATTATCATCAACCGAATTGTAACCACTAATATTTACTAAGCATTTCTCTAATAACAATAACACTTTTACACAAATATCATCGGCAATGGCAACGATTCCTAGTACTTGGATCTACATAAGATCTAATATGCATGTTTGCTTGTGTGTGTTCCACGCGACCGAACCAATACAACCCGAACCGACCGAACATTGCTATTTACTTTATAGATATCATTAATGCTTAACAATAACTGTCAATAGGTGTTTGTCCGTTCATTGCATACTACATCTGAAAACTTTGATCATTCACACTTACCAACTAACAAGTGAGTTTTGTGGCCCCTTTTTACGCTTATACAACATTTCAATCATTTACAAACATGGGACAAAAGTATGCTCACACGTTTTCTTTGTGCTATACAACTTACATACAATTTACATACTTGGAATCAACGTGATACTGTTTTATGAGTACTTATCTGATGCATGCTTGAGTTTGTTGTGTATTCTTTACAACCATTTAATTCCGGTGTTTGGAACCAACGGATAGGTATTGGTATTACTACTGGGTGACACCCCCACCCTTGTTTGTTGGTATACTAGTTAGTACCAACAGTGGCCAGGAACGGGCCCTTGGGTGAATATATTCCGACAAGATTCTGTGTGTACGTCATTAGATTTGGTTGTAAAGCTCATTGTCATGTGATTTTGCTTACTTATAATTGTATACACGATATTCACAACAATTACTATACAGCACCAATTACTTAATTACTATTTAAACCAGCGAGCTCACCAACAATTTTGTTGACCATTTTGAGCATATCTTTTTAGGTGATAATGCTAATTGAAGATCTAGGTGTGCTGCCTTAGTGGAGACCCTAGGATGCATTTTTTAGACTAAACATATTTGACAAACATTCATTTTGGAACATTGTTGTAGTCTGATTAATCAATATCATTCTTTTGATACTTGTTCCGGGTTGTGGGAATTACAATAGAATGTTATCTTCATTTGATTATGTGAATCTTTTTCATGTTATGCGTACAGCTATGTTGTCGTGAATATTGACTAAACATGACACAAGTCTCCTTTGTGTCGGGTGTCGTCATGACACGCTTGTCCTCTTTACTTATATTGCATCTCTATTGCTTACCATGTGTTATGACGATCCCGTCTCGTTACATCCCCATGCGACTTGGTTGTGCTGAGGGTTGAAGCCATTTGGAAAGGTGAAGGAGGATGATTTGAGCTGGGTAAAGTTGAGTAGGAGAAATTTCTAGGGCTGTAAAATTTGCAAGTAAGAGAGTGAAAGTGAATAGTCGAGATTATTTAAAAGATTGTGGAATGGCGGTAATGGGGTTAGGATAAGGTGATGTGATGGTTTAGTGGATGAAATGACGGTGGCGGTAAGGTTAAAAATTAGTTAAATAATCCGACATCATTAACAAAATCTTTGCTTTTTATAGTGTGGGGCCCAAGAAATTTACGTTAGAGTTGCTTCCGAGTGTAAAACATTTCCGAAGGTAACTTGTCTTCCGAAGGCAATTCTTACTTCCGAAGCCAAATCTTTGCTTTCGAAGGTTAGAATTGCTTCCGAATAGAGAATTTGTAAGTTTCGGAAGTAGATCTGATATGCAATCAATCGCTTCTTCCGAGACCAAAATATCTTTCGAGAAGAAAGTTATCCTTTTGAGAAATTTTGCTTCGGAAGATATAAGAATGTCTTCCGAAGGTTAATTTCTCTTCGGAAGGAATTTACACTTAGAAAATTTCAGAGAGAATTTCATGTAACAGGGCTTAAATTGTATTGACACAAGACTTATATATTAAAAAGGTTTTCAAAAGAGATCAGATTAAGCAATGTTTATATCCCAATAGCTGTTATGAGATACTTAAACCTTTCTTCATCAAAAGCTTTGGTAAACAAATCAGCACATTGTTCATTTGAATCAACTTTGATTAACTTGATTAGATTTTTCTCATGAATATCTCTAATGAAATGATACCTGATGTCAATGTGCTCGGTCTTGGAGTGCTTCACCAAATTTTCAGTAATGGAGATAGCACTGTTGTTGTCAATATGGATAGGAGTACTCATAAAGTTGAATCCATAGTCCAACATCTGATTTTGAATCCATAGCAGTTGAGCACAACAGCTAGCAGCAGCAATGTATTCAGCTTCAGTAGTTGATGTAGAGACACAGGATTACTTCTTGCATTGCCATGAGATGATCCTTCCACCAAGAAATTGACATCCTCCTGATGTTGATTTCTTGTCAACATTGCAGCCTCCATAGTCACTGTTAGAGTATCCATAAAGATTGAAATCCTTGTTTTTGGGATACCAGAGACCTAGTTTCGGTGCTCCTTTGAGGTATCTGAGGATTCTCTTAACAGCAGCTAGGTGAGACACCTTAGGAGCAGCCTGATATCTTGCACAAATGCAAGTAGCAAAAATGATATGAGGTCTACTGGCTGTAAGATACATCAGAAAACCAATAATTTCCCTATACTGATGTTGATCAGTATCCTCTCCCTCGAGGTCAGGACAAAGATTATGGTTTATGGGTATGTGTGTCTTGGCAGGCTTACAATCCTTCATCTCAAATCTTTCTAAGATGTCAGAGACATATTTAGATTGATTAATGAAGAACCCTTCCTTCAGTTGCTTTACCTGAATTCCAAGGAAAAGTCCATTTTTCCCATGGAGCTCATCTCAAACTTCTTCTTCATAATGCTCTCAAAGTCCTTGCACATTTGGTCATTTGAGGAACCAAATATGATGTCATCAACATAGACTTGTACGAGCAAAATGTCTTTTCCAGACTTTCTGATGAAGAGAGTCTTGTCAATGGTACCTCTAGTATAGCCATTCTTCAGAAGAAACTGAGACAGGGTCTCATACCACAGCCTAGGTGCTTGGTGCAGCCCATATAGAGCTTTATCCAATTTGCACACATAGTTGGGGTGCTGTGGATCTTCAAATCCTGGAGGTTGGCATACATAAACTTCCCTATCTATATCCCCATATAGAAAAGCACACTTGACATCAAGTTGGTATACTGTGAAGTCCTTGGATGCAGCATAAGCAAGGAAGATCCTAACTGCCTCAAGTCTTGCAACTGGTGCAAAGACATCAGTATAATCGATTCCTTCCTCTTGAGTGTATCCTTGAACCACAAGTCTTTCCTTATTCTTGATGATCAAGCCTCTATCATCTTTATTGTTTCTGAAAACCCATTTGGTGCCTATAGGTACTTGACCAGATGGTAGCGGACATAGGTTCCATACCTTCTGTCTCTTGAATTGAAGCAGCTCCTCTTGCATCGATTCAATCCAGCTACTATCTTTCAAGGGATCTTCTACCTTCTTGGGTTCCATCTGAGATAGAAAGCATGAGTACAAACAGACATTCCCTTGATGAGTCTGTCCTCTTGTTCTCACGCCCTCAGATACATTCCCTATGATGTTCTCAGTTGGATGAGTGTTGTGAATCCTAAGACGAGGAATCACTTCCAGTTGTAGAGATAGATCCAGGTTAGACATATTCTGCTCAGGAACTAGAACACTCTGTCTAGCTGTTGTTTCAAAGTCATTCAATGAGGACTGATTGAATGAATGAGAAACATCATCAATAGTTGGCTGTGAAGTAGTATTAACAGTTGCCTGTTCCTTCAAAATACTACCTCCTTCTGCCTGGTGTTGTAATGGATCACCCGATGAGTTTTGAGGCTCAGTAGGTGACTCACTTGTTGAAGCTTCACTATTCCTTGATATAGTTAAACTATCAAATCTGTGAATAGTGGAAGCTTGATGTATTGTAGTACTTGGAGAATTTGGTCTAGGCCTGGGAAGCTCATACAGTTGATCATTAGCAGCAGCATCAGCATCATTTTGAGCACCTATTCCAGCTGAAACATTCTCACAAGAGGATTTAGAATAGTTTGAAAACAATTCTAAATCAAAGATGTGATCAGGTCCATTCCCCCTAACACAAGGAGTGTGCTCATTAACAACTATATTGGATGACTCCTCAAATTGTTGATTCTTAATGTTGTATACTCTGTAAGCTTTGGAGCTAGAAGAGTATCCAACAAAGATAGCATCATCCGACTTTTCAGCAAATTTGCTAAATTGTCCTTTGTGTTAAGTATGGTACACATGTTGCCAAATGGACCTTAGAAAGCCAATGAATGGTGGCCTCTTGTTCCATAGCTCATAAGGGGTTTTTCCATGAGGCTTAACTACAAGAACTCTGTTCTGCACATAGCATGCAGTGCTGACTGCCTCTGCCAAGAATGTTAGAGGTAGCTTTGAATCAACTAACATAGTTCGAGCAGCCTCAATAAGTTTCCTGTTCCTCTTCTCAGCAACACCGTTTTGTTGAGGAGTTCTGGGAGCACTATATTGTCTGGCAATCCCTTTTGAGTTACAGAATGAGTCAAGAACGAAGTTCTTAAACTCAGTCCCTTGATCACATCTAATTATTTTAACCTTGTGATCAATTTATTTTCTATTTTAAGAATAAAATATTTTAATGTTTCAGCAGTTTCATCTTTAGTTCTTAAAAAGAATACCCATGTGAATCTTGTAAAATCATCAACTATCATCACAAGTCAATATGATTTCCTTCCAATGCTCATTATACTTGTGGGACCAAAAAGATCCATGTGCAATAAGTGCAATGGAGTAGTGATAGAGTTAACACATTTGGATTTATGAGATGTCTTGTGTTGTTTCCCTTTCAGGCATGCAACACAATTGTCTTTGTAGAAAAACTCCTTTTTAGGCAAACCATGTACCAAGTTAGTTTTAGCCAATTTATTCATTGTCTTAAAATTTACATGACACATACGTTTATGCCACAGTGTTGTCTTCGGAAGTAGAATTTTGTCTTCGGAAGTTGAACTTTCCCTTTGTCTTCGGAAGAACTCTACAACCTTCGGAAATTCCATAGTAAGCTTCGGAAGCCTTTGCATGCAGCACCAAAATAAGTTAAGTGATCTAGCTTTGGTTGCATTAGCTTTCTTCTTGATCCAACAAGGTTTAAGTTCATTATTATATTCAACTTGTAGATATGCACTCACACTTCGCGGCGAGGTTATTTCAAGTTATAGGCAAAATTAGAAACATCAAAAATTTAATAGCAGGTACCCTTACATCATAGAGTTTGTGTTTTCGAATACATGCCTTTATACTTGTTTTTGAAGAAAAAAGCAATCCTTGTATGATTCCTTAAAGATATAAGCAACAAAATTGTTTTACCTAGGCTTCTTAAGATAAACTATTATCGTTTTACGTAGTGAGAATGAAAGTCATCTAACATGTGTTGCTAGGATGATCTTGGATTAATTTGCTCGTTTCACTGAGCCTCGCGTTAGCAAAGTCATACTAAATTTAGTAATATGTAACATATGAAATAATTTTATAAAAAAGAAAGTAAAGAACCCAATTAGTCTACCTGTTAGGCTTATTGTGATTGGATTCAAGAACAATATGAGACTTCAAATAGGTAATTGCTCATTCATATCCCTACTGATTCACATGAGTGTTGGTTGAAGGCAAAGTCATTAAGCAAGAAATTCTTGATTTTTAAAGCTGCTAAAACCATTATAGACTCGTTTTGAAAGCTGCCAAAAAACATGGAATCTTTGATTCCTTGGACTAACCAAGGGCTCCTTAATAATCATTAGGAGAAACTATACATCCATGCAAAACCAAAATTAAATGACTCAACATGAGTAGAGAAATTATTATGGTTTAGGGAGGAGACAACACATGTCCATCAAAATTTCAAAGCCAAAATTAACACTTTGTTAAGAAAATCTCCATTTTTGAGGTAGATAAAGAGAAAAGTCTTCAATAAACAAATGTATACGTTTCTTATAACCACTGAATGATAATAAGCTTTGATTTTATGGTGTTCGTTCTTCGTTAAACTTGTATACTTCTTCATAGATTTACCATGAAATTATTTGCTAATGTTAATCATTGGAAAAAAAATAAGATTGATATGAATGATTATTTAAGCAAATCTATGAAATAAATAGAGACAACAACCTATACACTTCAATGGCACCTATATATCAAAACACTAAAAATGTAAGTACTCTATGAAGCAAATTAAAATATTGTTTCATAGAACACACATATTCAATTAAGTCTTAAGCAACAAAAGCCATATAAATCATCACAAACTTAACATCAACTATGAGCATAAACTATTTCAGCATAAAAGAGATAGAAGGAAGCAGAATACCTGATATCGTAAAGTGAGTCTTTTGAGATGAAACCTGATGAATGGCAAACATTTTTGGTTATGTGTAGGATTTGAGACCAAACAACATGAGTAATCAAAGGAGACCCAAATTGAGAACCTAAAATTCAAGAAAGCATACCTGATATAATAGAATCAGATGAATGGAAATAAAATTTCAAAGATAACATACCTAGTAGAGACTATGTTGAAGGAGAAGACGGAGATGCTACTAGTACAGTTTAAGAAGAAATTGTCACAATGATGAGCATGTCAACATCAACTAACATCTAAATCATTATGTAAAGGCAAACCTCTATAAGCCTGAGCAAAATGTCGACACTTGTAACTCCAAGCAACAACTCCTCTTTAGATCAGCTGCTCGTCTTCCTCTCCCACCTGAGACGACGAACCATTAGAAGTAGAGAAGTTAAAATCAAATCTCAAACTAAAGTTGCAAGTCGTCTGGTCACGAACTGTTCGCCGCCATCAAACCATCTCCATTGACGATCGCTGCCGAACCATCTCGCACCGGTGACCGCCACCGTGACTGTTGTCCCCAAGAAACAGTCGTCAGAAGCCTCCCATCCATCGATTTTAGCCATGTTTTGCCTTCAACTCTCTTTTTTCTGGTACAAAAGATAGAGAGTACCAGTCCTTATATCTTCTCTCTCTTTCTTTTTGCTCTTCAGTCATCCCTACACGTGTGATGAGATAAAAGACGTGTCAGACAAAGAGAAAACGTGGCACGCAAAGCAAATACTTCTTTCGGTAACCATAGATAAGATATTGGATGGCCAGGATTTAATGCATCACTGTTCATTCTATTTCTTTTTTTAATAGTATGTAATATAATTCCATGTATGTATTCAATATTATATTAAACTTATATATATTTTCCCAGCTTTAAGTTCATTATTATTATTGTTATATTCAAGTCTTGTATTTTATTAATAATATTAATCTGATAATAACTATTTTAAGTAACAATATTCGTTAAAATATCAAAATTGATATTAACATTAATACAATATAAATTCAAGTATATATTAAAGTTTACATACATGATAGGGGTTATGTCATAATATACTTTTGGTTTTTAAAATATTACTAATTACACACATGCTCAAATATAAATTGTGTCATATTATCATGTTATAAATATTCTTATATTGTAATAATACAAATATGTTTATCTAGGTTGCTTTCTGATAACTATTATTGTTATTTTAGTCTCGTATTTAAACTAACCATTTTAAATCAGATAATTATATGAAGTGGCACTCCTTTTCATTGGATAATTTATGTATTTTCTAATTACAATTCAACGTAACTAACACATACGTATGAACTATAATTAAAATTTAAACGAGTGACGTGTTCGATTATACCCCGGTTCAGGTACGCTAACCCACTCGCATTCAACTCTATCTCATCAAGTTCACGTTGTTCACTGCCCGTTGACCTAAACCAGCGGCTGACCATGGTTTGACCTTCACTCCAAACAACCAGCTACCATCATCCTCACCTCCAACACATTCTACCATCATCCTCACCTCCAACACATTCCATCATCATAGCCATCTTCATCACCATAACACCAACCATCAACACCACAACCAATAACCATGACCTATACAACCATCATCACTACTACCATCAACCAACCATAACCACCATCTTCGATCCTCGACCCCCAATTTTCACCGCCACAACCAGGAACAACCATACCTACCACCATCACCATTCATGTACGCCATCATAACCGCCATCACCTACCATCACCGTCGCGGCCTTTACCACCATCACAACCATATCGACAGCACCCCTGCAACAGTCAAGAACCACTACCATAACCATCACACAACCCACCACCATCTTTGTTGTACCCCTATCACCGCTGTAAACCAAGACTACCATCAGCATCGGCCGACACCACCACCACCTAAAGCGACAACCAATAACAACCACCCTCACTTCCGACTCACAACTGTGAACCATCACCACCACCACGACCTCCGAAACCCACCTGCAACCATCACCACCGCCTTCGATTCACGTCACCTTGTTGTGTTTTAGGAGAAACCAAAGCCACCAACGTGATCAGGGCATCGAGGAGAGTTCGGTTAGGTGTGGCACTTGCCACCACTCGCCGGAGGCCGGAGGCCGGAGGCCGCCGGCCACCGCCATGGCTCCGGTGAAGTCGGTTGGAGAGGGGAGGGAGGGGCTGCTGCCCTCTTTCACTCTCTAAAATCTTTAAAAACCCTTAAATGAAGAAAGAAAGGGCTTATATAGGTGGGTTTAGCATGTGGGTTTCTTATCTAGTTGGTTCGCGTTTAAACCCGTCACAGGTTGTCTTTTAAGTTTTATTTTGCAACTAGCAAACACGTATATTACATAGGTTGAATAAATAAAATATTAAATAAAACAAAACTTACTAATTATAAAAAGATATTTTAAAATATACGATTAAAATTTCGTATGAGTAAAAATTATAAGTAATAAACAATTATATTAAATTTTTGTATGAGAAAACCTGTGATATGTATATGAGTTATAAATTTTAAATAAATAACCTAACGTGACCATTAAAAAATAAAATATTGACTAATCTCGTCTCGAGCAATTATAAATGACAAAAAAAACGTAAAATATAATGGTATAAGTAAAAATTGCTTGGAAATTTAATAAAGAAAGAACCCCATAGAAAGAAGGGTCTATGATGTTTTTCCGTACTAATTATAATATATGATTCATGCACATATTTAGTTGAATTCACTATTAAACTTATGCTCACATGACAATACAACTAAGCATGGACAATACAAAAATCAATCAAAAGAACCTTCTAAATTCCAAACTAAAAAATGACTACTTTATATCTTAACAAACTTGATTAAAGAGTTCTATAGTAATAAAAAGGAATATAATTGAAAAAAAAGAAAACAATTAAAAACCACTTATAAAATAAAATAAAATAAAATATTTCTAACGAAATAAGAGCACGTTAAAAAATTAGTTAAAAACATCTTAAATTTTAGAAAATAATGATATTGTTTATGGTAACAAATAAAAAAGAAAAAGAGACTATAATGAAATAAAAGATAATTGAAAAATATTGATGTCTAAATTACCGTTTTTAATTTTATTTTATTTTAATTCCTAAAAGAAATTATTTATTTTTACTAATAGTAGTTTCTATTAAAAACATATAAAACATTATAATTAGTGTGTATTTAAGTGGTACTATACAATCTTAAAGTAAACATTTATTTTAGAATTATAATTTATGACTTATTTTGTCTTTCATAAAATAAAGATTTGATAAGAAGATAATCTTAAAAATTAGCCAATAGAGTTTGTTAAGAGTAAAAGTAAAAGATATATGTTATTTAGTTTAGAATTGAAGGGTTTTAATGTGACATCCGGTAAATTTCCGTTACCAAGCTCCGTTAGTTCCGTTAAGTCTTGTATACACGTGTCGTGAGCACACACTAGTTGTCGTTTAACGTTGGTGACCTAATAATAATGATTGATGTTAATTTGATGTGAATCTAAGTGATTATGTGAATATTGGGTTATGTTTATGTGTTTACACATTTATAAACAATTAATTAAAGAATTTATCGCGTAACGCGGAAACGTGTCTATTTATTCGTATGTCTTGTGTTTTTATAAAGATAAGATATATAATGAACTTTATAAGTTTATATCTTTATATTATGAAGTTAAAAACACTTTACAAGAGTTTAAAGTTTAGTTTTTATAAAATACCAAAACACAAGGGTTTAAAGGGTAAATATGTAAATTAAATTAATTAAAACAAACCCTAACCTCCTAAACATCACCATCGGCCGCGACTTC
Organism: Flaveria trinervia; assembly: GCA_025506515.1. Taxonomy (NCBI): domain Eukaryota; kingdom Viridiplantae; phylum Streptophyta; class Magnoliopsida; order Asterales; family Asteraceae; genus Flaveria; species Flaveria trinervia. The sequence continues at coordinate 58,993,368 of CM046452.1, read as the reverse complement.
ACCCTTCATCCCTCTCCATCTTCGAATTCAGCCTAGAACATCATAGTACCTGCGATTTTGGATCGATTTCAAGGCATACATCTCGTGGGAATCATCAATTGCAAGTTAACACAAGTTGAAAGGTTAGTTTTTGCGAGTTTTGTGAAGAGTTCATTATGGCCGAACCCTAATTCGTAAATTGGTCTTTGTTGGGTCGAATTGGTTGTTGTTTGATGATGTTAACATGTTAGTTAGATTGTATACATGTTAGTTAACGTCGATTATGCAAGAATTCTAGGTTTTTAGTGGATTGATCATGAATTTGGTGTTAAGCAAACCCTAATTCGAAAATGGCTTGATTATGCATGATGGATGATTGTTTGATGAATGTTTGATGATTATTGGGTTGTATGAATGTTAGAATACGTTGATTATGCAAGAAAGTTGGGATTTTGATGCATTGTTCATAGGTTACTAAGAATAGTAACTTTATTTTGCATGTAGTAGTGATCTAGTGATGGATTGATGTTATGGATGGGTTCATGATGATAATTAGATGCTAGATTGGTATTATGAATGCTAGAAATCTTTAATTTGATGATGTTGATCATAGCTTGCCAAAAGTAGAAACTTTTGTTTATGAAGATTGTTGGATGAGGTGTTTAAGTGTTGTTGATCATGTCTAGATGTTAGTATGAGCTTGAATTGGTATATTATTGATGAATTCATGCATACCTTGGATGTTTGATAGATTTTGGATGTTCTTTCCAAAAGGGAAACTTTATTTGTGTAAATGTTGAAGTATGATGTTGTGATCATGTTGAGATGATAGGAACTTGCTAATATGTTCAAGGATGGATTCTAGTGTAATAGAACGTGTTAAATTAGTTGTATGGCATGTTTGGATGATCATGGGTGATAATTGGAATTGGTAATCATGTATGGTTTGGATGTTGTGTAGTAGTAGGACATCATGCTTGGGTCTGGTAATTGATTGTTGTGATGTTGTGGATGCAATGTATATGCTTAAAGAATTTGGTTGTGATCATTATACACGCGTGCGGATCTGAGGCCCCTACTTAGTAGGATTGGCAGGGTTTAGGATGTGAAGTCGTGAGTGGCTTCACATGGCATGTGATGAATGGTTGAACCTTGTATGACATGTTAGTTGTATTGTAGCTAATGGTTATGTTAATGTGCTAGATTCGCATGACTTGTATAGTACTTGATTGTATGATGATCTATGTGATACACCTGGTTGATATAGCATATGTATGATATTGTTTGAATGCTTATCATGTATGTTGTATGTGCTCATTGGATTTATTTGAATTATAACTCATAATGTCACCAACGGGTCAAACGGGTCAACTAGGTCAAACGTGTCTATTTGTCTGGAAGCTTGAGTCTTTGATTTTGGTATGATTAGGGTTCACATGTCTCTTATTTACACGTACTTATGTACTCACATGATCTAGGTAACCTGTGAAGGTTGGCTATCCTCTCGTTTCTCAAAATAAACCCTAAGTACCTTTGCATACATCAGGTGAGTTCAAGCCCCACTCTTTACTTAATCTCTTTTGGGGGAGATAGCATACTGGTATTTATACGAACGCTTTTATGATTTAAGTTGTGTATAATATTAATATAGTGTTGTTTACCATGAGAAAAGTCCTCACACTTTTGAATTGTTAATATTTAATAGCGGGGAAACTTGGGTAGTACTACTGGGTCTGACGAGCTCCACCTGTGTGACTCGAGGTCAACCGGTGCAATTTGTCCTATTGATCATTGTCACGACATGGTAAGTCGTGACAGGAGGCAACAACTATCACAGTCAGCTTCAATTGCAAAATCACTATGTATTAATATTTACTGATAATAGACTAGCTATCTATTACCATACACTGCTTATATTTATCGCAACTGTTTATATGTTTATTGAACTCAAACTCTTGAACTCACCAACCTATGTGTTGACATTTTAGTATGCTTTTCTCAGGTCCTTAACTTGCTTGCCATAGGAGCACTGCACGGTTCACTTCATTTAAGACATTATGCTTCAAGACAATGTGACATTTTAACAATTATGGTTTACTTTTCGGTTTGGCACTTGTTTTGCCATAAGTTATACTTTATTGTCTTGGGTTGTTTTCAAAAACGCTTCCGCATTGTTTAAAGTTGTGTTTTGGTTGATTTTGTTATTTTATGGCATATAGAGTCGTTCTGAGTAACTATTGACTGTGATCCTGGTTTGTTCACACGCCTCGCGGTAAAACTCCGCAAGTGGATTTTGAGGGTGTGACATTTAATTTGTATCCTGTTAATTTTAGAAACAAAATGTGTATTTAAAAATTTTAATACAAAATGGTAGATTTAATTCTTTTGGCGGGAAAAATGTTTATTATTAAATGTCAAGTTGACATGTGGCATTAGATGGGTTTACAAAGTGACATGTGTCAACCATATTTACCCTTTTATTAGAATAGTAAGATGTTATCGATATTTTAGGAATATTATTTTGTTATACTTAAAATTAATCTAGGAATTAAAATTTCGCAATGCGTTGATGTCACTCTTTAAATTTGTTTGATTGTTTATTAGTCATAATGTTCGTTATAGGTTTACAATGGTTCACATTACGACCTGTTAAGCATGTCTAACTATTGTTCGAGCTTAGAACTATTAGTTCGAGTGTTAAATGAACTTGAATACATTAATGGACCTTATGTGTTCGATTTGGGCTTTTGATATAATGTATAAAGGATTTTTAAACACATCGAATTTCATGGTTGTCACATTCTACCCACCTTAAAGGATTTTCATCTTTGAAATTATTGTGTTGCTAATATTGTTTCGAATTAATGTGTTCCATTCTGCTCAAAGGTTGTGGAATCACTCAACCAAGTAATGGTATCATGAGGAATCGAGATTCTAGAATTAAGATGAATAGATTAATAGATTGGTTATAGGTATCTTTAATAATTTCTATGAGTTAGGTTGAAACATAGATATCACTTTAGGTTAATAGACGTTGACTAGATAGTCGATAGAGTCAAATCTGCATGGTATTTTTGAGTAAACCTTATCAAATACCATTGTGATATATGTATACCATATCTATTACAATCGGTACTTGATAGTTAGTTAGTTAAATTCAGTTCATGTTACTTACCAATGAAGACATGTGTTCTCTTAGTTTATGCCGGTAAACATGGATATTGAAGTTGAGAGGTATTGAATAACTTGTTCAAGCACACCAGTTATGTCAAGAAGAGGTTCAACTTGTTTGATGACATAAGGCATGCATCACTACTTTCTTTTATTTCTTCGTCATTTCAATTAGTTCTATCATAACATATGATCACATCCCTTAAGATTATCATCTTATTTCTACGGGAATTTTCCAGTACGGTCAACTTTCTGTAAGACTTAATCTTATCTTTAGTTGAATCTGTATGGCTCATGTTTTGATACAAGTCTTGTTCATCAAGGAAGTAGTTTCCAATCAATCCCAGTTTCTTGAATGTGGGTTAAACCCCTTTTAAACAAAATAGAAAGATCAAATATCCGTTACAAGTTGTAGGGTAGGACGTTGTGGATTCTATTTCATAAGAAGTTTAGAAATATGAGAATACTTTCTTACCCTAATGTTAGTTTATTACATTATAATTCTTCTTCCCTATCATTAAGTATTCTTTATCTTCTTATATTCGAGTTGTTTGTGATAATTCGTATGATCGAAGTGTTAGAATCTTGAAATTCCTCATTAATATGTCTTAAAAAGTATACTTTTACTGTAGTACTAAACTTATATTATTAAAATTGTTTTGTAAGCTTTTTGATCGTTTAGTCTTGAGATTATTGGTAACTACATTAAAGTTTGGACATTTGAATGTAAGATAATAATAGGTGATAATTATCACATGTAACACCCGAATATTTTAAAGTCAAGAAAAAGAATGAATAAAGTGAAGAAAAAGAAAGAAAAGAAATAAAACCCAAGTCTAGGGGTAAAAAGTGTCCAAAAGGACAAAATGTTTGAAAAGTGGGTATAAAAGGTGGTATGGCCGCCCATATGTCACATACACCACTGATCTTCGGGTTTTAGATAGAGAAAGAGCAGCAAGTTCTTCGTTTTGAAGGAAGAACAAGAAAGAGTTGAATTCAAGGTAAGAATTCATGTTTTTATGGTGTTCTTGACTGGTCTTATCCTCGGGTTTATGCTTATGTGTGTTTGTATGTGTTTGGGGTATGTTTTTAGTGGGTTTCTAGCAGTTGAATTCAAATTGCAAACGAGTTTGGAGGAAGCCATACTCAGAAGCTGCAAAGGTGAGTTCTAGGACCCCTCTTTTACTGGTTTTCAACTGATTTTGGGGCTGGAAATGCATGGATGTATGTTTTTATATAGCTGGGTTTCGAACCCGTATGCTTGAATGTGTGTATGATGATGTTATGATGTGATGTGTGACTATGTTCATGCTTGATGATGTATGATTGTGTTTCTAAGGCTTAGAGGGTAAGAATTAAGCTTAGAACACAATGAATGGTGCATGGAAATTGAATCTGATGTTTTAGACCCATTTGATAAGTTTTTAAATCTTCCCAAGTGTGTGGAAGTAAATGCGGATGAAAAGAGTTAATGTGGATGAGCAATAGCCAATGGGTAGGTCAATGCGGATGAAGTCAATGCGGATGAGCATTGGCTAAGTGTAGGAAATGTGAATGAGCGTTTGACTATGTATGGAAATGCGGATGAGCATTTGACTAAGTATGGAAATGCGGATGAGCAAAGTAAGTCAATGCGAATGAAGTGAGTCAATGCGGATGGAGCATTTGACTAAGTATGGAAATGCGGATGAGCAAAGTAAGTCAATGCGGATGAAGTGAGTCAATGCGGATGAAGCATTTGACTAAGAATGGAAATGCGGATGAGTTAGGCTAATGCGGATGACAAATGCGGATGAAGTAAAGTAATGCGGATGAAGTAAATCCAATGCGGATGAATAATAAGGCAAATGCGGATGAAGTAAAGTAAATGCGGATGAAGTAAATCCAATGCGGATGAATTAAATCCAATGTGGATGAACAATAAGGCAAATGCGGATGGACTATAGCAATTGCGGATGACTATAGGAAATGCGGATGAACACTTAGAAAAATTCTGACTTTTTGGGGAAAAAGAGGTAATGTAGGCTTTGACCTAGGAGATTCTTGGGGGTTATGAATGTTGACTTATGGGGTCATAAATGGTATGATGGGCATGTAATGATGTGTGCTTGATGCTTATGATGATGATGATGTTGCATGGTTATGCATGATGTATGTTATGTATGTATGATGCCCTGCATGATGATGTATGAATGATATGTTTATGTTCCTTGTGATGATGTATGTTTATCTTTCCCATGACTTTATGTGTTATCAATGAATGAATGAACGAAGTATTATGTAACGTAAAGTGAAAGATAATGAAAGAGGAACATGATGATGAATGCATGCATTAATGAATGAATGTAAGAAAGCCATGTAAGCAAATGTATGGAGGTTCACACCCAATGAAGGGTGTAGCTCAACTGTGTGCGGGTTAGCTACCCTAGAAGGATGCACACTGGGGTCTAATCCTTGTGATTGACGATATGTATGGGATCCTTGCCGCTTGCCCTAGGTACTGGAGTCAGCTTCGTGCACAATGTTCGAGGTTTATAAGAGACCTCAGGCCCAGTTACCCGCTTCGTGCACAATGTTCGGGGTATAGCATATGGCATTGATCCAGAATGAAAGAGAAAAGATAAATGGTGAATGTACTTGCACTAGGTATTGGAGTCAACTTCGTGCATAATGTTCGAGGTCTATGAGAGACCTCAGGCCCAGTTACTTCGTGCATAATGTTCGGGGTAATGTACATGTCACCAGAAGTAATGATGAATGAATGAAAGTATGAATGAAAGAATGAGGAAGATAATAATGATATTATCTGTATGTACGTACGATGTATGATCACAAACGAATGTAAAGTATAATATGATTTTAAAAGTAAGGATGGTTTTATGAAAGATAAGTATGTTTTGCCATAAAACTAGAACTCACTCAGCAACGCTGACTTTTATGCATTTTCCAGTTAACAGGTGAGCATTGCTGAGGATGGCACGAGGCGGCTGCTCAGCTCTTTCGGATGGCATCCATTTATTTAAAGCTTTTGTGATGTAATACAACAATGTAATTTTGTAACCGACAAACGATGCATTATTTTGCAAAAGTTTTTATGATGAAATGAAATGCCATTTGTTTTATGTTTCCGCTGCAATGTTTTGATGATTATATGCAAAGTATATGTTTTATGTGCGATGAATTACCAGCTGTAGGCGTCCCAGGAACGGGGCCTTACAAGTTGGTATCAGAGCCAAAGTTTAAGTGAAATGATTAAATTTTCAAAATAAACCTTAACTTAAACTGAGAATGGGATGGAAGGGAATGGGATGCCAATCTGAGTAGCTGCGTGCCATCAGGTATTTTCATAAAGATAACTGATTTTATGTGCGCATGGTATGTGTTATGTGTTGTATGTAGATTTAAATATTGATGTAGTCAGGACAGGTAATGCTTGGGGTATGAAGAGTAAAGTAAGTGGCTAATCACAACTGGCCACTGTAATTAGGGACTTATTATACTTGCCATGAACTGAGCCGTTTCCTTGAATGACCGTATTAGTGTTTAAATCTTTCAGTGTGAGTTAGAGGATGACCGGTGGTAGATCATCTAAAGCTTCACGTGGTGGTGGACGTGGTGCTGAGCCACGGGTTACGAGTGGAAGGCCTAGGGACGATGTAACATCTTGTATTTTTAGGTTAAATTAAAGTTAACCTTGTTAAATTTGTTTAAGGACCATGTTTGCCTAATATGAAACTTATGGGGTTCTTATGCATATTGCTTTAATTTGTCTTTAATTTACTTAACTTGAAGGTTGTTAATGTTAATGAATAAGTAACAAATATAATAAAGATTTTAACAATAACATTAACAAGAAAAGATAGTAAATGATATAATAATAATAATCCTAAAAATAATAGTAAAAGCTAATAATGATAACATTAGTAATAATGATAATAAAAATATTAATAATAATATGTCTACTAATGATAATAATAATAATAATAACAATAATAGTAATAATAATAATAATCATAATCATAGTAAAATTAATAATTGTACATATTAAACTTAAAAAGGGGTTAAAAGAAGGTTAGGGGGCTTATTGTCACTTTTGAAACTTTAAAAGAATGTTTTTAAACATAAAATGTTAACTATAAAACCACAGGGACTAAATGTGTCAAAACCAAAACCCAAATTCCCTCCCCTCTTTTCTCCCGTGTTTCCGGCGGGACTATTCCGGTCACCGTCAGCGGGCCTTCCGGCCACCCCCCTAAACCGGCAAATCTCGATCGTCTTTCGACTAAAAACCGTTGCAAATCATTATAGAACACGTTTCGAACATGAATACAACATTTAAGTGTGATAAAACGTCGGTTACAGCCGGATCGATTTCAAAACCAAAACACTTAAACTCGATTATCATTCAATCATTAAACCTCAATAATAATCGAATTAACTCGGCATAAACGGTCATTCATCAATCCATAATCGAATACAACTCTCATTTTCACCTGAAACAAACCCAAACACGAATTCGAATCATCATCTTCTTCGCAACCTGCAACTTCGTCGAAACCCACCTTTCGGGCATTCTAAACCAAAATTGACAAAGGGCTTTCGTTTCTCATCCATTGTTAAAGCTAAACCTACAATTAATTGGAATTTCCTCAACAAAATCATCTAGGATCAACTTCCCACCGTCGCGGCTTTTACCTTGTTTCATCCTCATCGATTTAAACTTCAATCTAGGTAACTAAACAATGTGGCATACTGGATTTCATGTATGGATCAAAAGCCCTATGGTTAATTTCATTATCAATCGCGATTTTGGGTTCAATTTGATTCACCTTGTTCTAGGGTTCTTTGCAATTTGGGGAAACTTCTTACTTGGGTTTAAAAGATCTGGAAACCAATATGAATCAAGGCCGCGGCCCTGGTTCACTGGTTAAGTCACACTACCCCTAACATGAGGTCCCGGGTTCGAGCCCAGGCACCCTCATGTTTTGTTTTTAAAGGCTTTTTAGCCTAAAACTAATTTCATAAAACTTTTAATATGTATAAAAATTATTTTTATAAATTCCAAATATTTAAAAAAAACTTCCAAAGATTTTCTATAATTTTTCTAAATCTAAACAAAATATTTTTATTGATAAAACATTTTAGCAAAAATTGTTTGAATAATTTTTAATAACATGGATTGAAAATAATAATTAGTAAATTATTATTGGTTCAAAAATCCCTTTTTAATTAATTTGTTTAGTTTATATGTAACCTTGTTAATCATTATAATTAGTTCTTTTCACAACTTGAATAAAAAAAATATATAAATATATATATATATTTCAAGAAAATATAAATTTATTCCATTTGTTAGATATGATTATTTGACAACCCCCAAATTCGACTTAGAACCCTAGTCCAGGTTAATTTGCTAAACTCTGTTCAATTAAACTTTAATCTTTAAATATACATTTATTTTAGGTGTATTGTGAGGGTTTACGTTGGAGCGTCGATTATTATATTTCTTATTAATCATCACTTATATACATTTGATCAAGTGAGTATTTCCATACCCCTTTTTGCTTATTTTCACACTTTGGGGTGAAACATGTTAACTTATTATCATTGCACTTGTAAACTTATTTGAGACTTGTAATCTTTATGGCAATTCATCATGCAAAGTTGTGGTTAGTTGAACTTTTGTGGTTACCATGTTATGGCGTTATATGTACAATCATTAACTATTGCTAGCCCAGCGAAGTCATAGATCTATGGGCAAGACAAGCTTGCTTTGGTTGATCCAAGTATACTTAGCTGATCGTATAATCTTGTAAACGTTTGAGACTTGTAAAACTTTGTCGAGGTTTGATTGTTGCATTGTTCATAACATCTCTAATCACTTTATTCACTAACTTATGACTTGGATTGCCATCTTTTATATAATCTATGTATTAAAAACTATGGAATGCTCACCAACATTATTGTTGACCCTTTATTTTTAACATGTTTCAGGAAACGCCCAAGTTTGATATCTACTCTTTGAAGCTTGCACATCTAGGAATGGACCTAGATAAATAAATAAAATAAGAATGACTTGTTACATTCTATGTTATGTTTTTAATTTCTTTGAGTCTTAAGCTTGTAATGCTACAATTGAATCTTATGATTAATTTATATTTGGGTTATTAATAGCGTTATGTGGCTGTGAACGATCTTAACTCTCACTCCTAGACGTTTCCACCGTCAAGGTTGGGGTGTGACAGACGAAAACGTGGTTCACGAGGAACTAGAGACCCCTCATCTGGAGGGTGGTGATGAGAGTGCCAATCTGAGAGCCTCAGTAAAGGAGGCTATAGTGGAATAAGTGCATCAATTCATGCAGACGATCCTACCGTCTGTGGTGACCAAAGTGATAAAGGCAGTTAGAGAGGGAGAGAGAAGGGAAAGGAGTGGACCTACGGGCAAAAGAAGACAGCCCGAGACTAAGACGGTTCCGTCTGATGATGAGGAAGAAGAGGAAGAAGCAGAGCATGTGCGGGAGGCAGTACGAGGCTGTAACTACGGGGTATTCATGAGATGCAAGCCCCCTACATTTGATGGAAATGGCACTGCTGCTGCTGCTCACCGGTGGGTGAGGGAAATGGATGTTGTACTTGATATCATCGAGTGCCGAGAGGACCAGAAAGTTAAGTTCGCTACCCACTCTTTTATGGACTCAGCTCTATGCTGGTGGGATCAGGTGACACCTCTATCTCGGAAGATCAAGAGGTATATTCAGGGTTTGCCGGTGGATATTCGCAGGCACATGATGTCCAGGCTGAAGGCAGCAGGGCCATTGGAAGAATGAGATGGTCCGAACTGAAGAAGTTGGTGATCGAGGAGTTTTGTCCTCATCGGGAAATGGATAAGGTCGAGAGGGAGTTTCTGCAATTGGAGGCAGGAACGATGACACACCAAGAGTACACCACAAAGTTTAATGAAATGGTAGGCTGGTGCCGGATCAGGTGACACCTCTATCTCGGAAGATCAAGAGGTATATTCAGGGTTTGCCGGTGGATATTCGCAGGCACATGATCGCCGCCCGACCAAGCACGTTTAGGTCAGTGGTGGATTTAGCGGGAAGATTGTATGATGAGAGGACTGTGGTGGTGGTGACTAAAGGTAGTCGAAAGGGTGGAGGTGATAGAAACTGGAATGGGAAGAGGTTTGGTCGGGGTGGTGCCTCGACGAGTAACAAGAAGGCTAGAGTGGATGACCACCGTGTGATCACATCAAGTGTGGGGTTGAAAAAGTGTGGTAAGTGTGAGAAGGAGCACGGTGGCGAGTGTAGATGGGGGTCGAATGTTTGTTTCAACTTTGGGAAGCCTGGTCATATGGCTAGAGACTATGGAGGTGTGAAGTGTTTCAATTGCAGGGGAAGTGGTCATATGAGCAGGGAGTGTAAGAAGCCAAGAGTTGAGGGTTCTGGGGTGAAGAAAACTGGAGGTGAAGGACCAAGGGCGAACACCAGAGCATTCACAATGACACATGAGGAAGCTAGAACGGACCATGATATCGTGTCCGGTACGTTTCTAGTGAACCAAACTTTAGCTTCTGTGTTATTTGATTCGGGTTGCCAGTAACAGTTTTATTTCTGCTGCTTTCTGTGCTAAGTTGCCTGTTAGTAGTAGACGTATTGATGTGCCCTTCGATGTAGAAACTGCCAAAGGTAAGTCTACCAGGATTTCTAAAATTTTAGAGGGTTGTGATGTGGAGCTAGAAGGTCATAAGTTTCCTATTAGACCGTTCGTGATGACCTTAGGTGGTTTTGATTTGGTTCTTGGGATGGATTGGTTGGCGGATTTCAAGGCAAACATTGTGTGTCATAAGAAGATGATTTGTTTGACAACGCCTGACGGTAGTTCGGTGACGGTTTACGGTGATCGGGTGACTACAATTCCGAAGGTAATTTCAATGGCGGTGGCGGGAAAGTGTATGAGGCGTGGATGTAGTGCCTACTTGGCCTATGTAAAGGATGTGGATACGCCAACACCACAACTATCCGATGTACCGGTTGTGTGTGACTTTCCAGGCGTGTTCCTAGAAGACTTATCAGGAGTGCCACCTGACCGAGAGATCGAGTACCAGACTGACTTGATACCAGGTGCTCAACCTGTTGCCAAGGCACCGTATCGATTGGCCCCAACAGATATGAAAGAGTTGATGGCGCAGTTGCAAGAGCTGCTTGACAAAGGGTTTATCAGGCCGAGTATCTCTCCTTGGGGTGCTCCGGTCCTGTTCGTAAAGAAGAAGGACGGTAGTATGAGGATGTGCATTGACTACCGCGAGCTAAATAAGTTGACAGTGAAGAACCGATACCCCTTACCGAGAATAGATGGTTTGTTCGATCAGCTTCAAGGTGCTAGTTGGTTTTCAAGGATCGACCTTCGATCAGGCTATCATCAGCTTAAAGTGAAGGAGTCGGATATCCCTAAAACGGCTTTTCGCACGCGCTACGGTCACTACGAGTTTCTTGTCATGTCCTTTGGTTTGACCAATGCGCCAGCTGCTTTTATGGATCTGATGAACCGTGTGTGTCGCCTATGTTGGATAAATCAGTGATTGTGTTCATTGATGATATCCTGATTTATTCGAAGAGTGAGATTGAGCATGCCAGTCACATTTGGGAGGTTCTGGAGACGTTGAGGAGGGAGAAGTTGTATGCAAAATTCTCCAAGTGCGTGTTCCGGTTGCGCGAAGTGCAGTTCTTGGGTCACGTGGTGAATCCCGAGGGGATTATGGTGGACCCAACAAAGGTGGAGGCGGTTATGCAATGGAAATCTCCAAAAACGCTATCCGAGATTCGTAGTTTCTTGGGTTTGGTGGGTTACTACAGAAGATTCATTCAATACTTCTTCAAGATCGCTTCTCCACTAACCAAGTTGACCCGAAAAGATGTGAAGTTCGTATGGGGTCAAGCTCAAGAGAAGGCGTTTAAAGAATTGAAGGCGAGGTTGACTCAAGCTCCTGTTCTGTCATTACCTGATGGAAGTGAAGATCTGGTGGTTTATTTTGATTCTTCCTACTTGGGTTTGGGGTGCGTGTTAATGCAGAGAGGGAAGGTTATAGCCTATGCGTCCTGATAGTTGAAGGTTCATGAGGTCAATTACCCTACTCATGCCTTGGAGCTAGCAGCCGTGGTCTTTGCACTAAAGATTTGGAGGCACTATCTTTACGGTACGAAGTGCACCATTTTCACTGAACACAAGAGCTTGAAGTACTTCTTCGAGCAGAAGGATCTGAACATGAGGTAGAGACGGTGGTTGGAACTTATATAGGATTACGATTATGAGATCCATTCCATCCGGGCAAGGCCAATGTTGTGGCGGATACTCTTAGCCAAAAAGAGAGGCCCGAGCCGATTCGGGTGAAAGCATATCAGCTGATCATGACCTCTGATGTGATGAAGCAAGTCAAAGAGTTTCAGGTTGAGGCATTGAAAGAAGATCATCTTAACTCTGAAAAAATGAGACGTCTGGTTGGGGAATTGGGTGAAAACACACTTGGTGTTAGAACCCGATTCGGTCGTGTGTGGATTCCTCGTTTTGGGGATCTACGGGTAAAGATTTTGGACAAAGCTCACAAGACTCGATACTCCATTCACCCAGGTGCCACAAAAATATATCAAGATATGAAGAAAGATTATTGGTGGTCGGGTATGAAGCGCGATGTGGTGGAGTATGTGAATAAGTGCCTTACTTGTTTGCAAGTGAAGGCTGAACATCAAAAGCCGTATGGGAAGATCCAACCTTTGGATATACCGGAATGGAAGTGGGAGCACATCAACATGGATTTCATTACGAAACAACCACGTACTCCAAAAGGGTACGATGCCATATGGGTAATTATGGACCGTCTGACGAAGAGTGCTCACTTCCTACCGATTCGTGAGACATATTCATCCGAGAGGTTGGCTGACCTGTTCATCAAGGAGATTGTAACTCGTCACGGTGTGCCGGTGTCCATTGTGTCTGATCGTGACACCCGGTTTACATCTAAATTCTGGAAGAAATTCCACGACGCCATGGGGACGAGGTTACATATTAGTACGGCTTATCATCCCCAAACTGATGGTCAGTCAGAGACGACCATTCAGACGTTGGAAGACATGCTTCGGGCATGTGTGATTGATTTTGGAGGAAGTTAAGATGACCACTTACCGTTAGCTGAATTCTCGTACAACAATAGCTATCACGCCAGCATTGGCATGCCACCATACGAGATGCTATACGGTAGGAGATGCAGAACACCCGTTTTTTGGGGTGACAATTGGTCAGAAAGAGCTGGGAAGCGTCGAGGTAATCGAGGCTACGACCGAGAAGCTTGAAAAGATCAAGGCCTTCATGAAGGCAACTAAAGATAGACAGAAGTCGTATGCTGATAAATGACGAAGACCGATTGAGTTCCAGGTGGGTGACCGGGTTATGTTGAAGGTCTCACCTTGGAAGGGTATTATTCGTTTCTGAAAGCGGGGCAAGTTGAGCCCAAGATACATAGGCCCTTTCCGAATCATTGCTGGGGTAGGAGAGGTGGCCTATAGATTGGTGTTACCCGATGAGTTAAGTGGAATTCACCCGACTTTCCATGTATCTCATCTAAGGAAGTGCTTAGCTGATGAAGACATGATTGTTCCATTGGAGGATATCGAAGTAGACGAACGACTCAATTATATGGAGCACCCAGTGGCAATCATTGATCAAAAGGAAAAGAGGCTGAGGAATAAAGTGGTCCCTTTGTGCGTGTGCAGTGGAAGCACAAGAAGGGATCTGAGTCTATGTGGGAGACTAAAGAAGAGATGAGGCAGTATTACCCATAAGTCTTTGAAGAATAACAGGTTTCGTGGACGAAACCTATATAAGGGGGGCGGACTTGTAACACTCGGATATTTTAAAGTCAAGAAAAGAATGAATATAGTGAAGAAAAAGAATGAAAAGAAATAAAACCCAAGTCTAGGGGTAAAAAGTGTCCAAAAGGACAAAATGTTTGAAAAGTGGGTGTAAAAGGTGGTATGGCCGCCCATATGTCACATACACCACTGATTTTCGGGTTTTAGAGAGAGAAAGAGCAGCAAGTTCTCGGTTTTGAAGGAAGAACAAGAAAGAGTTTGAATTCAAGGTAAGAATTCATGCTTTTATGGTGTTCTTGTCTGGTCTTATCCTCGGGTTTATTGATGTGCTTCAAATTATACATATAAAACATATCAATTGCACATCAATTATTCTATAAACTCTTACTGAAAATGATGATTTAATACCTAAATTGTTCATATTGTGTTTTCAGGCTTGGAAAAGACCAAGATGAACAAAAGGAGCAAAAATAAGAAGAAAATGAAGAAAACCAAGTTTTGGAATTCAAGCATGGGGCCGTGCTTCATGAGGCACGCCCCCATGCCCAGCCTGAAACACACCCCGTGCTTAAATCAACACACCCCCGTGTTTGTTGGTCCGACACGAGAAAAAGTACTCTTCCTCGGTATGAACGATTTAGTTTTAATTGGTTATTACTAATACTAAATCACACACACAAAAGGCAGTGCACCTGTCATGTGGTAATATAGTGTGGTAAGAACCGAGTATCAATCCGTGGACACACCTAGCCTACTTAACAAACTTGATGTTTGACTATCAGATTTGGTTTTTGTTAAAGAAAATGATAATTTGTATTAGAAAGATTTTTAGGATTTAAAAATAAACAATAATAGAAAGAAAGTAAACTAAGATTTGAAGCGTTTGGATTTAAAACCAGGGAATAAAAGTTATCATCCTAGTTAGATTCCAATTATGTAACCATGATGAATTGGTGGTGTGATTTAAAGATATGGATTAATGTAATTATATTAATGTTTATAAAGATGAGCTGGCGCGATTTCTCGTCTATCCTGCTGCCGTAGTGACTTGATCCTGTCAGGCTGAGTTTTACTGCTCAGATCAAAGCCCTAGTAATGTAGGTAAATCTTTTGTGACCTATTTGACATACGATTTCTAAAAACATAACTTAATGTCAAAAAGAGAGTTGATCAGGTTCCTTCCTAACATACCATTAATTTTAGAAAACCATAACAATTACTGAAGTTTCCGAACAAATAAAAGGGAACCCGCAAATGATCAGAAAGTTAGAGTGATATGATTTCTAATAACCATTTCTAGTTCATTAGCCATGGATTTATAATGAAGACCTGTTTCGCGAATGAAAGTTAATCATATGGTTTTTCAACTTTGTATGACGATCACAATCACAAACCGTAACTTTATAACTTCCCGTTCAAATGTAGATGCCACCCATCAATAGTTTTCCCAAGACCACCATAACATTAACATAATATTTATCACACCATTAGTTCATAACAAATTACATAAGTTTCATCCGATTAGGATGATAAAAAGAGTTTAGCTCATAATGAGCTTGAACATAACAATTGTTGGATCAAGAAGAAGACTATTGCAACCAAAACTATATCACTTAAATTATTTTGGTGCTGCATGCAAAGGATTTCGAAGCTTATCATGGAACTTCCGAAGGTTGTAGAGTTCTTCCGAAGACAAAGGGAAAGTCCAACTTCCGAAGATAGAACTCTACTTCCGAAGACAAATGCATACTTCCGAAGTTCAAGACTTAGAAGAATAAAGTGAAGACCACTTCCGAAGTATGATGAAAAGAAGAAGTCTCCAAGTCTTGGAAGAAGTAGCCTCTTCCGAAGTATAAAGTGGCTTCAGAAGTACTTACTCTTCCGAAGCCATTTAACATTCGGAAGACATTGCTATAACCAGTGGACACAAGTATGGTCTCTGACACTCCGCTACAGACTTCTGATACAAAATGGCTTCTTCCCAAAGGGTCATGTTGTTGACCATACTTTATTCCACTGTTTACCTTTCGTGATAGTACATGTTGCCAACTTTAGTTGGTGACAAAAGGTAAGTTAGGGACATGTCCTGACTACCAAATCTCAGATAAGACTTTATCAGAGATACCTTAAACTATAGTCTTGTAGTATAGGCTTTAGCTAAAGGATCCCAGCTGGTATCAAAGTATATCCGGCTGTAGATAGTATTATATATAGGTTCTCTTTGAAACTCATTGTAACCAAGTGAGATAATCATCTTCTGCTTGTAAGAGTCTTGTATTTCGAGTTGAGAATCAATATATAAAAGTATCTTGAAAATTATCTTTCTGTGTTCTTAGTTACTTTCTATATTATGATCAACTCTTATTGATTCTTATCATACCCGAGTGTGATTCTAGGTGAGTTTGAGAGAAAAACATTGTGTTTAATGACAAACACCAATCCTGCAACAACATATAACAAGAAGATAGATATGTAATCATCGGTGAAATGGAACAATCAAACTGATAATCCACAATGGATGGTGTTTAGACGATTCTGAGCTTCTTCGAAATGTTGTATGCACCTCCCGAGCCTCCAAATGATCTTGAAGTCTTGATTCCCGAGAGAGTTCCACAGAGTAACTCTCCCACCAAAGCTTACCCAAAAATGGTGAACTTAGGCTTCTATTTATAGGCTTTCCGAAGTGTTTAAGCATGGCTCCATGCTAGTACAATGCTTATGAAAGTTGGTCGGCTCGTACATGCAGGTTGTGTTGGGCACGACCCCATGCTAAATGGGGCACGGCCCCGTGTTGGTGGTGGGACACGACCCCGTGCCTAAAAGGCACGACCCCGTGTCTACTTTTAGGGAACAGTACTTTTTGTCCTGTCAGATGTCCAAACACGGGGGTGTGTTAATTTAGCACGGGGGTGTGTTTCTGGCAAAGCATGGGGGTGTGCTTAAAGAGGCACGGCCCCATGCTTGGACTCCAAAGCTCAGATTACTTCAATTTCTTGCTAAATATTTTTCTTTTATCCAACTTTCCCTTTTAAAACCTGAAAACACAATTTAAGACTTAAGTACATTTTCATCATTTTAAGGAAGATATTAAGGAATAATTGATGTGCTTTTGATAGGATTTTTATGTATAATTTGGAGCACATCAAACATCCCCACACTTGAACTTTGCTTGCCCTCAAGCACAAATCACTTAAAATGACAAGTCCACAAAAAACCAAATAAAACAAATTATAAACATGTCTTTCGAGAAATACGCAAGTAAACATTATTTTCATCCAAATATAAATATTCTAAGCATATGTAAAGTGATATCCTAACAAGCAATAGGTTAGTAAAGATTATAATCATGTAAAAATCCACACTTCTCACAAGGTGCACTCACACTCGGCTCAATATATGGAGTCATAATCAATATTAAGTATGACTAATACACTCAATTGCCTAGTATGAATACGTGTGAAATCATAAGCTTGTTAAGGGATCAAATCTCCACCTACTTAGATATTTACTTGCATATATCATTAGGTCTTTGATGGGTTGTAATTTGGCTCAGGCTCGGGTATGGAATATTTGTAAAAGTTGGCTAATTGCTAAAGACGACGGTCTTGGCTTATTTTTCTAACATAAACTACAAGGAAAGCAATAAAGGTTCCCTATACAATACTTCAAGCTAGAAGGAATATGCTAGCTTGAGGACTCGTTTAAGGTCAGATTGTCAAGACCATATTTTGTTTTCAAGAATCATACTTCATCTTTTACCCGAAGATATACAAAACTTTCCTTTCTCAAGGATCGTTAGGCTTGAAGCCTAATAGCACCCAATCGGATTAGTTCTGTGTATTCGTATTAAGATTCAGTTTGATTCTTTTTGCATTTTCCATTATGAGACCAATTTCCACAATTCAGGCATCTTTCATATCTTTTTGCTCGTCTCTTTATAGCACTTTTTGAAATTCCACAAAATGGCGGAACTTGTTCCTTTTTTCGCCATTTCTTTCTTGCGTCAAACGTGAGATTGAAAATTTGTTCGCGGATTTCCGGGGGAAGTCCCGGTTTTGCGTGATGAAGGTAACAAAGCAATTGAAATCAAAAGAATGCATTCAAGTTCTTTAAGGTCTGCCGGTAAAAGACCAATTTTTTATTTTTTATTATTTTTTTATAAGCCAAAAATGTGTCTTTAACGAAAACGGGTTTTGTAGAAGGCTTTTGGTTAAGTGACTTGGTGGCTCAGGTGATTGAAAGATAAAAAACGTTTAAGCTCAACGGGGCTCACTATGGTTGACGTTCGGGTAAGGAAAATTAAAGACAATGGTTGGGGCTCGAATGGTTAAGGTTTCCTAGTGCCTAACTCATTTTTATGCAAAAAACTAATTAAGGTCTTGAAATGCATACCCAAAGCAAGTTCTAATTACACGTATCATATGGCACCCTTAATTAAATCCAGAATGAAAGTAGAATTGCAATTTTGCAAAAGCTATTTAAGGCTCAAAAATAAACTCGCATATGGATGGAATTGGGTACAAGTGCTTCATTTTACATGATTAAATATTTTACTAGATTAGATTATTGCTTTTAAGGATATCACAAAAAAACATTTTCAATTTTATTTGGACGTCATGAGTTTACTTCTTTATTTCCCGAAAAACGTATATTTATAATTTGGTTTATCAAAAATTTTATTTTTGGCTTCTTGTCACAAAAATTACTTGGTAAGTGATCTTTTCTTAAAAGCTTTAAATTTGGACCTTTTTAGCAAAGTCAAATGCATTACTCTCATCCCCACACTTAAAATTCACATTGTCCTCAATGTGATTAATATAATCAAGATCAAGAAAGGGTAATGAAATAACTCCCCTAAAAATGATGAAATTTTCAGTTGTGTTTGGCTGGCCTTGTGTTGTTAGAATCCTTGGTATCACCTGAAATGTCACCAATTTATTAAAAGCGTTAAAGTCCTAAACACACAAAATAAAAACAAAATGACATAAATTAAAAGATAGATTGGCATAAAACAACTGTGTCGGGTCCCTGAAAATTATACGGTTTTCAAGGGCTTTGTGGGGGAATATCCCCCCACTCATGGTACATTCGGTTCCTGATGTATGTGGCATCGTTACTGAGGTCATCGACTCGGGAGTGCAGACTTTCAACTCAGTTGAAGGCTTGTTGGGCATATTCAAATGATCGCCTTGCATGGTATCTGGTTGTTTGTATTGATTCGTAAAGGTCTAACATGGTCGGGAATTCCCTTATACGTGAACTTGAAGATCCAGCTCCAGCTCCTTCCAGCTGTATTGGCATGTCGAGATCCATAATTATTTCTTTGGGGTCCGTTGGATCCTAGATTTGTCCCTTCTTATCCATGAATCTTGGCTGCCCATTTGGTAGGCTTGTCACCATGTACATACTTGTGCAAATGCTCAAGTCTAACAGTCCTGGCTTCACTCCTTCAGTTCCCTCAGTGTTATAACCATAGCTTTCGTATAAGTTCAAAATCCAGCTTCCTCCAAACGTAGGTGTTGGAGCACCTGCAATCACATTCCTGGCAAAAGGATTACAAAACAAATACCCAATATTACATGGCAACTGATTAACCATACAATATAAAATGAACAAGTCCCTCAAGTTAGCAGCAGCGGGTCTCATATCAACTGCTTTTTGTTTTACTCGAGTTGAACCCTCCAATTCCAATCCGCTCCCAAAATGCTTTCCTCATTGCACCACTTTCCGCATCTTTACTTTCCTCGTCCGGGAAGGTATAGTATGCCGGCATTCCAGATACTGCTTCCTCCTCCATTTCCTGTTCCGTGTAGATCCCGAGATAGACACCGAACAAGGCAATGGATGTTTTGTGCCAATGCCCAGCAAGTCTGAATGAAACTGCATTATTATCCCAAGGATCAGAGTCTTTCATGCCAAATTTGAAAGATGCTAAAAATTCAAGAGTTAGTTCATAAACGGAAGGTCTATTTTGTGAGAATAAACGCTTCCATTTGACATTCAATAATGTATTGTTTCTTTCTAGCTGTTCGACTGCCGCTAGTGTTTCTTCATCTGCTTGTAAATGGGGTCTTTCGACCCTTTGTAGCAGCCTTTGAAGTCTCTCATGACACCATCTCTCTCGGCTCGCTTCAAAACGTAAGTAGGAATGATTCATGATCCTGAAATTTCAAAAATATGTTAATCTATACAAAACCGATTTCTTGAGCAGCTTCATGATGTTAGTGAAAATCATGTGTTTTTCAAGACATAACATCATAATGATTCAACTCATGTTCAAAAGTGGTTTAGAAGTTTATCATCCAAGGAAAAATTTTTGAACATGGGGGTGCGTTTTGTGAAACGTGGGGGTGCAGTAAACATGGTAAGGCATGGAATCTTGACTCGAGCACGCGTGGTTATGTTTGTAAATCGTTGATTAAGCATGGGTTTAACGTTTTCTTGCTTAAAAAAATCAAAGATTGTACGTTTAACATTTTAATTATTTGTTAATAATTCAAGATACCCAAAAATATATTTTATGTTTAATACCACTTGGGAACTCTTGAACATGATTAACAAATATTTCACCACGAATTATGAAGATAGTCTTGATAATGATAAAAGAAAACAAACTAACTAGCTAACTAAACAAACTAATAACTCACGAAACATACTAATTAACACTAATCTACTTACAAGAATAAACATGAACAAGTAGGTTGAAAGTATTCATCATTCCATGAAATGTTTAAGAACAAGTCTTTACATATAATTGCTCGGATTTCGGTTGTTTAGAGACCTAATCACCTAACTACATTTAAATGTCTTTCATAATCAAAGGAATTAGTACACTAACCTTTTGTTCAAACACTCTTCAAAGAACTCTTGAAAAGATGAAAGAAAAATGGAAAAACAAGATGAAAATGAGAGTGGATACGACTTTGCAGGCAATTGAGGTTGGTATTTATCATGCAAAATTGAAGAGGAACAAGACAAAAGGCTGAAAATGTCAGCTTGTGTCATTTTTTTTCGAACACGGGGGCATGCCTACTTGAGCACGGGGCCGTGTTCATGTATTGTTGGGTGGTTTCAGTCTTTTGTTGTTCCGTTTCTTAGTTTCGCACGTTATGTAATTTTCCCGTTAAGTTTTACCACTTTCAAATCATCAGAAAAGATACGAAATTAGTCCTAGAGTAAATAACACAAGCCAAAATGAAAATTACATTTCCTAAGGTCCTACGGTTACATAATATGTTAAAAGCCGAGAATCTAAAACAACAAAACCAGACTCTTTAACGTGCAACAGCGCACTTAGCACATCACAAAATGCTTCTAAAAGAAACCTCCACACATTTCGTGTGGAAGGTTCGGGATGGGATAGTGAGAGGTGCGGTTGCTCAATTCCGCAAGCTGTCGGTTAATGGAAATGAGTTCCTCCCTCATTTGTTGAACTTTTTGGATAAGTTCAGCTAAGCGTTAGGATGCAGTGAGGTTCATTTCAGTCATTTGTTTGATTAGTTCATGCATCTTGAAGAAATATTCTTGAGTCGTTGGTTCTCATGTTTCAAAACGTGGTTTCTTCGCAGGATTCCAGTTGGAACTTCCGTGACTTGATTCTTTCATTTTTCAGATGTTTATAAACAGAAATGAGTGTGATGAAAGAATGGAACAAGTGTGGTATTTATGTGGTATTTATATACGGCCCCGTACTTGTCAGAATTCGTCTTAATTTCGACCTGCAACGTTCCAGAGTCGTCAGCGGAGATTGTGGAAAGAAATTTGTCAGAGACACGGGGGCGTGCTTGATGAGGCACGACCCCGTGCTTGTGCTTGTGGGATCCTAAAAAACAAGAAAATTTTATGTACAGGTGCCGCGTTTAAGTTTCAGGTCTTCAGCACGGCCCTTCCCCACACTTAGTTTTCGTCGGGGCGGAGGTGTAATTCCTCCAGGGAATTTTGGTTGGTCCATCGTTGTACGGTTTCAAACGATGACTATTTACTTTGAAACTTAAATCTTTGTGGTTATAAATTTCAATGGCACCATTCAGAAACACGTTTTTGATCGTATAAGGTCCGGACGAATGTGACTTCAGTTTTCCAGCAAACAAATGTAAACGAGAGTTATACAATAAGACACGTTCTCCCACATAAAATCGTTTTGTGTTCTTTAATCGAGCGTCGTGGAATTTCCTTGTCTTTTCTTTGTAGACCCTAGCGTTTTCGTACGCTTGTTCTCTCAATTCCTATAATTCGTGGATTTGTAGGAATCGATTCTTTCCTGCAAGGTCTTGGTCCAGGTTTGTTGCTTAAGTGCCCAAAAAGCCTTGTGCTCTAGTTCCACATGTAGATGACACGACTTCCCATAAACTAGTTTAAATGGTGTTGTGCCAATGGGAGTCTTATAGGATGTTCGAAAAGCCCATAATGCATCATCTAACTTGATAGACCAGTCCTTGTGATTTTGACCTACAGTTTTCTGAAGATTCGTTTGATGCCTCGGTTAGTGACTTCAGCTTGCCCATTCGCTTGTGGATGGTAAGCAGTTGTAAAGCAATGGTGAACTCCATAACACGCCATTGCTCGTTCGAGCTGATTGTTACAGAAATGAGTTCCTCGGTCACTAATTGGAGCTTTGGGGGCACCAAAACGAGAAAATAGTTTTTTAAGACATTTGACAACGTTTTTGGCATCATTAGTAGGCAGGGCTTGAGCTTCAGCCCATTTTGAAACGTAATCAACTGCTACCAAGATGTAACGATTGCCAAATGACACCAGGAATGGCCCCATGAAATCACTACCCCATACATCAAATATCTCGCATACTTGAACTGGTTTCTGAGGCATCTCATCCCGTGTTGAGATATTGGTTGCTCTTTGATATGCATTGCAGGTGCGTACCATATTGTGAGCATCTTTGAAGATCGTGGGCCGTAAAATCTAGAGTCAAACACTTTCTTAGTTGTTAAGGTTGCCCCATTGTGTCCTCCGGTGAGTCCTTCATGACAGTGTCTTAGAATTTGTTCTGCTTCCCTTCCATATACGCATCTTTGAATGAATTGGTCTGCACCGATTCTGAATAGATAGGGTCTTCCCAATAGTAATGTTTGATATCAGTAAAGAATTTCTTCTTTTGCTGATAAGTCATTCCTTTGAGAAGGATTCCGCTTGCTAAGTAATTTGAAAAATCGGCAAACCAAGGATGTTCATCGATTGAGGATTGAACATGCATAAGGAATTTGTGAGGAAAGTTGTCGTTTATTATGGCTTCCTCAGTTTGTGAAGGACTTGAATCCTCAAGACGCGAGAGATGATCAGCCGCTAGATTTTCTGCTCCCTTCTTATCATGAATTTTGATGTCAAATTCTTGAAGCAGAAGGATCCAACGAATCAATCTCGGCTTTGCATCTTGTTTGTTGAACAAATAATGAAGGGCTGCATGATCGGTGTAAACAATTGTTTTTGAAAGGATGAGATACGAGCGGAATTTGTCAAATGAGAAAACTACCGCAAGAAGTTCTTTTTCGGTGGTCGTGTAGTTTTCTTGTGCATTGTTTAGGGTTTTGCTCGCATAATTAATTGGGTGAAATTGCTTGTCTTTCCTTTGTCCTAATACGGCTCCTACCGCGAAATCGCTTGCGTCGCACATGAGTTCAAATCGTAGCGTCCAATCTGGGGAAACCATGATTGGAGCGGTTACCAGCCTCTCTTTAATCAATTTGAATGCATTAATGCATTCGTCAGAAAATACGAATTGAGCGTCTTTCTCGAGAATTTGAGTCATTGGTCGAGCGATTTTTGAGAAATCTTTGATGAAACGATGGTAAAATCCTGCATGACCTAGGAAACTTCTGATATCTTTCACGGTTATGGGGTATGGAAGTTTAGAAATAGTGTCGACTTTGGCTTGATCGACTTCAAGCCCTGCTCGAGAGATTTTGTGTCCTAACACTATTCCTTTCGTAACCATGAAGTGACACTTTTCCCAGTTTAAAACAAGGTTAGAATCTTCACATCTAACCAACATTTTTTCGGATTTTCAAGACATCGCTCAAATGAATTTCCAAAGATGGAGAAATCATCCATGAAAACTTCCATTGAGTGTTCAATCATGTCATGAAAAATTGCTACCATGCATCTTTGAAATGTAGCAAGAGCATTACACAATCCAAAAGGCATTCGCCGATAAGCAATTATGCCATATGGACAGGTGAAAGTCGTCTTCTCTTGATCTTCGGGAGCAATAGGGATTTGAAAATATCCTGAGAAACCATCCAGGAAACAATAGAACATTTTTCCAGATAATCGCTCAAGCATTTGGTCAATGAAAGGAAGAGGGAAGTGATCTTTCCTTGTGGCGTCATTGAGTTTGCGATAGTCTATGCAAACCCTCCATCCGGTAACCGTACGAGTGGGAATAAGTTCATTCATCTCGTTAGTTACAACAGTCATTCCTCCTTTCTTGGGAACAACTTGGACGGGACTGACCCAAGGTGAATCAGAAATAGGGTAAATCAAACCGGCATCTAGCAGTTTGATTACTTCTTTCTTCACCACCTCTTGTATGCTCGGGTTTAAACATCTTTGAGGTTGAATGATGGATTTGAAGTTCTCCTCCATCAATATTTTATGAGTGCAAAAGGATGGATTGATTCCCTTGATGTCCATGATATTCCATACAATTGCTCGTTTGTGTGCCTTGAATACATTAAGCAACTTGTTCTTCTCATAAATTGATAAGGCGGATCAGATTATAACATGAAGTTGAGTTGTGTTTTCAAGAAAAGCGTATTCGAGATGAGATGGAAGTTCTTTGAGCTCTAAAACTAAAGGGTCTTCTATAGAAGGTTTGGCTTTTGGTTCTAGGTCTTGCTCAATGATCTCAATGCTTTTTGATGAAGTGTTGTTTCATTAACTTCAAGTTCTTGAATGATTTGGTTCTCACAAATGGGTTTGGTGATTTGGACTTCTATTAGTTGAGTGTTGCAAGCTTCATTTTGAAGAGTTTTCTCCAAATGACAACTTATGATCGAATCGCAAGCATCAGCGTAATAGAGTGAGTCATCATAATGTTGAGGGTGTTTCATGGATTGGCCTATATCGAAAGTTACTTCCTCCTCGTCTACTCTAAGCGTGAGTTTTCCTGTACAAACATGAATGAGAGCTCGAGCAGTCGCTAAGAAAGGTCGACCTAGGATAAGTGGAACCTTTTTGTCTTATCCATGTCAAGGATCACAAAATCAACGGGAAATATGAATTTGTCAATTTTAACTAAGAGATTTTCAATCATGCCCCTCAGATATTTGACAGAATGGTCAGCTAACTGGATGCTCATACGGGTAGGTCTTGGTTCACCTAGGTTTAATTTTTCAAAAACTGCATAAGTCATAAGGTTAATGCTTGCACCTAAATCAGCTAACGCGTTATTGACAGAAAGATTTCCTATTAGGCAAGGTATGGTGAAACTTCCTGGATCAGTCATCTTTTGAGGTAGTTTGTTTTGAAGAACTGCAGAGCATTCCTCATTTAAAACTACGTGTGATAACTCTTCCAGTTTCTTTTTGTTTGACAAGACACCTTTTAGAAACTTAGCGTGTTTGGCATTTGTGCTAAGGCCTCCACCAAGGGCAGATTGATATGGAGTTGCTTGAACAACCCAAGGAATTTGCCATATTGTGCCTCCATTCTTTGTTGTCTCAAACGTCCTGGATATAGAGGTGGTGGAACATAAGGTGGTGGTGGAACGTATTTCTTGGCTGGTTCTTCAATAACAATAGGTTGCTTTTGCTTATCACTCGCATTACTTGGAGTTTCGATTTCTACCTCTTCAAGGATGGGTTGTAATGCGGGTGCATCACCTTGAGTGGTTTTGCCACTCCTGGTGGTGATGGCTTTGACTTGAGCATTAGGGTTTGTTATAGTGTTGCTGGGCAAAGCTCCTTGAGGTCTTTCAAATAGCTGTTGTGCAATTTGACCTACTTGGTGCTTTATGGTTTGCAATCATGCTTTGTTGCTTTTAATGTCAGCTTCATTTCTTTGGAACCTCTCCTCATTTCTTCGATCAGATTTCCGGATGTACTCATCTATGGCTTATGTGGTTAACAACAACTGCTGCAATAAGTCTTCCATTGATGATGCTCCACGGTCTTGGTTACTACTGCTTGGACCTTGGTATGGTGGTTTCTGTTGTTGGTAAGGTGGCCTTCGGTTGAATCCAGATGATTGTTGGTTATTGCCAGCATCTCTGTAATTCGAGTTGCTTCTCCAATTTGAGTTGTTGTTGTATGAGTTGTTTGGGCCTCCTACGTAGTCAACATCTTCAACCATCATAATGCCTTGTGGGCATTCGTTGGTCTTGTGTGAATTTCCACATGTGTTGCATTGTGTTGGAGTTTTTCTTAGCTCGCTTTGCAATTGTTCGAATTTTTTGGTTAGAGCTTTTAATTGGGCTACAATTAGGGTTTTAGAGTCTACTTGATGAATACCTTTAGAACTAGCTTTGGTTCTTAAGGGATTGTAAGCAAAGCTCTTCTTAGCTGCTCTTTCTAAGGCTTGGTATGCTTCTGTTGGCGTGACACTTCCAAAATCTCCTCCCACACTTTGGTCTACCGCTTGCTTGTGGGCTCCGCTGATTGCATCGTAAAAGGTTTGACACTGCAGCCATAGATCAAGTCCGTGATGCGGGCATCTCCGTAGGAGATTTTTATTTCCCATGCTACATGTAATGATTATCGTCGTCCTGGCAAAAACTTGTAATGCTGCTTCTTAGTTTGGCAGTGCGATCGGGTGGAAAGTATTTCAAAAGGAATTGTTCAGCCATTTCCGCCCATGTGGTGATGGAACCAGGAGGAAGTGAATCAAGCCAATCATGGCTCGGCCTCGAAGTGAAAATGGAAAAAGTCTTAGTC
Source organism: Flaveria trinervia (assembly GCA_025506515.1). Taxonomy (NCBI): domain Eukaryota; kingdom Viridiplantae; phylum Streptophyta; class Magnoliopsida; order Asterales; family Asteraceae; genus Flaveria; species Flaveria trinervia. Next base: position 58,966,464 of record CM046452.1, on the reverse strand, counting down.
GAATGGCATCGTCTGAACAGTTATTGATTTTGAAGGTTGCACAGATACGAATGAATCGTGATATGTGAGCATTAGGATCTTCGTCTTGTAACCCATGGAACTGAACAGAGTTTTCTACGAGTTGGATAATACTAGACTTAATCTCAAAATTGTTGGCCGCTATTGCTGGTTGGACAACACTAGACTCATAACCATCTATTGACAGTGTGGCATAGTGTGTCATCTTCATTTCCTCGTCTTGGTTAGCCATGTCTTCTTCGGATGGTGTATCTTCCAAAATGTTTTTTTCAATGACTGGTGCAGTTTGTTGTGATCTTTTGCGCAATCTTTGACGGAAAAGTCGTTCGGGTTCCGGAAGAGGCGGAACAAGTTCAGAACTAGACGAGTCGGACATACACTAACTTAATGAAGCATAAACTAACTAAGGCATAAAATGAATCAGGCAAAAGTAACTAAACTAACTAGGGCAAACTACCTAAAAATAAAAATGAAGTTTAAACAAAAATATATTAACAAGTTATATACATGATAGTCAAAAATTAGTTTGTCTTTCAAACTGCCGTGTGTACCCGGCAACGACGCCAAAAACTTGATGGGTACGGATAGTATATATATTTTGATATAGATTTATTGCACATATTCCGTTTTAATTGATTATTACTAATACTAAATCACACACACAAAAGGCAGTGTACCTGTCGTGTGGTAATATAGTGTTGGTAAGAACCGAGTATCAATCCGTGGACACACCTAGCCTACTCAACAAACTTGATGTTTGACTATCAGATTTGGTTTTTATTAAAGAAAATGATAATTGTATTAGAAAGATTTTTAGGATTTAAAAATAAACATTACTAGAAAGAAAGTAAACTAAGATTTGAAGCGTTTGGATTTAAAACCAGGGAATAAAAGTTATCATCCTAGTTAGATTCCACTTATGTAACCGTGATGAATTGGTGGTGTGATTTAAAGATATGGATTAATGTAATTATGTTAATGTTTATAAAGATGAGCTGGCATGATTTCTCGTCTCTCTAGCTGCCGTAGTGACTTGATCCTGTTAGGCTGAGTTTTACTGCTCAGATCAAAGCCCTAGTAATGTAGGTAAATCTTTTGTGACCTATTTGACCTACGATTTCTGAAAACATAACTTAATGTCAAAAAGAGAGTTGATCAGGTTCCTTCCAAACATACCATTAATTTTAGAAAAACGTAACAATTACTGAAGTTTCCGAACAAATAAAAGGGAACCCACAAATGATCAGAAAGTTAAAGTGATATGATTTCTAATAACCGTTTCTAGTTCATTAGCCATGGATTTATAATGAAGACCGGTTTCGCGAATGAAAGTTAATCATACGGTTTTTCAACTTTGTATGACGATCACAACACAAACCAAAAATTTATAACTTCCCGTTCAAATGTAGATGCTACCATCAATAGTTTTCCCAAGACCACCATAACATTAACATAATATTTATCACACCATTAGTTCATCACAAATTACATAAGTTTCATCCGATTAGGATGATAAAAAGAGTTTAGCTCATAATGAGCTTGAACATAACAACATATAACAAAGAAGATAGATATGTAATCATTGGTGAAATGGAACAATCAAACTGATAATCCACAATGGATGGCGTTTAGACGATTTCGAGCTTCTTCCAAATGTTGTATGCACCTCCCGAGCCTCAAAATGTTCGTGAAGTCTTGATCCCGAGAGAGTTCTGCAGAGTAACTCTCCCACCAAAGCTTACCCAAAAATGGTGAACTTAGGCTTCTATTTATAGGCTTTCCAGAGTGTTTAAGCACGGTCCCGTGCCTAAAAGGCATGGCCCCGTGCTAGTACAATGCTTACGAAAGTTGGTCGGCTCGTACATGCAGGTTGTGTCGGGCACGACCCCATGCAAAATGGGGCACGGCCCCGTGTTGGTGGTGGGGCACGGCCCCGTGTTGGTGGTGGGGCACGACCCCGTGCCTAAAACGCACGGCCCCGTGTCTACTTTTAGGGAACAGTACTTTTTGTCCTGTCAGATGTCCAAACACGGGGTGTGTTAATTTAGCACGGGTGTGTGTCTCTGGCAAAGCATGGGGGCGTGCTTAAAGAGGCACGGCCCCATGCTTGGACTCCAAAGCTTAGATTACTTCAATTTCTTGCTAAATATGCTTCTTTTGTCCAACTTGCCCTTTTAAACACCTGAAAACACAATTTAAGACTTTTAAGTGCATTTTCATCATTTTAAGGAAGATATTAAGGAATAATTGATGTGCTTTTGATAGGATTTTTATGTATAATTTGGAGCACATCATTTATGCTTATGTGTGTTTGTATGCGTTTGGGGTATGTTTTTAGTGGGTTTCTAGCAGTTGAATTCAAATTGCAAACGAGTTTGGAGGAAGCCATACTCAGAAGCTGCAAAGGTGAGTTCTAGGACCCCTCTTTTATAGGTTTTCAATTGATTTTGGGGCTGGAAATGCATGGATGTATGTTTTTATATAGCTGGGTTTCGGACCCGTATGCTTGAATGTGTGTAAGATGATGTTATGATGTGATTTGTGACTATGTTCACGCTTGATAATGTATGATTGTGTTTCTAAGGCTTAGAGGATAAGAATTAAGCTTAGAACACGATGAATGGTGCATGGAAATTGAATCTGATGTTTAAGACCTATTGATAAGTTTTTAAATCTCCCCAAGTGTGTGGAAGTAAATGCGGATGAAAAGGGTTAATGCGGATGAGCAATAGCCAATGGGTAGGTCAATGCGGATGAAGCCAATGCGGATGAGCATTGGCTAAGTGCAGGAAACGCGGATGAGCGTTTGACTATGTATGGAAATGCGGATGAGCATTTGACTAAGTATGGAAATGCGGATGAGCAAAGTAAGTCAATGCGGATGAAGCGAGTCAATGCGGATGGAGCATTTGACTAAGTATGGAAATGCGGATGAGCAAAGTAAGTCAATGCGGATGAAGTGAGTCAATGCGGATGAACCATTTGACTAAGTATGGAAATGTGGATGAGTTAGGCTAATGCGGATGACAAATGCGGATGAAGTAAAGTAAATGCGGATGAAGTAAATCCAATGCGGATGAATAATAAGGCAAATGCGATGAAGTAAAGTAAATGCGGATGAAGTAAATCCAATGCGGATGAACAATAAGGCAAATGCGGATGGACTATAGCAAATGCGGATGACTATAGGAAATGCAGATGAACACTTAGAAAAATTCTGACTTTTTGGGGAAAAAGAGGTAATGTAGGCTTTGACCTAGGAGATTCCCGAGGGTTATGAATGTTGACTTATGGGGTCATATATGGTATGATGGGAATGGAATGATGTGTGCTTGATGCTTATGATGATGATGATGATCTTGCATGGCTATGCATGATGTATGTTATGTATGTATGATGCCCTGCATGATGATGTATGAATGATATGTTTTTGTTCCCTGTGATGATGTATGTTTATCTTTCCCATGACTTTACGTGTTATGAATGAATGAATGAATGATGTATTATGTAACGTAAAGTGAAAGATAATGAAAGAGGAACATGATGATGAATGCATGCATTAATGAATGAATGTAAGAAAGCCTTGCAAGCAAATGTATGGAGTTCACACCCAATGAAGGGTGTTAGCTCAACTGTGTGTGGGTTAGCTACCCTGAAGGATGCACACTAGGGTCTAATCCTTGTGATTGACCATACGTATGGGATCCTTGACGCTTGCCCTAGGTACTGGAGTCAGCTTCGTGCACAATGTTCGAGGTCTATGGGAGACCTCAGGCCTGATTACCCGCTTCGTGCATAATGTTTAGGGTATAGCATATGGCATTGATCCAGAATGTAAGAGAAAAGATAAATGGTGAATGTACTTGCCCTAGGTACTGGAGTCAGCTTCGTGCAAAATGTTCAAGGTCTATGAGAGACCTCAGGCCCAGTTACCCGCTTCGTGCACAATGTTCGGGGTAATGTACATGTCACCAGAAGTAATGATGAATGAATGAAAGATTGACGAAGATAATAATGATATTATCTGTATGTACGCACGATGTATGATCATGAACGAATGTAAAGTATAATATGATTTTAAAAGAAAGCATGGTTTTATGAAAGATAAGTATGTTTTGCCATAAAACTAGAACTCACTCAGCAACATTGACTTTTATGCATTTTCCAGTTGGCAGGTGAGCATTGCTGAGGATGGCACGAGGTGGCTGCTCAGCTCTTTTGGATGGCATCCATTTATTTAAGGCTTTTGTGATGTAATACAACAATGTAATTTTGTAACCGACAAACGATGCATTATTTTGCGAAAGTTTTTATGATGAAATGAAATGCCGTTTGTTTTATGCTTTCGCTGCAATGTTTGGTGATTAAATGTAAAGTATATGTTTTATGTGCGATGAATTACCAGCTGTAGGTGTCCCGGGAACGAGGCCTTACATCACATATGTTTTCTATTCAATTTAATTATCCTGTCATACTTGAAAGCTTTCCACGTGTCATATACTTTTCAATTCAGTTTAAATATCCTGTGACTTTGTTCATCGTTTATATAAATGCTTTGTTTTTAATGGTTAATTGATTAAATTATTATTGTTTTGTTTCGAATATAGCACACATAATAAGATTTGCTAGAACTCATATGTACTTATAAATTCACCATTATGTTGCGCACCCATAATCGTCAATTTCCCTTACACAATCATTCTAGAGTCCTCTCATTAAATGTCTTAATCCTTGTATCTCAATGTGTTCATTGTGTTTTATTTGTTCTTATGTGTTTTTATTCTCGTGTAAATACTCCTATAGTATTCAGGCAAATCTATAGTCTAGTTAAACCAAGCCCAAGTCTTAAGCACTTAGTTACTCATATAGTTTCTAGTCAGCCTTATAATCTAGCCTGGCAAGGCATTAGGTTTAGCTATAGTTCAACAAACGAGGTATAAAGCTATAGTGAGCAGCAAATCAAGTGAAAGGCAATATATAGCCAAATAGAGTATCAACACAACAATATTACTCCTTTGTGTGCATTAATATATCAAGTTAGGTTCACAATCAGAGTTATGCATACCTAAGTAAAGTGTCACTGTTAGGTAAAATCCTTAACAATATTCTCTTAACGTTTCACTTAACAAAGCTGGACATACCTAATGTATCGTTAATAATTCAAGATACCTAGAAATATATTTTATGTTTAATACCACTTGGGAACTCTTGAACATGATTAACAAAGATTTCATCACAAATTATGAAGATAGGATGGAGTTTGGGGGGGGGGGCGATCTAGGGTTTTCGGCGAATTAGGGTTTTCGGCCAATTCTTGATCGATTTTTCCTTTGTTGCTTGCTTTCTTGACCCATTTTTGATTCTTATGTAACAATCCTGTCATTGAGTTGTTTTTTTACCCATGAAATCTACTTGATACGAGCATTGTTAGCGGGAAGAGGGGCTGATTAGGAAGGGTTTGCATGCGATTTACTATTGCATGCGATTAGGGTTTTGTTTCTGTTTTGATTTCTTGGTCTCATTTAACTTTCTTGATCCTGATTGCTTAGTCAGTCTGTTATTGGACGCAACTATCTGTGATAGTTTAGCTAGATCTTTACGAATCCAATTAACCTTTTAAGGGTCTTGGTTGTATTGAGTTCACGGGGGTTTTCAAGTTTGTGAAGTATTACGAATTAGGGTTTCTGGTTTGCTGATAATGGTGAATTTGATGCCGACAAAATCGAATTCAACTTCTTCCTTAGCTTCCAAAGTTCTGAATATTGATGGATTGACCATGCCCAAGAAAAGTAACTTAAAGCATTCTTCTAATTTGAAGCCTCCAAACATCGTTAATGTATGCATGCATCAAAATTCAGTGGCCGGTTCTTTAAACAACCAGTCAAAGAACATAGCTGAAGTGGAAGCTACAACTAATGTGGATCCTGAAGTTGTTCAAACTACCAAAGTTGGACGGGTTAATGTGGAGAGTGAGGGCTCTTACGCCTTGGTTGTGAAAACTGAGTCTCATGAAAAGAGGGTAGGTGTCTCTAAAGTTGTGAATTTCCGGTTCATTAAAAATAATGAGAGCCATGAGGGGGTTGATGTGGTTCTTCCGAAGGAGTCTGTGCGTGTAATCCTGGACCATTTTGCTAATACCATTTATGGGTATTTCTTAGATCATCGAGAGGCGTTCCTGGTGGTTGAATGCTATGTGAAGACACACTGGAGCCAGTATGGGCTGCAGAAACTTATGATGAACTCCAATGGCTATTTCTTCTTTAAATTTGCGGATTAGAAAGGATTGAAGGAGGTATTAGATAAGGGTCTGTGGATAGTCAAGTCACAACCGTTATTTCTTAATCTTTGGACACTAACGACTATTTTAAAGAAGAAGGAGGTTACAATGGTTCCAGTTTGGGTAAAAATTCATGATGTTCCAATTGCTGCTTACACGGATGATGGTCTTAGTTTAATTGCATCATCTATTGGTCAACCAAAAGATCTTGATGCATATACAACTAAGACGTGTACTCAAGCGTGGGGAAGGAGTAGCTACGCTCGTGCGTTGATTGAAATTTCAGCTGACCGTGAGATAAAAGAGACTATTACAATGGGCATTCCAAACTTGGAGGAGGACGGGTTTGTTAAGATAGTATGGATGTGGAGTACGAATGGTTACCATCCAAATGTGTTCATTTGCAGGTGTTTGGTCATAATTCTGCTGATTGTCCTAAGCAAATTAAAGCAATCTCAAAGCCCAATCAGGTAGATAACAAGGAAGTGGATGGTGATGGTTTCGTGGAAGTGAGGAACAAAAAAAAGAAAATGATTCCCAAGCAGAATTTTGTCTACCGTCCCAAGTTACAATCTGCCTCCCAACCGAAACCCAATGTGAAGACAGATGATATGCCTTTAACAAGTAATTCTTTTGATGCCTTAGATCATGATTATTCTACAAGGAATACAACTTCAACTACGGAAAGGGAGGAAGATGAAGTTTTGGATGATCCAACTAAAATAGTGACTTTTGTTACGGGCGGGTTACACAAACAAGATACTAAAAAACGGGCAAGCACTCCTTCTGGATTGGTTATCAATGGTTAGTCTAGCATGTTGGAACATACGAGGATTGAACTGTCCTCTTAAATAGATGGAGGTTCGACAAGTGGTACATGATAGTAAATTAAGTTTATGTGTTATTCTTGAGTCGCACGTTGATATTTCTCGGTTGATTTCTGTTTGTAAGAAAGTATTTAAACAATGGGACTGGTCATCTAATGGGCATGTATGTATTAAGGGAACGAGAATCATTCCTTGATGGGACCTAGCTGTGTTGGATGTGATGGTCATTGACCAATCGGATCAAGTGATGCACTTGCATGTCTTATCGAAAGTGGATAAAAAGGTTTTCTTCTGCTCTATTATTTATGCTAATAATTAATATATCTCTAGGCGTCATTTGTGGAATAGCTTGCGATACCATAAATGGCTTGTTAAAGATAATTTGTGGGTTCTTATGGGGGGGGATTTTAATACTATACTTAATCTGGATGATCATCTTATGGGACCATCAAGGGTTGATATTAGTATGAGGGAGTTTAGGGAATGTGTGGAGGAGATTGAAGTTACTGATGTGAATGCTTCGGGTTGTCATTTTACGTGGAACCAGAAGCCGAAGACAGGTGTGGGCATTTTTAAAAAACTTGACCGGGTTATGTGCATGAACCGTTCTTAGATAAATTTAGTATGGCGAGTGTTGTTTTACATCCTTATAGGTTGTCTGATCATTGTCCTTGTGTTCTGAAGATTCCTTCTATGAACCGTAACAAGCCAAGGCCTTTAAGATGGCGAATTTCCTACTTGATAAGCCTGAATGTGCTAGTATTGCGGAAGTTGCTTGGAACAAAAGTGTGGCAGGTGTTCCTCAATTTCAAGTTACTAAGAAATTGAAAGCCCTCAAAACACCTTTTAGGTCTCTTTTGTTCAAACAAGGTAACTTGCAAACCAAGGTGTCTAAATATAGAGCAGAATTGGATCAGGTGCAGATCCAAATTGATAAGGATCCGTATGATTCTTCTTTAAGAAGATGTGAGCAGGTCCTTCTTAAATCATTTCATGATGCAGCCTTAGATGAAGAAAGATTCATTAAGAAAAAATCTAAGGTGCAATGTCTTGATGAAGGTGACTCAAATACCCGTTATTTTCATTCAATTCTTAAAGCTAAGCATAATCGGAGTAGAGTCGACGCTATTCGGGATGTTAATGGAGTCATGTATGAAGGTGGGGATGTGGAGAAAGTGTTTGTCAAATTTTATGAGGATTTTTTGGGCCGTGAAGGTGATACCACATTGTCAACGCCTCATGGTCTTTTTGTTCATAAGGTTAACTCTTCTCAAGTGGATCATATGACTAGAAGTGTGTCTTGAGAGGAGGTTAAACAAGCTATGTTTTCTATTGGTGACAATAAGGCTCCAGGTCCTGATGGGTTTAGTTCTGCTTTCTTCAAGAAGTTCTTGACAGTTGTTGGTGGTGATGTGGTTCTAGCTATTAAGGATTTTTTCTCTAAACAGAAGTTACTGAAGGAGTGGAACCATACTATTATTGCTCTGGTTCCTAAGGTGGAAACTCCCATGGTGGTTACGGATTATCGTCCCATATCTTGCTGTAATGTGTTGTTCAAGTGTATTACTAAAATTTTGTCCAACCGTATTAAGGGTGTGCTGAATAACATCATTAGTATTAATCAGTCGGCTTTTATTCTGGGAAGAAGAATTTTAGACAATATTCTTTTAACGCAGGATTTAATGCATAATTATCATAGGAATGTGGGTCCTCCGCGATGTGCTTTTAAAATTGATATTCAGAAAGCATATGACATGGTAAGTTGGGATTTATTAAGGAGGATTCTTATTGGTTTTGGAATGGATCATGCTTTTCGGTTTGTGTAAATGGTAATATATGTGGGTATTTTCAAGGAAAGCGTGGGTTAAGACAAGGTGATCCTTTGTCGCCTTGCCTTTTTACTCTCGTTATGGAGGTTCTTATGATGTTACTATATAAAGCTACCAGGATTGACACCCGGTTCAGATTCCACAACAAGTGTGACAAACAACGCCTTGTTAACTTGTGTTTTGCGGATGATTTGTTTATGTTTGCAAGAGGTGATTTACATTCAGCTGTGTGCATTATGGAGGCTTTAAAGATGTTTGAAAATATGTCTGGTCTTGTTCCAACTGTCCAGAAGAGCATCGTGTATTTTTGTAATGTCCGGGATAATGCGAAATTAGCAATTCGTGAGGTTATGCCATTTAGGGAAGGTACTTTACCTGTGAAGTACTTAGGTGTCCCTCTTACTCATCTCGATTACTTTATAAATATTGTAAGATCCTGCTTGACAGAATAGAGAGTAGAATTCTTGATTGGAGAAACAAATGCTTATCGTTTGTTGGGAGGTGTTAATTAATTCTCTCGGTTCTATCAGCTTTACATGTATATTGGTCCTCAGTTTTAGTTCTTCCCAAACGGATCATAAAAGAGTTAGAAGCTAAGATGAATGTTTTCCTTTGGTGTCAAGCCCAATGCAAATTGGTAAAGCTAAAGCTTCTTGGAAGAATATGTGCAAACCAAAATATGAGGGTGGGCTGGGTTTTAGAAGGGTTGAGGAGAGTAATAAAGCCTTAATGACATTTCAGGTTTGGAGCATTCTTTCTCATCGTGACTCCTTGTGGGTAGATTAGGTGTGGAAGTATCATCTAAAAGAACGTAATTTTTGGACTATTAAAGTTCCATCCAATTGTGCTTGGAGTTAGAGGAAGATATTGATGTTACGTCCATGTATTCGAAAGTTTTTTTGGTCTAGTATTGGTAATGGGATGGAGACTTCATTATTGTATGATAATTGGTGTTCTTTGAGCACATTGACTGATGTTTTATCGAATCGTGACGTTTCAACGGCTTGACTTAGCTTAAACTCTAGGGTGGCGGATGTGTACTCAAATGGTAACTGGAATTGGCCTATGGAATGGGTTGCTAAGAATCCGGATTTACTTAATGTGCAGCTCACTCTTGACGTAAACCGGTTGGATGTTATCCGATGGAAGGATGGCAATATTGTCTCGGATTTCTCAACAACATGTGTTTGGCAATCGATCAGGGCTCGTGGAGTGGAAGTTCAATGGCATAATAGTGTATGGTTCTCTCATTATATCCCTCGTCATGCATTTTTACAATGGCTAATTATGTAGGGTAAATTGTTAACTCAAGATAAGATTCTTAAATGGCCTCCATCTCGAAGAAAATCCATGAATGTTATGGCTTGCCCGCTTTGTTTAGGATATTTTGATTCTCATTCCCATTAATTTTTTATGTGCAAATATTCGACTATTGCATGGAATGCTGTCAAGACCAAAATAGGAATGCATCGAGCTAATCAGAATTGGTTGGATATTATGGCTTGGGTTACTGCTAAAGGTAATTTGAGGAGGCTTATGGATTTGTTAGGCCGTATAGCAGTTGCGGCTACAGCGTATATGATTTGGCAGGAGAGAAACAATAGACTATTTCAAAACAATGCACGGCCTCCTGATTTATTGCTTGACATTATTTTGGATACTATACGGTGTCGCCTTATGAAGTTGAAGGTTCGCAAAACAGTGGGGGTTATAAGGATTCTTAAGGATTAGAAGACTGAAGATATTGATACAACCTAATTTCTTATCTATGTAGGATGATTATTTTAGTAATCGTGTTTCTATGTAATGTCATCTTTTGGTTTCACATAAATGGGGTATGCCCTATTTATGAACTAGCATAGAATTCTTTTATGCTACTTGTGTGTATTTGGTTTTGTTGATATATACAAATCACTGGGGTAACCCTTTACCAAAAAAGACATACCTAATGTATCGTATCAAGTCATAACCTGGATGTTCTTAAAAATTTTCAAGCAATAAGTGTTGGTTTCTTACGTGTCTCAATTTCGAACCTAAAAAGTTCACATGTTTTTAATGTCCAAAGAGTTAATGCTTAAGGTTATAGTTTAGGTAAAACCTAATTCTTTATAACCAATGGCTTTGATACCAACCTATCACACCCCCACTTTCAGCACATAGCAAAAGCAATGGGAGTGCGACTAACTGAATATCAAGAAGAACATTGTTTACAAGAGAATAATAAAACTTTATTACATCGAATATATTCTTAAATGCTTTGTAACTTAGGCTTCTAGAACTTGTTACTACTGTTACGTGAGGTTATTCAAAATCTGTACTAGCCAAGTTATCTGTGGTTTCCTGTTCCTGAAAAGCATACTAAAAATGTCAACTAAAAATCATTGGTGAGTATGTAGGTTTAATGAAAACAAAGTTTAACACATTTAGTCCCTTATTATCTCTAACCAAATGATACCTGATATTGATGTGTTTTGTCCTTGAGTGTTGCACAGGATTCTCTGTGATAGAGATGACACTATTGTTATTTATATGAATGGGAGTCTCCTTGAAATTGAATCCATAATCTAGCATATGATTCTGAATCCAAAGCACTTGACCACAGCAGCTTGCAGCAGTAATGTATTCAGCTTCAGCAGTTGTTATTGATACACAGGATTTCTTCTTGCATTGCCACAAGACAACCCTACCTCCAAGGAAGTTACATCCCTCCAAGGAAGTCATATTGGATCCACTATAGTCACTATCTGTATATGCATACCGATTAAAGTTAGAATTCTTTGGATACGAAAGGCCAAGTGTTGGTGCACCTTTTAGATATCTTAGAATTCTCTTGACAATGATTAGGTGTGATATCTTGGGGTTTGCTTAATAACTTGCACAAACACATATGGCAAACATCATATTAGGCATGCTAGCTGTGAGGTACATCAGAGACCGAATCATAGCCCTGTAAAGGTGTTCATCCACACACTCCCCCTCAAGGTCAGGCCCAAGGGAGTGGTTTCTTGCTATGGGGATCTTAGCAACCTTATAGTTAGTCATGTTGCATCTTTTGAGTATGTCCTGAACATACTTTGATTGACTTATGAAGAGGGCATCTTCAACTTGCTTCACTTGAATTCCTAGAAAGAAATTGAGTTCCACCATGGCACACATTTCAAATCTATACTTCATTAGCTTCTCAAAGTATTTGTAGAGATTTGGATTAGTTGAACCAAAGATGATGTCATCTATATATACTTGAACTAGCATTAAGTCATTCCCTGTTCCTTTGATAAAGAGAGTTCCACCTATAGTACCTATTTTGTATCCATACTAACAGAGATACTGAGATAGTCTCATATCACTTTCTTGGTGCTTGATGCTTGATGCACCCATAAAGAGCTTTATCAATCCTGTAGACATAATCAAGATGATCAGGATCTGTAAACCCAAGTGGTTGTTTGACATATACCTCTTCATCAATCACTCCATAAAGAAAAGCACACTTGACATCAAGTTGGTAGACTTTGAAGTTCTTAGATGCTGCAAAAGCTAAGAATATCCTAATACCTTCCAGTTTTGCAACATGAGCAAAGATATTTGTGTAGTTAATTCCTTCTTCTTGTGTATACCCTTGAACAACCAATCTGGCCTTGTTTTTGATGACAAGTCATCTATCATCTTTTTTATTCCTATTAACCCATTTGGTTCCTATAGTTGTCATCCCATAAGGAAGAGGACATAGGTTCCAAACCTTTTTCCTTTTGAATTGAAGCAGCTCATCCTACATAGCTTCAACACAACTTCCATCCTTTGGAGCCCCATCAATCTTCTTAGGCTCCATCTGAGATAAGAAACAAACATTTGCATCATGGGTTTGTCCTCTTATTTTTACCATTGTATCAACATCTTAAATGATATTTGTGGTGGGATGAGACTTATGGATCCTTAGCTGAGAAATCACAGCAAGTTGTAAAGACAGATCCAAATTAGAGAAATTTAGATCTGACATTGAGGTTTCTTCCATCACATCAGCACACTTATGAAGTGAAACTTGATACAATGAGTGTGTGACATCATTGATGTTGTCTTCAATGGGATGGTTAACAACATCTAGAAATTCTTGATTACTGTCACCATCACCATTTTCTCCTACATTTGAAACTCCTGCAACTGAATTTTGTGCTTTTAAGTAGGAATTTGAAGGCATTTCAGATGTATCAGCTGAATTTGTTATTTTTGTGCTAACAGGTTCTCCATTTGCAGGGATAGTTACAACTAGAGCTAAAGTAGTGTTGCTTGAAGGTCTTCTTAGCTCAAATCTTGGATCGGGATCACCTGTTGGTAAAATATATGTTGACCCTGAAACATTCTCACAAGATTTATTAAACAGTTTATAATTAAATCAAGATCAAATAGCCAATCAGGACCGGAACCATTTACACCGGGTGTGTGTTCATTGAAGGTCATAATGGTTGATTCATCAACTACTCTGGTTCTGAGACTGTATGTAAGGCCCCGTTCTCGGGATGTTTACAGCTAAATTCTCATCGCACATAAAACATATAATTACTTTTCTTTTACACAAATATCGCAGCGGGAACATTCAAAAATGACATCTCATTTCATTATAAAATCTTTTTCAAAATAATACATCATAATTCAATTACAAAACCCCAGTTGCATTACATCACAAAAGCGTTATAAACATGGATGCCATCCCAAAAGAGCTGAGTAGTGGAAACACATCAGTGACAAAAGCCTCATGCCATCCTCAGCAACTATTACGTGCAACTAGAAACACATCAAAGTCAGCGTTGCTGAGTCAGTTCTAGTATTATAAATAAAACATACCTATCTCTTGTTAAAAACCATACTTTACGTTCATGCGATCATACATCATACATATACAGATAACATCATTATTATCTTCATCATCTATACGTTAACTTTCATTCTTTCATACATTCTTACATTCATTCATTCGTTCATTACTTCCAGTGACATGTCCCCGAACATTGTACACAAAGCGGGTAACTGAGCCTGAGGTCTTTCATAGACCTCAAACATTGTGCACGAAGCTGACTCTAGAACCTAGGGCAAGCGGCAAGGATCCCATTCATATGGTCAATCACAAAGATTGGACCCCAGTGTGCATCCTTCGGGGTAGCTAACCCGCACACCGTTGAGCTAACACCTTCATCGGGTGTGCACCTCCATACATTTGCTTGCAAGCCTTCTTACATTCATTCGTTCATTAATGCATGCATTCATTCATCATGTTCCTCTTTCATTATCTTTCGCTTTACGTTACATAATACTTTTGGTTCATTCATTAACATAACACGTAAAGCCACAGGAAAGATAAACATACATCATAATAAGGAACATATCATACATAGGCATCAACATCATACATGGCAACATCATACATACATAACATGCATAATCATGCAACATCATCACCATCATGCCCAACATGCTCTCCAAGGCCTTAATCGTCATCTTACATACTCTTATGGGAACCTTTACGCCAAAACTTGCATCTGCATTTTCCCCCGAAAGTCAGAAGTTAAACTATACTTCTCCTTGGGTGCAACAGCCCTATTCAGGTGTATGGACACCCTTCAGTCGTATGAGCATCATGCGAATGAACCAATGCGGATGAACACTCATGCAAATGAACACTCATGCGAATGAACACCCAATCGTGCGAATGAACTAATGCGGATGGACCTCATGCGAATGGAACTAATACGGATGAGCACCTATGCGACTGGACCCTCAGTCGCATGACTCCCCATGCGACTGTCCCCAATCGTGTGAATGAACTCCCATTCATGCAAATGGACCCCAATCGCTCTTTATTCGGCCGTATGGCCTCCAGTCGGTCGCCTAGCCCTAGCTAATGCAGAATGCAGTTCATCCCTTACACAATCTGCCATTTTTGACCTCCAAGCTCATCTAAACCCATTCTAAGCCCAAATCGACCATCCTAAACCTTAGGGATGCATACTAAAACACCATTCAAGCACACACAAGCTCACAACAAGGCTCAAACGCATCATACACACACATACACATACACAAACGGGTCAAACATGCACACACTCAAAAACCCAATTTTCAGATGTTTTCTAGCCCCAAATCATTCAAAAACGTTTAAAGGAGGGGTCCTAGAACTCACACAAGCGATCACAACGAGTAGAGCTTTGATTTGACTCAGTTCTCAATGATTTTGGCCACTCGAACCAACCCGAACCAACACTTCTTCCTCTTTTCTTCCTTTCTCTCTTGTCCTTTCTTTTCTTGGCTGAAATGTGAGTGTGTGGGGAGAGTATGGCTGCCCTCTCCCTACACATATCACCACCTTTCCACTTTCCCTCGTTGGTGAGTTTGGTCCCTCGTCTTTGGACTTTATTTCTTTTCTTTCTTCGTCGACCTCAAAATAGATAAATAACCGGGTGTTACAAGTCCACCCCCCTTAAATAGGTTTCATCCCCGAAACCTGTTATTCCTCGAACAATCGTGGGTAATGATGTCTTATTTCTTCCTCAGTCTCCCACGTTGACTCAGATCCCTTCCTGTGCTTCCATTGTACACGCATAAGAGGAACCACTTTATTTGTCAGCCTCTTCTCTTTTCGATCTATGATTGCCACTGGTTGCTCCACATAATTGAGTCGTTCGTTTACTTCAATATCCTCCAATGGAACAATCATGTCTTCATTAGCTAAGCACTTTCTCAGATGAGATACATGGAAAGTCGGGTGAATTCCACTTAACTCTTCTGGTAACTCTAGTCTATAGGCCACCTCTCCTACCCGAGCGATGATTAAAAAAGGGCCTATGTATCTCGGGCTCAACTTGCCCCGCTTTCAGAAACAAATAATACCCTTCCAAGGTGAGACCTTCAACATAACCTGGTCACCCACCTGGAACTCAATCGGTCTGCATCGTTTATCAGCATACAACTTCTGTCTATCTTTGGCTGCCTTCATAAAGGCCTTGATCTTTTCAAGCTTCTCAGTCGTAGCCTTGATTACCTCGACGCTCCCTAGTTCTTTCTGACCAATATCACCCCAACAGACGGGTGTTCTGCATCTTCTACCGTATAGCATCTTATAATGTGGCATACCAATGCTAGCATGATAGCTGTTGTTGTATGAGAATTCGGCTAACGGTAAGTGGTCACCCCGACTTCCCTCAAAATCAATCACACATGCTTGAAGCATGTCCTCTAATGTCTGATGGTCCTTTCTGACTGACCATCAGTTTGGGGAAGATAAACCGTGCTAATATGTAACCTTGTCCCCATAGCATCATGGAATTTCTTCCAAAATTTAGATGTAAACCGGGTGTCATGATCAGACACAATGGACACCGGCACACCATGACGAGTTATGATCTCCTTGATGAATATATCAGCCAACCTCTCAGATGAATATGTCTCGCGGATCGGTAGGAAGTGAGCACTCTTCGTCAGATGGTCCACAATCACCCATATGGCATCGTACCCTTTCGGAGTACATAGCAGCTTCTTAATGAAATCCATGGTGATGTGCTCCCACTTCCATTCCGGTATATCCAAAGTTTGGATCTTTCCATACAACTTCTGATGTTCGGCCTTCACCTGTAAGCAAGTAAGGCATTTACTCACAAACTCCACTACATCACGCTTCATACCCGGCCACCAATAATCTTTCTTCATATCTTGGTACATTTTCGTGGCACCTGGATGAATGGAGTATCGCGTCTTGTGAGCTTCATCCATTATCCTCATGCGTAGATCCCCAAAACAAGGAATTCACACTCATCCAAATCGGGTTTTAACACCAAGTATGTTTTCACCCAATTCTGCGACCAGACCTCTTATTCTTTCAGAGTTAAGATGTTCTTCTTTCAATGCCTCATCTTGGAACTCTTTAACTTGCTTTATCACGTATGAGGTCATGATCAACTAATAGGCTTTCACCCGAGTCGGCTCGGGTCGGCTAATGGCGTCTGCCACCACATTGGCCTTGCACGGATGGTAGTGGATCTCGCAATCATAATATTTTATGAGCTCCAACCACCTTCTCTGCCTCATGTTCAGTTTTTTTTGCTCGAAGAAGTACTTCAAGCTCTTGTGGTTGGTGAAAATGGTGCACTTCATCCCATAAAGATAGTGCTTTCAAATCTTTAACGCAAAGACCACGACTGCTAGCTCCAAGTCATGAGTAGGATAATTGATCTCATGAACCTTCAATTGTCGGGATGCATAGGCTATAACCTTTCCTCTCTGCATTAACACACACCCTAACCCCGAATAGGAAGGATCAGAATAAACCACCAGGTCTTCACTTCCATCGGGTAATGATAGAACAGGAGCTTGAGTCAATCTTGCCTTCAATTCTTCAAACGCCTTCTCTTGAGCTTGACCCCATACAAATTTCACATCTTTTCAGGTCAACTTGGTTAGTGGAGAAGCAATCTTGGAAAAGTCTTGGATAAACCTTCTATAGTAGCCCGCCAAACCCAAGAAGCTACAAATCTCAGATGGCGTCTTAGGAGACTTCCATTGCATCACCGCCTCCACCTTAGCCGGGTCCACCATAATCCCGTCAGGATTTACCACATGACCCAAGAACTGAACTTCGTGCAACCAGAACGCGCACTTGGAGAACTTGGCGTACAACTTCTCATTTCTCAATGTCTTCAAAACCTCCCGAATGTGGCCGGCATGCTCATTCTCGCTCTTTGACTAAATCAGGATATGATATAAACACAATCACTAATTTATCCAACATCGGCCGACACACTCAATTCATCAAATCCATAAAAGCAGCTGGCGCATTGGTCAAACCAAAAGACATCATGAGGAACTAATAGTGACCATACCGCATGCGGAAAGCTATTTTAGGAATATCTTGCTCCTTCACCTTCTACTGATGGTAACTAGATCGAAGATCTATCCTTGAAAACCAACTGGCACCCTAAAGCTAATCGAACAAATCATCTATTCTCGGTAAGGGGTATTGGTTCTTCACTGTCAGCTTGTTCAACTCATGGTAGTCAATGCACATCCTCATGCTACCGTCCTTCTTCTTCACAAACAGGACCGGAGCACCCCAAGGAGAGATACTTGGTCTGATAAACCCCTTATCCAGCAGCTCTTGCAACTGCTCCATCAACTCCTTCATCTCAGTCGGAGCCAACCGATATGGTGCCTTGGCAACAGGTTGGGCACCCGGTATCAGATCAATCTAAAACTCAATCTCTTTGTCAGTTGGCACTCCTGATAAGTCCTCTGGGAGCACGTCTGGGAAATCACACACAAGTGGTACATTAGACAGTTGTGGTGTTGGCGTATCTACATCCTTTACTTAGGCCAAGTAGGCACTACCTCCACGCCTCATACACCTTCCTGCCACTGCCAACGATATCACCTTCGGAATCGTAGTAACCCAATCACCATAAACCGTCACTGAACTACCGTCAGGCGTTGTCAAACGAATCATCTTCTTGCGACACATAATGTTCGCCTCGGAGTCCGCCAACCAATCCATCCCAAGAACCAAATCAAAACCACCTAAGGTCATCACGAACTGTCTAACAGAAAACTTATGACCTTCTAGCTCCACATCACAGTTCTCTATCATCTCAGAGATCTTGGTAGACTTACCTATGGCAGTTTCTACATCGAAGAGCGCATCAACACATCTACTACTAACAGGTAGCTTAGCACAGAAAGCAGCAGAAATAAAAATTTTACTGGCACCCGAATCAAATAACACAGAAGCTAAAGTTTGGTTTACTAATAACGTACCGGACACAACATCAGGGTCTATCCTAGCTTCTTCCTGTGTCATAGTGAATGTTCTAGCGCTCACCCTTGGTCCTTCACTCCCCGTCTTCTTCGCCCCGGAACCCTCAGCCCTTGGCTTCTTATAATCTTTACCCATATGACCACTTTCTCCACAGTTAAAACAACTCACACCCCTGCAATCTCTAGCCATATGACCAGGCTTCCCACATTTGAAACAAACATTCAACCCCCATCTACACTCGCCACCATGCTCCTTCCCACACTTGCCACACTTTTTCGATCCCATATCCGTTGTGACTACACGACGGTCGTCCACCCATGCCTTCTTGTTACTCGTCGAGGCACCACCCCGACCAAACCTCTTCCCATTCCAACTTCTATCACCTCCACCCTTCTGTCTACCTTCAGCCACCACCACCATAGTCCTCTCATCATACAATCTTCCTACTAAATCCACCGCTGACCTAAACGTGCTTGGTCGGGTGGCGATCATGTGCCTGCAAATGTCCGCTGGAAAACCCTGGATGTACCTTTTAATCTTCCGTGATAGAGGCGTCACTTGATTCGGCACCAGACGTGCCATTTCATTAAACTTTATGGTGTACTCTTGGTGTGTCATCGTTCCCGCCTCCAACTGCAAGAACTCTGTCTCAACCTTATCCATTTCTCTGTGAGGACAGAACTCCTCAATCACCAACTTCTTTAGTTCAGACCATCTCATTCTTCTAATAGCCGTACTACCCTCGGCTTGGACTATATTGTCCCACCAGCACAAAGCCGAGTCTACAAATGAATGGGTAGCAAACTTCACCTTCTGGTCTATCAAGAACGGCCTCCATTTCCCTCACCCACCGGTGAGCAGCAGCAGTGCCATTTCCATCAAAAGTTGGGGGCTTGCATCTCATAAACACCCCGTAGTTATAGCCTCGTGCCGCCTCCTGCATAGGCTCTTCTTCTTCCTCCTCTTCTTCATCATCCGAGAGAACCGTTTCAGGCTCCAGTTGCTCTTGTCCTCCTGAGGACCTGTTCCTCTCCTTTCTTCCCCTTCCCGTACTGCCTTAATCACTTCGGTCACCACAGATGGTAAGATTGTCTGCATGACCTGATGAACTTCTTCCACAATAGCCTCCTTTACTGAGGCTCTTAGATTTTACAGCTCAGTTTATGTCAAATATAGTAAGTCCCTAATTACAGTGGCCAGTTGTGATTAGCTACTTACTTTACTCTTCACACCCCGAGCATTACCTATCCTGACTACATTAGTATTTAAATCTACATACAACACATAAACCACATAAGATGCGCACATAATGCCGGTTAACTTTACTCAGATTGGCACCTCATTCTCTTTTCGTCCCATTCTCAGTAAAAGTTAAGGTTTATTTTGAAAATTTACCTATTTCACTTATACTTTGGCTCTGATACCAACTTGTAAGGCCCCGTTCCCGGGATGCTTACAGCTGGATCCTCATTGCACATAAAACATATAATTACTTTTCTTTTACACAAATATCACAATAGAAACATTCAAAATGACATCTTGTTTTATTATAAAAACTTTGCAAAATAATACATCATAATTCAATTACAAAACCCCAGTTGCATTACATCACAAAAGCATTATAAACATGGATGCCAGCCCAAAAGAGCTGAGTAGCCACCTCGTGCCATCCTCAGCAACTATTACCTGCCAACTGGAAACACATCAAAGTCAGTGTTGCTGAGTGAGTTCTAGTATTATAAATAAAACATACTTATCTCTTGTTAAAAACCATATTTTACGTTCATGCGATCATAGATCATACATATACAAATAACATCATTATTATCTTCATCATCTATATGTTAACTTTCATTCATTCATACATTCTTACTTTCATTCGTTCGTTCATTACTTCCAGTGACATGTACATTACCCCGAACATTATGCATGAAGCGGGTAACTGGGCCTGAGGTCTTTCATAAACCTCGAACATTGGGCACGGAGCTGACTCCAGTACCTAGGGCAAGTACATTCACCATTTATCTTTTCTCTTCCATTCCGGATCAATGCCATATGCTATACCCCGAACATTGTGCATGAAACAGGTAACTAAACCTGAAGTCTTTCATAGACCTCGAACATTGTGCATGAAGCTGACTCTAGCACCTAGGGCAAGCGGCAAGGATCCCATCCATATGGTCAATGACAAAGATTGGACCCCAATGTGCATCCTTCAGGGTAGCTAACCCGCACACCGTTGAGCTAACACCTTCATCAGGTGTGCACCTCCATACATTTGCTTGCAAGCCTTCTTACATTCATTCGTTCATTAATGAATGCATTCATTCATCATGTTCCTTTTTCATTATCTTTTGCTTTACATTACATAATACTCTAGCAAACTTCAATTCCTTGCTATAGTAGACACCTACAAACTCACCAGTTGGAAAGATGAGAGTACCCTCCTTCTCTCGATAGGGTAGAAAGGGCTTCTTGCGGTTCATTTTATTAACATAACACGTAAAGCCACAGGAAAGATAAACATACATCATAATAAGGAACATATCATACACAGGCATCAATATCATACAAGGCAACATCATACATACATAACATGCATAATCATGCAACATCATCGTTACCATGCCCAACATGCTCTCTAAGGCCTCAATCATCATCTTACATACTCTTATGGGAACCTTTACGTCAAAACTTACATTTGCACGTTCCCCCGAAAGTCAAAAGTTAAACTATACGTCTCCTCGGGTGCAACAACCCTATTCAGGCGTATGGACACCCTTCAGTCGCATGGCCTCCATGCGACTGAGCATCATGCGAATGAACCAATGCGGATGAACACTCATGCGAATGAACACCCAATCGTGCGAATGAACTAATACGGATGGACCTCATGCGAATGGAACTAATGCGGATGAGCACCTATGCGACTGGACCCTCAGTCGCATGACTCCCCATGCGACTAGCCCCAATCATGCAAATGAACTCCCATTCGTGCGAATGGACCCCAATCGCTCTTCATTAAGCCGTATGGCCTCCAGTCGGTCGCCTAGCCCTAGCTGATGCAGAATGCAGTTCATCCCGAACACAATCTGCCATTTTCGACCTCCAAGCTCGTCTAAACCCATTTTAAGCCCAAATCGACCATCGTAAACCTTATGGATGCATAGCATAACACCATTCAAGTGCGTGTTCTAGTTGTGTTTATTGATGATATCTTGATTTTTTCCAAGAGTGAGGAGGAGCATGCCGGTCACATTCGGGAGGTGTTGGAGACGTTGAGAAGGAGAAACTGTATGCTAAATTCTCCAACTGCGGGTTCTGGTTGCACGAAGTTCAGTTTTTGGGTCATGTAGTGAATCCCAAGGGGATTAAGGTGGATCCAGCAAAGGTGGAGGCAGTGATGCAATGTAAGTCTCCAAAGATGCCATCCGAGATTCGTAGTTTCTTGGGTTTGGCACGCTACTACAGGGGATTCATTCAAGACTTCTCTAAGATCGCTTCTCCACTGACCAAGTTGACCCGAAAGATGTAAAGTTCGTATGCGGTCAAGCTCAAGAGAATGCGTTCGAGGAATTAAAGGCGAGGTTGACTCAAGCTCCTGTTCTGTCATTACCTGATGGAAGTGAAAATCTGGTGGTTTATTCTGATGCTTCCTACTTGGGGTTGGGGTGTGTGTTAATACAGAGAGGAAAGGTTATAGCCTACGCATCCCAAGAGTTGAAGGTTCATGAGGTCAATTATCCTACTCATGATTTGGAGCTAGCAGCTGTGGTCTTCGAGTTAGAGATGTGGAGGCACTACCTATACGGTACAAAGTGCACTATATTCACCGACCACAAGAGCTTGAAGTACTTCTTTGAGCAGAAGGACCTGAACATGAGGCAGAGACGATGGTTGGAGCTCATAAAAGATTGTGATTGCATGATCCATTTCCATCCGGGCAAAGCCAACGTGGTGGCAGATGCCTTTAGCCGAAAAGAGAGACCGAGCTGATTCGGGTGAAAGCTTACCAGTTGATCATGACCTTTGATGTGATGAAGCAAGTCAAGGAGTTTCAAGATGAGGCATTGAAAGAAGATCATCTTAACACTGAAAGAATGAGAGGTCTAGTTGTGGAATTGGGTGAAAACACACTTGATGTTAGAACCCAATTTGGACGAATGTGGATTCCTCGTTATGGGGATCTACGCGTGAAGATTATGGATGAAGCTCATAAGAGTCCATTCTCTATCCATCCCGGTGCTACGAAGATGTACCAAGACATGAAGAAAGACTATTGGTGGCCAGGTATGAAGCGTGATCTGGTGGAGTATGTGAGTAAATGCCTTACTTGTTTACAAGTGAAGGCCGAGCACCAAAAGCCATATGAGAAGATCCAACCTTTGGATATACTAGAGTGGAAGTGGGAGAACATATCACCATGGACTTTATTACAAAGCTACTACGCGAGGGTATGATGCTATATGGGTGATAGTTGATCGTTTGACGAAGAGTGCTCACTTTCTACTGAGTTATGAGACATATTTATCCGAGAGGTTGGCGGATCTTTTCATCAAGGAGATCGTAACTCGTCATGGTGTGCTGGTGTCTATTGTGTCTGATCGTGACACCCGGTTTACATCAAAATTTTGGAAGAAATTCCACGATGCAATGGGGACAAGGTTGCATATTAGCACGACTTATCATCCTCAGACGGATGGTTAGTTGGAAAGGACCATTCAGACGCTGGAGGATATTCTTCGAGCGTGTGTCATCGATTTTGGAGGAAGTTGGGATGACCACTTACCGTTAGTTGAGTTCTCATATAAAAATAGTTATCACGCCAGCATTGGTATGCCCCCTTATGAGATGCTATATGATAGGAGATACCGAACACCCGTGTGTTGGGGTGATATTGGTCAAAAAGAGTTAGGAAGCTTCAAGGTGATCGAGGCTACGACTAAGAAGTTAGAAAAGATCAAGCCTTCATGAAGGCAACCAAAGATAGACAAAAGTGTATGCTGATAAGCGATGTAGACCGATTGAGTTCTAAGTGGGTGACAGGGTTATGTTGAAAGTCTCGCCTTGGAAGGGTATCATTTGGTTCAGAAAGCGGGGAAAGTTGAGCCCGACATACACAAGGTCTTTCCGGATCATTGCTAGAGTAAGAGAGTTGCCCTATAGATTGGACTTAAGAGATGAGTTAAGTGGAATTCATCCTACATTCCATGTTTCTCATCTGAGGAAATGTTTAGCAGATGAGGATATGGTTGTACCACTAGAGGATATCAAGGTAGATGAACGACTCAATTATGTGGAGCAACCAGTGGCGATCATTGATCAAAAATAGAAGAGGCTGAGGAATAAAGTGGTTCCTCTTGTGCATGTACAATGGAAGCATAGGAATGGATCCGAGTCTATGGGAGACTGAAGAAGAGATGAGACAACATTACCCACGTTTGTTCGAGGAATAACAGGTTTCAGGGACAAAACCTATATAAGGGGGGTAGACTTGTAACACCCGGTTATTTTTTTCTAAACTTAGTAAAGAAAGAATAAAATGAAGAAAAAGAAAGAAAAGATATTTTACCCAAGTTGAGGGGTAAAAAGTGTCAAAAGGACAAAAAGTTTTGAAAGTGGGTGTAAAGTGGGCATGGCCGCCCACTCTCTTCTTACACACCCAAATCATCAGGTTTTAGAGAGAGAAAGTAGCAAGGAGCAGCAGAACTCTCGATTTTAGAAAGAAGAACAGGAAAGAATTCGAATTCAAGGTAAGAAATTCATGGTTTTTTAGTGTTCTTAACTGGCCTTGTCTCGGTTGTATGCTTATGTGTGTTGTGTGTGTTCGTTGTATGTTTTTAGTGGGATTCTAGGTGGTTGAACTCAATTTCAAACGAGTTTGGAGGAAGCCATACTCAAGAGCTGTAAAGATGAGTTTTAGAACCCCTCTTTTACATGTTTTAACTGATTTTGGGGCTGGAAATGCATGAATGTATGTTTTTATAAAACTGGGTTTCATAGCCGTATGTATGAATGTGTTTATGATGTTGGTGGGGTTTGATTTTTGGCTATGTTCATGGTTGATGATGTTATGGTTATGTTTCTAAGGCTTAGAATGTATGATTTAAGCTTAGAACATGATAGATGGTGTTTGGGGACTGCATTATGATGATAAGTGTGCCCTAGGCTGCTCATGCGCCCAAACAGTAGTTCATACGCCTAAGTTTAGAAAAATTATTTAATTGTAAAAAATGTGGATGAGCATTGACATATGCGGATGAGAAAGTCAATGCAGATGAGTAAGTTCATGCGAATGAACAAATGCGGATGAGTAAGTCATACGAATGAACAATGCGGATGAGTAAGTCATGCGAATGAACAAATGCGGATGAGTAAGTTCATGCGACTGAACAAATGCGGATGTACAAACTTAATGCGGATGAACAAAGTTAATGCGAATGAACAAATGCGGATGAGTAAGTTCATACGACTAAACAAATGTGGATGAACAAAGTTAATGCGGATGAACAAATGCGGATGAGTAAGTTCATGCGATTGAACAAATGCGGATGAACAAAGTTAATGCAGATACACAAATGCGGATGAACAAAAAGAAATGCGGATGAACAAAAAGAAATGCGGATGAACAAAAAGAAATGCGAATAAACAGAAAGGAAATGCGGATGAACACTTAGAATATTTTCTGACTTTTTGGGGAAAAAGTGAAATGTAGGTTTTGACTTGGGAGATTCCCGGGGGTTCATGTAAGCTAACTTCTGTGGTCATAGATGATGTGATGGGCATTGTATGATGATGTTATGATATATGATTGATGCTTATGCATGATGGTATGTAAGATGTATGTTATGTATGTATGATGCCCTGTATGATGGTGTTGACTGTGTATGTTGAAGTTCCTTTCATTGTATGCTTATTTTCGCATGGCTTTACGTTGAATGTTAATAAATGAAATGAAATGTATTATGTAACGTAATGTGGAAGATAATGAAAAGAGGAACATGATGAAAAGAATGCATGCATTAATGAATGAAGGAAAGTAAAGTAAGTCTTGCAAGCCTTGTACGTGGAAACACACCCAATGAAGGGTGTTAGTTCAACGATGTGTGGGTTAGCTACCCTAGAAGGATGCACATCGGGGTCCGTCTTTATGACCGACCATTTGTATAGAACGCTTACCCTAGATACTGTGGCCAGGCTGTTGTGCGCCATGACGGGGTATCTATGATAGACCTCAGCCTAGTATCAGCTTTATGCATGACGGCAGGTATAGCACATGATAATGGTACACCTGAATTTACCCTAGGTACTATGGCCAGGCTGCTGTGCGCCTTGACGGGGGGTCTATGATAGATCCCGACCTAGTACCAGCTTTATGCATGATGGTAAGGTAAAGTTCATGGTTTTTGATAGAATGAAAAGAAGTAAAGATGAATGTATAAATGAAAGTAAGAAAGCATGAATGAATGGAAGTTAATGAATGAATGATGAAGATAATAATGATATTATCTATGTGTACGTATGATGTGCGATTACATATAAAAGTAAAGAATGGTTTTAATGAATGTAAAGTACGTTTTATTATAAAACTAGAACTCACTCAGCAACGCTGACTTTTTATGCCTTTTCCAGTTGGCAGGTAAGGTTGCTGAGGATGGCACGGGGCGATTACTTGGCTCTTTTGGATGGCATTCTTTTGTATAATGTTTTTACATTGTAATGCGATTGAACGATGTTTCGAATTATTGTATTAACTTTCAAAAGCATTTATAATGAAATGAAAAGTTATTTTAATGTTCCGCTGTGATGTTTTATGACAGTTAAATGTAATTATATGTTTTATGTGCAATAATTGACCAGCTATGACGTCCCAGGAACGGGGCCTTACACAAAGTTTTGAGGAGTGATCAGTGGGGACTTTGTCATGGTTTCAGTTTCCATATCAGCTGTAGTAATAGCTACCGTTTCATATGTTAATTGTTTTGTGTGTGAGAGGGATCTTAAGATGGTGAGATCTAACAATCAAGAGACTGGAATGCTCTAATACCAATTGTAGGACCCTTTAAGAGACTTCTAGTCACTTACAATACAACACACAATAAGGAGAGAAAGTTTAGAACACTTAAAAGATCAAATAGGGAATCGGTAACATAAGATTAACACTTAGAACACTAGCCATTATGAGACAGAACAAGAACAGAAACAACATAAGTGTTTGGTTTTCAAGGATGTGGTATATTTCTCTCAAATTCTTTTACAAGTGTTCAAGCCTTAGATAAGTTATAAAGACTTGAGATACTTATAATACATCCTACAGTTGGCCATACTTTCAGGGCAGTTGGATACATGATCTAGAAAACAACAAAATCATTGTAGAGTCAAAAGGCAGATTGCCTTTTGACTAGTGACTATGACATACCATAGTTCACATCCTAATATATTACAAAAAGGATAAAAGTTCATAAAGTAAAAAGTAAAGGACTCAAGACCTCAATGTACAGTTATCAAAAGCATGGACCTTGTTGGTGAGTCAACAGAGTTGCAGTGGAAAGTGGTTTGGCTTTATGGTAAAGTACATCAAATAAAAACATGTCTTCAATAGTCTTCGCAAGATAATCTATCTTCACTTCTTGGCTTCGGGAGACTTTGTCCTTGAAGCTTCGAAATACTTAACTTTAAGCTTCGAAAGATGTTGGTCTTGACTTTGGAAGATTTTACACTTAGAGTATTTTTTATATAATATGTAAAACTTCCAAAGCATTCTACTTAGCACTTAGTGCATGCATGTAGGATAGACTTTTGGATGTTATTGAATGTTTTGGATGCATTAGCCTTATATACAGAACCTTACACTCTCCTCCTCAATCATCCATTCATCATCAATCGTCTCCACAACCTCAATCACCAGCCAGTGCAAACACCATGCCCATATCTTCAATTCACTCTCAATCACCAATTCATCAACCATCTCCACAACCTCAATCACTAGCCAGTGAAAACACCATGCCCATCTCTCCAATTCACCCTCAATCACAAATTCATCAACAACCTCTAACACCTTAAAATCAATCACCTGAAAGTGTGCATACAAAGCCTATTTCTACTACCTAGTCTCAAAACTCAGTCCATTATAGTGAAACAAAGATAGCATCCCAAGCAAGCACTATTCCATTCATTATTACCCAATCTCAAACACTAGTTCTCTCTAATAACACTGAACTAGTTTCACCAATCATTGATCTTCAACACCAACATCAAGCTCATTTAGAACCAGCATATCTAGCAGCTGAATCTAGCTCAAGTTCTGCAAGTATAGCTCCTGTTGAAGGTGATAAGGCTAAGATTGCTAACAATAATCAAGAAGATGAAGGGGGAAGCGAACTATGTTGATATTATTGCATACAATTAAGATGATATCAATGTGAGTAAGAGTTACCTGGTGGCTAAGTGCAACAAATTGATAATCAAATCTAACAAAAGGTTGGAATGAATAAGGGAGCTAAAGAGGATTATAAGGGAGAAGGAAGAGATGTTGACAAAACAAGAAGCATCAATTAAAAGAGTGAGAGAAGATGTTGTAACTGATCATGAGGTTATAGGTGCTCTGCATGAGATGGTGAACGAATTAGAGGAATTTGTTGAACATGAGATGTGTGAAAGGGAGCAGCTCATGATAGAGGTCAACAAAGCACACAAAATTATCTCTAATCAAGCTATGCATTTGAAAAGAAAAGTTCAAGAGATTGAGAAGCTGAAGTTGAGACTTTGTACTCTTGAATGAAGTACTCATTCAACTAAACAAACAAAAGAATTAGTTGAAGCATCAAAGCTAATCGTACAATATACTAGAAAAATAAAGTATTGGGGTGCATTCAAGAAAGAAGTTATCAAAATTGAAGATTCACCCAAAAGAACAAAAATTATGTCTCCTAAGCACACTCCTTCAGTAGATTTATCTACTATGAATGATAAGTCATATGATGAAGAAGAGAGTGATGATGAGTGGAATGAGCTAACGAAGACGGAATATCCTAATAAGCAATAAGAAAAAGATGATCAATTGATGACTATAGAAGACATCTTGGAAGAAAGGCCAGAATCTGCAATGTTCATGACTCTGATTAACCATGGTTTTCCATATGACATGGTTGAAAGAAGGAGTATGAATTGGATGAAAGATGTACTCAAAGATTTTGAGCTTACAAGATTCATAATCCCCAATTGCAATTATGAAATCTTCACACTTGTTCAGTCAATTCAGAAAACAAAGAAGGAGTTGGGACATTATGATAAAACAGAACTAAGCAAGTACAAGATGGCTTGTTGATTACAAGGTCATAATTACAAATTGCATGAGCTGAAAGGGAGCTTAGTTGGTGACTTGAGAAGGATGATGGAGCATGTCATGATGGTTGAGCTAGAAACTAGAGTGAGATTCAGGACTAAAGCTTCAAATCCTGCTTATAAGCATCAAGACAAACTTCCTGTTGAGCCTGTGACTGTAGAAAGGAAAAACAAGAACAAAGGAAAAGAAAAGCTCATCAAAGAACCTAGAGAAGTAACTCCTGGAAAAGTATGGCCACTCGGCACTACAGTCAGGGAAATTACTTAGCAGAAATCAACTTTTATTGAACTGTATGATCATCTCACAACTTAGGTTTTGTTGAAAAAAATAGGATTATGGCCTAGAAATATGATCCTGACCGAGATTGTGCAGTAATCAAAGGAACATCAAGAAGGGTTCACTACTTCATTGATGTAGAAATAATTGTGGGTCTTCCTGAATGTGATATTCATGATCTTCAAAGCTTAATCATCTCTAACTACCGAATACACCCAAGAGGAAGATATTTCTCTGTATTAATGGGTATGTTAAAAACATATTTCAAAGATGATATGTTTAAAGAAGCTAGGAGAGATGATGATGATCATAGATGAAGAAAGCAAGGGTAGAAAAGATCCAAATTCAACTCCTCTACACTGATTGATGATGAACTCCTTAAGAGGGTTGGATACTTTGACAAGAAAACATCAGTTGTAAAGATTTTTTAGGGTAATTAATATACATTTCTCATAATTGAATAGGGATATGTTGAGAGAACCAAAGAGTTAGTGTTGCTAAGAAATGAACCTAAGAAGAAATCTGACAGGATAATCATTTTTAATCTGGAGGAAATCAAGCTTCTCCATCTAAGTTACACTTCTTATCTTCATGACAAGTTTTTCCCTAAACTGATAGGTGAAAAAGCTCAAAATGACCTATGCTTTTATGTGCACTTAGTTCAAGTGATTGACGAATTACATGCAAAGGCATATAAAAGAAGGAAATATGAAACATGGTAGCTGATTGGAGATCAAATCAAAGAGGTATCTCGACATAGAATCTCAAAACAAGATAAACTAGGGATAGTTCACAACAACAATGTTGGAAAAACTTGGTACTAAAGAAGATGTTCTAGGATTAAGTTTTGAAACATTGAAGATGATATGTAAGATGTAGATAAAGTACAAATATGATGATGAGAAGGTGATTTCTATAACAAGATGATTTCAAGAGTCAAAGAGCTTTCATGCCTAAAGAGCTTATCAGAAGTTGCTAAGCCTAAGGGAGAGTATTGTTAGATCGAGGAACAACCAGTCTAGATTCTTTTGTATATGCTTAGCACTTTAATCAGTGTTTTGTAATAATGATTGAGAAATGTTGTTGTGTTCAAAATCAATAATGATTGAGAAATGTGTTTAACTTAGTCGGGTGGTTATTCATGCTAATGGACCATACTTATAGACCATACGCATGAATGATTCATACTTATGGACCAGTCGCAAGACTAAAACAGGAGACTAGATTAGTCATATGATTGAGACATAAGGTTGATTCAGTCGCACGACTGAACCTTTAGTCGTGCGTATGAATCAACTGCATGAGTCAGTCCCACGACAGAACCATGTTAATGTTGGATTCTGTATGCCCAAGACACATAGAACATTGATGTGGTTAGTACGTTGTGATCCAAGTCGGGTCATACCCAATAACAAGCTTAGCAAACACCAATTAATATTTAATTGATGATATGATCATGCAATTAAATAATTACACCAATTTAGAAAATGGGTTTTCTAAATAAATTATATGTGAGAATGAACAAATTATGAGGATATTTTGTTCATGGTTATTATTTGTTATGTTGTTTAAATTAATCAAGCAACATCAAATAATAAAAGTGTGTGTGTGCATATTTTATATAATTAAAGGTTAATTATGTAATTTATAAGATTAGTCAAATAAAAGATTCTTGAAAAAGGGGAAAACCCTAATAAGGTTATGTTGATTTTCGGCCGCAAAAGGCCTCTCCCCTCTCTTTCTTTTCTTGTTTTTGAAACAAGAAACTCTCTATGAACATACACACATCTGATCTACTCCTCTTTCTCACATGAAATCGCACAAGAACTCGAGTTTCTCTTATGGAAGAGAAGTCATACGGCTGGAACAAAGCCTTTGACATCTCTTGATGTTTCACGGCTGAAAAGGTTTTCAGCAGGGGTTTTGATGCGATTTTTGGTGTCAAATCCTAGCAAATATGGTGTTTCTTGAAGGCTTGTGGGTATGAGCACTTGAGGACACCTATCCTTGGTGTTTTGGCCATCCAAGGACAGCCACTTATTCAACAAAACGTGATTTCCAGCAGCTCTAATGTCGGTTCTTCAAATCGCCCATAAAGGTAGTTTGTTGATGTTGTTTTGGTTGTTTTAGCTTGTTGATAACTAGTTTATTCACATACAAATGATCCTATGTCTTTGGGTTTGTTGAAATTGAGTTATGAACATCAATTTTCAGATTACAAATGGTATTTGTTAAATGTTTATCCGCTGCGTTTTTCTGTTTAAATGGTTAAACAACATTGTTTTGGCCTACAAACCCAACATTGGCATCAAGAGCCGGTTATGTGGATGATTAGTTTCACGTGTTCTTCTATAATTGGTTATATAAGGTTTAACAACCAATTTTAGGGCTTTTTGTATTGATTTGATGATACCCCAACCTTTCAAGGTTATATCAAACATGCTAGTGATTAAACCTTGAAAGGAAAGATATCATTTTGGTTGATTGTGTCTTGTTTGGACAAAAGACCCTAGATTTTGGTTTATGTTGGCTGAAAACTTAGGGTCAATGGGGTTCATTTTGGTTCTTAGTATGATGTATATGGGTATATAATTTTAGTGCATAACATAGCCTTGACCTTGGTTATTTTGGGTTTGGTTGATTATGGCATTGTCATGTTGATAGTGTTCTTTCTTTATGGGTTGTAATAATAATCTTTTGTATTTCTTTTGGTTTGTAATTTGTTATTCATTTGGCAATGTAATAAATAGATTAGGAGTTTTTTTCTTTTACTAGAAAATGTATTAGGATATATATTTTGTAAAAGAAGATGCTCGGGAAGGAAGCAAAAGGAAGACACAAAGGATGGACTTGAAGCATTTGGATGCAAGTTCAAGTGGGGGTCTTTGGAGATCTCATCAATTTGTGTTGTGTTGAACCCTTAGGAAAGGACCTTATGACAACACTTGTGATGGCAAACAAGTGTTGTCAACTTAGTGGCTATGGTTATGCACATATGTTTGTATGATTATGCTTGTTTGCTTTATGTTGATTGTTTGATATATGGTTATGCTTAACAATCTAAATAAATTATCATAACAAGCTGAATTTTATGGTTCCAAATCATTAAGTAATTAATAAAAGGTTATTAAAAGGATTAATGATTTCAAAATAAAAGAGGTTTTATTAAAAGAGAACCATAGGGTACCATGTATTTGAAAGCATGCAATTACAAGGTACATAGTGTTTTCAAAGTCTAAATTAATGGAAACTTAAAACCTTTTGGTAACAAGTCTAACACCATCCTTTTACACGACACTCGAATCACTTGGGAACTACTTGTGGGATAAAGGTCACCTAACCACTTGTAGGGAACTTGTGTCCTTGAGGTGAGTCTAACATACTTGTGGGATAAAGGTCACCTAACCGCTTATATGTAAAAACTCACACGTGTGTGTAAGTAGGACGACTTGAATTGGAAACCATGTGCTTAGGGTCACCGAAGCATAGCGTACAATGGTGTTGATGGGATTAACATGCCGACTAAACATATGATGTTTAACCGATCCCATAAGACTAGAAGTTGCAATAGGTTGCAATTGTCAACTGTTGACTACCTTGTTAATTTAAATAATGGGATAAAGGTCACCTAACCATCATTTAAATGTAACGTTGGATTCTAGATTTTAATTGTTAATTGTCTATGAGACATTTAAGGGTATTAACGATTAAAATAAATTCATGAGAAATACTAATATGAACTTTGTCAATATTGTAATGATGACCTCTAACTATAATGCTACCACCCCGATCGTCCTTTCCCTATCACTGAGATCTATTCTCGAGAGGATAGTCCTAACCATAATTATCTTATGGACTCATTTTGAAACTTGAGAATCGTTCTCAAGAATGAGTAAAGGTCTATGTCCTTGACGATCCCATACCACATCAACCCACGCTGTTGATGTTATGGCCTTTTGACGATTGAGTTAAGCACACTTAGGATTCTGTGCAAGCATCCGATCTCATGCTGGGAATGATTATTCCCAGACTCCAAAAGGGTTTGGAGCCTCATGGGGCACATGACATGTTAATCTAAAAGGGAAATGTTCCTTCCACAAACTTTAGTAAGATTGCTTTGAAACGGTTCAAGCACTTTATACATGTCACAAGAAAAGACCCAATCGATATCATCTTATATATTCTTAAGATGAAAAGCCATATTGATAGCCTCAAGATGCTTTACTGTCCTGTCTCAAAATATTTGGCCAAGGATTTGATCCTTGATTACCTAACTAAGGTTTGAGACATTCATAATAAACTGTAATATGAACGGATGGGACAAGAGCATCGGTGAAGCTCATGCAATGCTCAAAGCAACCGAGGCGGGGATAAGTAGAGAGGTTCTACCTATTCTCTCAATCAATAAAGGAGGCTATAAGAAGTGGCCCATCCCGATCCTAAAGCAATATTGCTAAAGGAAAGGAATACATCAAAGCAAAGGTTAAAGCGAAACCTCAAAAAAACTAAGCTTATGAAGCCTAAGTTAATGAAGAACGATCCATGTTTTGAGTATGAAGAGATAGGACTATAAAAGGGAATTGTCCCTTCTATCTCAAGGAGTTGAAACACAAGAAGGGTTTTGGGCAAACCTCAAATACAATTCCATGATTCATACGCTGTTTTAAAAGCCATTTCTTCAATCACATGGGTATTGGATACCGGATGTGAGAATTATACTTGCAATTGTTGCAAAAAGGGTTCAAAAGAAATGTCCGCTTCAAGAAGGGAAACTCTATTTTGAGACCTTCAAATGGTTTGGAAGTTGTTCTCAAAACATTTTTGTATGCACCTAGTTTGACTAGAAACATAATTAATGTTTCCTATTAAAACAATATGATCATGATTCAAAGTTTGTAATAATAGTATTGAGTTTTGAATGATGTATATCATTTTAAGATATGCCTTTTAATGATATCCATGAATTGGTTCATGATAAATCATCCAATTATAACTCATTGGTACACCTTCAGCATAAAGAAACTTAAAATGGGATTAAGTTATTACTATCTGACATTGTCGTCTTGGTCACATTAACCAGAATTGGATTCAAACACTTCAAAAGAATGGTCTTTTGGAAACAATGAAAATGTTTCATTTGATAAGTATGAACCAAAGACTAATTAGGAATGATACATTTGGATGTATATGATCCTTTTAAGACAATGTCTAAGACTGGTGAAAGATACTTCATTATTGTACCGACGACGATTACAGTTGCTATTATTGTATGCACTTGATGGCACATAAGTATGAAGCTTTTGAAATGTTCAAAATCTTCAATAATTAAGTAGAAAATCAGCTCCGTATAGTTATCTATGCTCTTCATTCTGATAAAGGAGAAACTGAACCCTATTTGGATATGGTTCAATTTATTATGGCTATGAACTTACCACCTTTATCATTTTGGGTTTTCGCATCGCTCTCTAAGGCTCATATGTGAATATGACCCGGACAAAGAAAGTGTGTATTCATTAAGAATCCACAGAGACTGTATAAGATACCGTTTCTTTGACTCAACGAATCAAAAGTATTTATTGCTCCAAAGTCTATGGTTCTTGAAACCAAGTCCTTTATGGAAGGAATGACGTATAGAACTGTGGAACTTGATAAGGATCAAAATCCACAAGGCAATACACATTTGATTGACACTAGCTATCAGCAGGAGGTTGTTGATGAAGATCAAGAGGTTGATCACACACACAAAACGTTCACAAATCTGGTAGAGTTAGTATTCCATCTGAAAGATAAGGATATTTCATGAATGGATGCTATGTGGTTATACCCTGTAGGCTAACCATACACCAAGATGTTATGTCCAATTTGGATTGGGACAAATGGCTAGAGGCCATGAACGTAAGGATGCAATTCATGTATAACAACCAAGTTTGGCAATTGGTTGAACCTCCACTTAACTCCAAACGGTTGGATACAAGTGGGTTCTCAGGATGAGAACAAATATACATGGACACTTGAATACTTATAAGTCAAGACTTATAGCATAAGGTTTTCATCAAACTCAATTGGTTGATTATGATGAAAGTCTTACGCCCGTGGCAATGCTAAGGTCGATTAGGATGTTAAGTGCCATAACTGCATATTTTGAATATGAGTTTTGGCTAATGGATGTCAAAACCGCTTTCCTTAATGGACATCTCGTAGAGACTGTCCACATAGTTCAGCATGAAGGTTTTGTCGATCCGCGACATCCCAATAAAGTATACAAGTTAAAGTGATAGATCTATGGATTGAAACAAGCATCAAAAGGTCATGTTATATATGAAAGCTAGTGGAGCATAATTGTACTTTCAACATTGTATTCCAACCATGGAAGGTGTTAAAACCTTGCTTGGAAGATATTTTTCATAAAAGAATCTCGTTTAAACACCCATATTTTGGAATAAGGATCTATAAGGATAGATCGAGGTGGTTGATAGGGCTAAACCAAAGTGCATATATTAATAAAATCTTGAAAAGGTTCAAGATGGAAAACTCTTGGAAAGGTACGGTACCTATTCAAAGAGAGACAATGATAGACTATGTCTCAATGTCGAAGCTCATAGGATGAGCAAAACAAATGAAGGATATCCCATACGCATCTGCTATAGGATCCGTCATTTGTCTAATGATATGCACTAACACGGACGTGTCATGCTTATCAGGTATGACAAAGTAGATAACAATAGAAATAACCATCGGGTGGCTGTTAAAAGTATATTGAAATACCTTAGTAGACAAAGGATATATTTCTAATATACGGATCTGTTTAAAAGGAAGTCCATGTAAAGGGTTACACTGATGCGGGCTCTCAAAACTGATCCATATGGTTCTCGACCATCAATCAGGTGTACTTCCATTATGAATGGAGGTGTGGTATCCTTGAAGTGTTCAAAGCAGGACACGGTAGCATTATTCACTCTAAAATCCGAATACATAGCCGCTTCATTAGCAGCTTTGGAAGCTGCATGGATAAGCTTGTCCATTGCTTATCTAGGGGTGGTCTCTACCATTCAAGACTCCCTAGAGATCTTTGGTAAATACGTGGGTGGGATTGCTCAAATCAAGGAACCCCGTACTCATCAAAGACTAAGCACCTTGAGCGGAGATTCAACATCATAAGGGATGAAGTTGAAAAGGGTAAATATATGTATTCGTAAAGTTCATTAAGATCAAAACGTTACGAATCCACTCACGAAGCTCCTTGCGAAGGCAAAGTATGAGGGTCATACTTGTGCCTTAGGACTTCGATATTCTAGTGATTGGAATTGATCTATTTAGTATTTAATGTATGGAACAATTGTAATTTTGACCTTTTGAGTCGTGTTCCCTTTTAGCATGTTTACATCCATGAATATGTTTATTATTCTAAATGTCCGTAGTCGGTCATATTTGTGGGAACAAATATGAATATGAGACTATTATGAACATGGATTGGTAGATATTCATAAGGTATGAATATAGAGCAATTGGTTGCTACCAAGGTTCATAGATATTTGTGGGATGCAAATATTGGACTGACCCGCATCTCAATTTTACTACATGGGATCTTCTAGATTGATCATAAGTAAATTTGAGTAAAGGCGAATATCATTTAGTATCCTCTGACCTGAGATACATATTGGGTTTTGATATTCACCAAGTGTTATACCTTGAGCTAGTTCTTCACTGCTCTGAAATAATGGTCAGTACATAAGGCTATGTTTGGGTACAACATAAGGTGATTGTGAGAAACGTATGTAGTCAAGATGGAATTTGTTCCTCTTATTCGTTGAGAGCATGATGTCTAAGGCCTGATTAAGTTAAATCAACAAGGAATGATCATTCTGTGTCCTTGGATTTAACATGACATCTGTAACAAAAGGATAGATGATTGATTCACCTAAATCATTTCAAGTTGGATACTTGAAGGGATGATGTTATTGAATGGCTTTAAGTCCGCGTATTAAGGGTAGTAAACCGTTGTTAGGCGGTATTTACTGCTTGCATCAATCTTCTATGTATCTTGTGCAAGTGGGAGATTGTTGGATTCTATATGCCCAAGACACATAGAACATTGATGTGGTTAGTACGTTGTGATCCAAGTCGGGTCATACCCAATAACAAGCTTAGCAAACACCAATTAATATTTAATTGATGATATGATCATGCAATTAAATAATTACACCAATTTAGAAAATGGGTTTTCTAAATAAATTATATGTGAGAATGAACAAATTATGAGGATATTTTGTTCATGTTATTATTTGTTATGTTGTTTAAATTAATCAAGCAACATCAAATAATAAAAGTGTGTGTGTGCATATTTTATATAATTAAAGGTTAATATGTAATTTATAAGATTAGTCAAATTAAAAGAGTCTTGAAAAGGGGAAAACCCTAATAAGGTTATGTTGATTTTCGGCCGCAAAAGGCCTCTCCCCTCTCTTTCTTTTCTTGTTTTGAAACAAGAAACTCTCTATGAACATACACACATCTGATCTACTCCTCTTTCTCACATGAAATCGCACAAGAACTCGAGTTTCTCTTATGGAAGAGAAGTCATACGGCTGGAACAAAGCCTTTGACATCTTCTTGATGTTTCACGGCTGAAAAGGTTTTCAGCAGGGGTTTTGATGCGATTTTTGGTGTCAAATCCTAGCAAATATGGTGTTTCTTGAAGGCTTGTGGGTATGAGCACTTGAGGACACCTATCCTTGGTGTTTTGGCCATCCAAGGACAGCCACTTATTCAACAAAACGTGATTTCCAGCAGCTCTAATGTCGGTTCTTCAAATCGCCCATAAAGGTAGTTTGTTGATGTTGTTTTGGTTGTTTTAGCTTGTTGATAACTAGTTTATTCACATACAAATGATCCTATGTCTTTGGGTTTGTTGAAATTAAGTTATGAACATCAATTTTCAGATTACAAATGGTATTTGTTAAATGTTTATCCGCTGCGTTTTTCTTGTTTAAATGGTTAAACAACATTGTTTTGGCCTACAAACCCAACAGTTAATGGTTCAGTCGTACGAATGAAACTGAAAACCTATAAATACCACATAATTCTTGGAAAAACAGGAGACTTTGAATATTCAAAAACCCTAGCGTCCAGAGCATCCTAAACATCTATGGATGAACATTTATGTTCTTCCATAGATAATCTACTTACATAAAATACATTTGAGGATCTTCTACGAATGAACTCTCGAATGGAGATGAATTTAAGTGTCTGATGTAAGACCAAAGATCTACAAATGATCATCTTGCCCTCAAATGAAATCTACCAAGTGAAGACTCCTACGAATTCAAAACTCCTACGGAAGGTGAAACTCCTACGGAAGACAAAGCTCCTGCGGATGACCAACAATTGCATGTACTTTACCAAGTACCCAAGTCATCAAGACAATCACTGAGTGATGTCATAAGTCAACTTCTACAGATGACTTTATCTCTGTTAGAGAATGTCACATCAGACATTCTTTGAGTAACTTCCTTACCATGATAAGAAAATAACTAATCCCAAGATATTTACTATTACCCTAACAGTAAATACCTGAGCCTATAAATACATTGTATAGGCTCATACTTTCAAACACGACTGGATACCTACAATATATCAAATCAATCAATACCTTCAATAAAAAACCTAGAAGCCACCACATCAATTACACCAAAATCATTAACACAATCATAGCCAACATCATTATTAGCCATTACTGTTTGATCCTTTGTAATCATTAATTAGCATTTTTAATGAAATATTGTAACACCTGGATATTTTAAAAGATGTAAAACGAAGAATAAAAGTGAAGTAAAAAGAAGGAAATGAAATAAAACCCAAGTTGAGGGGTTAAATTTCTAAAAAGATACAAAATTTATATTATTTTGTACAAAAGCAACATGGCCACCCATGCCATGTTACTTTTACATCTTTCATTTGGTTGAAGAGAGCAAAAGATCAGAAAGCTTCGAGTTTTATAGAGAAGAAGAAGAAGAAGAAGAATTTGAATTCAAGGTAAGAATTTGATGTTTGTAAGTGTTTGTGGTTGGTTCCAGTCTCGAGTGTATGTTTATATGTGTTTGTGTGTGTTTGGGTGTGTGATTTGGTGTGTTTAACTATGGCGAAGACAGCCACATGAGCCTAGAATGCAAGTAGCCAAGGGCTGAGAGTTCCAGCGCGAAGAAGACGGTCGAGACCGAAGGGCAGAAAGCAAGCGCTAGAGCTTTCATGGTGACCCGAGAGGAGGCTAGGACGAACCCCGATGTTGTGTCAAGTACATTTTTAGTAAATCAAACTCTTGCTTCTGTGTTATTTGATTCAGGTGCTAGTAGGAGTTTATTTTTGCTGCGTTCTGTGCTAATTTGCTTGTTACTAGTAGAAGCATCGATGAGTCCTTCGATGTAGAAACTGCCATAGGTAAGTCTACCAGGATTATTGAACTGATAGAAGGTTGCGATTTTGATTTAGAAAGGTCATAAGTTTCCTACTAGGGTTCGATTTCCATGGTAGTGGTGGCAAAATGCATGAGGCATAGATGTAGTGCCTACTTAGCCTACATGAAGGATGTGGATACACCAACACCATAACTATCTGATATATTGGTTGCGTTTGAGTTCCTGGACATATTCCTAGAGGATTTACAAGGTGTGCCACCGGATCGTGAGATCGAGTTCCAGATTAATTTGATACTTGATGCCCAACCCATTGCTAAGGCGTCGTATCGTATGACTCCCTCCAAGATGAAGGAATTGATGCAACAACTACAAGAGTTACTTGATTACTGACTATCTCTACTTGGGGTGCTCCGGTCTTATTTGTCACGAAGAAAGATGTTAGAATGAGGATGTGAATCGACTACCTTGAGTTGAATAAGTTGAAGGTGAAGAACCGGTATCCATTACCGAGGATTGATGATTTATTTGATCAGCTCCAAGGTGCCAGTTGGTTCTTGAGAATAGAACTTCGATCTGGTTATTATTAGTTAAATGTGAAGGAGCAAGATATTCCTAATATAGCTTTTCATACACGTTATGAACATTACAAGTTCCTTGTGATGTCTTTTGGCTTAACCAACGCGCCAGCTACTTTTTATGGATTTGATGAATCGAGTGTGTTGACTGATGTTGGATAAATCAATGATTGTTTTTATTGATGATATCCGGATTTATTAAAAGAGCGAGCAGGAGCATGCCCGTTATACTTACATGAGGTTCAATTTTTGGGTCACATGGTGAGTCTTGAAGGAATTATGGTGGACCCAACAAAGGTTGAAACTGTGATGCAATGAAAGTCTCCAAATACACCATCCGAGATCCGTATTTTCTTAGGATTAGAGGGATATTATAGAAGATTCATCCAAAACTTCTCTAAGATAGCTTCCCCGTTAACCAAGTTGACCCATAAAGATGTGAAGTTTATATGGGGTCAAGAGTAGGAAAAGGCTTTCGAAGAGTTAAAGGCAGGGTTAACACAAGCTCCTATCTTGTCGTTACCTGAAAGAAGCAAGGATTTGATAGTCTATTCAGATTCTTCTTAATCGGGGTTAGGTTGTGTATTGATGGAGTGAGGAAAGGTTATTGCCTACGCATCCCAATAGCTGACGGTTCATGAGATTAACTACCCTACTCATGACTTGGAGCTAGCAACTATGGTGTTTACATTTTAGATTTGTAGGCACTACCTATACAGGATGAAGTGCACCATCTTCACTGAAAATAAGAGCTTGAAGTACTTCTTCAAGTAAAAAGATATGAACATGAGGCAGAGGTGATGGTTGGAGCTCATAAGGGATTATGATTGCGAGATCCATTACTATCTGGCCAAGGTCAACATAGTGGTGGATGCCCTTAGCTGAAATAAGAGGTCTGAATCAATTCGGGTGAAGTCAATGAGTTCCAAGACAAGGGATTGAAACAAGACCGTCTTAACTCCGAAAGGATGAGAGGTATATTTGTGGAGTTGGGTGAAAACACACGAGGTGTTAGAACCTGATTTGGTCGAATATGGATTCTTTGTTATGGGGATCCGCGTGTAAAGACCATGGAAGAAGCTCATAAGACTTGATACTCTATTCATCCTGGTGCTACAAAGATGTATCAAGATATGAAGAAAGATTATTGGTGGCCTGGTATGAAGCGTGACATAACGGAGTATGTGAGTAAGTGCCTTACTTACTTGCAAGTGAAGGCTAATCATTAGAAGTCGTACGAGAAGATCCAACCTTTGGATATACTCGAGTGTAATTGGGACACCATGGATATCATAACAAAGCTATCGCGTACCGCGAAAGGGTACAACGCCATTTGGGTGATAGTTAACCTATTGAGAAAGAGTGCTCACTTTCTATCGTTCCATGAGACGTATTCATCAGAGAGGTTGGCGGATCTATTCATCAAGGAGATTGTAAATCGTCATGGTGTACAAGTGTCCATTGTGTCTGACCATGACACCGGTTTACATCCATGTTTTGGAAGATATTTCATGATGTGATGGGGACGAGGTTACATATTAGCACGGTTTATCATCGACAAACAGATGGTCAGTTAGAAAGAACCATTCAGACACTTAAGGATATGCTCCGAGCATGCTTCATTGACTTTGGAGTAAGTTGGGATGACCATTTACCATTAGCCAAATTCTCATACAATAATAGTTATCATGCT
Source organism: Flaveria trinervia (assembly GCA_025506515.1). Taxonomy (NCBI): domain Eukaryota; kingdom Viridiplantae; phylum Streptophyta; class Magnoliopsida; order Asterales; family Asteraceae; genus Flaveria; species Flaveria trinervia. Next base: position 58,924,422 of record CM046452.1, on the reverse strand, counting down.
AGCATTGGTATGCCGCCTTATGAGATGATGTACAGTAGGAGATGTAGGACACCCATTTGTTGGGGTGATATTAGTCAGAAGGAGTTGGGAAGTATCAAGTGAGCGGACCTACGACTGAGAAGCTAGAGAGGATCAAGGCCTTTGTGAAGGCAACCAAAGATAGACAAAAGTCATATGCTGACAAAAGACATAGACTGATTGAGTTCAAGGTGGGTGATAAGGTTATGTTGAAGGTCTCACCTTGGAAGGGTATCATTCAATTCAGGAAGCAAGGCAAGTTGAGCGCGAGATACATAGGGCCTTTCCAAATCATTGCTCAAGTAGGAGAGATGGCCTATAGGTTGGAGTTGCCTAATATGTTAATTGGAATTCACCTGACATTCCATGTATCTTATTTGGGGAAGTGCTTAGCTGATGAAGATATGGTTGTACCACTGGAGGATATTGAAGTAGATGAACTATTCAATTACGTGGAGCAACCAGTGTCAATCATTGATCAGAAGGAGAAAAGGTTACGAAATAAAGTGGTTCCCTTGGTGCGAGTACAGTGGAAGCTTAGAAAGAGATCGGAGTCTACATTTGAGACTGAAGAAGAAATGAGGCAACATTACCCACATTTATTTGAGGAATAACAGGTTTCGGGGATGAAACCTATATAAGGGGGTGGACTTGTAACACTCGGATATTTTAAGAGATGTAAAACGAATGATAAAAGTGAAGTAATAAGAAGGAAATGCAAAAAAACCAAGTTTATGTTGATACATCATGTTCTTAGTTTATGTTTTTAAATGTAAAAGTCTTTCATTTCTTACACATGTGTAATGTAACTACTTAATGAAATATGATATGCTTTTGATGTTTATTTGTCTTTGAATATTTCATATTATTATTGTATTTGGTATAATTCTTATGTATGAACATCATATATAGGTTTGAGGTTGTTGTACATAGTTCAAAGTCAATAATGATTGAGAAATGTGTTCAACTTAGTCAGGTGGTTATTCATTCTAATGGACCATACTTATAGACCAACGCATGAATGAATCATACTTATGGACTAGTCGTACGACTAAACCAGGAGACTGGATCAGTCATATGATTGAGACATAAGGTTGATTCAGTCGCACGACTGAACCTTTAGTCGTGCATATTAATCAACCGCTTGAGTCAATCGCATGACTGAACCATGTTAATGGTTCAGTCGTACGAATGAAACTAAAAACCTATAAATACCACATAATTCGTGGAAAAATGAGAGACTTCGAATATTCAAAAACCCTAGCCGTCCACAACATCCTAAACAGCCTATCCAACTTCATAGTTCGTCCTGATCGATTTCTAATCAATTCTTAATGTTTGTTTTATCGTTAGATTGATCAGGTTTTCATTCTCACTGATTGGATCGCCAATCAAATAGGATTCCACACTATTTGATCTAGTCTCACGCAAAATCCGTTAGTACTCCATACGAAAACGGTTCGAACAGTTATGACGGCGAAAAATTTGTTATAAAGGGAAAGAAGCAGAGTTTGAATGAAAATATTAAACTTGTATATGACAAGTCCAAGGTTTCGTGTTTTACCTGTGGTATGACTAGCCACTTTTCAAGGGAATGTAATGCACCAAAAAGAAGCAACAATAACTTTCAAAGAATATTTCATGGTCAATCATCATCACAACCCAGTTCAATCTTCCAGTCAAACAATAAACACCAATTCCATCATCAAAAGCAACACCAATAATCTCACCAAAGTTAGCCTCAACTGACTAATAAAGCTCAAATCTTTATAGTGAAAAATACATTAACGAATTGCAGGGATACCGTGAGCATAATCACAAACTAGCTTCTAAAATCAAAGAAGAAAAAGTAAAGTTTGAAATGCTAAAACATGAAATGAAGAGCATTGAAATTAAAATCAAATCTTTGTTTTTAGATATTGAAAAATTGCTAGGGAAAAAATACACCCTTGTAGCCAAAAATGAAAAGTTAATTGAATTGTAACTCAATCCAAAGTGGACAAATCAACCACTGAAGTGAAACTAGAAAAGTTTCAACTGTCTTTAGCAAATCTGCAAGAGTTACTTGATTCACAAAAGGATCCGAAGGACATGACTAAAATAGGATACAATTCAGGTCCTCCTCCTTATAATGACAATGACACTGTTATGCTTGGGTAACTCACTCTTTCTAAGCCAAGTGAAGCTATGATTATCAAAACTAAATCTCTAGTTTCACAAATTACAAATCCTCAAAATAAACCACGTGTTTGCATTGAACAAATGAGGATACAATCAAATTAGGTCATTGTATCAAAATAAAAGAGTGCTGAGACAAAAGTTTAAATGCAAACAAGCCTAGGAGCCCAGTCAAGGCAATTGTGTAATTTGAGAAGTTCATTCCCAAAATTCTCAAGGTGATGAAGAAAAATAAAGTTTTTGTGAAATCCTCTATTGAAAGAAGATCTAATAATGAGATAGAATATCTAAAGAATTCAATCAAATCATAAAGGATTACATAAAAAACCAAAGGAAAAGTTCCCTTGATGAAAAAAACCATAAGTCAAAACCAAATCCCCACCATCATCAAGTCGAAAGCAAGGACTTGGTTTTGAAATTTTTAACAAACAACATGTCATTAAATTTGACAAAGAGTTTAGTAAGAGCAATAAGAAACAAAATCAACCTGAAAAGACTAAACATACTAGATTTCTTCCTTAAACATTTTAGGGATATAAACAACAAGTTTGGAGAGGCAAACATGTATTTCTTCCTTAAATGTATCAAGATTTTGAAGATGGCTTATGATCGGATAAACACTAAAATGGAAAAGAGAAAGAAGAAAAAGATTCATCTCTAGTTGGGGAACACTATTAAGCTGGAAGTTGATGCTGAATGATGCTTACTAATCTATAGGGAATGGTTATCAACAATGACAATTTGGGAGCCCATTTCCCTGAGGTAGCTACCTGTTTGAGCTGTGTACACAATCAGGTAAATGAAGATAAATGTTCTAAGCAAGATAGCTAAGGAAGGGATTTTTCCAATATGATAAAGCTATCTTGGATCCAATTTTGCTAAACCAAACTATAGCTCTATCATCAGTCCAAGACCCAACAGAGGCTTCACAACCTCATCCACAATCAAACCCTTGAAGTTCATAGGATGTATAATATTTAGGGAGAGTATTGTTGGACCTTAAAAGGATCATACATGCCAGTTCAAGATGTGGTTGATGGTTGTTTTATTGGTATACTCCCACAAGTTCAAGAAGATATGTCGTTGAAGACTGCTGAATAGAAGACAAGTGTTGGCTATCCACATTTGTCTAGTGGATGACCAAAGAAAAAATGCTAACAAGTGTTTGTTCATCCGCATATACAAATGCGGATAGTCTAAACACATGTTGTCAAATATTTGTTCATCCGTATTAACTAATATAGATGTTTAGAAGACAAATGCGCTAAGTGTTTGTTCATTCAAATCTGACAATGTGACGACCAAGCACTGATGCTAAAGTAAAGAAAGAAATGCTCATGATGAACAAGACATCCGCATTAGTCAATGCGGATAAACAGAAGAAGTGCTTATTAGTTTTGTACTTAGACTAGACATCTGATGTATACATTCTGGGCAGTTTAGTCATTTTGTATAGGCCTTTTTTCAGCCATTAAATAGAATACAAAACCCTACTATTTGGACAACTCAAATATTAGAATCTTTGACAGTCTTATGTATTAGAGGTTTGAAGTTATTTTTTCTTGCTAAAAACCCAAGCATTCATCGTAACTTGTTTAGCTTCATTACTACAAAGCATTTATTAGCATATTCATCATTCAATGATCTGTGTTTATTTAAATTCTACAACCTAACCACTGATTGAATCATCATATTCGATCTTTATTGATTCATATCAATAGAGAATATCATTCTCACTACCCAGTCAAAAGTATGCACTTTTCACCAACTCATACAAGTTGGTGAGTCTTTAGAGATGGCAGCAAAAAATGGTTCCAATTTTGTGAAAAGTAAGTTAGAAAAAGCATGTCTTCTCTATCTTAGGATGATATAAGTCTCTTGGCTTCAGAAGACTTTATTTTGAAGTTTCAAAAGATTTCATCTTTGGCTTTAAAAGAAATGGTCATTTGGGCTTTGTAAAATTTAATGCTTAGTAAAATTCATTGAGTTATATCAAATCTTCTAAAGTAACTTTCTTTGTACTTCACATCTTCAATATGTCACACCACGGCGGAATCATCGAGGCAGACGAACATGAAACAATTATTCATAGCTCATGGAATTAAATAAGTTGAAATAATATTAAAAGCCATTTTTCTTTGAACGATGTAAGGCCCCGTTCCCGGGATGCTCACAACTAGTCTATCATCACACATAAAACATATATTTATATTAACTTAAATAAAATATTGAAACAGAAACATTAAAAACAACATTCATTTCATTATAAAAGCTTTTGCAAAATAATACATCGTTATCAAATTACAAAATACTTGTTGCATTACATCACAAAAGCATTATAAAAATGGATGCCATCCAAAAAGAGCAAAGTAGCCGCCCCGTGCTATCCTAAGCAACCTTCACTTGCCAACTAGAAACACATAAAAGTTAGCGTTGCTGAGTGAGTTCTAGTTTTAAAATAAAAAATACTTTACTTTCATTCAAACCATTTTGTACTTTCTTCCAAATCATACTATACTTTCGTACATGATCACACATTGTACATACACATAGATAATAACATTATTATCTTCCTTTACTGTTCATCACTTTCTTTCTTTGTTTCTTTATCTCTTTCTGGATCAGTGTCATCATCTATACCCCAAACGTATGCACAAAGCGGGTACTGGGCTGAAGATCATAAATGACTTCCATAACGCACATAGCCTGGCACCAGCACTGGGGCAAGCGACAAAGATCCCAACTGTATACTACACCCCAGATGTATGCACAAAGCGGGTACTGGGCCGAAGATCATTAATGACTTCCATAACGCACATAGCACGGCACCAGCACCAAAGTGAGTAATCACTATAAACCATGTACTATATCACTGGTCAGTCACAAAGACTAAACCCCTGCATGTATCCTTAAGAGTTAGCTAAACCACACACAGTTGAGCATACGAAATTTTAGGGTCGTGCACCTCCGTAAATTTTTCTTGCAAGCCTTTCTGTACTTTCTCTTTCCTTAATGCATGCATTCTATCATTATGTTCCTCTTTTCATTATCTTTCACTTTACATTACATAATAATTTATCATTTCTTTCACAACTATAACACGTAAAGCACAGGAAATATAAACATACATAACAAGGAACATCAACATAATCATGCAAACATCGCCATACAAGGCACCATCATACATGCATAACATACATCATACACCATCATATATAAGAACCAATCAAACATCATCATACATCACCCATCACATCATCTATGATCTCAAAAGTCAACTTACATAGCCCCCAGGAATCTCCCAAGTCAAAGCCTACTTTCACAATTTTCCCCAAAATCAGAAAATATTTCTAAGTCATTAGGCGCATGAACACTATGCAGGCGCATGAGCACTATGCAGGTGCATGGCCTTTTAGGCGCATGGGGACACTTAGGCACATGGCAAACTTTCAGGCGCATTGGCACTTTTAGGGCGCATTGGCACTTTTAGGGCGCATTGGCACTTTTACGGTGCATGAGCAACACTTAGGCTCCGTTTGGTTGGAAGGAATAAAATGGAATGGAATGAAATTGAAAAACTAATATAATTTTACATTAAAATTATGTTTGAGTGGGTAATAAAATGTAAAACCCAAGGGAATGTTTCACCTTAAATTCCCTTGGTTGTAGGATTTCAAATCCCTCTCTAGGTGGAAGGATTTTGAAATCCCACAACCAAGGGAATTTGAGGTAAAACATTCCCTTGGGTTTTACATTTCTTTACCCACTCAAACATAATTTACTTAAAAATTATACTAGTTTCTCAATTCCATTCCATTCCTTCCTACCAAACACAACCTTAGTCTATTCTGGGCAATTCTAAGAGCATGGGTACTATGCAGGCGCATGAGTGCGTGGACGCATGAATTGTCTGGGTGTATGAACACTTAGTCAATTTCAGCCTATTTCTAGGCGCATGAGTACTATTCAGGCGCATGAGGTTTTGGGCACATGGGAACACTTAGGCCGTTATTTTTGTTGGGTGCATGGGCTACTATTTAGGCGCATGAGCAGTCTAAGTCATCCTAAACATCATAATTCAGTCCCCAAACAATCATCTATCATGTTCTAAGCTTAAATCATACATCCTAAGAATTATAGAAACATAATCAAAACACCGTCATACACATACATAGCCCAATATTAACCCCACCCACAAACACACACATAAACACATACGGGTACAAAACCCAACTTTTATAAAAAGTTCATACATGCATTTCCAGCACCAAATCAGTTTAAAACAAGTAAAAAAAGGGGTTCTAGAACTCACCTTTGCAGCCTTTGGTTATGACTTCTTCAAAAACCCGTTTGCAACAGAGTTCAACCGCTTAGAAACCCACCAAAACACACACCTGAACACATACAACATACACAAGCATAAAACCGAGGATAAAACCAGTTAAGAACATCATAAACTCACAAATTCTTACCTTCTATTTGAACTTTTCTTCTTGTTTCTCTTCAAACCCGAGCTCTGATCTTTTTCTCTCTAAAAATATCCGAAGATATGGTGTTGTAAGTGAAGTGGGCGGCCATGCCCACTTTTACACCAACTTTTTCAAAGTTTTTTCCTTTTGACACATTTGGTCCCTTTACTTGGGCTCTATTTCTTTTCATTCTTTTCCTTCCCTTTATTTTTTTCTTTCCTTGACTTTTTAAAATAACCGGGTGTTACAAGTCCACCCTCCTTATATAGGTTTCATCCCCAAAACCTGTTATTCCTCAAACAATCGTGGGTAATGCTGTCTTATTCCTCCTCCGTCTCCCACATAGGCTCGGATCCCTTCCTGTGCTTCCACTGTACACGCATAAGAGGAACCACTTTATTCCTTAATCTCCTTTCTTTACGGTCAATGATTGCCACCGGTTGCTCCACATAATTGAGCCGTTCGTCTACCTTGATATCCTCCAGTGGAACAATCAAATCCTCATCTACTAAACACTTTCTCAGATAAGATACATGGAATGTCGGGTGAATCCCACTTAACTCATCTGGTAACTCTAGTCTATAGGCCACCTCTCCTACTCGAGCAATGATTCGGAAAGGCTCTATGTACCTTGGGCTCAATTTGCCCCGCTTTCTGAACCGAATGATACCCTTCCAAGGTGAGACTTTCAACGTAACTCTATCACCCACCTAAAACTCAATCGGTCTACGTCGTTTATCAGCATACAACTTTTGTCTGTCTTTAGCTGCCTTCATAAAGGATCCTTTCTAGTTTCCCAGTCGTAGCGTTGACCACTTTGACGCTCCCTAAATCTTTATGGTCGATATCACCCCAACAAACGAGTGTTCTACATCTCTTCCCGTATAGCATCTCATAAGGGGGCGTACCAATGCTGGCATGATAACTGTTGTTATATGAGAACTCAGCTAACGGTAGGTGGTCATCCCAACTTCCTCTAAAGTCAATGACACATGCCCGAAGCATATCCTCTAGCGTCTAAATGGTCCTTTCTGACTGACCATCTGTTTGGGGATGATAAGCCGTGCTAATGTGTAACCTCGTCCCCATAGCATTATGGAATTTCTTCCAAAATTTAGATGTAAACCGGGTGTCACAATCAGACACAATAGACACCGATACACCATGACGAGTTACAATCTCCTTGATGAAAAGATCCGCCAACCTCTCGGATGAATACGTCTACGAATCAGTAGGAAGTCGGCACTATTCGTCAAAGGATCAACTATCACCCATATAGCATCATACCCTTGCGCGGTATGTTGTAGCTTCGTATAAAGTCCATGGTGATATGTTCCCACTTCCACTCCACTATATCCAATGGTTGGATCTTTCCATATGGCTTCTGATGTTCAGCCTTCACTTGTAAACAAGTAATGAACTTACTCACATACTCCGCAACATCACGCTTCATACCCAGCCACCAACAATCTTTCATGTCTTGGTACATCTTCGTAGCACCGGGATGAATGGAGTATCGAGTCTTACGAGCTTCGTCCATAATCTTTCCACGTAGATCCCCAAAACGTGGAATCCACATCCGTCCAAATCGGCTCCTAACACCGAGTGTGTTTTCACCCAATTCCGCGACCAGACCTCTCATTCTTTCAGAGTTAAGATGATTTTCTTTCAATGCCTCATCTTGAAACTCCTTGACCTGCTTTATGACATCAGAGGTCATGATCAACCGGTAAGCCTTCACCTGAATCGGCTCGGGTCTCTCCTTTCGGCTAAGGGCATCCGCCACCACCTTGGCCTTGCTTGGATGGTAATGGATCTCGCAATCATAATCCTTTATGAGCTCCAACCATCTCCTTTGTCTCATGTTCAAATCTTTTCGCTCGAAGAAGTACTTCAAGCTCTTGTGGTCAGTGAAAATAGTGCACTTCGTCCTATACAGGTAGTGCCTCCATATCTTTAACGCAAAGACCACGGCTGCAAGCTCCAAGTCATGAAGGATAATTAACCTCATGAACTTTCAACTATCAGGATGCATAGGCTATAACCTTTCCTCTCTGCATCAATACATGTCCCAACCCTGAGTAGGAAGCATCTGAATAGGCCACCAAATCATCGCTTCCATCGGGTAGCGACAAGACAAGAGCTTGAGTCAATCTCGCCTTTAACTCCTCAACGCCTTCTCTTGAGCTTGACCCCATACAAACTTTACATCTTTACAGGTCAACTTGCTCAGCGGAGAAGTGATCTTAGAGAAGTCTTGAATGAATGTCCTATAATAGCCCGCCAAACCCAAGAAGCTACGAATCTCGTGTGGCGTCTTCGAAGACTTCCATTGTATCACCGCCTCCACCTTTGTCGGGTCTACCATAATCCCCTTGGGATTTACCATGTGTCCCAAAAACTAAACCTAACGCAACCAGAATGCGCACTTAGAGAATTTAGCATACAACTTCTCCCTTCTCAATGTCTCCAACACCTCTCGAATGTGACCAACATGCTTATTTTCGCTCTTTGAATAAATCAGAATATCATCAATATGCACAACCATTGATTTATCTAACATCGGCTGACACACTCGATTCATCAAGTCCATAAAAGCAACTGGCGCGTTGGTCAAACCAAAAGACATAACAAGAAACTCATAGTGTCCATAACGTATGTGAAAAGCTGTTTTAGGAATATCTTGCTCCTTCACCTTCAACTAATTGTAGCCAGATCAAAGGTCTATCCTTGAAAACCAACTAGCACCTTGGAGCTGATAAAAAAGATCATCAATTCTCGGTAACAGGTATCTATTCTTCACTGTCAGCTTATTCAACTGACAGTAGTCTATACACATTCTCATACTACTGTCTTTCTTCTACACGAATAAGACCGAAGCACCCCAAGGAGAGATACTCGGTCTAATGAACCCCTTGTCTAGCAACTCCTGCAATTGCTCCATCAGTTCCTTCATCTCGGTCGGAGCCAACCGATGTGGTGCCTTAGCTATAGGTTGGGCACCTGGTATCAAGTCATTCTAGAACTCAATCTCGCGGTCAGGTGGTACTCTTGGTAAGTCTTCACGAAACACATCTGGAAAGTCACACACTACTGGTACGTTGGTTTGTTATGGTGTTGGCGTATCCCCATCCTTCACATAGGCCAAGTAGGCACTACATCCACGCCTCATGCACTTTCCCGCCACCGCCATCGAAATCACCTTCGGAATCGTCGTGCATCGATCACCAAAAAACGTCATTGTACTCCCGCCAGGTGCTATCAATTGAACCATCTTCTTGCGACACACAATGTTCGCCTCGTAGTCCGCTAACCAATCCATTCCTAGGACTATGTCAACCCTCCTAAGGTCATCACAATGGTCTAACAGGAAACTTGTGACCTTCTAGCTCTACGTCATAACCTTCTATCATCTCGAAAATCCTGGTAGATTTACCTATGGTAGTTTCTACATCGAAGGGTGTATCTATATTCTTACTACAAACATGCAATTTAGCATAGAAAGTAGCAAAAATAAAACTTTTACTAGCACCCGAATCAAATAACATAGAGGCTAAAGTTTGATTTACTAGAAATGTACCTGATACAACATTAGGGTCCGTCCTAGCCTCCTCATGTGTCATTGTGAACGCTCTGGCACTTACCCTCTACCCTTCAGTCCCGGTCGTCTTCTTCCCTGCACTAGAACTTTCAGTCCTTGGCTTCTTGCAGTCTCTGATCATGTGGCCCTCCTCGCCACAAGTATAACAGCTCCTTACCCCATAGTTCTTTGCCACATATCCGGTCCTCCCACAACAAAAACAGACATTGGATCCCACTCTACATTCCCTGGTGTGCTTTCATCCACATTTAACTCACCTCCGCCACGTCCAAATCGCTTCCCATTCCAATTTCAATCACTAACGCCTTTCTTTCTACCTTCAGCCACCACCACAGTCCTTTCATCATACAACCTTCCCGCCAAGTAAACCACCGACCTAAACGTGCTCAGTCGGGCAGCGATCATGTGCCTGCGAACATCCACTGGCAAGCCCTGAGTATACTTCTTGATCTTTCGTGATAAAGGCGCCACCCGATCCAACACCAGCCATGTCATTTCATTGAACTTGGTGGTGTACTACTGATGTGCCATGGTTCCTGCCTCCAACTACAGGAATTCCCTTTCCACCTTATCCATTTCCCTATGAGGATAGAACTCCTCGATCACCAACTTTTTCAGCTCCGCCCACTTCATCCTTCCAATTGCCCGACTACCCTCGACTTGGACAATATTGTCCCACCAATACAGAGTCAAGTCCACAAACGAGTGGGCAGCAAACTTCACCTTCTAGTCTTCCCGACACTCACTAATGTCGAGTGCCGCCTCCATCTCTCTCACCCATTTGTGAGTAGCAACAACAGTACCATTACCATTGAAGGTTGGGGGCTTGCATCTTTGAAATGCCTCGTAGTTGCAGCCTCGTGTCGCCTCCGACGTAGGCTCTTCTTCCACTTCTTCATCTTCGAAGAAAACCGACTTAGTCTGTGGTAGCTCCCATCCTTCCGAGGACCTATTCCTCTCCCTTCTTTCTCCTTCTCTTACAGCCTTAATCACTTTAGTCACCACAGACAGTAATATCGTCTGCATGACCTGATGCACTTCTTCCACAATAGCCTCCTTCACTAAGGCTCTCAAGTTAGCACTCTCGTCTCTGCCCTCTAGATGAGGGGTCTTGGTTTTCTTCATGAACCACCTTCTCGGCTCTAGGCCTTTCGCTCATGACCTGTGGTTCAACACCACGTCCACCATGACCTCCACCATGTGAAGCCTTTGATGATCTACCACCGGCCATCCTTTAACACACTATAAGATTCAAACACTAGCACCGTCATTCAAGGGAATAGCTCAGTTCATGTCAAGTATAGTAAGTCCCTATTACAGTGGCCAATTGTGATTAGCCACTTACTTTACCCTTCATACCCCAAGCATTACCTATCCTGACTACATCAATATCTAAATCTACTAAAAGCACACAGAACAAATCACATAACATGCGCACATAATGCCAGTTAACATTAAAAAAATACCTGATGGCACGCAGCTACTCGAACTGGCATCCCTTCCCTTTCTGTCCCATTTTCAGTTTAGGTTTATTTTAAAATTTTACCCGTTTCACTTACACATTGGTTCTGATACCAACTTGCGCATATAATTATCTATCATCACATAACATGCACACATAATGGTCTATCATCACACATAAAACATATATTTACATTAACTTAAATAAAATATTGCAACGAAAACATTAAAAACAACATATAATTCATTATAAAAGCTTTTGCAAAGTAATACATCATTATCAAATTACAAAATACTTGTTACATCACAAAAGCATTATAAAAATGGATGCCATCCAAAAAGAGCCAAGTAGCCGCCCCATGCCATCCTCAGCAACCTTCACCTACCACTAGAAACACATAAAAGTTAGCGTTGCTGAGTGAGTTCTAGTTTTAAAATAAAACATACTTTACTTTCATTCAAACCGTTATGTACTTTCTTTCAAATCATACTATACTTTCGTACATGATCACACATCGTACGTACACATAGATAATAACATTATTATCTTCCTTTACTGTTCACCACTTCTTTCTTTATCTCTTTATCTCTTTCTGAATCAGTGTCACTAGCTATACCCCAAACGTATGCACAAAGCGGGTACTGGGCCGAAGATCATAAATGATTTCGATAATGCACATAGCCTGGCACCAGCATTGAGGCAAGCGGCAAAGATCCCAACTGTATACTACACCCCATACATATGCAAAAAGAGGGTACTAGGCCGAAGATCATAAATGACTTCCTTAACGCACATAGCCTGGCACCAGCATTAGAGTGAATAATCACTATAAACCATGTACTATATCACTGGTCAGTCACAAAGACTAGACCCCTGCATGTATCCTTAAGGGTTAGCTAAAGCACACACAGTTAAGCTTATGACATTTTAGAGTTGTGCACTTCCTTACATTTTGCTTGCAAGCCTTTCTTTACTTTCTTTTACATTAATGCATGCATTTTATCATTATGTTCCTCTTTTCATTATCTTTCACTTTACGTTACATAATACTTTATCATTTCTTTCACAACTATAACACGTAAAGCCACGAGAAAGATAAACATACATATCCAGGAACATCAACATAATCATGCAAACATCGCCATACAAGGCACCATCATACATTCATAACATACATCATACATATCATCATGCATAAGCAACAATCAAACATCATCATACATCGCCCATCACATCATCTATGACCTCAAAAGTCAACTTACGTAGCCCCCGAAAATCTCCCAAGTCAAAGCCTACTTTCACAATTTTCCCCAAAATTAGAAAATATTTCTAAGTCTTTAGGCGCACGAACACTATGCAGGCGCACGAACACTATGCAGGCGCATGAGCACTATGCAGGTGCATGGCCTTTCAGGCGCATGGGGAACACTTAGACATATGGGGAACTTTCAGGCGCATTGGCACCATTGGGGCGCATGTGCAACACTTAGTCTATTTTAGGCAATTCTAGGCGCATAGGCACTATGCATGCGCATGAGTGCCTGGGCGCATGAACTGTCTGGGCATATGAAAACTTAGTCAATTTCAGCCTATTTCTAGGCGCATGAGTACTATTCAGGCGCATGAGATTTTGGGCGCATGGGAACACTTAGGCAGTTATTTCTTTTAGGCACATGAGCAGTCTAAGTCATCCTAAACATCATAATTCAGTCCCCAAACAATCACCTATCATGTTCTAAGCTTAAATCATACATCCTAAGCATTAGAAACATAATCAAAACAACATCATATACATACATTGTGACAACTCATCCAAAACTCACACGATTTCGATTTCTGTGTGCCAATGCAGTAGACCAGTGATGGAACACTCTCACCATGTAACGCAATTTTCAGGACGAAAATTCTTTCAACATGGGGATAATGTGACATCCGGTAAATTCCGTTACCAAGCTCCGTTAGTTCCGTTAAGTCTTGTAAACACGTGTCGTGAGCACACACTAGTTGTCGTTGAACGTTGGTGACCTAATAATAATGATTAATGTTAATTTGTTGTGAATCTAAGTGATTATGTGAATATTGGGTTATGTTATGTGTTTACACATTTATAAACGATTAATTAAAGAATTTATCGCGTAACGCGGAAACGTGTCTATTTATTCGTATGTCTTGTGTTTTATAAAGATAAGATATATAATGAACTTTATAAGTTTATATCTTTATATTATGAAGTTAAAAACACTTTACAAAGAGTTTAAAGCTTAGTTTTTACAAAATACCAAAACACAAGGGTTTAAAGGGTAAATATGTAAATTAAAATTAATTAAAACAAAATTCCAAACCCTAACCCACCCTTCGGCCGCAAACCATCTCCAAACACCCTCCCCACTTCGAATCCAGCCAAGAACAAGCAATTTTGTGGGTTTGATTCGATTACAAGTTATAAAACACTTAGAAAGCATCGATTTCAAGCAATTACAAGTTTAAAGGTTAGTTTTTGCGAGTTTTTGTGAAGGGTTCATTATGGCCGAACCCTAATTCGTAAATTGGTCCTTGTTGGGTCGAATTGGTTGTTGTTTGATGATGTTAACATGTTAGTTAGATTGTATACATGTTAGTTAACGTCGATTATGCAAGAATTCTATGTTTTTAGTGGATTGATCATGAAATTGATTTTGAAGCAAACCCTAATTCGTGATTATTGTGATTATGCATGATGGATGATTGTTTGATGAATGTTTGATGATTATTGGGTTGTATGAATGTTAGAATACGTTGATTATGCAAGAAAGTTGGGATTTTGATGCATTGTTCATAGGTTACTAAGAATAGTAACTTTATTTTGCATGTAGTAGTGATCTAGTGATGGATTGATGTTATGGATGGGTTCATGATGATAATTAGATGCTAGATTGATATTATGAATGCTAGAAATCTTAATTTGCTGATGTTGATCATAGCTTGCCAAAAGTAGAAACTTTTGTTTATGAAGATTGTTGGATTGAGGTGTTTAAGTGTTGTTGATCATGTCTAGATGTTAGTATGAGCTTGAATTGGTATATTATTGATGAATTCATGCATACCTTGGATGTTTGATAGATTTTGGACATCTTTCCCAAAAGGGAAACTTTATTTGTGTAAACGTTGAAGTATGATGTTGTGATCATGTTTGAGATGATAGGAACTTGCTAATATGTTCAAGGATGGATTCTAGTGTAATAGAACGTGTTAAATTAGTTGTATGGCATGTTTGGATAATCATGGGTGATAATTGGAATTGGTAATCATGTATGGTTTGGGTATTGTGTAGTAGTAGGACATCATGCTTGGGTCTGGTATTGATGTTGTGATGTTGTGAATGCAATGCATATGCTTAAAGAATTTGGTTATGATCATTATACACGCGTGCGGATCTGAGGCCCCTACTTAGTAGGATTGGCAGGGTTTAGGATGTGAAGTCGTGAGTGGCTTCACATGGCATGTGATGAATGGTTGAACCTTGTGTGACATGATAGTTGTATTATACTAGTGGATATGTTAATGTTCTAGATTCACATGACTTGTATAGTACTTGATTGTATGATGATCTAAGTGATACACCTGGTTGATATAGCATACGTATGATACTATTTGAATGTTAATCATGTATGTTGTATGTGCTCATTGGCTTTATTTGAATTATAACTCATAATGTCACCAACGGGTCAAACGGGTCAACTAGGTCAAACGTGTCTATTTTTCTGGAAGCTTGAGTCTTTGGTTTTGGTATGATTAGGGTTCCACATGTCTTTCATTTACACGTACTTATATACTCACATGATCTAGGTAACCTTTGAAGTTGGCTATCCTCTCGTTTCTCAAATAAACCCTAAGTACTCTTTGCATACATCAGGTGAGTTCATGCCCCACTCTTTACTTAATCTCTTTTGGGGGAGATAGCATATGGTATTTATACGAACGCTTTCATTATTTAAGTTGTGTAAAATATTAATATAGTGCTGTTTACCATGAGAAAAGTCCTCACACTTTTGAATTGTTAATATTTAATAGCGGGGAAACTTGGGTAGTACTACTGGGTCTGACGAGCCCCACCTGTGTGACTCGAGGTCAACCGGGTGCAATTTGTCCTATTGATCATTGTCACGACATGGTAAGTCGTGACAGGAGGCAACAACTATCACAGTCAGCTTCAATTGCAAAATCACTATGTATTAATATTTGTTGATAATAGACTAGCTATCTATTACCATACACTGCTATATTTATCGCAACTGTTTACATGTTATTGAACTCAAACTCTTGAACTCACCAACCTGTGTGACATTTTAGTATGCTTTTCTCAGGTCCTTAACTTGCTTGCCATAGGAGCACTGCACGGTTCACTTCATTTAAGACATTATGCTTCAAGACAATGTGACATTTTAACAATTATGGTTTACTTTTTGGTTTGGCACTTGTTTTGCCATAAGTTATACTTTATTGTCTTGGGTTGTTTTCAAAAACGCTTCCGCATTGTTTAAAGTTGGTATTTTGTTGATTTTGTTATTTTATGGCATATAGAGTCGTTCTGAGTAACTATTGACTGTGATCCTGGTTTGTTCACACGCCTCGCGGTAAAACTCCGCAAGTGGATTTTGAGGGTGTGACATACATAGCCCAAAATCAAACCCACCCACAAACACACACATAAACACATACGGCTACAAAACCCAACTTTTATAAAAAGTTCATACATGCATTTCCAGCCCCAAATCAGTTTAAAACAAGTAAAAAGGGGGTTCTAGAACTCACCTTTGCAGCCTCTGGTTTTGACTTCTTCAAAAACTTGTTTGCAACAGAGTTCAACTGCCCAGAAACCCACCAAAACACACACCCGAACACATACAACATACATAAGCATACAACCGAGGATAAAACCAGTTAAGAACATCATAAACTCATGAATTCGTACCTTGAATTTGAACTTTTCTTCTTGTTCTTCTTCAAACCCGAGCTCTGCTTTTTCTCTCTCTAAAAATATCCAAAGATATGGTGTTGTACATGAAGTGAGCTGCCATGCCCACTTTTACACAAACTTTTTCAAAGTTTTGTCCTTTTGACATATTTGGTCCCTCTACATGGGCTCTGTTTCTTTTCTTTCTTTTCCTTCAGTTTATTCTTTCTTTGATTGACCTTTTCAAATAACCGGGTGTTACAAACAATACTAAACAATTAATTTATTACGATACAACAAAGAAGAAATCTTCAAGTAGCAATCTTGAAACATGTTAAAAATAAAGGGTCAACTTTGAATGTTGGTGAGTTTTCATGGGTAGCAATTCATGTCAATAGTTATGAATTATGCAAGTTTATAGAATACATATAGCTACAATCCAACCTTGACCAAGATTAACATTACAAGATTATAACGATTAGCTAAGTGTACTTGGTTCCCATGATGAACAAGTCATACGTCATCAGGAACCGACAATACATCGGCTTTAGCACCAAATACGCTTGTCATGCCCATAGATCTATGATTTCACCAGGCTAGCCATAGTTAATGATTGTCATTATATAATGTATCTCATATAACACTCATAATAGTACCAATAACCATGACAAAAAGGTAAAGATGAATTTTTTGTGCATTTACAACTATCAATATGTTTACAAGTGTAAGTTTTTAAAGTTAACATGTTTCACCCCAAAAGGTGTGAAATAAAGTAAAAATGGGCATGGGGAACTTACATGGAAAACTCACAAGTATATTGATGGTTGTAGAGTACATAAGAACGCTTGGATGTCAAGAGTCAAAGGTGATGTCCTAAATGATAAAAAATAACTTGAGGTCGGAATTCATTACAAGAGGTTAGGACGTTTAGAGAATACTAAAAAGCAAAAGGTAGATTGAAAAAGAATTATTACATCAATTTTAGATTCTGGACAGAATGTTTAGTATGTGTTGACTATCTCATAGTTGACTATCTCTGAACAGGTTATAAAAATAGAAATCGGTTTCATAAAATTATAAAAATTTATAGTTGACTATCTCATAGTCTACCAGAAAACTTTCATTCATAAACATTTTTATTTAAAGATCTTTAAATATGTTAAAATAGCAGCACAAGACAGAAGGTGTTGAAATGCGCTAGTATATTGTGAAGGTTATTGTCGAGTCGTCCGATTGAGTTTGGAGACGTATAAACTATCGTTAAAAATTTAATTCAATGAGATTTATAT
The DNA here is from genome assembly GCA_025506515.1 of Flaveria trinervia. NCBI lineage: Eukaryota > Viridiplantae > Streptophyta > Magnoliopsida > Asterales > Asteraceae > Flaveria > Flaveria trinervia. The sequence continues at coordinate 58,906,472 of CM046452.1, read as the reverse complement.
TGGAGTCTGATTTTACTCAATTTAGTTTGTTATGACCAAGTTATGGTTAGTTTAAGTCAGATTATATTCTGCCAGTTATGTAGTAAGGCACTTATGTACACTTTTAAAATTGTTAAAGCATGAAACGGGTTAGAACAATTTTTTATGTCAATATATGATGTGTTAGACTTCATTTTAGTTATATAAAAATATTCAAAGTGTTTTGCATAGCCATTAGTTAGAAAAATAATCTTGTGGAATTACTGAATGCGGGCGGCATAGTCGTCCATATGCAAACAAGATTGTTTATTTATGTTATTATGTTGTTAACTTGATTAATGATTGTTAGTGATTGTTATAAGGTTAGTGAATCTTAGAAGGTTAATGATCAAATGATAAAAGTAAGAACGTGAACACAATTGGATGTTAAGATGATTGAAAGAATATAGAAATACATAATATATAAGCAATATAAGATTACCTTAATATTAGAAAATTCTTGAAACTACTTGGAAAAAAAATTCTTGAAATTGATTATAACCAAAGGATGATGAAAGGTTTGTATGTAAGATTATTAGAGAATGAGCAAATGAAAAGTTAGGCCTAAAGCTTGCTTTTATAGTTGAGGTTAGAAGGGGGTATGAATGCTGTAATGGTGAGTTATAAGTTTTTAATAGGGGGTTATGATTAGAATTTAAAATAAATATAAAATTAAATAATTTAAATAAATAAAATAATAATTACAATTTAAACTCAAAATTTATGAAGACTCTAATTTTAATCAAACAACTTTTTTATTAAATCTTTATAGACTTTATAAATCTTACAAGAACTTGTAAATTGATTATTTATTTTAGTTGAATATTTTAAAATCTTATAGATATTAATAACCTTTTATCATTTATAAATTTATTTTATAATTATAGAATTTAAGTTAAATTGATTAAGTGACACATTTATTGTTTTTATATAAAAAAATAAAATGACTAAATAATGAATTTGATTTACAAGATTGATTCAAACGGATTTGGGTTTATACTTTGAAAATAGGCGGATGTTACAGTCTCCCCTACTTTAAAAATTTCATCCTGAAATTTAATGACGAGAAAATTAATTTCAAGGTCATGAGGAGACTTGGATTTCATTTCGCGTTCGCAAGTGAACTATTGGGTACTTTTAAATTCAATAAGTTTGATTATTATGTTGTACTACACTTAGGTTTGTTCGATTTCATGTTCATTATTTCATGGGTTTCTTGAACAAATAAATAAGAACATCAATTTGATTAGGCTTTTGGTTGACAAACTTTTTTCATGTAAGACGATAGAAGGTTTTGTCATAAATACAACACCAATCACTAGATCAATACGAGAGTTGGCTTGACGAATATGAGTAATACTTTTAAGACACTTTTGGATGAAATACCAATCCAGAGGAGCTTCTCAAAGCAGATAACTTCGACATGATTCTTAGATGACCCATTTCTTGTTTACTATGTCATTGATGTTTCAAATTTGCATTAGTGTAAAGTTGATACGAGAATTGTGTTTGTTAAAATTAAACGTACGGTTCAGAATAAGAGAATCATTGTGATGGCTTTTCAAAATAAGAGCGGTTTTGAAGGGAAAACATTCAGAAAGATTACTAAGAGTCGTTATGAGAACTAGGTAATGAGTTTTAAGATCCAAGATGACAAAATCATTGATAATACGAAAACAACAAGATGTTTCAAGTGTAACATTCGGTTTACAAACCAAAGTAATACATTGACTTATCAAAGTATTAGGTCAACTACAACCTTAATAAAGACATGCATACCTATAAACGGACACTCACCCCAAGGGTTCCCAGGTAAGGTAAACGGATCCAGCGGTTGATTTGGATTTATATGAATACCTTGCCTAGACCCAACTCGAGATATAGGCATCATGCTCTTACAGCATTACATGTTTCAAGTTATAGGGCACAGACTTTGACAACACTTGAAAACCATAAATAACGATTCAAATTTTCATTTTGAAGACCATTCGATTTAGGCACATAAAGCCTTAGAATATGATTTAAGGTTCATGTGTGCATTGATAAGAACCAAAGTATAAGAGGAATCACATAAGGCATATAATCACATAATCAAGTATAGACTTTCAAGGCACATATAATCCTATCTAAGAATATAAAATACATGAGAGGACTCATGTGTAAGGGTACTTAGTCTTAGTCTAGGTCATTCTATTTCTAATAACCTAATTCCCTATAACCATCGCTCTGATACCAATCTGTCACACCCCGACCGACGGCGGAATCATCGAGACGGATGAATGTGAAACACTTGTTCATAGCTCATGGAATTAAATAAGTTGAAATAATATTAAAAGCCATTTTTCTTTGAATAATACTAGAAAATTAAGTTATTACAATACAATATGAATTAAACAACAACACACGATGAGCAAGAAGAAATCCTCAAGTAGCAATCCTGAAACATGTTAAAAATAAAGGGTCAACTTTGAAAGTTGGTGAGTTTCCATGGGCTAAACACACACACACACACACACACACACACACACACACACACACACACACACACACACACATATATATATATATATATATATATATATATATATAATATATATATATATAATATATATATATATATATATATACAAGTAGCAATTCATGTCAATGGTTATGAATTATGCAAGTTTATAGAACACATATAGCCTAGAATCAAACCTTGACCAAGATTAAGATTACAAGTTTATAACGATTAGCTAAGTGTACTTGATTCCCATGATGAACAAGTCATACGTCATCAGGAGCCGTTAATACATCGTCTTTAGCACCAAATAGGCTTGTCAGGCCTATAGATCTATGATGTTGTCAGGCTAGCAATAGAAAATGATTGTCAACATATAATGTATCTCATATAACACTCACAATAACACCAATAACCATGACAAAAAGGTAAAGATGAATTGTATGTGCATTTACAAGTATCAAGATGTTTACAAGTGTAAGTTTATAAAGTTAACATGTTTCACCCTAAAAGGTGGAAAATAAAGTAAAAAGAGGCATGGAGAACTCACATGGAAAACTCACAAGTATAGTGATGGTTATGGAGAACTCACATGGAAAACTCACAAGTATAGTGATGGTTGTAGAGTACATAAGAAAGGTTGGATGTCAAGAGTCAAAGGTGATGCCCTAAATGATAAAAAAACAATAACTTGAGGTCGGAATTCATTACAAGAAGTTAGGACGTTTAGATAATGCTAAAAAGTGAAGGTAGATTGAAAATGGATTATTGCATCATTTTAGATTCTGGACAGAATGTTTGAAAAGTGTTTGAATAAGTTTTAAAAATAGCAAACAGTTTCATAAAATTATACAAATTTATAGTTGACTAGTTAAAAGTCTCCCAGACAATTTCATTAAGAAACATGTTTTGAAACAATCTTTAAATAGGTAAAAACAACAGCACAAGACAGAAGGTGTTGAAATGCGCACTTATATTGTGAAGGTTATTGTTGAGTCATCCGATTGAGTGTGAAGATGTATAAACTATCGTTAAAATTTTGATTCAATGAGATTTAGATTGGAATCCAAGTTTACTCATGTTTAATTTGTTATGACCAAGTTATAGTTACTTTAAGTCAGACTATATTCTACCAATTATGTAGTAACGCACTTATGTGCACTTTTAAGATTGTTAAAGCAGGAAACAGGTTAGAACAATTTTTTATGTCAATATATGATATATTAGACTTCATTTGAGTTATATAAAAAATATCCCTAGAGTTTTCCATAGCCATCATTCAGAGAAATAATCTTGTGGAATAACTGAATGTGGCGGCTTAGCCGTCCATACGTAAACGAGATTCTCTGTTTATGTTATTGTGTTGTTAACTTGATTTAGGGATATTAGTGATTGTTATAATGTTAATGAATGTTATAAGGTTAATGATCAAATGATAATGATGATATTAAAAGAGATTTGGTAGAAGAAAGAATAAAAGTAAGAACATGAAAACATTGGATGTTAGGATGATTGAAAGAATATAGAAATGCATAATATATAAACAATATAAGATTACCTTAATATTAGAAAATTCTTGAAAATACTTGTAAAATAAAATTTTTGAAATCGATCATAACCAAAGGATGACGAAAGGTTTGTATGTAAGCTTTTTAGAGAATGAGCAAATGAAAAGTTAGGCCTAAAGCTTGCTTTTATAGTTGAGGTTAGGAGGGGGTTATGAATGGTGTTAATGGTGAGTTATAAGTCTTTCAAGGGGGGGTTGTTGGGTTTCAACAATAGAATAAACTGAAGCTTACCAAATCATAATTACAGCCAACTGAAGATCTCATTATACAAGTTCAGAGACCAAGTTGATTACAACAAAACAAGACAATTCAACATGACAAAGTCAACATCAAGACAATTAGAAAGCCAAAATTAGGTCATGTTGTAATATTAGTATAAATAAACCCACTAGTGCATTTTTGCAAGTGTGGCTTATGTGTGTGTGTTTCTCATGGTGTAAATCACCATTAAAGGAGAAATCCTCTCCTTTGGGTGGTTTGATTTCACCAGCCATCTATGATTATCATTGTAATTTGTTCATCAACATCAATGAAATCATAACATTATTATTATCCATCTCTTTGTTCTTAGTTTCACACGCGTCCACCCATCTTAATTTTGATATCTAGATCTGAACGAGATGAATCCTAAGATCCAAGCTCAATGAATCTGAAATATTGATTCAGTAAAATGGTATTAGAGCTGTTGGTTGCTGGATTCATCTAAGTTTTAAATCTGATTTCAAATTTATGATGTCAAGAACAAAGAAGAAAATCAGAAATATGAAGAACAAAGTCACTGTTCTTCAGAAAGAAGAAAACCCATTTGTTCATAAAAAAACATCAGATCTGTTCTAATATGGTACGATTTGAAGATGTTTTATCATACCCCTGATTATATCTTCAAAATTCGATGCAATGGAACATGGTTCTACTAAAAAAATTGTTTAGTTTTGCTGAGTTTCGGTTTTCTGTTCGTAAAAACGAAAGAAAGAAAGAAATTGGAGCAATTCAAATGGGTTTCGATCAAATCAGTGTGAAAATCATGTATATGATTGATAATCGAAAATGATTCATGAATCATTCATGGTTTTCATCAATAGATTGACTGATTTGTATGTATAAAAATCAGCATGTTCGACAACTTTAATTCGCATTTGTTACAAGATGATTATTGTTGTTGTGTTAAGTCATTAAATGCTAATGGCATGAAAACTAAATGCGGATGTTATATCTACATGACAACATATGCGGATGCTTTTAGCGTTCAATAAATGCAGACAACCAAGCAGCTAAAATTTAATGTGTATACCACATGCTTCAACCGACTCACTTCGTGGAATGTGCATGATGATGATGATCATTAAATGCAAATGTCCATGTGTTCACATGAAGACAAATAATGCGAATTAAGGCCACAAGATTTAATGTGGATGCTTGGTTCCAAAAGTCAAATAATTTTAGCTGATGGTCATTAAATGCAAGTGAACATACAAAAGAAATGCGGCTGGTCATCAAATAAATGCGGCTGTTCAACAAAGAAATGCCGCTGTTCATCAAAGAAATACGGCTGTTCAACAAAGATGCGGTTGTTCAACAAAGAAATGCTGCTCTTCAACAAATAAATACGGCTGTTCAACAAAGAAATGCCACTGTTCATCAAAGAAATGCGGCTGTTCAACAAAGATGCGGCTGTTCAACAAATAAATGTGGCTGTTCAACAAACAAATGCGGTTCATTTATCCAACCATCCATATTTAATGCGGTTGCCTTACATTTCTACAAAAAGTAAACCAAATGCGGATAACCTTTGTTGACTTTTGATGACTAATGCAATAATGCGGATACGATGTGAATGCGGATACAATGTGAATACAAATGCTGATGAACGGATGGAAAAAAAAGGAATGCAGATTATGCAACCAACAAACACATCCATTTTGAGCATTCAAAATCCAAAAAAAAAAAAATCAAATTTAGTCATGTATTCACTAATTTATTTAAGGACTTGTACAACTATCTAATGCCCTTTTTGAAGTATTTGGGCTCACATTTTTTATGATGTTTTGCACCCGTGTCTGACTACTGAGCAGACAGTTAGCCGGACTTTAATCAAGTGGAGTACTCATTATCTGAATAATGTCATTTATCAAGTGATTTCAAAAGAGTGGAAGTGTGTTCAACATTGATTCATGTTCCTGATGCAGTTTATTGAAGTTTAAAGCCTCACCATATGCCTAATACATTCTAATCCCTGAGTTGTGATATGAACTGTAATCCAAAAGTGAGACAACCCATATCCATACCAAGAAGTATTCTCAAGAGATTCTAACCTTTGTCAGAAATATATTAGGAGGAGCTTATCTGAGGGGGAGAACATCAATGAATTGTGCCAAAACATCAGTTGATCAAGAAGACATGTGAGAGATAAGATCTTCAAATTCAAGGTTTGGCAAGCATCAGCTTAGGGGGAGTATTGTTGGGTTTCAACAATAGAATAAACTAAAGTTTACCAAATCATAATTACAGTCAATGGAAGATCTCATTGTACAAGTTCAGAGACCAAGTTGATTACAACAAAACAAGACAGTTCAACATGACAAAGTTAACATCAAGACAATTAGAAAGTCAAAATTAGGTCATGTTGTAATATTAGTATAAATAGACCCACTAGTGCATTTTTGCAAGTGTGGCTTATATGTGTGTGTTTCTCATGGTGTAAATCACCATTCAAGGAGAAATCCTCTCCTTTGGTGGGTTTGATTTTCACCAGCCATCTATGATTATCATTGTAATTTGTTCATCAACATCACTGAAATCATAACATTATTATTATTCATCTCTTTGTTATTTGATTCACACGCGTCCACCCATCTTAATTTTGATTTCTAGATTTGAACGAGATGAATCCTAAGATCCAAGCTCAATGAATCTGAAATATTGATTCAGCAGGGGTTATCATTATATTTTAAAATAAATATAAATTAAATAATTTAAATAAATAAAATATTAGTTACAATTAAAACTCTAAATTTATGAAGACTCTAATTTTAATTAAATAATTTTTTTATTAAATGTTGATGGACTTTATAAATCTTACAAGAACTTGTAATTTGATTATTTATTTTAATTGAATATTTTAAAGTTTTATAGATATTAATAACCTTTTAGCATTTATAAATTCATTTTACAAATTATAAAATTTTAGTTAAATTGATTAAGTGACACATTTATTGTTTATTGGAACATATAAACAAATAAAATGACTAAATAATGAATTTGATTTACAAGATTGATTCAAACAGGTTTTGGTTGAGGTTTATACTTTTAAAATAGGTGGATGTTACACAATAGTTAACAATCCTCGTTAGAATTAAGACTATTCCCTTCATAATCAATTGGTTACGATTCCATTGACTCTTAAAGTATTTTCTTATGTCATTGAGAACATGTAGAGGGAGATCAAGCCTGTTTTGCCAGAAGGACACATCTTGACCCCCTTGATCTCTTGTGATATACTATTGTTTGGGTTAGAAGCAAATGCCCAAGACAAGATGGGTCACTCAATAACAAGAGGCTCTACTTGGATTGGATTTGGATGAGTAGCCTCTTCTTGATCACCCTTAGGATGTTCTGACTCATCCTGAGATGTAGAGGTGGGTGCCTTGGACTTCTTCTTTTTCTTCTTGACCCTTCTGATGGCCATCCTCTTTTTCTTTCTATATTTTAACTATGAAGTTGGCCATCAGTACGAGATGTTTCTTTTTCTCATTCCTAGTTGGGTCCTTTTATTTCATATCTTTAAAAGGAGAGGGATGAGAACCTTGCTGTGGGTTAGAAGATGAAGCCGGCCAAGATGCAACACTAGGTCTAGGTTATGTTGTCTCTTGGGGTTCAACCTTGACCACAACATTATGTGCAACCTGACTTGGTAGAGAATGCAAGTCTAGTAGCTCATCCTTCTTGATCTTTTCCTTGATCACTCTAATTTTCTCATCCATAATGGATAGAGACATTGGACCAAGTATCCTTCTGAGAACCAATGTAGTTTCAAGAAGCTCACCATCTTCAATTTGTCAGTAGATTTCTTTTGATTACCTTGGATGGTGGCTTTTAACTTTATAGCTTCTTACCTTATCTTTCTCTTTGTAGCTTTTTGTTCTTTTAGTACTTCTTGCTCAAGCTACTTGAGGTATCCATATTTAATGTACTCATATGATAAGGGAAGTAGGTCTAGTACCTAATAGAGGCTTGTGGCACTCAAGTAGGTTATCATATTTTAGTCTATCTTGTTCCCTGTTGGGGTTTGTTAGAACATGGAACATAGTTTAACCATTTAAACTTTGTGAAAACGCAGCGGAAATAAACTTTATAACATAGTTTATGAACTGAAAATTTCGGTTTCAATTTATATTATAAAGTTACAAGCAAACCCAAGACAAAGGACCTTTTATATGTGAATAAGACTAGCTATGTAAACACAAACATACATTATGGACAGCCATAAGAGGCTGCCATAAACTACCTTTCAGCAGCAAAAGAGTCGAAATGGATGAGGATATGCTCCAAGAAAATGACTAAGGCACCAAAAGGAGGTCCTCTCAAGCTTGCAAACCCTAAGCTCTATAGCAAAACACCTTTGTTGCTAGGATTTTCACACCAAATCGCAAGAAGATGCTGCTGAAAACCCCCTTTTTCAGCCTTGTGTTTCTTCTAAGATGAGATAAAGAACAAGTCTTGCATGTATGAGAGAGAAGAGGAAAAATGGGAAAGAGTTTCTAGTTCAAATGGGTGTGATTTTCCAAGGCAACAAAAGACTAGTAATGCCCTTGAGGACGGCTGAATATTGTCTTTAAAAATGGGTTTCCCCCCATTTTAAACACCCACTAAATAGAGAACTAGTTACATTATAAGTTGTATAATTAACCTCTTAATTATAAAACTTAAACACACTATTATTATTTGATGTTATTAACCAACTTAAATAACATTATAAATAATATCCATGAACAAAATATCCATATAAGTTGTTCATTCTCACATAAAATTTATTTAGAAAACCCATTATCTAAAATTGGTGTAATTATTTAATTGCATGATCATATCATCAATTTAAATATATGTTAGTATTTGCTAAGCTTGTTATTGGGTATGACCCAACTTGGATCATGACGTACTAACCACATCAATGTTCTATGTGTCTTGGGCATAAAGAAACCAACAATCTCCCACTTGCATAAGATTCATAGAAGATTTATGCAAGCAGTAAATACCGCCTAACAATGGTTTACTACCCTTAATACGCATGACTTAAAGCCATTCAATAGCATCATCCCCTTCAAGTATCCAACTTGATATGATTTAGGTGAATCAATAATTTATCCTTTTGTTACAGATGTCATGTTAAATCCAAGGACACAGAATGATCATTCCTTGTTGATTTAACTTAATCAGGCCTTAGACATCTTGCTCTCAACAAATAAGAGGAACAAATTCCATCTTGACTACATACGTTTCTCACAAAACACCTCGTGTCACGCCTGAACATAGCCTTACGTACTGTCTATTATTTCAGGGCAGTGAAGAACTAGCTCAAGGTATAACACTTGGTGAATATCAAAACCCATATGTATCTCAGGTCTAAGGATACCAAATGATATTCTCCTTTACTCAAATTTACTTATGATCAATTTAGATGATTCCATGTAGTAAAATTTGAGATGCGGGTCAGTCCAATATTGTATCCCACAAATATCTATGAACTTTGGCAGCAACCAATTGCTCTATATTCATTCCTTATGAATATCCACCAATCCAAATTCATAATAATCTTACCCTCATACTTGTTCCCACAAGTATGAAGGACTACGGACATTTAGAGTAAAAAATTTACCCATGGATTAAACATGCTAAATTGGAACATTCATTGAAATATTATGACCAAATAATTTTACTCACGTAGTAAGGGAGTTCCAAATATTCAAATACGAAATTACAGATCAAATCCAATCAATAGAATATTAAAGTCCCATGGCACACTATGACCTTCATGCTTTGCCTTTTCTAGGAGCTTCGTAAGAGGATCCACCATATTTTGATCTGTGTGAACTTTGCAAATACATATCTTTCCTTTCTCAACTTCATCTCGTATGTAGTCGAATCTCCGCTCAATGTGCCTAGTTTTTTGATGAGCACGAGGTTCCTTGATTTAAGCAATCGCACCCTCGTTATCACAAAAGAAATGGAACGGATAACCCCTAGGTCAGCAATGAACTTCTTCAACCATGTAGCTTCTTGAGCTGCCAATGAGGCAACGACGTATTCAGATTCTGTAGTTGATAAAGCCACCACATCCTGTTTAGAGCTCTTCCAAGAGACAACTCCTCCATTCAGAATGAAAATGTATCCTGATTGTGATCGTGAATCATCACGATCGGTTTGGAAACTCGCATCCGTGTAACCTTTTACAACAAGTTCCTCATCACCAGATCCATAGATTAGAAACATATCTTTAGTCCTCCTTAAGTACTTAAGTATGTTCTTAATAGCCATCCAATGATTGCTTCCAGGATTTTGCTGGTATCGGCTTGTCATGCTTAAGGCGCATGAAACGTCCGGCCGAGTGCATATCATTGCATACATGATGGATCCAATAGCAGATGCCTTCATTTTATCTTGCTCATCCTTTGAGCTTGGACATTGAGTCGTGCTCAATATTATTCCTCTTTGAATAAGTACCCTACCTTTCTTAGAGTTCTCCATCTTGAACCTTTTCAAGATCTTATCAATGTATGCACTTTGATTTAAACCAATCAACCGCCTTGATCTATCCCTATAGATCTTTATTCCAGAATATAAGCGGCCTCACCAAGATCCTTGATGGAAAAACAACTTCCAAGCCAGGTTTTTACACCTTCCAAGGTTGGAATGTCATTTCCAGATAGTAGTATGTCATCAACATACAATACTAGGAAAGTGATGATGCTCCCACTAGCTTTCTTATATACATAAGCTTTATCAGCGTTCTTGATGATCCATATTTAATTACTTCTTCATCAAAACGGTGATTCCAACTTCTTGATGCTTGTTTCAATCCATAGATTGATTTCTTTAACTTGCATACTTTGTTAGGATGTTTTGGATCGACTAAACCTTCAGGTTGAACCATATAGACATCTTCCTCAAGATATCCATTTAGGAAAGATGTTTTGACATCCATTTACCAAATCTCATAATCATAATGAGCAGCTATGGCAAACAATATCCTAATAGATTTTAGCATCGCAACAGGTGAGAAAGTTTCATCATAATCAACCCCTTGAGTTTGAGTGAAACCCTTTGCTACAAGTCTTGCTTTATAAGTATCCAAGTTTCCATGCATATCGGTTTTCTTCTTGAAAACCCACTTCCAATTACTTTGGAGTCCAATTACTTTGTCATAATCCGAATTGGACAACGCATCATGGTATGTGATTGGTTCATCAGAATCTATCACATAGCATCCATCAGTGAAAAATCCATATCTTTCAGGTGGATTACTAGTTCTACCAGATCTGCAAACATTTTTAGTGTATTGATCAACTATTTGATCACTTTCAACATCCTTATGTTGAGTGCTAGTGTCAACCAAACGTGTATCGGGTTGCGGTTCTTGATCCTCTTCAAGATCCACAGTTCTACTACCAGTTCCTTCCATAAGGAACTTGGTTTCCAAGAACTCACCATTTTTGGCAACAAACTCCTTTTGTTGTATTGGATCATAGAAATAATATCCCATAGAATCTCTTCGATATCCAGTAAAGATACATTTAGTGGAACGGCTTTCTAACTTGTTCGAGGTGGGAGTCTTCACATAAGCCTCACACCCCCCTCTCAAATATGAAAAGGATGGAACCCTTCCATGCCATATTTCATAAGGTGTCCTTTCCACTTTCTTGGTTAGGGCCATATTCAAAATACGGGCCGCAGAGAGCAGAGCAAAACCCCAAAATGACAGAGGTAATGAACTCTAGCCATCATATATCAAACCATATCCAATAGAGTTCGATTTCTCCGCTCGGACACGCCATTATGTTGTGGTGTTCCCGGTGGAGATAGTTGTGAGACAATCCCACAACTTCTAAGATGATCCCTAAAAGCATCATTCAGGTATTCACCTCCTCCATCGGTGCGGAGAATTTTAATTGACTTATTGAGTTGATTTTGTACTTCATTTTGAAAGATCATGAACATTTCAAAAGCTTCATCTTTGTGTCTTAACAAGTACACATACCCATATCGACTATAGTCATCAGTAAAGGTAATGAAGTATCTTTCATTGTACCTTGTCATAGGTTTAAAAGGACCACATACATCCGAATGTATGATACCTAATAAATCCTTTGCCCTTTCGGCTTTGCCACTAAAAGGTGCCTTGGTCATTTTACCTTGTAAACAAGACACATACATCAAATGAATCACATTCACTTGTTTTTAAATGACCATTCTTTTGTAGTGTTTGTATTCTTTTCTTGTTTATATGACCAAGACGGCAATGCCAAAGGTAACTGTCACTCAAATCATTCAATGTATTTTCACGAACCATTTCATAGATACCATTAATGGGAACAACTTTAAAGTAAAACATGTCATTCAAAGTAACATGGATTTCATTTCCAATAAATGATAATACATATCCAAAACGTTTTAACAGGGCTACAGAAATAATGTTCCTAGTCAAACTAGGAGCATACAAAACATTGTTCAAAATTACTTTCAAACCATTTGGAAGTTTCAAGATGTAGTCACCACGGGCTTCAACTTGAACTTTAGCCCTATTGCCCATGTAGAGGCTAACATCCCCTTTGTTGAGGTTGCTACTTCTTTTGAACTCCTACAACAAATTGCAAATGTGAGTTCCACATCCAGTATCTAATACCCATATGTTAGAGGATATTAAGTTTAAATCAATATGGATCATGTATATAGTACCTGAGGTCTGCCCAACATCCCTCTTGCTTTCAACTCTTAAAGATGGTCAGGATAATTTCTTGCCCAATGTCCAATCTCCCCACACTTGAAGCATGGGTCATTAGAAGCAACCTTTTGCCTCTTCTCCTATGCTTTGGGTGGCACCCTTGCCACCCCTTTCCCTTTTCCCATTACGGGTCCCTTACCCTTGGCAACTCTTGCCTTGGGTGCAGGATGAGCCTTTTCTTGTTCCACCTTCATTAATGGTGAGAACGGTAAAACCCTTTTACCCATGGCCGCCTCGGCCGTTTTGAGCATAGAGTGAATCTCACCAATGCTTTTGTCCCAAGCATTCATGTTGTAGTTCAACACGAACATCTCAAACCTTTTGGTAAGGCCATTGAGGATCAAATCCGTGGCCAATTCCTTTGAGACGGGAAAATTAGCCTTTCGAGGTGGTCAATGTGACTTTTCATCTTAAGTACATAAGTTGAAACTGATTGGTTGTCGTCCATACGACATGCATGGAGTGCTCGAACCGTTTCGAAGCGCTCAACCCTCGCTTGCTGTTGGAACGTTTCCTTCAGTTGGGTTATCATGTCATAAGTTCTGTGATGCTCATACTCCTTCTGGAGATCCGGAGTCATGCTTGCCAACATAAGGCAAGACACTTGGACAGAGTCCTCAGTGTACTTTATCCAATCGTTATAGGCCTCCTCATCATCCTCACTAGGTTGATCGGGGACGGGGTCGTCTAAAACATATGATTGTTTCTCTTGCTTGAGAACGATTCTCAAGTTTCGATACCAATCGATAAAATTGTTATGATTTAGACGTTCCTTTTGGAGAATCGCTCTTAAAGATTGGGCGGACGTGGATGAATTATCATGATTATCATAATTATTGGTGGCCATCTACAAAATTTAACAAAGATCAATTTTAGTATATTCGATATTGTTATTTTAATAATGAATACCTTTTAAGGTCATTTTCATATTAAAATCTAGAACCCAACATTACATTTAAATAGTGGTTAGGTGACCTTTATCCCACGATTTAAATTAATAAGGTGGTCAACGATTGACGATTGCCACCATTTGCAACTTCTAGAGGTATGGGATCGACTTGAAACATCATATGTAAAGTCAACATGTTAATACCATCACCACCATTTGGAAACCATATCGTAGGTGATCCATTTGACATGGTTTGCAAATCAAGACACCCTACTTACACACGTGTGAGTTTTCCAAAATAAGCGGTTAGGTGACCTTTATCCCGCGAATATGGCATTCTCACCTCAAGTCACAAGTTCCCTCAAAATGGTTAGGTGACCTTTATCCCACTAAGAGTCCCGAGTGACTCAAGTGTTGTGTAAAAGGACAGTGTTGATCTTATTTTTAAAATATTTAGAGATTTTATAATTCTACTTTAGAAAACTCTATGTATTCATATTTGCATGCTTTTAAATACAAGATACCCTATGGTACATTGATTAAAACCCTTTTTAATCTTTGAAATCATTAAAAATATTAATAACCTTTTATTACTATTAATGATTAAGGCCCATTAGATAGTTTGTTATGATCATTGAAGGATTGTAAAACAAACATCATATATCAGCAATCAACCACAATACCATAACCAAAACAACCATGAATCAACCAAATGTTAGTGCATAACCATAGCATCTAAAGTGGCCACACTTGTTTGCTATCACAAGTGTGGTCCATAGGACATTCCTAAGGGATAAAACACAACACAAAAGGCTTCCATGAACCTCCCACTTGAAACCGCATCCAAATGCTCCAGGTTTCTTGTGTCTTTCCTTTGTGCTTCTAACGTGTACATCTTCATATTACAAGATATTATATCCTAATACAAGATTTATAGTAAAATGAAAGGTACCTAATCTATTTATTACATCCCAATAATAAATAAATTACACTTAAACCAAACACAAATAAATGATTAGACAACCCAATTGAATGAATAAATACAACCATTACAATCATCCAAATAGCACAAGGTCAAGGGCTAGGTTATGCACCATAATGAACAATAATCATATCATCCAAAACAACAATGAATCCCCACTAAAACACACGAAATTTCACCCAACACAAACTGAAATTTCGGGTTTTATCTTGTCCAAACAACAAACAACATACATGTCTTTCAAAGTTTAATCACAAACATGTGTGATATAACTTTGAAAGTTTGGGGTTTCATAATACATGAATATAGCAGCCCCTAAAAGGGTTTAAAAGTCCCATAAAACGAATTTTTCAAGGACAAAACAAGCTAGCTATCCACATAACCGGCTCTAGATGCCAATGTTGGGGTTTGTTAGAACATGAAACATAGTTTAACCATTTAAACTTTGTGAAAACGCAGCGGAAATAAACTTTATAACATAGTTTATGAACTGAAAATTTCAGTTTCAAATTGATATTATAAAGTTACAAATAAACCCAAGAACAAAGGACCTTTTTTATGTGAATAAGACTAGCTATGTAAACACAAACATACATTATGGACAGCCATAAAGAGGCTGCCATAAACTACCTTTCAGCAGCAAAAGAGTCGAAATGGATGAGGATATGCTCCAAGAAAAGACTAAGGCACCAAAAGGAGGTCCTCTCAAGCTTGCATACCCCAAGCTCTATAGCAAAACACCTTTGTTGCTAGGATTTTCACACCAAATCGCAAGAAGATGCTGCTGAAAAACCCCCTTTTCAGCCTTGTGTTTCATATAAGATGAGAGAAAAAACAAGTCTTGCATGTATGAGAGAGAAGAGGAAAAATGGAGAGTGTGTCTAGTTCAAATGGTGTGATTTTCCAAGGCAACAAAATGACTAGTAATGCCCTTGAGGGCGGCCGAATATTGTTTTTAAAACTGGGTTTCCCCCCATTTAAAACACCCACTAAATAGAGAACTAGTTACATTATAAGTTGTATAATTAACCTCTTAATTATAAAACTTAAACACACTATTATTATTTGATGTTATTTACCCAACTTAAATAACATTATAAATAATATCCATGAACAAAATATCCATATAAGTTGTTCTTTCTCACATACAATTTATTTATAAAACCCATTATCTAAATTGGTTTAATTATTTAATTGCATGATCATATCATCAATTTAAATACATGTTGGTATTTGCTAAGCTTGTTATTGGGTATGACCCAATTTGGATCATGACGTACTAACCACATCAATGTTCTATGTGTCTTGGGCATAAAGAAACCAACAGTTCCCTACCTACCAGAGCTTTCATTTCAGCTACCATAGGCCCTGTCTTAGGGCTTTCCAAAATTATATAGAGGGTAGGAGCTTTGTAGAGTCTCCTTCTTTTTCTTTCTTCTTTAATTTTGAGGAGCAACTTTGCAGCCTTAACTTCCTTCCTTTATTTTGACACTTCAGTATTAGCTAGTTCATTAAGTGTTTGGCCTGGTGGCAACCTTGATTGTAGCTTCCATGAATCTAGGGGTCTTACTACTTCTCACTCCCTTTCCTACATCTTCCTCTCCCTTTAACCCTCCTCAATCACCACAAAGGTCATAATTCTCTTCACATTATCAGTCTTGGCTTGTATGACTCAAAGTAAAGAGAGCTTTGGCCTTCATCAATTGGTCTAGAACTTCAACTCTGGCTGGCGAAAGGCTGCGAGACACCTTTACTAGTAGGTGCCTTACTGTGGGTATTAGGTGCTTAAGCAGTTTCTGTCTCGAGGTTTATAGGTGTAGAACTTCAGCATCATACCTCCATCCTATTATTGGATTTTTAGCAGGATATGACAAAGTAGACATAGCCTTAGAAATTCCCTCCTCAAATAAGCTTTAGATCAAGTCATGTACATCAATGTTGACGTAATAAGGTTGTTGAGTTTGCCTCCTCAAATAGCTTTAGATCAAGTCATGTACATACTCCCCCTTTTTGGTAGCATCACCCTCTTACATAGGGGAGCTAAGGGTTAGGTCCACCACATCCACAACTTCTTATGGACCTACTTTAGTTTGCCTAGCAAGTATCTCATCTAACTTGCCCTTGAAACTAGTGATCTTAAATTGTTGGTTAGTGAACTACATTTGCAAGGTAACCACCTAAGATTACAGGTGACTTACCTTTGAAACTAAACAGTGTTGATTTTAGATTGTTTTAGCACCTTTAGTTGTAGACTGCCCCGATCTTTATGAGAACAATCATGGGGACTGAAAGAATAGGACTAAAGTCTTCTTCTTCACCACTAGGTTATGTTCCTTGGCTGCTTGATTCCCCTGTACCATGATAGTTTCAAGAGAAGTGTCTAGGGGCTAGGTTGCCAGTTGAGGTCTTAGTAACATAGTCACTTGCAAAATTCAGAGCCACTTCCATATTGACTTCATACACAAGTTTAGGGAAGTCCACCCTAGTAAGGGTTGATGATGTGGGCTAGATATAGGTGTTGAAGGAGCACTCATCTCTTGTTGATCAGGATAGGAGAAGAGAGACTCAAGGTATTCAATGAAACCCATATTATCATTATTATAGAATTGAAGGTTATGGATGGGTTGGTTTAAGTCAACGATTGGGGATGGTAATTGTCCCATGTAGGGCTTAATGTAAGGATGATCCACCTAAAAACATCCTAAGTCTCTCATGCATGCATGCACTTAAATGCAGAGTAGAAATGCTTTGGAAGTTTTACACCCTGCAATAGAATTATTCTAAGTGTAATATCTTTCGAAGCTAAGACCCATATCTTCCAAAGCCAAAAGTGAATTCTTTCAAAGATTTAAAGACAAGTCTTCTGAATCTAAGAAATGAAGATTGATTGCTTCTCAAGACATTTAACACATCCTTTTATTTTATGTACTTTTCCATAAAGCTAAACCATTTTCTGCTACAACTCTAAAGACTCACCAACTTATACAAGTTAGGGAAAAGGTCCATGCTTTTGGTAGCTGTACATTGAAGTCTTGAGTCTATTTTTTTCTACTTTATGTACTTTTATACTTTTTGAAATATACTAGGATAAGAGCTATGGCCTATCATAGTCACCAGTTAAAAGGCAATCTGCCTTTTGACTGTACATTTGATTTTGTTGTTGTCTAGATCAAATGTTTCTGGCTTGCTTTCTAAGTATGGTAGGTTGTTGGATGTAGTATAAACTATCTCAGGTTTTTTTATTTCTTTTTATGCTTCGTAACACCTATAAAGAACTTTATAGCAATATACAACATTTATGAAAACCAATATCCTTGTGATGTTTCTTTCTTGTTCTATCTCATATATGCTTGTGTTCTAAGTATCAATCCATATTGTTACCACTTCCCTATGTCATTAAGGCTTTATTACTCTCCTCAACTCTTCTAAAACCCAACCCACCCTCATATTTTGGTTTGCACATATTCTTCCAAGAAACTTTAGCTTTACCAATTTCCATTAGGCCTTGACACCAAAGGAAACCATTCATCTTAGCTTCTAACTCTTTTATGATCCTTTTGGGAAGAATTAAAACTGAGGACCAATATACATGTAAAGCCGATAGAACCGAGAGAATTAATTGACACCTCCTAACAAACGATAAGCATTTGTTTTTCCAATCAAGAATTCTACTCTCCATTCTATCAAGCAGGATCTTACAATCTTTATTAAGTAATCGAGATGAAATAAGAGGGACACCTAAGTACTTCACAGGTAAAGTACCTTCCCTAAATGGCATAACCTCAAGAATTGCTAATTTCACATTATCCCGGACTTTACAAAAATACACGGTGCTCTTCTGGACACTTAGAACAAGACCAGACATATTTTCAAACATCTTTAAAGGCTCCATAATGCACACAGCTGAATGTAAATCACCTCTTGCAAACATAAACAAATCATCCGCAAAACACAAGTTAACAAGGCATTGTTTGTCACACTTGTTGTAGAATCTGAACCGGGTGTCAATCCTGGTAGCTTTATATAGTAACATCATAAGAACCTCCATAACAAGAGTAAAAAGGTAAGGCGACAAAGGATCACCCTGTCTTAACCCACGCTTTCCTTGAAAATACCCACATATATTACCATTTACACAAACCGAAAAGGATGACGATGAAACACAAACCATGATCCATTCCACGATTAAAACCGGAAAACCAAAACCCATAAGAATCCTTCTTAAGAAATCCTAACTTACCGTGTCATATGCTTTCTGACTATCAAGTTTAAAAGCACATTGCGGAGGACCCACATTCCTATGATAATTATGCATTAACTCCTGCGATAAAAGAATATTGTCTGAAATTCTCCTTCCCGGAATAAAAGCCGACTGATTAATACTAATGATGTTATTCAGCACACCCTTAATACGGTTGGACAAAATTTTCATAATACATTTGAACAACACATTACAGCAAGATATGGGACGATAATGCGTACCCACCATGGGAGTTTCCACCTTAAGAACAAAAGCAATAATAGTATGGTTCCACTCCTTCAGAACTTCTGTTTAGAGAAAAAGTCTTAATAGCTAGAACCACATCACCTCCAACAAGTGTCCAGAACTTCTTGAAGAAAGCAGAACTAAACCCATCAGGACCTGGAGCCTTATTGTCACCATAAAAACATAGCTTGTTTAACTTCCTCTGAAGACACAATTATAGACATATGATCCGCCTGAGAAGAGTTAACCTTATGAATAAAAAGATCATGAGGCGTTAACAATGTGGTATCACCTTTACGGCCCAAAAATCCTCATAAAATTTGACAAACACACTTTCTCCACATCCCCACCTTCATACATGACTCCATTAAAATCCGAATAGCGGCGACTCTACTCCGATTATGCTTAGCTTTAAGAATAGAATGAAATAGCAGGTATTTGAGTCACCTTCAGCAAGCCATTGCACCTTAGATTTTTGCTTAATGAATCTTTCTTCATCTAAGGCCGCATCATGAAACGATTTAAGAAGGACCTGCTCACGTCTTCTTAAAGAAAATCATGCGGATCCTATCAATTTGGATCTGCACCTCATCCAATTCTGCTCTATATTTAGACACCTTAGTTTGCAAGTTACATTGTTTGAACAAAAGAGACCTAAAAGGTGTTTTGAGGGCTTTTAATTTCTTAGTAACTTGAAATTAAGGAACACCTGCCACACTTTTGTTCCAAGCAACTTCCACAATACTAGCACATTCGGGCTTATCTAGCAGGAAATTCACCATCTTGAAAGGCCTTGGCTTGTTACGGTTCATAGTTGGAATCTTCAGAACACAAGGACAATGATCAGACAGCCGATAAGGCTGGAAGACAACACTTGCAATACTAAATTTATCTAAGAATGGTTCATTGCACATAACCCGATCAAGTTTTTTTAAAAATGCCCACACCCGTCTTCGGCTTCTGGTTCCACGTAAAATGACAACCCAAAGCATTCACATCAGTAACTTCAATCTCCTCCACACATTCCCTAAACTCCCTCATACTAATATCAACCCTTGACGGTCCCATAAGATGATCATCCAGATTAAGTGTAGTATTAAGATCCCCTATAAGAACCCATGGATTATCTTTAACAAGCTATTTATGGTATCACAAGCTATTCCACAAATGACGCCTAGAGATATAGTAATTATTAGCATAAATAATAGAGCAGAAGAAGACCTTTTATCCACTTTCGATAAAACATGCAAGTGCATCACTTGATCCGATTGGTCAACGACCATCACATCCAACACAGCTGGGTCCCATCCAAGAATGATTCTCGTACCCTTCATACATACATGCCCATTAGATGACCAGTCCCATCGTTTAAATACTTTCTTACAAACAGAAATCAT
This sequence comes from Flaveria trinervia, assembly GCA_025506515.1. Lineage (NCBI taxonomy): Eukaryota > Viridiplantae > Streptophyta > Magnoliopsida > Asterales > Asteraceae > Flaveria > Flaveria trinervia. The sequence continues at coordinate 58,885,637 of CM046452.1, read as the reverse complement.
CCGAGAAATATCAACGTGCGACTCAGGAATAGCGCATAAACTTAATTTACTATCATGTATCACTTGTCAAACCTCTTTCCGTTTAAGAGGACGGTTCAGTCCTCGTATGTTCCAACATGCTAGACTAACCATTGATAACCAATCCAGAAGGAGTGCTTGCCCCCTTTTTTAGTATCTTGTTTGTGTAACCTGTCTGTAACAAAAGTCGCTATTTTAGTTGGATCATCCAAAACTTTATCTTCCCCCCTTTCCGTAGTTGAAGTTGTATTCCTTGTAGAATCATCATGATCTAAGGCATCAAAAGAATTACTTGTTAAAGGCATATCATCTGGCTTCACATTGGGTTTTGGTTGGGAGGCAGATTGTAACTTGGGACGGTAGACAAAATTCTGCTTGGGAATCGTTTTGTTCTTTTTGTTCCTCACTTCCACGAAACGATCACCATCCACTTCCTTGTTATCTATCTGATTGGGCTTTGAGATTGCTTTAATTTGCTTAGGACAATCAGCAGAATTATGACCAAACACCAGGCAATGAACACATTTGGAGGGTAACCATTCATACTCCACATCCATACTAGCTTTAACAAACCTGTCCTCCTCCAAGTTTGGAATGTCCATTGTAATAGTCTCTTTTATCTCACGGTCAGCTGAAATTTCAATCAACGCACGAGCATAGCTACTCCTTCCCCATGCTTCAGTAAACATCTTAGTTGTATATGCGTCAAGATCTTTTGGTTGACCAATAGATGATGCAATTAAACTAAGACCATCATCTGTGTAAGTAGCAATTGGAACATCATGAATTTTTACCCAAACCAAAACCGTTGTAACGTCCTTCTTCTTTAAAATAGTCGTTGGTGTCCAGAGATTAAGAAATAACGGTTGTAACCTGACAATCCACGGACCCTTATCTTATACCTCCTTCAATCCTTTTTGATCTGCAAATTTAAAGAAGAAATAGCCGTTGGAGTTCATCATATGTTTGTGAAGCCCATACTACCTCCAGTGTGTCTTCACCTAGTCTTGTTAACAATAAAGAAAAACAAACTAATTAACTAACTAAACAAACTAATTAACAACTAAACATACTAATTAACATTAATCTACTATAAGAATAAACATGAACAAGTAGGTTGAAAGCATTCATCATCCCATAAAACATTTTAGAACAAGTCCTTACACATAATTGATAGGATTTCGGTTGTTTAGAGACCTAATCACCTAACTACATGTAAATTACTATCATAACCATAGGAATTAGCATATTAACCTCTTGATCAAATACTCTTGAAAGAACTCTAAAAAGATGAAAGAAAAATTGCAAAATAAGGTGAAAATGGAGTTAGATACGAATTGATGAGGCAATGAAGTCGGTATTTATCATGCAAAATTGAAGGGGAACAAGACAAAAGGCTGAAATATATCAGCTTGTGTCATTTTTTGTCGAACACGGGGGGGCGTGCCTCCTTAGGCACGGGGTCGTGTTCATGTGTTGATGCTCGGTTTCAGTTTTTTTGTTGTTCCGTTTTTTCAGATTTGCGCGCTACGCAATTTTCCCGGTTAAGTTTTATCACTTCCAAATCATCAGAAAAGATATGAAAATAGTCCTAGAGTAAATAACACAAGCCAAATTTAAAATTACATTTCCTAAGGTCCTACGGTTACATGATACGTTAAAAGCCGAGATCTGATACAGCAAAACCAAATTCTTTAACGCGCATCAGCGCACTTAGCACATCATGAAATGCTTCTAAGAGAAACCTCCACACATTTCGTGTGGAAGGTTCGGGATGGGATAGTGAGAAGTACGGTTGCTTAATTCCGTAAGTTGACGATTAATGGAAATGAGTTCCTCACTCATCTTTTGAACTTTTTGGATAAGTTCAGTTAAGCGTTGGGATGCAACGAGGTTCATTTCAGTCAGTTGCTTGATAAGTTCATGTAGCTTGAAGAAATATTCTTGAGTCGTTGGCGCTCGTTTTTCAGAATGCGGTTTCTTCGCAGGATTCCAGTTGGAACTTCCATGACTTGATTCTTTCATTTTTCAGATGTTTTTAAACAGGAGTGAGTGTGATGAAAGAAGGGAACAAGTGTGGTATTTATATACTGGTCATGGAAAGTGAATACGGGGGCGTGCTTGGCTAGGCACGACCCCGTGCTTGTTAGAAATCATCTTAAATTCGACTTGCAACATTCCAGAGTCGTCAGCGGAGATCGTGGAAAAAAAATTCAGAGACACGGGGGCATTCTTCATGAAGCACGACCCCGTGCTTGTTCTTGTGAGGTCCTAAAAATTGTAAAAAATAAAGAGAACTTATGTACAGGTGCCGCGTTTAAGTTTCGAGTCTTCGGCATGACCCTTCCCCATAATTAGCTTTCGTCGGGGCATTGAGCTCATTAGAACTCAAATCTAAATGAGTCAACCCTTTCAAGTTCCCAAAACTTGTTGGTATTGGACCAGATCAATTCTTAGGAGGTGTAGTTCCTCCGAGGGAATATGGTTGGTCCATCGTTATATCGTTTCAAACGATGACTATTTACTTTGAAACTTAAACCTTCGTGGTTATAAATTTCAATGTCACCGTTTAGAAACACGTTTTTGATTGTATAAGGTCCAGACCAACGTGATTTCAGTTTTTCAGGGAACAAACATAAACGAGAGTTGTACAGTAAGACACGTTCTCCCACATGAAATGTTTTGTGTTCTTTTATCGAGTGTCGTGGAATTTCCTTGTCTTTTCTTTGTAAACCCTAGCGTTTTCGTATGCTTGTTTTCTCAATTCCTCCAATTCATGAATTTGTAGGAATCGATTCTTTCTTGCAAGGTCTTGGTCTAGGTTTGCTGCTTTAAGTGCCCAAAATGCCTTGTGCTCTAGTTCCATCAGTAGATGACACGACTTCCCATAGATTATTTGAACGGTGTTGTGCTGATGGGAGTCTTATAGGCTTTTCGAAAAGCCCATAATGCATTATCTAACTTTGTAGACCAGTGCTTATGGTTTTGACCTACAATTTTCAAAAGGATTCGTTTGATGCCTCCATTAGTGACTTCAGCATGCCCATTTGCTTGTTGTTGGTAAGCAGTTGTAAAGTGATGGTGAACTCCATAACGTGCCATTGCTCGTTCGAGCTGATTGTTACATAAATGAGTTCCTCGGTCACTAATTAGAGCTTTGGGGGCATCAAAATGAGAGAATAGTTTCTTAAGGAATTTGACAATGTTTCTGGCATTATTAGTAGGCAGGGCTTGAGCTTCAGCCTATTTTGAAACGTAATCAACTGCTACCAAGATGTAACGATTGCCAAATAACACTGGGAATGGCTCCATGAAATCAATACCCCTTATATCAAATATCTCACATACTTGAACTGGTTTCTGAGGCATCTCATCCCGTGTTGAGATATTGTTTGCTCTTTGACATGCATCACAGGTGCATACTATGTTGTGAGCATTTTTGAAGATCGCAGGCCAGTAAAATCCAGAGTCAAATACTTTCTTGGCTGTTAAGGTTGATCCATGGTGTCCTCCTGTGGTCCTTCATGACAGTGCCTTAAGATTTGTTCTGCTTCTCTTCTGTATACGCATCTTCGAATGAGTTGGTCTGCACCGATTATGAATAGATACGGGTCTTCCCAATAGTAATGTTTGATATCAGTAAAGAATTTCTTCTTTTGCTGATAAGTCATTCCTTTGAGAAGGATTCCGCTTGCTAAGTGATTTGCAAAATTGGCGAACCAAGGATGTTCATCGATTGAGGATTGAATGTGCATAAGGAATTCATGAGGAAAATTGTCATTTATTATGGCTTCCTCAGTTTGTGAAGGACTTGAATCCTCAAGACGCGAGAGATGATCAACCGCTAGATTTTCTGCTCCTTTCTTATCAAGAATATCGATTTCAAATTCGTGAAGTAGAAGAATCCAACGAATCAATCTTGGATTTGTATCATGTTTGTTGAACAAATAACGAAGGGCTGCATGATCGGTGTAAACAATTGTTTTTGAAAGGATTAGATACGAGCGGAATTTGTCAAATGCAAAAACTATCGCAAGAAGTTCTTTTTTGGTGGTGGTGTAGTTTTCTTGTGCGTCATTAAGGGTTTTGCTCGCATAATGAATTGGGTGAAATTGCTTGTCTTTCCTTTGTCCTAATACGGCTCCTACCACAAAATCGCTTGTGTCGCACATGAGTTCAAATGGTTGCGTCCAATCTGGGGAAGCATGATTGGAGCGGTTACCAGCTTCTCTTTAAGCAATTTGAATGCACTAATGCATTCATCAGAAAATACGAATTGATCGTCTTTCTCGAGAAGTTGGGTCATTGGTCGAGCGATTTTTGAGAAATCTTTGTTGAAACGACGGTAGAATCCTGCATGACCTAGGAAACTTCTGATATCTTTCACGGTTGTGGGATGTGGAAGTTTAGAAATAGTGTCGACTTTGGCTTGATCGACTTCAAGCCCTGCTCGAGAGATTTTGTGTCCTAACACTATTCCCTCCGTAACCATGAAGTGGCACTTTTCCCAGTTTAAAACAATGTTAGAATCTTCACATCTAACCAGCATCTTTTCCAGATTTTCTAGACATTACTCAAATGAGTTTCCAAAGATGGAGAAATCATCCATGAATACTTCCATTGAGTGTTCAATCACGTCATGAAAAATTGCTACCATGCATCTTTGAAATATAGTAGGAGCATTACACAACCCAAAGGGCATTCGCCGATAAGCACATGTGCCATATGGACAGGTGAATGTCGTCTTCTCTTGATCTTCAGGAACAATAGGGATTTGAAAATAACCTGAGAAACCGTCCAGGAAATAATAAAACATTTTTCCAGATAATCGCTCAAGCATCTGGTCGATGAAAAGGAAGAGGGAATGATCTTTCCTTGTGGCGTCCTTGAGTTTGCGATAGTCTATACAAACTCTCCATCTGGTAACTGTACGAGTGGGAATAAGCTCATTCTTCTCGTTAGTTACAACAGTCATTCCTCCTTTCTTTAGAACAACTTGGACGGGACTGACCTAAGGCGAATCAGAAATAGTGTAAATCAAACCGGCATCTAGCAGTTTGATTACTTCTTTCTTCACCACCTCTTGCATGCTCGGGTTTAAACGTCTTTGAGGTTGAATGACGGATTTGAAGTTCTCCTCCATGAATATTTTATGAGTGCAAATGGACGGATTGATTCCCTTAATGTCCATGATTTTCCATGCAATTGCTCGTTTGTGTGCCTTCAACACATTAAACAACTTGTTCTTCTCATCAAATGATAAGGCGGATGAGATTATGACAGGAAATTGAGATGTGTTTTCAAGAAAAGCGTATTCGAGATGAGATGGAAGTTCTTTGAGCTCTAAATCTGGAGGGTCTTCTATAGAAGGTTTGGCTTTCGATTCTAGATCTTGCTCAATGATCTCAAATGCTTCTTGATGAAATGTTGTTTCATCAACTTCAAGTTCTGGAAAAGATTTGGTTCTCACAAATGGGTTCTGAAGAGTTTTCTCCAAATGACAGCTTATGATCAAATCGCAAGCATTAACGTAATAGAGCGAGTCATCATGATGTTGAGGGTATCTCATGGAGTGGCCTATATTGAAAGTTACTTCCTCTTCGTCTACTCTAAGCGTGAGTTTGTCTGTACAAACATCAATGAGGGCTCGAACAGTCGCTAAGAAAGGTCGACCTAGGATAAGAGGAACATTTTTGTCCTCATCCATGTCAAGGATCACAAAATCAACAGAAATATGAATTTGTCAATTTTAACTAAGAGATTTTCAATGATGTCCCTCGAATATTTGACAGAACGCTCAGCTAACTGGATGCTCATACGGGTAGGTCTAGGTTGACCTAAGTTTAATTTTTCAAAAACCGCATAAGGCATAAGGTTAATGCTTGCACCTAAATAAGCTAACGTGTTACTGACAGAAAGATTTCCAATTAGGCAAGGTATGATGAAACTTCCTGGATCAGTCATCTTTTGAGGTAGTTTGTTTTGAAGAACTACAGAGCATTCCTCATTCAAAACCACTTGTGATAACTCTTCCAGTTTCTTTTTGTTTGACAAGACACCTTTTAGAAACTTAGCATAGTTTGGCATTTGTGCTAAGGCCTCCACCAAGGGTAGATTGATGTGGAGTTGCTTGAACAACCCAAGGAATTTACCGTATTGTGCCTCCATTCTTTGTTGTCTCAAACGACCTGGATATGGAGGTGGTGGAACATAAGGTGGTGGTGGAACGTATTTCTTGGCTGGTTCTTCAATAACAACAGGTTGCTTTTACTTATCACTCGCATTACTTGGAGTTTCAATCTCTACTTCTTCAAGGATGGGCTGTAATCCAGGTGCATCACCTTGAGTGGTTTTGCCACTCCTGGTGGTGATGGCTTTGACTTGAGCATTAGGGTTTGTCACAGTGTTACTGGGCAAAGCTCCTTGAGGTCTTTGAGATAGCTGCTATGCTATTTGACCTACTTGGTGCTCTATGGTCTGCAATGATGTTTTGTTGCTTTTGATGTCAGCTTCGTTTCTTTGGAACCTCTCCTCATTTCTTCGATCAGATTTCCGGATGTAGTCATTTGTGCTTGTGTGGTTAACAACAACTGCTACAATAAGTCTTCCATTGATGATGCTCCATGGTCTTGGTTGCTTGGGCCTTGGTATGGTGGTTTCTGTTCTTGGTAAGGTGGCCTTCGGTTGAATCTAGATGATTATTGGTTATTACCAGCATCTCTGTAATTCGAGTTGCTTCTCCAATTTGAGTTGTTGTTGTATGAGTTGCTTGGGCCTCCTACATAGTCAACATCTTCAACTACCATAATGCCTTGTGGGCATTCGTTGGTCTTGTGTGAACTTCCACATGTGTTGCATCGTGTTGGGGTTTTCTTTAGCTCGCTTTGCAATTGTTCGAATTTTTTGGTTAGAGCTTCTAATTAGGCTGCAATTAGGGTTTCAGAGTCTACTTGATGGATACCTTTAGAATGGGTTTGGTCCTTAAGGGATTGTAGGCAAAGCTCTTCTTAGCTGCTCTTTCTAAGTCTTGGTATGCTTCTGTTGGTGTAACACTTCCAAAATCTCCTTCCGCACTTTGGTCTACCGCTTCCTTGTGGGCTCCATTGATTGCATCGTAAAAGGTTTGACACTACAGCCATAGATCAAGTCCGTGATGTGGGCATCTCTGAACGAGACTTTTATATCTCTCCCATGCTACGTGTAATGATTCATCATCGTCTTGGCGAAAACTTGTGATGCTGCTTCTTAGTTTGGCAGTGCGATCGGGTGGAAAGTATTTCAAAAGGAATTGCTCAGCCATTTCCGCCCACGTGGTGATGGAACTAGGCGGAAGTGAATCAAGCTAGTCGATGGCTCGACTCGAAGTGAAAATGGAAAAAGTCTTAGTCGAATGTCGTCATCTGAACAATTATTGATTTTGAAGGTAGCACTGATACAAAGGAATCGTGAGATGTGAGCATTAGGATCCTCGTCTTGTAACCCATGGAACTAAATAGAGTTTTCTACGAGTTGGATAATACTAGACTTAATCTGAAATTGTTGGCCGCTATTGCTGGTTGGACAACACTAGACTCATAACCATCTATTGATGGTGTGGCATAGTGTGTCATCTTCATTTCCTCGTCTTGGTTAGCCATGTCTTCTTCGGATGGTGTATCTTCCAAAATGTCTTCTTCAATGACGGGTGCTGCTTGTTGTGATCTTTTGCGCAATCTTTGACGGAAAAGTCGTTCGGGTTCCGAAAGAGGCGGAACAAGTTTAGAACTAGATGAGTCGGACATACACTAACTTAAAGAAGCATAAACTAACTAAGGCTTAAAATGAAATAGGCAAAAGTAACTAAACTAACTAAGGCAAACTCCCTAAAAATAAAAATGAAGTTTAAACAAAAATATATTAACAAGTTATAGACAAGATAGTTAAAAATTTAGTTTGTCTTTCAAACTGCCGTGTGTCCCCGGCAACAGCGCCAAAAACTTGATGGGTGCGGATAGTATATATATATTTTAATAAAGATTTATCGCACAGATTTAATTTTAATTGGTTGTTACTAATACTAAACCACACACACAAAAGGCAAGTCTACCTGTCGTGTGGTAATATAGTGTTGGTAAGAACCGAGTATCAATCCATGGACACACCTAGCCTACTCAACAAACTTGACGATTTGACTATTAGATATGGTTTTTGTTAAAGAAAATGATAAGTTGCATTGGAAAGATTTTTAGGGTTTAACAACAATGATAAAAATAAAGTAAACTAAGATTTGAAGCGTTTGGATTTAAAACCAGGGAATAAAAGTTATCATCCTAATTAGACTCCACTTATGTAATCGTGATGAATTGGTGGTGTGATTTAAAAATATGGATTAATGTAATTATGTTAATGTTTATAAAGATGAGCTGGCACGATTTCTCGTCTCTCTAGCTGCCGTAGTGACTAGGATCATGTCAGGTTGAGTTTTACTGCTTAGATCAAAGCCTTAGTAATGTAGGTAAATCTTTTGTGACCTATTTGACATATGATTTCTGAAAACATAACTTAATGTTAAAAAAAGAGTTGATCAAGTTCCTTCCTAACATACCATTACTTTTAGAAAACCATAACAATTACTGAAGATTTCTCAAACTAATAAAGGAAACCCGCAAATGATCAGAAAGTTAAGGTTATATGATTTCTAATAACCATTTCTAGTTCATTTGTCATGGATTTATTATGAAGACCGGTTTCGCGAATGAAAGTTAATCATACGGTTTTCAACCTTGTATGACAATCACAATCACAAACCATAAATTTGTAACTTCCCGTTCAAACGTAGATGCTACCCATCAATAGTTTTCCCAAGACCACCATAACATTAATATAATATTTATCACACCATTAGTTCATCACAAATTACATAAGTTTCATCCGATTAGGATGATAGAAAGAGTTTAGCTCATAATGAGCTTGAACATAACAACATATAACAAAGAAGATAGATATGTAATCATCGGTGAAATGGAACAATCAAACCCGTTTAGACGATGCCGAGCTTCTTCCAAGTGTTGTATGTACCTTCCGAGCCTCCAAATGACCTTGAAGTCTTGATTCCTGAAAGAGTTCTGCAGAGTAACTCTCCCACCAAAGCTTACCAAAAATGGTAAACTTAGGCTTCTATTTATAGGCTTTCTGGAGTGTTTAAGCATGGCCTCGTGCCTAAAAGGCACGGCCCCGTGCTAGTACAATGCTTATGAAAGTTGGTCGGCTCGTACATGCAGGTTGTGTCGGGCACGACCCTGTGCTAAATGGGGCATGGCCTCGTGTTGGAGGTGGGGCACGACCCCGTGCCTTATGGGGCACGTCCCCGTGTCTACTTTTAGGGAACAATACTTTTTCTCCTGTCAGATGTCCAAACACGAGGGTGTTAATTTAGTAAGGGGGTGTGTTTTTGGCAAAGCATGGGGACATGCTTAATGAGGCACGGCCCCATGCTTGGACTCCAAAGCTCGGATTACTTCAATTTCTTGCTAAATATGTTTCTTTTGTCCAACTTCCCCTTTTAAACACCTGAAAACACAATTTAACATTTTAAGTACATTTTCATCATTTTAAGGAGGGTATTAAGGAATAATTGATGTGCTTTTAATAGGATTTATATGTATAATTTGGAGCACATCAGTTGGTCACTTACAAAACAAAAACACAATGAGGAAAGTGATGTTAAAACACTTAACAAATCAAATAGGGAACTAATATCCTGCTAGAATGATACTAAGAACACAAGTAAATATGAGACAAAACCAAGAACAAAAACAAAACAAATAAATTGTTTTCAAGAATGTTGTATATTGCTCTCAAGTTCTTTTACAAATGTTTAGCATAAAGAAAGTTACAAGGACCTTAGATACTTTATACTACATCCTATAGCCAACCATACTTAGAAAGCCAGCTGGAAACATGTGAACTAGACAATAAAATAAGATGTAGAGTCAAAAGGCAGATTGCCTTTGGACTAGTGACTATGACATGCCATAGCTCACATCCTAATATATTACATAAAGGATAAAGGTACATAAAGTAGAAAGCACAGACTCAAGACCTCAATGTACAATTTACCCTAAGCATGGACCTCTTCACCAACTAGTGAAACTTTGTAAGTCAACAAAGTTGCAGTAGAAAGTGGTCCAGCTTTATGGTAAAGTACATCAGATAAAGCATGTATTTAAAAGTCTTCCAAAGATAATCTATCTTTACTTCTTGGCTTCGGAAGACTTTGTCTCTAATGCTTCAGAAAATTTCACTTTAAGCTTCAGAAGATGTTAGTCTTGGCTTCAAAAGATTTTACACTTAGAATATATTCTAGTGCATGGTGTAAAACTTCTGACGCATCTCTACTTCTACACTTTAGTGCATGCATGCAGGAAGACTTTGGATGTTTTAGGCTGATGCTACGAAAGCATTAAAGATTATAGATGTTTGTTGCACCCTGAAAGGATCATACATGCCAACTTGATGGGTGACTTGATGATTGCTCAGCTGGAATCCCATAAGTCCAAGATGAAATGCGGATGAAGATCTGCAAGAAATATAACAAGTGTTATCTTCTGCATTAGTTAATGCGGAAGACAAAACTATGATGCGGACAAGTGTTTACTCTTCTGCATTAACTAATGCGGAAGACATAATACTTATGCTGAAGAACAAGTACTCTTCTACATTGACTAATGCGGAAGAACAAAAGAAGATGCGGACAAGACTTTGATCATCCGCATTGACAAATGCGGATGACCAACCAATACGCACAAGTATTTGTTCATCCGCATTAACCAATGCGGATGACCAACTTACTAATGCTGATGATCAAGTGGAAATGCTAATCAAGATAATCTCATCCGCATTTGTCAATGCAGATGAACAAGCAGAGATGCGGATCAAGACTTAGACTAGTTTTTGATGTAATAAGTCAGGGGTAGTTTAGTCATTTTGTAAAGGCATCTTGTCTTGTCTATAAATAGAATAGTTAACCTCGTACTGAGGTGATGGCTGATAGATAGAGAATTTTTGTTGTAATTATTCTCTGTAACTTATCAATACCAATAGCATTTATGAGTAATTTTCTTGCTTGAATGTTCTTTGATTGTTTGTTTCCGCCACTCAATCATTGACTTGATTATCATATTCGATTCTCAGTAAGAATATCACTCTTACTCAAACCCAGTCAATTGGTATCAGAGCTTGGCTCTCGATTCTCTTTCAGATCTACGCACAAACTGAATAGAACTCGATTGATCTGATAATCAAGTTGCTAGTAGTAGACAGTATCATCTCTACTTAGCAAATAGCAAAAATACTCCTGTCAAACAGCAAGAACACTCATTCTGAACCTCAACAGAACTACTTGAACAAGTTGGACTCATCGAACATAATCAATCTTAAATTCAACTAAATCTATACTTACACAAATCAACATGGATTCTAACAGTTACTCTGAATTAGTTCATACACCTAAACCTCCCATGCTTAAACACAAATCTGAGTTTAAACAATGGAGAATACGGTTTAGAAATTATATCATAGGTGTAGATCTTGACTTTTGGATCTTAATATGTAAGGGTCCACATATTATTGTTACTCTATCAACAGCTCAAGTTGCACTGTACAAGACTGCTAGAATACCAATTGAAGACTTAACTCTGGATAAAGATGACTATAAGAAAATCAAATTTATCTTAAAGCATACTCTATTTTGACTCAAGTACTCAAAATGGATGTGCTGAAAAGATTGGAAAAATATGGAACTGCTAAAGCTGTTTGGGATGCTCTCAAAATTATGTGTGAAGGTAGCAGTGAAGTTGTTGAAATTAACAAAGACAAGCTGGTCAATCAGTATGAAACCTTCCATCACATCAAAGGAGAATCCATATCAAAACAACTGCAAAAATTTGTATTGTTGGTCAATGACTTGGAAATTATGGGTGTTTCATACAACATTAAAGAACTCAACAAGAAAATGCTTCATAGTCTACCTAAAAGCTGGAAGCAAAATGTCACAATGCTGAAAAACACTCTTGATCTTGAGAGTACCACTCTAGACATTATGATTGCCAAGATTGAAGCTTTGGAACTTGATGAACAAAGCAGAAATCTGAGTGGGCCAAGAGTGATTGAAGCCTACAAATTCCCTTCAGAATCACATTCTGTTGAAAATGCTTTCATCATAGAGGAAGATGACTTCATCTCATCAAGAAATCAAATGAACAATACTGGGTTCATTGCATCTCCACCATTCAATCACCATTCAACTTCAGCTCAAGCACCAGATGTCACACCCCAACCTTGACGGCGGAAACGCCGAGGAGTGAAAGTTAAGATCGTTCACAGCCACATAACGCTATTATTAAATCCAAATATATTATTCATAAGTTTCAAATGTAGTATTACAAACATAAGTCTCAAATAAAGAAAACATAACAAGCTTATTCATTTATTTAACTAGGTCCATTCCTAGGTGTGAACAACTTCAAAAGTGGTGATCAAGCTTGAGTATTTCCTGAAACATGTTAAAAATAAAAGGTCAACATAATGTTGGTGAGATTTCCATAGTTTTTGATACATAAGTATATAAAAGATGGCAATTCATGTTGTAAGTTAGAGAACAAAGTGACTAGGGATGTAAGACAGAATGCACAATCAAACCTCAACAAAGTTTTACAAGTCTCAAATGTTTAAAAGTATATACGACTAGCCAAGTGTACTTGGATCAACCAAGCAGGCTTGTCTAGCCCATAGATCTATGACTTTGCTAGGCTAGCAATAGTTAATGATTGTACACGACATTACATGGTAGCTACAAAGTTAAACTAACCACAACATACAAGTGAAAAGCCATAAGTTACAAGAGTCAAACGTGTTTACAAGTGCAAAGTTCATAATGTAACATGTTTCACCCCAAAAGTGTAAAAATATAAAAAGGGGTATAGAAATACTCACGTGATCAAATAAGTATAGGATGACGATTAAATAAGAAATGTAATAAGCAGTGGTCCAATGTAGTTCTTCACAAGGCACCTAAAATTATATATATATTTACAAGGTTAAGGTTTAATTATAATAAGTTTAACGTTTTGGTTTAATAAAGATGGTATAAATCAATTAAGACTAAAAATGATAATATAAGATTCAATAATTTATTTTATCGAATTAATAAAGATTAAATATAATGTGTGAAAGATATAATTAATTTAGAAATTAATTATTTAAAATTTGGTGAAGATGATTTATTGAATACTTTTTTTATATAGCTTGCAAAATAATATCGAATTATTTAAAGTTACTTTAATCGTTTTAAATAATCCTTCTAATGCCTTAAAACAATGATAATCAATAATAAAACTTCTATTGTTTTATAAGTTCTAATAATTTAAATAAAAGTTTAAGAAATAAATAAATAAATATTTATATATACATGGTTAAATGAAAAGATGAATAACTAATTATTTAAATAACTATTTACATAATTGTTCATTTAACATATTGATTTATAATGTTTCAAATAATGTTTCAAATAATCCAAGAACAACTTTTGAACTATTTATCTCAAGATATATAACTATTTAATTTTTAGGAAATTATAGAAATATTGGTGTTCTTAAAACAATGTTTGAAGTTTATAAAAAAATATTTTTATATTTATAGAAAAATTTCTATAAACTAATTATGGCTGGAAAGCCTTAAAAAATTACATGGGGTAGCCCGGGTTCGAACCGGGGACCTCATGTTGCATATGCAGTGACTTAACCAGTGAACTAAGGCTCTCAGCCGCGTTAGGATATTCATTTTAATTCTTAAAAACCAACTTCAATTAAATCCCCCAATTTCCTATAAACCCTAGATTAATCCAACCCCAAATTGAGGATCAATTCGTGTATGATAAACTAATTAATGTTAGGGCTTTTAATCCCTATGCAAAATCGAGTGTGCAAGTGGGTTATCTTACTTGATTATGAACGAATTGATGAAATTTTGCCGGTAGAGCTTCGGTTCGTATGCGATGGCTATGGTGTCTGAAATCAATGTTTGGAGTGGATTTCTCAAGCAATTGAAGGCTTAGATGGTTGAAAGGGATCATAAGGAAACTTTCCCCTCTGTTAAATAGGCTCAACTTGGTCGATCGAGTACCAAACAAGCTTCTCTATTTGAGACGTTGTTTCGGTTACCATTCGATGTTTTATGGGTTGTTAAGCTCGAATTAAACCACACATTTAGTTTAGTAATGATTGTACGAGCGTTACGGTTCGATTAATTCGATCCTCTACCTAATTCGAGTTAGAACTTGCGGATTCAATGTAAACTTCGGTTTCAATCTTTGAGTACCATTAAGAACCGAGTTAAAAGTCAATTAAAACCCACGCTCAGGTTCGAATCCTTGCCCCGATCATTCGGTTACCCTTTTCTCTTTAATATACGTTCATTCGAGAGCATTTTGAGGCTTGCTGGAGCTCGCTGGAGCTCCGGTGAAGTGTGGTCGGATGTATGAGAGTAGAGGGGGGTGGTTTGGGTGATTTTGAATGACTTTACAACTTTGGTCCCTGGAGTTTCAAATTATTATTATTTCATGTACAAACCTTAGTTTAAAGTTTTTAACTTTACATCACCCCCAAACTTTGTTATTGAAGTTTCTAAATTGATATTAAGGCCCCCTTAACTTCTTAACTTCAAATTTTGAACCCTTTTTAAGTTTAATAATTTTTTACAAATTATTATTATTATTAATAGCAACATTATTATTATATATTTAATATTATTATTGTTATTAGCATTATTAACATTAGTATTATAGTTATTATTATGATTGTATACAATTAATTGTTTAAGTTGTTAACTTTTCAAGAAATATTGTAAAATAAAAAAAACAAACATAAGTTGCCCACAAGTTTCATAAATGACCACAATGGTCCTTACAAGGTTAAATGAGGTTAATAATTAATTAACCGAAAATACAAGATGTTATAGTCTCCCCAACTTAAAAGAATTTTATCCCGAAATTAAGAATAAAACTTAAACAAACACGAAACTTATGATGAAAGATAAGTGTACTAATGGACTGTGGTTGACGTTTGATTACGGATGAGAGGCTTCACTTTGCGAATTATGGAATTTTACCCGATGCATCCAAATTTGAACTCTTTCAGTGGAATGCGAAAGTTATCATGGCAACCAACTCTTTGAGATTTGACACATGAAACGTTGGAAAACGATGATGAGTTCCTCAGGTATATTAGACTTATAAGTCACACTTCTCCCTTCATCTGAAATAAAATTGTGTAAGAAGGTGACGTTTTGAAGCCAAAAAGAAATAATAATATTCCGTAATTGTATGAAAGTTTGACCGTTAGAATTTAAGAATCCCAAGTGCCACTATATAACGACACAAGCTTAACGCTCCGGTTAAACCGTCGGGTAAAGAATGATACGATATGCCGAGATTTTGAGCTGGGTTCCCAAAGATGATTAGAGGCATTGTTAATAATAGAAAGTGAATTGAACATCAGAATTAATGACTGTTGTTTAACGACACACCACGATAACCGACTATTTGAGGTAATTACAAGTCAATTTCTCGACTCGTTATCTCACATGAGTCAATATGATATGTGTGAAACTGGTCAATTGGTCAATAATGCACCAAATGACATCAAGGAACACAAGGAAATTTGAACATATACCAAGTTAAGTCAACATTCCCTTTATGCCAAACCATGAATACCAATCGCGAAAATTCATGATCCATTTTGTCCACCTTGGAATGAATGTAATAGCAAGTCTTGTGAGTCGCAATCAAGATAGAGATTTAGAGATTTTCAAGATTAGGAGTTCAAGGTTATCCAAAGTAATGGGAATTGTAATTTTATTATG
Source organism: Flaveria trinervia (assembly GCA_025506515.1). Taxonomy (NCBI): domain Eukaryota; kingdom Viridiplantae; phylum Streptophyta; class Magnoliopsida; order Asterales; family Asteraceae; genus Flaveria; species Flaveria trinervia. The sequence continues at coordinate 58,869,722 of CM046452.1, read as the reverse complement.
GGTAAAGAGTTAAACAAAAACGTCGTTCATGATCGGATTGTAATTTAGACAATTCAGAATGTCGACAATAAAGGCAATCACAAATAACTTTTCAAGTACGGCTTGCATACACGGTTCATCAAACTCATGAACACAACCGTACATTGCTATAACCAGAAAGGCATGGCATAAATTTATAATAAATTTATCTTGTATGAAAGATTGTTTAGTAGTGTTATCATCGTGCAATTAGGATTTGATGATAACTCCGAATGAAGATTGATAAAAAGGTTCCATAAAACTAGATCAAATGTCAAATTGTAACATGAAAAAAACGTGAAAGAAGAAATCGATTTAAGATTTAAATGTTCTAGGCTTGGAACTAAGGTTACCCTAAAGTAACAATGACCTCTTTTGAGTTCAAGATTCATGCTTTAGCTTGACTGGCTGGAATACTCTCGTCGATATATTAGATAACGGTGTTCACCCTTCAAGTTATTACATGTTTCTGATCAATTGAAATCTTAAAACCCTGGTAGGTTTGAGATCAAGGAATGGGAATACTCACCAAGATATCACTCCTAGCTTGGTGGTGTATTTTCCAAAATATGACTCTTAACTACCAAACGAGAGTTGATCTTAACTCATTGTTAAGGATCCACAAGAACAAAATGAGGTAAGTTACCATTAAGGTAAGGATAATCACTCCTATCTTAACAGTGAAGTTATATAGAAACAAAATATAGAAAAATGAAAAGTTCATTTGAGGAAAATACAATCCATAAAATTTTAAACAGGTGATATTATCGGCTAGAAATTCAAAAACTTCAAATTACAACAATGTAACATTAACGGGAAAAAGGAAATCATGCTTGCTAGGATTAAGGTTATAGTTCGGGATAACGGAGTTAATTGTGTTAGGTTCTCAAACCTTGAATGGTTTAAGTCAGGAAAACAAGATCAACGACAGAAATGATTCAACACAATAATGAGATGTAAACGTTCGGTTCAAAATAAAAGGGAAATGCGTTGATTTCTCAAAGTGCTACGTCGATCATAACTTTACGGTAGACACGCGTACCTATAAGCGAACACCATCTCATGAGTTCCAGGTCAGATAAACGGATTGCATAAACGGATCCAATGGTCGAATCAGATTTATGTGTATACCTTGCCTAGACAAGGTATCCCAAGACGTAGGTATTCCACCTTTCGGCATTGCATGATTTCAGTTATGGGACACACTTTAAGGACATTTGATTACCCTAAGTAACAATTTTAAGTTTAAAAAATTAGACATTCGGTTTAGACGACCAATATCTTTGGATATATTAAGATCCATGTACACGTTGGTCATGGTATGAAGATAGTTACATAAGGCGCACAACGTATAATGTTGTTTAAACGTAGGAATTGAGAAGTATAACGAGTTTATTAACGGGAACATTGTGTAAAATAGGAATGAGAAGATATTGGAGTTTTGATGATAAACCAGTCCAAGGAATCAAGGATTTTTGATATTTTAAATATAAATCGGATGATTCCATTTGGTAACGCATTACCATTTGGAAATGTTGACACGTCGAGGTAAATTGACCCATTAGCCTTAGAAACTTGTGTATGTTGACCATAGTTTATCACTCATCCCAGAAATCCCCAGGTAAGCATAACTAGTCCCGTAGGATTTATGCATTATGCTTGCCTTAGCCCGAGGGCTTTTGCCAGGAAATCCAGAATACATGTGTTTATGTGTGACACAAACTTCTTAGGTTCATGAAATCAAAACCTTGATGAGATTTATATAGATTAGACATAACGTCTAAAGATCCAAGTCATAAGCATAAGCATAAGATTCCATGTGTCGTCGAAAATAAGATCAAGAAGTTTCATGTTCAGGGTGAGTCAAAGAGACAAAGTTAAGTTTAGGGAGACAGTAACAATGATTAGGCAATCCAATGCTAAGGCATCAAATTACACATAAGAGGGCATAGCATTATGTAGCATGCAAACTATAAAATTTACAAGATAGAATTATAATTGTATAAGGTGCATGCATACTATAGTCTAGGTCATCATTTCTAATAACCTAAATCCCTATAGTTATGGGCTGTGATACCAATATGTCACACCCTAACCTTGACGGCGGAATCGTCGAGATGTGAGGGTTAAGATCGTTCACAGCCACATAACGCTATTATTAAAACCAAATATAATATTCATAAGTTTGAAAGGTACATTACAAGCATAAGTCTCAAATAAGAACACAATATATAAAAATATAACAAGCTCATTCGTTAAGTTAACTAGATCCATTCCTAGGTGTGAACAACTTCACAAATGGCGATCAAGTTTGAGTATTTCCTGAAACATGTTAAAAATAAAGGTCAACAATAATGTTGGTGAGATTTCCATAGTTGAAATACATAAGTATATAAAAGATGGCAATTCATGTTGTGAGTTAGAGAACAAAGTAAACTAGGGATGTAAGACAGAATGCATAATCAAACCTCGACAAAGTTTTACAAGTCTCAAACGTTTAAAAGTATATACGATTAACTAAGTGTACTTGGATCAACCAAGCAGGCTTGTCTGGCCCATAGATCTATGACTTCGCTAGGCTAGTAATAGTTAATGATTGTACATGTATTCGACATTACATGGTAGCTACAAGGTTCAACTAACTACAACACACAAGTGAAATCTCATAAGTTTACAAGAATCAAACGTTTACAAGTGCAAAGGTTATAAAGTAACATGTTTCACCCCAAAGTGTGAAAATATGAAAAAGTGGTATAGAAATACTCACTTGATCAAATACGTATATATTGGATGATTAATAAGAAATAATAATAAGCGTCCTTTCAACATAGCCATTCACAATGCACCTAAAATATATATTTTTACAAGGTTAAGTTTAATAGTAAAATTAATGTTTTAGCGCGAACTAGGGTTTTAGGATTTTGGGGTTTTGTAAATTATATTTAACAAATTGATATCAATTATATTTTCTGGGTAACAATATATTTGTATTTTATATAAAGATGCGAAATAAAAATAACATTTATAATAATAAAGTCTCATAGCTAAATAGAATAAGCACGTTTTAACAATAATTTATACTTGTTATTTGAACAAATAATGATTTAGTAAGTTATAACGATATTCAATGTCTATTTTATAAAGAAAATAAATAAGTATATTATTTTGAGCAAATAACTATTTAGTAAATTAAAACAATATTTTAAGTGTATCTTATAGGAAATAATCTAATATATTATTTGAACAAATAATGATTTAATAAGTTAAACAATATTTAAAATCTATTTTATAAGAAAATGAACTAATTATATCATTTTATAGCAAATTAGCAAATAAGTTAAACAATATTTAAAATTAGTATCATTTGTTTAAAATAAATAAATTTCTAGCAAATTAGTTAGATGGTTTTAAAAATATTTGAAGTTTGTAAAAGTCATTTTTATAATTATTAAACATTTTCCATAACCATTTTAAGGCCAAAAGTCTTTTAAAATAAATGAGGCTGCCCGGGTTCGAACTCGGGACCTCATGGATGTGGGGAGAAGTCTTAACCAGTGAACCAGTGGCCTCAACCGCGTTAGAAAACCTGTTTTAAAACTTATAATTACAACCCCCATGCATTTCCCCCAAATCAAGAACCCTAGATTGTTCTTGAATCAAATTGAACATCAATCGATGTTGTCAATGGAATTAAACTTAGGGCTTTCATTGCCCATATGAAACCGAGTGTGAGGATGTGTCAAATTACCCGAATTGGTGATATTTTGATGGAGAACAAGTACACGAGCCGATCGCGACCACGTATCACTTGTTTGCTACCCAAACGATGATGATAATCAAATTAAACTCGAGGGAAGCTTTGAAAGATGATCCAGATGCGAAGCCCCTTGTCAATTTAAGTTAAATTTGTTCGGAGATTGGGTTTCAATGGAGTTGCAGAAACGCGATGAAGGAGATATCGAATTCGATATTGGAACATGTTTCAGATGAAGTTGGAAGTTGTAATGATTTAGTTAACTATTAAATGTTCAATTAGGACTAGTTAATTCGATTATTATTAGCCTTAACCATTCGAACAATTCTTTGTGTTTAATGGTTTTGGTTACTTGATGATTCAAGTAAATACCGATGATTTAACCCAATTAAACCATGCATTTAAGTTCGAAACATGCAAATGAATCGATTTGGGTCGGTTTTAAGTTATGAAACTTTCGTTTTTAGGGACTTTGGGACTCGCCGGCGAGTTGGCCAGAATTTGGCCGGATTTGCGTGAAAGGAAATGGGGTGGGGGTTTGGGATTTAAAAAAATTAACATTTAGTCCCCGTGGTTTTCTTTTTGTTATTTCATGTTGAAAGGTTTCTTTTGAAGTTTTAAAATTTACATTATAACTCCTAGATTTTTAAATCCAAGTTTTATGCATGTTTAATTTTTGATAATTCAACAATTTATTAATAACAATATTATTATATTGTTATTATTATTAGTTATCATTATTATTAATGATATTAATATTATATCATTATTATATTATTATCATTATTATTATTATTATCATTATTATTATTATTATCATTATTATTATTATTATTATCATTATTATTATTATTATCATTATTATATTATTATCATTATTATTAATGATATTAATATTATATCATTATTATTATTATATTAGCATTATTATCGTTACTAGTTTTTTTATTAATATTCATTTCATTATTTGTATCTTTTCATTATTAAACATTAATTTTAATTTAATGAAACTATAATTCACAAATTAAAAGTTAATTGCAAGCACATAAAGCACCCATGAGTTTCATAACAACAGTAAAGGTCCTTACAAGAATTAACGACGTTAACTTTTAATTAACGTACAAATATAGGATGTTACACCAAAAGTCTCCACTGCACCTCCAATCTCTCCAGAAGACTTAAAATCAGAAGAGCAAAAGGCAACTTACAATGCCTTTGTTGCAAGTTTTGAAGCATATCTTGGGGGAAGACTCACTTTTGCCCACTTAATACAGGAAGATTTGGAAGAATTAGATCCTGATGATGTTGAGGAGATGGATCTACAGTGGCAAATGACAATGATTGCCATGAGAGTAAAGACATTCTTCAGGAAAGGAAGAAAGTCGAGCCTGAATGAGAACACAAAACTTGGATATGACAAATCCAAGGTAAAATGCTTCAACTGTGGTATGACTGGCCATTTCTCAAGAGAGTGCAATGCTCCTAAAAGAAACAACCATTCAAGGAACTCTCCTGGTCAATCATCATCACAGCCCAATTCAAGCTATCACTCAAACAATCAACAACAACAGTACCATCATTCTCATCTTCAACAAACATACCAGAATCAACCAAGATAGGATATGTGACTGGAGTGTGTATGCTGAGGAAGTCAAGCCTCAATTCTAGAATCATGCTCTTATGGCTCACATCAATGACGGACCATCTGCAATGCCTACTGAGGTGAAAACTAACCTTTGTAGTGAGAAATGCATAAATGAATTACAAGAGTATAGAGAACACAATCATAAACTGGCAGATAAAATTAAAGAAGAAAAGGTGAAGTCAGAAATGATGAAGAGAGAACTAAAAAGTTTTGAAATCAAAATCAAATCTCTCATTTCTGACATAGAAAAATTGCATGGTGAGAAATACAATCTTGTAGCTGAAAATGAGCTACTTACTGAAAAGTTAGCTCAAGCTAAAGCTCAACAATCTATGACTGAAGTGAAACTTGAAAAGTTTCAAATGTCTTCAGTCAAGCTGCAAGAAATGCTGGATTCACAAAAGGATCCAAAGGACATGTCAGCGATTGGGTACCATTCATGTCCTCCACCATACAATGACAATTACACTGTCATGCCTGACTCTGTATCACTCTCTGAATCAATTGAACCTAAAACTGTGGAACCTAAATCAGTAGTGAAACAGTGACAAATCCTCAAAACAAACCTAATGTTTATTTGAAACCAATGAGGATAAAATCAAGTTAGGACACCCAATCAAAATCAAAGAGTGTTCAGACAAGATAGTGAATGTTATGAAACCATCAAGCCCTGTAAAAGCAATTGTTCCTTTTATAAAATTCATACTATGTGTTTTACAAGGCAAAAAGAAATATGTCAAAACAGTGAAACCCACTACTGAAAGTAGTTCTAATAATGAGATTGTATCTCCATAAAATTCAAGCAAATCAGAAAAGGTTTCACTGAAAAAGAAACCAACTGTAAAACTGAGTTCAACACATAAGACTTCATTAGACCCTCAGTCATCAAAATTAAGGCAGGGAGTTGGGTTTGATATCTATAACAAAGAACATGTTGACCAGTTTGAGAAAGAGGTGAGAAGTAGATTGAAGAAATAGAAACATCCCAGACAACTGAACAAAAGTAGTGTTGTGAAACAATCTACTAAAAGGGCTGATTCTGATTCATCACCTAAAGAAAAGAAAGTTACTCATCAAAAGAAGGTATCAGTTGAGTCACACAAAGAAAAATCTGATTCGAGAAACTAACAAATGTATTGTGATATTTGTGACATGTTCAATCACAAGACAGATAAATGCTTCTTCAATCAATATTGTTCTATTGTGATATGAACAATCACTCCACCAAAATTGCTATTTCGACAAGTATTGTTCAATCTGTGACATGAACAATCACAATACATCTGATTGTTACTTCAATCAGAAGGGGTTAAGAATTCCACAACACAAGCCCATCTCAAAAACATCTACTGTGATGCATTCTGTCAAGCTCATCTTCATAATACTCAATCTAGGACACCTAGATCAACAAATGACAGAAATAACTCGAAGGATTTAAGGAAGGGTCAAAGAAATCATCTCACAATGAAACACAAACTTGACCTTCCTAAGCAAAAACCAACTTTTGATAATGAAACTCGGGCTAAACTTTTACAAAGAAATAGAGACCAATGATTTCATTATTCATCTGAATCCTCAGTAGATGTTGATAAGATGACTTGACCAATTCATTACCAAAAATCTCCCAAATCACCTCCATCTAAATCATTATTCAGAGGGAAATACTAGGAGGTGACTATCATGAATAGGAATAGGAAACCCAAGACCATCATGGCTTGGGTTCCTTATTCTAATTAGTTCTTTTTGTTTGTAGGTTCATCCACACAGGTCTAATAGCCTATGGTATGTAGACAGTGGATGCTCCCGACACATGACTGGAGATCGTTCCCTCCTTCATGATTTCAAGTACATACAAGGAACTACTGTGGCATTCGGTGGAGATTCAGAAGGTGGTAGGATTATAGGAGAAGGATCTGTGACGAATAGGATGCTGAGCTTTGATAGAGTGAATTACTGTGAACAACTGAATTTCAATCTGCTAAGCGTGTCTCAAATCTGCGACAAAAAATATTCCACTCACTTTACAGACACTCACTGTTACATTCTGAAACCTGGATTTCAGATTCCTGAAGAATGGGTTGTCTTAAAGACTCCAAGGAAGAATAATACATATGTCTTAAACCTTGTTCTGCATCACCTAAGGAAGAAACATGTCTTTTGTCTAAAGCATCATTTGATGAGTCACAGCTTTGGCATAGACGTTAGGGGCATACTAACTTTAAAAATATGAACAAGTTAGTCAAAGGAAACCATGTAATTGGTCTTCCTAAAAAAGAATTCAATTTTATTGATCAATGCTCAGCGTGCCTCAAAGGAAAACAACACAAATCGTCTCATAAAACCAAGCTGGTGAACACTAACAATACTCCATTGAAGTTACTTCACATGGATCTGTTTGGACCAACTCATGTAATGGGTATGGGAAAGAAACAATATTGTTTAGTGATAATTGATGACTTTTCTCGATTCACATGGGTGTTCTTCCTACTTCATAAAAATGAAGCATCCCAAATCATTCAAGAATTTATCACAAAAATTGAAAATCAACATGATCTTAAAGTCAAAATAATAAGAAGTGATAATGGTACAGAGTTCAAAAATGAAAATATGAGTTCTTTTTGTGCAACCAAAGGCATTGCCCATCAATTCAGTGCTTCTAGAACTCCTCAACAAAATGGGGTAGCTGAAAGGCGAAATAGAACATGATTGAAGCAGCAAGAACGATGCTAGCCGATGCTAAACTGCCAATCACCTTCTGGCAGAAGCAGTTAACACATCATGCTTGTGCAAAATCGAACTCTGATTGTTAAAGAAAGTAACATGACACCTTATGAACTGATATTTCATAGGAAACCATTTATTGGATTCCTCAAATCATTTGGTTGTCCAGTCTCAATATTAAACACCCGTGATCATTTGGGAAAATTTCCATCTAAGTCTGATGAGGATTTTTTTGACGGGTTTGCTAGAACATAAAATCCATGTTTAACCTTTTAAACATTCTGAAAAACGCAGCGGAAATATGGCTTTTAAAACGATTTTTAAAGCTAAAAATCTTATCTTCTATATGTTCATATGTTATGAAAAACAAACCCAAATCATGAGGATCATTCTTATGTGAATGGACAAGCTATTGCAATACATAAACGTACATAAAATCACAGCTTGAACAAGCTGTGACAACTACCTTGTTCCAGCACCAAATGTCGACCAAAATGGATGTTTGATGCTTGTTCTTTTGGCCAAGACTTCAAGGAGGAGTCCTCAAGTGCTTATACCCCAAGCCTTGTGAAGCATACACAACTCTTGCTAGGGAGAGATCACCAAATCAAGACAAAAACTCCTTCAAAACTGCTGTTGAGCCGAGACCAGAGAGAGGTTTTGAGAGTTTTTTCTTTCAAAGTTGCATGTATTGTGTGGTTCATCAGATTTTTGAGTCCAAGACTCAATTAAATGTGTGTTGGTGGTCAAAACAAGTTTGGTCCAATAGAATGAGAGGGGAGGGCGGCCAAAAAGGTTTAAAACCCTTTTCCCTCTCAAAACTATCACACATTAAAATGTCACTTATACTAGACATACAATTAATTGTATGTACAATATATAAATATAATTACATACTTATACAATTAACCATTTAATTTATAAGCTGTAATTTCTCACTTAATATTTGGTGTCATCTAACTAATTTAAACACACATCAAATAATATTGTTGAACAAAATATCCTAATAAGTTGTTCCCACTTACATGCAACTTATTTAGAAAACCCATTTCTAAATTGGTGTAAATATTTAATTGCATGATCACATCATCAATTAAATATTTAATTGGTGTTTGCCAAGCTTGTTGTTGGGTATAACCGACTTGGATCATAACGTACTAACCACATCAATATTCTAAGTGTCTTGGGCACACAGAATCCAACAATCTCCCACTTGCCCAAGATTCATAGAAGATTGATGCAAGCAGTAAATACCACCTAACGGTTCACTACCCTTATACGCATGACTTGTAGCCATTCAATAACATCATCCCTTTCAAGTACCCTACTTGAAATGATTTAGGTGAATCAATCATCTATCCTTTTGTTTCAGATGTCATGTCAAATCCAAGAACACAGAATGATCATTTCTTGTTGATGTAACTTATCAGGCCTTAGACATCTAACTCTCAACGAATAAGAGGAACAAATTCCATCTTGACTACATATGTTTCTCACAGACACCTCATGTCATACCTGAATATACCCTTATGTACTGTCCACTATTTCAGAACAGTGAAGAAGAAGCTCAAGGTATAATACTTGGTGAATATCAAAACCAATATGCATCTCAGGTCGGAGGATACCAAATGATATTCGCCTTTACTCAAAATTACTTATGATCAATCAATAAGATTCCATGTAGTAAAATTTGAGATGCGGGTTAGTCCAATATTTGTATCCCACAAATATCTATGAACCTTGGTAGCAACCCATTGCTCTATATTCATCCTTATGAATATCAACCAATCCAAGTTCATAATAGTCTTACCTTCAAACTTGTTCCCACAAGTGTGAACGACTACGGACATTTAGAGTAAACATTTTACTCATGGATTAAACATGCTAAATTGGAATAATTTGAAACATTATAACCAAATAATTTTATTCAAATAATAGAAAGTTCCACATATCCAAATACAAAATTTATAGATCAAATCCAATCACTAGAATATCGAAGTCCCATGGCACAAGTATGACATTCGCTTTGCCTTTTCAAGGAGCTTCGTGAGAGGATCCGCAACGTTTTGATCCGTGTGAACTTTGCGAATACATATCTTTCCCTTTTCAACTTCATCTCGTATGTAGTTGAATCTCCGCTCAATATGCCTAGTCTTTTGATGAGCACGGGGTTCCTTGATTTGTGCAATCGCACCCTCGTTATCACAAAAGATCTCTAGGGGGTCCTGAATGGAGGGGACAACCCCTAGATCGGCAATGAATTTCTTTAACCATGCAGCTTCTTGAGCTGCCAATGAGGCGGCGACATATTCTGATTCTGTAGTTGATAGAGCCACCACATCCTGCTTGGATTCCAAGAGACCGCTCCTCCATTCAGAATGAAAATGTATCCCGATTGTGACCGTGAATCATCACGATCGTTTGGAAACTCGCATCCGTGTAACCTTTTACAACGAGTTCCTCGTCACCAGATCCATAGATCAGGAACATATCTCTTGTCCTCCTTAGGTACTTAAGTATGTTCTTAACAGCCATCCAATGACTGTTTCCAGGATTCTGCTGGTAACGGCTTGTCATGCTTAAGGCGCATGACACGTCCGGTCGAGTGCATATCATTGCATACATGATGGATCCTATAGCAGATGCGTATGGGATTGCCTTCATTTTATCTTGCTCTTCCTTTGAGCTTGGACATTGAGTCGTACTCAATATCGTTCCTCTTTGAATAGGTACGGTACCTTTCTTAGAATTCTCCATCTTGAACCTCTTCAAGATTTTATCATATATGCACTTTGATTCAAACCAATCAACCGCCTTGATCTATCCCTATAGATCTTTATTCCCAGAATATAGGCGGCTTCACCAAGATCCTTAATGGAAAAACAACTTCCAAGCCAGTTTTTTACACCTTCCAAGGTCGGAATGTCATTTCCAAATAGCAGTATGTCATCAACATACATACTAGGAAGTTATTGTGCTCCCACTAGCCTTCTTATACACACAAGCCTCATCAGCGTTTTTGATGAAACCAAATTTCTTTACTTCCTCATCAAAACGGTGATTCCAGCTTCTCGATGCTTGTTTCAATCCATAGATTGATTTCTTTAACTTGCATACTTTATTAGGATGTATTGGATCGACAAAACCTTCAGGCTGAACCATATAGACATCTTCCTCAAGGTATCCATTTAGGAAAGCGGTTTTGACATCCATTTGCCAAATCTCATAATCATAATGAGCAGCTATGGCAAACAATATCCTTATAGACTTTAGCATCGCAACAGGTGAAAGGTTTCATCATAATCAACCCCTTGAGTTTGAGTGAAACCTTTTGCTACAAGTCTAGCTTTATAAGTATCCAAGTTTCCATGCATATCTGTTTTCTTCTTAAAACCCACTTACTTCCAACTATCTTGGAGTTAAGAGGTGGTACAACCAAGTCCCATACTTGATTGTCATACATGGATTGCATCTCAACGTTCATGGCTTCAAGCCATTTGTCACAATCCGTGTTGGACATTACATCATGGTATGTGGTTGGTTCATCAGAATCTATCACATAGCATCCATCCATGAAAAATCCATATCTTTCAGGTGGATTACTAGTTCTCTACCACTTCTGCGAACGTGTTGTGTGTATTGATCAACCACTTGATCATCCTCAACATCCTCATGTTGAGTGCTAGTTTCAACCAAACGTGCATCGGGCTGTGGTTCTTGATCTTCCTCAAGATCCACTGTTCTACTGCTAGCTCCTTCCATAAGGAACTTTGCTTCTAAGAACTCACCCTTTCTGGCAACAAACACCTTTTGTTCCATTGGATCATAGAAATAATATCCCATAGAATCTCTAGGATATCCAATAAAGATACACTTGGTGGATCGACATCCAATTTGTTTGGGGTGGGAGTCTTAACATAAGCCTCACATCCCCAAACCCTTAAGTACGATAGGGATGGAACTCTTCCATGCCATATCTCAAAAGGTGTCCTTTCCACCTTTTGGTTGGGGCCATGTTTAGAATACGGGCCGTGGAGAGCAAAGCGAAACCCCCAAATGATAGAGGTAATGAGCTTCTAGCCATCATAGATCGGACCATATCCAATAAGGTTCGATTCCTCCTCTCAGACACACCATTATGTTTGGTGTTCCAGGTGGAGTGAGCTGTGAGACAATCCCACAACTCCTAAGATGATCTTGAAAAGCTTCACTTAGGTATTCACCTCCTCTATCGGTACAGAGAACTTTAATTGACTTGTTGAGTTGATTTTCTACTTCATTCTTGAAGATTTTGAACATTTCAAAAGCTTCATCTTTGTGCCTTAATAAGTACACATACCCATAGCGACTATAATCGTCGGTAAAGGTAATGAAGTATCTTTCACCACCATTCCTATCATGGCTTAAAAGGACCACATACATCCGAATGTATGATTCCTAATAAATCCTTTGCCCTTTCGGTAGTCCCACTAAAAGGTGCCTTAGTCATCTTACCTTGTAAACAAGATTCACAAACATCAAATGAATCATATTCATTTGTTTTTAAAAGACCATTCTTTTGAAGTGTTTGTAAACGTTTCTTGTTTATATGGTCAAGACGACAATGCCAAAGATAGGTATCACTTAAGTCCAACTTGAGTTTCTTGGTGTTAGTTTGGTACAATGAACTATTTAAAGTATTTTCATGAACCAATTCATAAATACCATTAATGGGAATAGCTTTAAAATAGAACATTCCATTAAAGAAAACATGATATTTTCCTCAACGAATGATAATACATATCCAAATTGTTTTAACAGGGCTACAGAGATAATATTCCTAGTCAAACTAGGAGCATACAAAACATTGTTCAAATCTTTCCAACCATTTGGAAGTTTCAAGATGTAGTCACCACGGGCTTCTACTTGAACTTTAGCCCCATTGCCCATGTAGAGGCTCACATCCCCTTTCTTGAAGTCACTACTTCTTTTGAACCCCTGCAACAAATGCAAATGTGAGTTCCACATCCGGTATCTAATACCCATGTGTTAGAGGATATCATGTTTAAATCATATGGATCATGTATATTGTACCTGAGGTCTGCCCACATCCCTCTTTGCTTTCAACTCTTGGAGATGGACAGGACAATTCCTTGCCCAATGTCCAATCTCCCCACACTTGAAGCATGGTCATTAGTAGCAACCTTTTGCTTTTCTTCTCTTGTGGTTTGGGTGGCACCCTTGCCACCCCTTTCCCTTTTCCCCAAGCGGTCCCTTACCCTTGGCAACCTTTGCCTTGGGTGCGGGACGAGGCCTTTTATTGTTCCCACCTTCATTGATGGTGAGAATGGGTAAACCCCTTTACCCATGGCCGCCTCGGCCGTTTTGAGCATTGAGTGAAGCTCACCAATGCTTTTGTCCCAAGCATTCATGTTGTAGTTCAACACGAATGTCTCAACCTCTTGGTAAGGCCATTTAGGATCAAATCCGTGGCCAATTCTTTCGAGACTGGACAATTAAGCCTCTCGAGGCGGTCAATGTGACTTTTCATCTTAAGTACATAAGATGAAACAGATTGGTTGTCGTCCATACGACATGCATGGAGTGCTCGAACCGTTTCGAAGCGCTCAACCCTAGCTTGCTGTTGGAACGTTTCCTTCAGCTGGGCATCATGTCGTAAGCTCCATGATGTTCATACTCCTTTTGGAGATCCGGAGTCATGCTCGCTAGCATGAGACAAGACACTTGGACGGAGTCCTCAGTGTATTTTAGCCAATCGCTATAGGCCTCCTCATCATCCGCTAGTTGATCGGGGACAGGGTCGTCTAAAATATACGATCTTCTTTCTTGCTTGAGAACAATTCTCAAGTTTCGATACCAATCGATGAAGTTGTTATGGTTTAGACGTTCCTTTTGGAGGATCGCTCGTAGAGATTGGTTGGACGCGGATGAGTTATCGGAATTATCATTATTAGAGGCCATCTACAAAATTAACAAAGTTTTATTTAGTATTTTCGATATTGTAATTTTAATAACAAATGTCTTACAAGACTTTTCATATTAAAATCTAGAACCCAATATTACATTTAAATTGTGGTTAGGTGACCTTTATCCCACGTTTTAAATTAATAAGGTGGTCAACGTTTGACGATTGCAACCATTTGCAACTTCTAGAGGTATGGGATCGACTCTTGAACATCATATGTAAAGTCGGCATGAAAATCCCATCAACACCATTTGGAACCACATTGTAGGTGATCCATTTAACATGGTTTGCAAATCAAGACATCCTACTTACACCCACGTGTGAGTTTGCCAAAACAAATGGTTAGGTGACCTTTATCCCATAAGTAAGGCATTCTCACCTCAAATCACAAGTTCCCTCAAAATGGTTGGTGACCTTTATCCCACTAAGAGTTCCCAAGTGACTCAAGTGTTGTGTAAAAGGACGGTGTTGATCTCGTTTAAAATATTAGAGATTTCTTAATTCTAGTTTAGAAAATCCTATGTACTTGTATTTGCATGCTTTCAAATACAAGATACCTTATGGTTCTTTGATTAAAACCAATTTTAATCTTTAAAGTCATTAAACCATTTTAATTACTTTTATTACCTTTTAAGAACCAACAATTTTCAGCTTGTTAAGTTGGTAATGAGTTTGTAATGAATATCCAAGTACTACCCAAACAATCAAACAACAAACAATCAACAAGCATATATATATACAAACATGAGTGCATAACCATAGCTACTAAGTTGACAACACTGTTTGCCATCACAAGTGTTGTCATAAGGTCTTTTCTAAGGTTGAAATCAACACAAAATCCAGGTCATCTTAGACCTCACTTGAACTTGCATCCATATGCTTCAAGTTCCATGTCTTTGATGTCCATCTTTGGGTCTTGAACTTTGCATCTTCCTTTTACAAAATTGTATCCTAATACATTTTTCTAATAAAAGAAATGCACCTAATCTATTACAAACCCAAATGAATGAATAATTACAACCCAAATGAATGAATATTACAACCCAATTGAATGAAAGAATACAACCAACACAAGCATCCAAAACATCACAAGGTCAAAGGCTAGGTTATGCACACTATCATCAAATGATCATAACATCAAAACATATAATGAAACCCCTTTTAAAACCACCAAATTTCAGCCAACATAAACTGAAATTTTTGGTTTTAAACATTGTCTAAACAATCAACACATCAAAATATGTATCTTTCAAGATCTAATCACTAGCATGTGTGATACGATCTTGAAAGTTGGGGAATCATTCAACCAAACAATACAGCCCAAATCAGTCTATAACTAGTTTATAATCATGCTTTAAAACCAATTTTAAAGACAAAACAAGCAAGTCATCCACATAACCGCTCTTGATGCCATTGACGGGTTTGCTAGAACATAAAATCCATGTTTACCTTTTAAACATTCTGAAAAACGCAGCGGAAATATGGCTTTTAAACGATTTTTAAAGCTGAAAATCTTATCTTCTATATGTTCATATGTTATGAAAAACAAACCCAAATCATGAGGATCATTCTTATGTGAATGGACAAGCTATTGCAATACATAAACGTACATAAAATCACAGCTTGAACAAGTTGTGACAACTACCTTGTTCCAGCACCAAATGTCGACCAAAATGGGATGTTTGATGCTTGTTCTTTTGCCAAGACTTCAAGGAGGAGTCCTCAAGTGCTTATACCCCAAGCCTTGTGAAGCATACACACTCTTGCTAGGGAGAGATCACCAAATCAAGACAAAACTCCTTCAAAACTGCTGTTGAGCCGAGACCAAGAGAGAGGTTTTGAGAGAGTTTTTTTTCTTTCAAAGTTGCATGTAAATTGTGTGGTTCATCAGATTTTTTGAGTCCAAGACTCAATTAAATGTGTGTTGGTGGTCAAAACAAGTTTGGTCCAATAGAATGAGAGGGGAGGGGCGGCCAAAAAGGGGTTTAAAACCCTTTTCCCTCTCAAAGCTATCACACATAAAATGTCACTTATACTAGACATACAATTAATTGTATGTACAAGATATATAATATAATTACATACTTATACAATTAACCATTTAATTTATAAGCTGTAATTTCTCACTTAATATTGGTGTCATCTAACTAATTTAAACAACACATCAAATAATATTGTTGAACAAAATATCCTAATAAGTTGTTCCCACTTACATGCAACTTATTTAGAAAACCCATTTTCTAAATTGGTGTAAATATTTAATTGCATGATCACATCATCAATTAAATATTTAATTGGTGTTTGCCAAGCTTGTTGTTGGGTATAACCCGACTTGGATCATAACGTACTAACACATCAATATTCTAAGTGTCTTGGGCACACAGAATCCAACATTTTTGTAGGTTATTCTTCCGTTTCAAAGGCTTATAGAGTGTTCAATCCTAGACTGAACATTATCGATGAATCCACAAATGTTTAATTCAAGGAACATACGTTTCCCAAATCTATCTACAATGGTCCTGATTGGTTGTTTGATATTGACACTTTTACTAATCATTTGACCAATTTCACTTGTCTGATGCAGGAAATATATATTCAGGTGATACTTCATCAACTTTAGAAAGAGAGAGAATTATCCATTTATTCCACCTACATCTGATGAACATATGAATGAAGATTTCCTCTTCAAGCTGATCCCATCAACACTTGTCACAAAACCTTAGTGTTCTTCTGAAGAAGGTCCCAGCCTGGTACCATCTCACTCAGATGACTTGTCACATGAGATCAGAAATCAAAAACAGGCTTCTCATCCAGAAGAAACTCAAGGTATTTCAAATGATGCAAGCAACCTTAGTGCTGCTGAAGATGTAGCAGTTACTGAAACATAAGTTGACAATCTTCATAATTCAACAACAATACAAGATGATTGTGCCTCTGACCATAATGAACTGAATGTCTCCAATCTTGATGTAACTATTGCGTGACCCATTCCAACCATAAGAATACACAAGAATCATCCAGTTGAAACCATTATTGGTGATCTTAATCAGAGGGTGACAAGAAGCAAGTCCAGTATTGCAAATATCTGTTTGTTTTCCTGCTTTATATGTCAAATAGTACCCAAAAACATCAAAGAGGCGCTTCAAGACAACAGTTGGATTGAAGCAATACAAGAAGAATTGCTTCAATTCAAGAAACAAGAAGTATGGCAGCTGGTAGATCTTCCCAAAGTACAATACCCTATCAGTACCAGATGGTTGTACAGGAACAAGACCGATGATAGAGGGATAGTCATAAAAAAAAGCAAGACTAGTGGCACAGGGGTATACTCAGGAAGAAGGAATTGACTACGACGAAGTGTTTGCTCCTGTTGCCAGAATAGAAGCAATCAGAATATTTCTTGCATATTCTACATCCATGGAATTTACTCTTTATCAACTGGATGTAAAGTGTGCCTCTTGTATGGAAAGATTGCTGAAGAAGTCTATGTAAGTCAACCACCTGGCTTTGAAGATCTAGATTTCCCTCATAGAGTGTACAAGCTTGACAAAGCTCTGTATGGTCTTCATCAAGCTCCAAGAAAGTGGTATGAGACTCTATCATCCTTTCTTCTTAAACATGGATATGAAAGAGGAAAGATTGATCAGACTCTCTTCAGAAGAATAAGAAGAAAAGATATGCTGTTAGTCCAGATCTACGTGGATGACATTATATTTGGCTCGACAAACAAGCAACTCTGCAAGAATTTTAAGATCTTATGCATTCAAAGTTCCAAATGAGTGCTATAGTGGAACTCACATTCTTTCTAGGGGTGAAAGTCCAGCAAACAGCAGATGAATCTTCATCAATCAATCAAAATATGTACATGCTGAAGAAATTCCACTTTGCTGACTGTTAGTCTATCAAAACTCCTGTAGATACTAAAGTGAAGATTGGACATGACCCTGAAGGCAAATAAGTGGATCAAACTCATTATCGATCAATGATAGGTTCACTAATGTATCTAACAGCCAGTAGGCCTGACATTATGTTTGGTGTTTGTGTGTGTGCGAGATATCAAGCTGATCCAAAAGAATCACATGTGAACGCAGTCAAGAGGATATTCAGATATCTGAAGGGCAAACCAGCTCTCGGATTATGGTATCCAAAGGAAGGAGAATTTAATCTTTATGCCTACACAGACAGTGATTATGGAGGATGCAACTTCAACAGAAAAATCCACTTCTGGCGGTTGTCAATTTCTTGGTTCTAGACTAGTATCCTGGCAATGCAAGAAGTAGACAAATGTGTCTGTGTCAGAAGTTGAGTATATTGCTGCTTCAGCATGTTGCTCTCAAGTTCTTTGGATTCAAAACCAGATGCTTGATTATGGGTTTAACTTTTTGCATACACCAATTTCTATTGACAACACAGCTATTGTCTTTATAACTAATAATCCAGTTCAGCACTCAAAAACAAAACATATTGAATTAGATATCTTTTTTTGGGAGACTGTGCTAAAAAAGGTTTAATCAATTGATTCAAGTACCAACAGAAAATCAATTAGCTAATTTGTTTACCAAGGCATTTAAACCCAGTAGGTTTGAATTTCTGGTTCAGTCAATTGGCATGATTAACCTTGAGTAAAAACTATGAAAAACATCAAAAACAATTTAAAACATCAGAAAAACCACAAAGAGAAATCAAGTTTTATGAAGAAAAGAATATTGGGAAATGATATAATTACAGTCGTTATATCATTCACTGTGCTTAATTTCAAAATGTAAAAGACTGAAATGACTTACCAGATATGTTGGTAGGCTCAACTTGGAAGAAAAGATATATGCAGTGATGAATTAAAACATATTCATTATGAAACACTCATCACAAAGTACAGGTATGTATTGGCTTATGTGAATCCATGTGTGTGT
Source organism: Flaveria trinervia (assembly GCA_025506515.1). Classification (NCBI taxonomy): domain Eukaryota; kingdom Viridiplantae; phylum Streptophyta; class Magnoliopsida; order Asterales; family Asteraceae; genus Flaveria; species Flaveria trinervia. The sequence goes on along the minus strand of CM046452.1, from coordinate 58,850,709 downwards.
CGTAGCCTAAACACACCAGGTAATGATACTTTATGAATCTCCTTCACCACATCATGTTTCATCTTTGTTTTGCTGAGCAAAGACCTGATGAAACTTGCACATAGTGCAGATGTCATGATCCAAAAGATTCCTAATTTGGAACACATCCAAAAAATTGGATGAATCAACAAAGTAATATATTCCAAGTGAATGAACAAAAGAATCCTATCATGGATCACCTTCCAAAGTGAAGTGAAAAGAATCCTAATGTGGATCAACATGAAAAAGGATCAAATTAAAAGAATCCCAATGATGATCATGAAAATAAGATTTCATGACTTAAGTAACCTGGTAAGAAAAGTTGTGAAAAAGTTCTACCATGCATTGTATAAGGAGGGTTGATCATTTCATGCTTATGTGTGTGAGGTACACATCGAATAATAAATCAACCAAAACATGATAAAAGTTATTTGCATCAAAATATCAACCAGGTATGAGTTTAAGAGGACAAGCATACCTTCAATCTTCAAGTTCATAATCATGTCCATTTAATCATAAAGGATGCACATGTGTAATGTAAGATTGATAAGATCCCTACAAAGAGATTTTTCTCTTCATTATCAAAATAATATTCAAAACTTTTAAAACTTTAAAGTTTCTCTCCAAATGTGGACATAAACTTTAGGGGGAGTAATTTAAAATTTTTGAGTAAGATCAAATTTTTGTTTATTAACTCAATTTTGAAAAACAAAACAAAAAGAATTTTATTTGGTGTTGGTGCAATAAGTCATACCATTATATCTCAGCTTATGCAGATTATTAAAAGCATGATAAGTCCAAGATCTGTCAAAATCGGGAACTTGTATTAGTTGTGAAATACAAGTCAATCCAAGCAAGAATTGACAACTTCAACATCCAACTTCAACAGCCAACTTCATAAGAAAAGTCAATCAAGGACACCTCTTCACAAGATGAATAATCAATTTAATCACATTATCTTTTAATTAAGTTCAAAAGGTGATGCAGGTAAGTGCATTAGTTAATGTGGGTGAAGGTAACCCATGCATGTAACTAATGCAGGTAACAATAATTTTTGAAGTGCAACTAATGCGGACAATGATTTTACTCTACCGTATTAGTGTGTGAAGTGTATGTGAAATTTACTCTACCGCATTTGATACAGTCAACAAATGCATATGAACAGGTCTCTATCGCATTTGCTACAATGTAGTGTTGACTTGTCAACCGCATTTGTAGTTGCACAAATGGACTTTGTTCTATCGCATTTGTTACTGTACATATTCGGATATGGTAAAACAAGCAATTCAACTGCATTTGTTACTGTACATATTCGGATATGGTAAAACAAGCAATTCAACCGCATTTGTTACAATGTTCTTCTGCATTTACTACAACTCAAATGCGGACAGCCAAATTTTCAAGTTTAACTTCCGTATTTGCAACATAAACAAATGCGGATAGAAACAAAACTTCCGCATTTGTAACAGTAGAGTAATGCGGACAGTCAGTCAATAGTTAAGTCTTTCGCATTTGTAACAGTAGAGTAATGCGGACAATCAGTCAAAAGTTAAGCCTTCCGCATTAGCTATAGTCACAAATGTGGATGACCAAAAGTAGTCAAATGCGGACTGTCAATGTCAAAAGTTCGTCTTCTGCATATGCTACAGTTTACAAATGCGGATCACCAAAATCAAACAAATTAACCTTCAGCATTTGCTACAGTGGTAAACTTATAAAATTTCTCAAATTGTATTATTTGACTATTTAAAGGAATTTGAACAGGTCATTTAATATTTTTCAAATTTGAGAAAACTTATAGTGGGACGAGCGCAAACCTATAGTACACCACCATCAATCATCATCATCATCACAAACATTCAAAGATTTTGTTGTGTTTCATCTTTAAACATTCTTGTCATCGATTCAGAACCACAGTCGTTTCGAATATAAGGTATAACTTCAACAGATTTTGAAACCAAAACCTAAGTCTTGGACTGTTACCCTAAATCGAACAATGAACCAGAAAATTAGTGAAGAACACCAAAATCAAACTCATTAATGTGATGAAATACACATTTTCGATTTCAATAAACATATAAATTGATAGGAATTCAACTGATATTGAAAACCATGATCATCATGTTTACTGCGAATAACAGAGCAAAGTGAAAAAGAAAATTGTGTAACAAATCAAAGTCACATTAACAAATCAAAGCAAAGTTAAAGTCAAAATTTTAACTAATACACATGTCTCTTGTGTAGATTACATGGCAAACCTTACATGGAGCAAGCTCCATAACGTCAGCGGTTATCTAAACCCTGATGTGCCTGAAGCTGAAGGTCTTAGAGATATGATAAGATTCTTATCTACCACAAGGGTAGCATATGCCGTGACAGTAAGACCAACAATCTACGAGAATCCCATCAGATCATTATGGGAATCAACTGAAGTGGTTGAAGAGGATGTTCTAACTGGGAGAATCAACAGTGAACTCACTTTGAGAATCACAGAAGAATCAGTTAGAAGATGTCTAGAATTCAATGATAATGTAGATGATCCTCTTGAATTAGATGATGAGGAAATAACCACATTTTTCTCTGAAATTGGTTATGAAGGGAGTTATGAAGCAAAACAGATAGTCAAAGGATTAGTGGATCTGCCTTGGAGATTCCTAATTCATATGTTCCAACATTGTCTGTCTAAAAGGAAAACAAGATGGAATGGCATTCCAGTCCTCACATCTTCTGCAATCTGTGCTCTCTGCACCAACAGATGGTTTAACATGTCTGCATATGTATTCAATGGCCTAATCTCCAACATTCAAGAAGGGTTGAGATACAAGTTTCTAATGTACCCCAGATTCATTCAATGTCTAATCAATGAATCATTTCATGACATTGTTAATGAAGGACATGTGCTTAACATTCCCCATTATGATGCAAGATCCTATAAGTACATCAAGAAGAAGGACCCAAGGAACTTTTACAGTGGTGCCCCTTCGCCCCTTCTTCCTTGGATGCTTCAACAAATACACAAGAAGGTCAAGCACAACCACCTCCACAACCAATAGCTTAACCACCTCCACAACCAATAGCTCAACCAACTCCACACCATCACCACAACCATCCCTAATACCATCACCAATACCATCCCTAATACCTTCACCAATGCCATCACCACAACAAATACCACAACCTTCAACACAACCATCTCTTCAAACATTACCTCAACCATCATCACTTCCATCACTACAACTAACACCACCAATGACCACTCAACCTGCACCTATATCACCACATCATCAATCTCCTATATCATCACACCAATCACCTATTTCTCTTACCAACCTTTACCATCATCCCTTGATCACCCTACTGAAATAGAAGGATCAACAAGTGCATCCAAAACATCCAAATCATCTTCTGATGAGGAGGATCATCATGATCAAACCAAAGCTATGAAAGAACCTTCTAAGGTTGCTCCTTCAGAGAGCTATGCTGAATCCAACATCAACAGGCCTGATGAAAAAGATGAATTAATAACTGAGTTGTTACTCAAAGTAGAAAGGATGGAAAGAACTTTAAACAGGAGAGCAGGAATCACAAATGACAGAATCCTGGAACTGGATGAGAAAGAATGTGAATTGAAAGATCTTAAAGAGAAATATGTAGTTGAACGAAAAGAACAAGACAAAGAGATTGAAAATTTAAAAGCTGCACTAAAACACTCAAGAGAAGAAGTGAGTGGACATATAGATACTCTTGAAATACAAACTATTGCAATGGAGGAACAAGAAAACATCATAGAAGAACAAGCTGATATCATCTCAAAACTTGAAAAGGAAATTGAGAGCAAGAACAAAAGAATATCCGAGCTTGAAATGATGATCAAAAGAACTAAAGTGAAAGATGATGATAAGAAAGAAAAACAAGAAAAGGTTGATGATGAGGACAACAATTTAATAGATGAGAATGAAGAACAAGTAGATGATGAAGGGAAACTGAGATCAAAGACCAGAGCCTAGATATGGTAGTGTATTCTGGAAACACTGGTTATTCAGACTCTGAAAAAGGTGAATTTGAAGAACTCTTCAGTGCTTTGGATAGTTTTGCAACTGAACAATTCAACATTGATGATGATTTCTGGGAATTCATAAACAATCAAAGAACTGAGGCAGAGCCTATTGTTTTTATTCCCAAATCACCAGTGCCTTTGGAAAAGAATTAACTCTGCAATTGTCTCTGCCATGTCATTAACTGAAGAACAAAAAGAAGAACTCAAAGAAAGATATGAACAAGAAAGGAAAGAAGCACTGTAACTGAATAAAGTGAAATGAAGGATCAAGAGCCAAGCACACCTAAAAAGGTCCGTGAACCAGAAGATCAAAATGAAACCTCTAGCCCTCAACTTCAAACTTACTCACGAAAGAGGAAGTATTTGGCTGAAAAAGCTAAAGGTAAAAGACCAATAGTTGAAGAAGAACCAGTAAAGAAACAAAAAGATGACCCAAGAAGTTTAGCAGCAATCGCTGAATTTTTGGAAGAACATGAGCAGGCAGAAGCTCAGTTGAAAAAATTGGCTGGAGCAATTGATTTAGAAGAAGGAGAAATTGCTGACGATTATGAAGTTGGAAAGGATGTTCTCATGGACAGTCCTATTAAAGCAGAACAGTCAGTAGAAGACATAGTAACCAAAGCTCAAACTGATGACTTGATGATTAAAGCCATGTTTTTATCAATCAAGGCTATGATCCTGATGAAGTGTTTGCAATGACTTATGAGAGAATGAAAGAGGAGGAAGAGAAAGTGAAATTGTTGCTTGATCCAACAATAGACACTGACTATGAGAAGACAATGACAAAGGACACTCCAAAACATAAAGACTCATCCTTGAAGAAATCCACAAGGTATGAAATTCCACTGCCAAGAAGGGGTCCCCTACAAAAGCTGTCACAAATGAAGAAATCAACCTCATCCCATGAATCATTATTTCCTGATCCTTATAACATGTCTGATACAGAAATGAAGGAATATCTCTCAAGTCAGGGATTCACAAAAAGAAAGATTGCCAACATGAAGACAAATTCTTTAAGGGCTGCAACTCTTCAATTGATCAATGAAAAGAAAGATAAACTCAAGAAACTAGAAGAAGAATTAACAAGGACCAAACCCGAAGCAGAATGTCAGCTAAAGACATGTTGTTGAACATAAAAGACCAAGAACTACTTGCCTAGTGCTCCACAAATACCCTGAATGGTTTGCAGAACCATCTCAGTTGAAGCTGCAAGAAGGACTGACTACTACTGAACTAATCAGAGGGGTGTCTACTCCCAAGGGGAAGGTAGATCAGAAGATAATAGCATGGAAGTATGAAAGCACATGGAACATGTTCATGGTGAAGAGAATCTCAGGGCTAGTACAATTCTTTACAGAGTACTCAGCTCTAGTAAATGCCCTTGAGATTCATGATCTGAAAGAGCTAGCTCAACTTGAACTGATCAATCATGCAGCTATGTTCAGGGGATATGAGTTTGAGAACATACTTAAGATGTTCAGAAGAACAAACAACTTCAATTCATTAAAGACAATTTGCTTAAGAAAAGATAAAACTTTTGTCAATCCCCTGGATAAGAAGAAAAAGATGGAAGCAGAGGAAATTGTATTCCCTGAGTTAAAGGTAAAGCCAACTAAGTCATTGAAGAGAAAAGTAGTATCTGGTACTCATTCCTCCACTCCCATCTCAAACGTGTGCTATGATGAGAGAACCTATGAGATGGTGATAGAAACGAATGGGGAGGAAAAGAAGGAGCTGACATAAGATTATTCAGTGGATATGAAGTAAGATTACTTGATGAATCATACATCCACTACATTTATACCAGGCACTTCCGGGAATTAAACAATAAATTGGGTGAACAAGACATGCACTTCTTTCTGAAATGCATCAAGTTATTGAAACTGGCCTATGACAGAATAAATATTAAAAGAGATAAAAGAAAGAAGAAGAAAACATCATTGCAACTTGGAAACATTGTTAAGCTTGAAGTGGATATGGGAGGGAGTTTATTGATTCATAGAGATGGTCTTTCCACAATCTCCATATGGGAACCTATTTCTCTGAAAAAGTTACTAATGGAAGCCATCTACAACATGAGCAGATGAAAATACATGTGCTGAGTAGAGACAGGATGTCAGAAGCAACTGATTTTGTAAACATGATCAAGGCTATCCAAGATCCCACCAAAGCTGCATTCATACTACCTCCTGAAGACCCAGCTGAATCTTCACAACATCAATCACCTCCTAAACATTAAGGAAAACCAGGCTGTATAATCCTTAGGGGGAGTATTGTTGCACCTTGAAAGGATCATACATGCCAACTTGATGGGTGACTTGATGATTGCTCAGCTGGAATCCCATAAGTCCAAGATGAAATGCGGATGAAGATCTGCAAGATAAATAACAAGTGTTATCTTCCGCATTAGTTAATGCGGAAGACAAAACTATGATGCGGACAAGTTTTTACTCTTCCGCATTAACTAATGCGGAAGACATAATACTTATGCAGAAGAACAAGTTACTCTTCCGCATTGACTAATGCGGAAGAACAAAAGAAGATGCGGACAAGATTTTGATCATCCGCATTGGCAAATGCGGATGACCAACCAATGCGCACAAGTATTTGTTCATCCACGTTAACCAATGCGGATGACCAACTTACTAATGCTGATGATCAAATGGAAATGCTGATCAAGATTATCTCATCCGCATTTGTCAATGCGGATGAACAAGCAGAGATGCGGATCAAGACTTAGACTAGTTTATGATGTAATAGGTGAGGGGTAGTTTAGTCATTTTGTAAAGGCATCTTGTCTTGTCTATAAATAGAATAGTTAACCTCGATTGGAGGTGACGGCTGATAGATAGAGAATTTTTGTTGTAATTATTCTCTGTAACTTATCAACTTTCATATATCAATACCAACAACATTTATGAGTAATTTTCTTGCTTGAATGTTCTTTGATTGTTTGTTTCCACCACTCAATCATTGACTTGATTATCATATTCGATTCCCAGTAAGAATATCACTCTTACTGAAACCCAGTCAATGTTGGCAGTCCTCATTATGATGATGACCATGCCTTTCTTCATTAGATGGTCAGGATCACTCAGACTCTCAAAGTATTTTCTCATCTCAAAGAGATCATGCAAAGGCAGATTGAACATGTCTTGCCATGTGTAGACATCCTTAATACCTTGATCTCTGATTACATGCCATCTTTTTGGATTAGTGGAGTATGTTTTCATGAAAGGATCATACATACCAACTCAAGTGGTGGGTTTATGGTTGTTCTATTGGTAATCCCATAAGTCCAAGTATTAATGTGGATAGTGAATTTGCAAAGGAAGACAAGTTTCGGCTAATGGCATTTGTATATGCGGAAGACATAGAACAAATGCTGACAAGTGTTTGTTCTTCTGCATTAACAAATGCGGATACCCGGAAAGAAATGCTGACAAGTTTTGTACATCTGCATTAACTAATGTGGATGCCCGACAACAAATGCGCATGTGTTTGTTCATCCACATTTGTCAATGTTGATGATCAAACACTAATGTTGAAGACAAAAAAGAAATGCTGATCAAGATCAACACATCCGCATTAGTCAATGCAGATGAACAAAGAAATGCTAATGAAGATCAACTCATCCGCATTAGTCAATGCAGATGAACAAAGAAACACTGATGAAGACTTAGAGTAGTTCTTTGATGTATAGGTCAAGGGTAGATTAGTCATTTAGTAAAAGTCATCTTGTCAGCCTATAAATAGAATAGAAAACCTCGTATGTGAGGTGATTGTTGATAGACATTATAGTCAATTAGAATATCTTGTTTAGTCAGATGTTCTCAAGGTGTATTGTTACTATTTAATGCTCAAACCCTAGCATTCATTGTAAACGATCACCTTCATTAATACAACAAGCATTATGAGTATTTTTTACATTCAATGTTCCTTGATTGTTTGTTTCCGCCATACAATCATTGACTCAATCATCATATTTGGTCCTTCTGAGAATATCAATCTCACACCCAGTCAATTGGTATCAGAGCCTTGGCTCTCAGTTCTTTTTTTAGATCTGCCTAGATCTGAACAAAACTCGATTGATCGGGTGATTGAGTTGCTGATAGAGTGTTCGACTACCTCTACTCAACATACAAGTTGAAAAAATATAGAAATCTCTTCAACAGTTACTGTTCATCCGTTCTCATCTTCAAGTACAAAGTTGTGAACAATTGATAAAACTCAAAATTTTACAACAAAAACTCACAATACATCAGCAGACCTGATTCCTTAAGCTTGTTTTGAACTATTTGGACTATCTGGACTAGTTGGATTTAACAATCAATCTAATCATTATTCAAACAAGTTAAAAACAACTGACTAAAATGCATTCACATAATTTTTCAGAACTTGGTGATACTCCAAACCTCCCATGCTTAAACACAAATATGAGTTTAAGCAATGGAAAATCATATTAATGAACTATATAATAGGTGTAGATCCGAGCTATTGGATTTCAATATGTAAAAGGCCTCACATACCTGTGACACTTTCTGCTGATCAGGTTGCATTGTACAAAACCTCGAGAATACCCATTGAGTTGATCTCAAAGCTTACTCTATACTTACTCAACGACTAAAAATGGATGTGTTGAAAAGACTTGAAAAGTATGGAACTGCTAAAGTTGTATGGGATGCATTGCTAATAATGTGTGAAGGAAGCAGTGAAGTGGCTGAAATTAATAAGGATAAGCTTGTTAATCAATATGAAACCTTTCATCACTCTAAGGGGGAGTCAATCTCTTACTGCATAGATTTGTGCAGCTAGTAAATGACTTAGAGAACATGGGGGTATCATACAAAGTCAAAGAACTAAACAAAAAGATGCTTCATAGTCTTCTAAAAAGATGCTTCATAGTCTTCTAGAAAGATGGAAACAAAATGTTATAATGTTGAAAAGCACTCTTGATCTCGAGAGTATCACTTTGGACATCATGATTGACAAAATAGAAGCTCTTCAACTCAATGAAAGGAGCAGGAATCTTGGTGGTCCTCGAGTTATTGAAGCTTACAAATTTCCAACAAACACTCACTCTGTGGAAAATGCATTCATCACTGAGGATGATGATTTTCTCTCCTAAAGAGATCAAGTGAAGACAACTGGCTTCATTGTTGCTCCATCAACAAACAAGCCATCAACATCATCTCAACCAACAGGGTTTACTACCACTCACTCAACTGCCCATGAAGACCCAAGTTCAGAAGAGCAAAAGGCAACTTACAATGCATTTGTTGCTAGTTTTGAAGACTTGGAAGAAATGGATCATATGATGTGAGGAAATGGATCTGTAGTGGCAAATGGCTATGATTGCAATGAGACCTAAGAATTTTTTCAGAAAAGGGAGAAAGCTTAGCCTCAATAAAAACACCAAACTTGGATATGACAAGCCCGAGGTAAAGTGTTTTAAAATGTGGAATGACTAGTCACTTCTCTGGAGAATGTAATGCTCTTAGAAGAAACAACAACAATTTCCAAAGGAATTCTTAGGGTCAGTCGTCTTCACAACCAAGCACAAGATTCCACTCCAACAATCAACCACCATAGTATCATCATCAACAACATCAACAACCTTATCAAAATCAGCTACAACTGACTAATCAAGCTAATGAAAGCAGTCAGTCATCTTCAAATGCTCTTGTTATCAGACAAGATGGAGTATGTGATTGGAGTATGTATGCAAAGAAAGTAAAGCCTCAATTTGCATGGCTCACATCAATGATAGTCCATGTCTTATGCCATCTGAGGTAAAATCTAACCTTTGTACTGATAAATGCTTTACTGAACTACAAGGTTATCAAGAGCACAATCATAAACTGGCTGACAAAATAAAAGAAGAAAAGGTAAAGTCAGAGATGCTTAATAGAGAAATTAAAGGCTTTAAAATCAAAATTAAATCTCTCATCTCTGATATTGAAAAAATTGCATGGTGAGAAGTACACTCTTGCAGCTGAGAATAAGCAACTAACTGAAAAGTTAGCATAATCAAAAGCTGAAAAAACACTTACTAAAGTGAAACTTGAAAAGTTTCAATTGTCTTCAATCAAGTTGCAAGATATGCTAGACTCACAAAAGGATCCCAAGGATATGTTTGGGATTGGGTATAAGTCTTGTCCTCCATCCTACTATGACAACTACAATGTCATGCTTGAATCTGTCACGCTCAAAGAGCAAATTGAACCTAATTTAAACCAAAAACAATAGTAAAACAAGTCATAAATCCTCAAAACAAACCTAATGTTTACATTGAAACAAATGATGAGAAAATTAAATTAGGTCACCCAATTAAAATCAAGTTGTGTTTAGACAAGACAGTGAATGTCATTAAACCATCAAGCCCAATCAAGGCCATTGTCCCCTTTGTGAAATTTATACCTGCAATTTCAAAATGGAAGAAGAAAGTGTGACATCAGCGAAACCCTCTACTGAAAGCAGTTCTGATTATGAGATTAAATCTATATAAAATTCAAACAAATCAAACAAGATTTCACTTCACAAGAAAAACAATTTCAAAAACTAAAATTCAATTAGACCCCCAATCATCAAAATCAAGACAAGGAATAGGTTTTGACATCTGTAATAAGGAGCATATTAATCAGTTTGAGGAAGAACTCAAGAAAGGATTAAGGAAACAAAAATAGCCTAAAATAGTCAACAAAAGTAGTGTTGTGAAGTAAACTACTAAAAAGGCTGATTTTGCTTCTTCCTATAAGCAAAGATTGTGACTCAGTTGATAATGGGTAAATCAACTTAGTCAGCAAAAGTAAAATCGGATTCAAGAAACAAACATATGTATTGTGACATATGTGAAATGTTTAATCACAAAACAAAAGAGTGCTTTTTCAATCAATACTGCTCTATCTGTGACATGAACAATCATTCCATCAAAAAATGCTATTTCAATAAATATTGTTCAGTTTGTGATATGAACAATCACAATACATTTGATTGTTACTTCAAGCTAAAGGGGTTGAGAATTCCCAAAACAAACCTATCTCACAAACATCATCTGTGAAACCCACAGTCAGAAGTCATTCTCATAATAATCAATATAGGTAGTCTAGATCAGTTAATGACATGATTAACATAAAAGAGTTGAGGAAGAGTCAAAGTAACAAATATCACAACATCAAGGAAATATATGATATTCCCAAACCAAAAATTATGTTTGATAATAGACTCGGATCATGTTTCTAAAAAGAACTAGGGACCAACAGTTTCATTATTCCTCTGACTCTTCAGTTGATGTTGATGAGATGAAACAATCAAAATATCATCAGAAATATCCCAACACACCTCTCTCAAAATCACAGTTTAGAGGAAAGTACCAAGAGGTATCCATCATGGATAGTAACAGGAAACCCAAGACCATCATGGCTTGGGTTCCATATTCTAATTAGTTATTTTGTGCTTGCAGGCTCATCAATACAGGTCCAATAGCTTGTGGTACGTGGACAGTGGATGCTCCCGACACATGACTAGAGATCGTTCCTTCCTTCATGACTTCAAGCATATACAAGGAACTACTGTAGCTTTTGGAGGAGATTCACAAGGTGGAAGAATTACTGGTGAAGGATCTGTGACAAATGGGATGCTAAGCTTTGATAGAATGAACTACTGTGAACAACTAAATTTCATTCTTTTCAACTTGTCTCAGATCCGTGACAAGAAATATTCAACTCACTTCACCGACACCATTGCTACATTTTGAAACTAGGATTTCAAATTACTGAAGAATAAGTTGTCTTGAAGACCCCGAGGAAGAATAACACATGTCTCAAACCTTAATTCTGCCATTCCAAAAAAAGAAACATGTCTTCTGTCAAAAGCATCATTTGATGATTCTCAGCTATGGCACATGCGCTTGGGGCACACAAACTTTAAAAACATGAACAGATTGGTCAAAGAATTTCATTTTCTTGACCATTGTTCAGCATGCCTCAATGGGAAACAACATAAATCTTCCCACAAACCAAAGCTTGTGAACACAAACAATACTCCATTGAAGCAACTTCATATGGGTCTATTTAAACCAACTCATGTTATGAGTATTGGAAAGAAGCAGTATTGTTAGGTGATCATTGATGACTTTTCAAGATTTACATAGGTTTTCTTCTTACTTCATAAAAAATGATGCATCCAAAATAATAAAAGATTTTATCATAAAGATTGAAACCAACTTGATCATAAGGTCAAAACAATAAGAAGTGATAATGGAACTGAGTTTAAAAATGAAGACATGAGTTCCTTTTGTGCAACCAAAGGCATTGCTCATCAATTCAATACAGCTAGAACTCCTCAACAAAATAGGGTAGCTAAAATAAGAAATAGGACACTGATTGACGTAACAAGAACAATGCTAGCCGATGCTAAACTACAAATTACCTTTTGGGCAGAACGAGTTAACACATCATGCTTTGTGCAAAATAGAACTCTCATTGTAAAAGAAAGCAACAAGACTCCATATGAACTTATTTTTCACAAAAAACCATTTATTGGATTTTTCAAGTCATTTGGTAGTCATGTCTCAATATTAAACAACCAAGACTATTTGGAAAACTTTCATCCAAGTCTGATGAAGGATTCTTTGTAGGTTATTCTTCTATTTCAAAGGCTTACAGAGTGTTTAATCCTATATTAACATTATTGATGAATCAACAAATGTTCAATTAAGGAACATTCATTTCCTAAATTTACAAATGGTCCTGACTGGTTGTTTGATAAAATCTTTTGATCAATTTCACTTGTTTGATGCAAGAAACCTACATTAATCTAAACCTTCTCCATGTGTAGAAAGAAGAGATGACTTTCTAATGATTCCTCCTACCTCTACCGAGCAACTGAATGAAGATGTTCCATTACAAGCTGATCCTGTCAGGCAATCATCTCAAGATCAAAGTGTTTCAATTAAAGCTGGTCCTAGCTTGTCATAATCACCTTTAGAAGAACCATCAACTAAAGTTAGAAATCAAAATCAAGCTACACCTCCAGTTGAAACAAAAAGAACCTCAAACGATGGAAGTAATCAAAGTGCTGCTAATGTTGAAGCAATCACTGAAACAGATTTTGATTATCTTTATAACTCCCCAATAGTACATGATGAAGATGCCTCTCACCAAGATGATCTGAATGTTTCCAACTTTGATGTAACCATTACTGGTGACTCAATTCCAATAACCATAATACACAAGAATCATCCGGTAGAAAGCAAGTTGAGTATTGCAAACATTTGTTTGTTCTCATGCTTTCTTTGTCAAACAGTTCCCAAAAACATCAAAGATGCTCTTTAAGACAATAGTTGGATTGAAGCAATGCACGAAGAATTGATACAGTTCAAGAAGCAAGAAGTGTGGGAACTAGTAGATCTTCCCGAAGGACAATATCCTATCGGTACCGGATGGCTTACAGAAACAAAACTGATGATAGAGAGATTTTCATCAGAAATAAGTAAGACTAGTGGCACAGGGGTATACAAAAGAAGAAGGAATTGATTATGACAAAGTGTTTGTACCTATTGCTAGATTAAAAGAAATAAGAATCCTTCTTGCATATTCAACATCCATGAAGTTTACTATTTATCAAATGGATATGAAGTGTGCTTCTCTCTATGGAATGATTGCTGAAGAAGTCTATGTAAGACAACCACCTATCTTTGAAAATCCTTATTTCCCTCATAGGGTGTACAAGCTTGACAAAGCTAAAGGATTGGTTTTTGTCACTTAACACTTGGTTTTCTCTCAAACTCACTTATACTACACTCGGATCAGATGAAGTAGAGTCTCTTCTAAGAGTTGATAATAATTTAATAAGTAGTAAAGAACACAAAGAGATAATTTTCAAGGTACTTCTATATATTACTTCTCAACTCAAAGTATTACAAGACTCTTACAAGCATGTTACATGAGTTCCAATGAGAAACTATACATACTATTACCTACAGCTGGATATACTTTGATACCAGTTAGGAACCTATGACTAAAGCATATACTACAATGCTAAAGTTAAGGTATCTTAGATAAAGTATTATCTAGGATATGGAAGTCATGACATGTCCACCTTTTGTCACCAACTAGGGTTGGTAACTATACTAACTAATAAAGGTGAATAGTGTAATAAAGTATGGTCAACTATATGGCTTTTGAGAAAACGCCATGTAGTATCTCAGAGTTCTGTAGCAATGTCAGAGACACCATACTTATGTCTAATAGTTCATAGTAGTGTCTCCCGAAGGGTAGTTGTCTTCAAAAGAACAAGTTCTTCCTAAGCCATTTATACTTCAGAAGAGGCTACTTCTTCTTTTCTTCATACTTCGGAAGTTCACTTCTGATATTTTCTTCTCAAACTTGATCTTCGGAAGTGAACACTTTGACTTTGGAAGTAGAGTTTGTCTTTGGAAGTTGATCTTGCACTTTGTCCTTAGAAGAACTCTATTTCCTTCGGTAGTTCCACACATGGCTTCGGAAGTCTTTTATTAGATGTACCAAAATAGTAAGTGATTTGTTTTTGGTTGCACCAGCCTTCTTCTTGATCCAACAAACTCTCCCTAGACTGATGCTACCAAAACCTCACTTGTTTCCTCTTCTCAAAACTTTCAGCACCAGGGAAAGCTGATATTTATCTGTTTCTTTGTTCTTCCCAAAAGTAGTGCTGAGAAGTTTGTACAAATCATTAGTTGATAAGATATTCAGTGTGTCACTCTGAATGATATGCACCCTCTGTTGAGTCCCTCTGAAAAGAGTTAGTTGACGGGAGCTGTAGTCATACTCCCAATGTCAAATCTGCTAGAGTGTAGCAGAGAGGAGGCATTCATCTTGTTGCTTTCTCTATTCTCTCTCTCCACAACAAAGTTGTGACAGGCTTCATTGAACCTTCACAGGATAATTTTCTTTCTAGGAACGAGAGGTTGACTTGGAATCTTGTCCCCTTTGTTTGTATCCAGTAGAGTCACCAACTTTCTTCTCAGCTTCTTCTCTTCATCATTTAAGGAGTCAGAGTTGAGACCAAGAAGTCTAGCAGCATGGTCCAGTGTTCCTCTGGGCCGGTCAAAAAATTGACCTCTTGTGAGGGAACATGAAGATCTATCAACATAAGTCAGTTTGACAGAGTCTTCCTCACAGGAGATGTCGCCCAGGGTTGTGTAGTTGGTGAGCTTTGTCTTGATTGCCTTGAACTCTTCTAAAGAGAGATATTTGGAAGGCTAAGGGGATGGTTATGGTATAGTGGCTCTGGAGAGTGTTTTGAGTTGAAGGATAGGTAGTTTAGGTGGTTGAGGTGAGGAGGTAGGTATGGATAATGGTATAGCTTCAATTGTGTTGGATTTAGTTTTAATGGTGAACGGAGAGGGAATTGGTTTAGGTTGGGATTGAGTGGTTGGCTTGAAGATCCTCCCATGTACCCTTCTATACATCTCTCTTCTTTTTCCTATACGAATGTCAGCCTTGATGTGTTGACAAGTTGTTGAAGTGTCTTTTCAAACATAGGTCCCACCTACTTACCTGAGAAGCCGTAAGCCTTGAGATAGTCTTTCATCCCGGCTTTCTCACCTATCTTCTTGGTTGCAGTGACCCTAACTTCTTCTTCTTTCTTCTTTTTCTTCGTCAACTTCTCCCTTGCAGTTCTCTTTCTTTCTTTCTCCAATTAATCCTGCTTTTTGGTGAAGAGCCATAGGATTGTATCATTATCATATGGAGATTGTTCTTGAAGAACGAAAGCTCTGGAGTTTAGGAAATATATCCTTTCCCTCTGGAGCTGCAGATCAGCATCCCTCTTTTCTCTTTCTCTTTCCTCCTCCAAGGCCAGTCGTGCTGCTTCCTCCTTTTGTTCAATCTACAGCCCGGTTTCCTTTTCTAGCTCCACTAACTCCTCTATTGGTAGCAAGAGTATGTCTTCATTGGCAGCTCCAAGTTTGATGAGCCTGTTAATAATGTCTACCCTTTTTTTGTTGTTGACTGCCTCCTGCTTGGCTGCAGCTGCTTTGGAACTGGCAGCTAACAATTTCCCAGTTTGAAGTCTACCTTTCCTTTTAAGCTTTTCAATCCTCTCGTCCTCCTAAAGCTCTTCCGCAGTCATTTTCTTCTTTCCTTTATCATCTTTGGAAATGCTTGACTTTGGTGGTTCTTGGATGGAGGGTTTAGATTGAGATAGAGGTAGTGAAGGTGTCTGAGCTAGGGGTCGGTTGAGAAAGTCCTCACTATTCACCTCAGATGCCAGCTCTAGAATTGCATCTATGATGATTAGATCCTCAAAAAAGGAGAACAATCCTTTCATAGCTTCCATCTCAGCTTCGGAAGACTCAGCTTGTTCATCTGAGGCTTTGGATTTAGCTTCGAAAGTTTGAGGGAGTGCAATATTTATCCCAATTGTTTTGGTTGATAGGCCATGAGTCCTCATTTCTCCTTCGAAGTGAATCTCAGGTTCTATTTGGACCTTAGGTTGACCAACTTCTTCCACAGTGGTAGAAGGTGCACTTAACCTCTGAAGCTCTTCAGCTCCAATGTATATCATAGCCGCATCAAGGCTAGGCTGATCTAGAGAAAATCTCAATAGGAACTTGGAGAAGAGCCTATAGAGATCTTTAAGCATCCTTGGGTCTATTTGCAGGACTACTGGGGATGGCTCAGGAAAGATAGTTGTAGTGGGAGCCTAGTATCTCGAAGTTGTTACTTGGCTCTGTGGTTCTTTAGTTGTTATCTCTGAACATTCTCCCCCTTTTTGGTAGCATCATCTCGAGAGCTAGATGAGCTAGAGGAAGAGGTTAAGGAGACCTGAATGGGTACATGCCTAATAATCTCTCAATCTGTTTCTCAGCTAGTTGAGCCTTGAGACTGTCAATCTCAAGTTCCTGAGTGGCAGACCTTATCCTCTAAAGCCTTAACCTTTGATTCAAGGTTTGAGACTTTAGACAATATGTCTTTAATGATGAGTTGCAGTCTTCCCTCATCTTCTTTTGAAAAATCATAGGGAGATGAGGTAACATACCTAGTATGTTCATCCTCACCTCCAATGTGGTTCTTGGCACCCTAGTTTCCCTTACTTAATGATGTCTCTTTTAGAGTCATCAAAAGGCATAGTTGCCCTAGATTTAGGCTCAGAGATGTTACCACTATCCGGAAGGTCCATTGAGGCACCTTCCGTAGTCACAATTGAATGTGCATGAGTCCTCTCCACATTAATGGGACTCACCTTAGTAAAATCTTGTTGATGGAGGCTCTAATAAGAGGTCTCTCTAGGCTCTATTGATCTTTGAGAGAGCGTTGTAGATCAACTTCATTGCCATGAAGAGACATAATCTCTTCATCAGTTTTGAAAAGAAGGTCAGGAAAGGATATAGAAGTTAAACCTAGTGACCCGGGACCTTGATCAATGTCTACAAGCATTGAGCCTATGGTAGAGATGTCCCTTTTTGGCTGTTCAAAGGAGTATAAAGACTCACCCTCAAGGTATTCAACTTGGGTTTTAGGCTCATGGGTTTGAGACTAAGGAGACTCAAATCCCATATTGAGGTCAATTGTGAAGGATGGTGAGACCTCAGACTAAGTGGGAGCCCATTGTTCCACTCCAGTCCTTTTCGATTAAATAAGAGGAGCTTGTTCAATCAGAGAAGATTGAACAAGGGTTTGTTTGGGGTGTCTTTCATATGTGATGGTGATAGTGAGAAGGTAGATTTGGCAATATGAGGGCAGTTGCTGGTGTGGGTTCATCACCTGTGGGGTTAACAAGGATGTCACCAGGAAGCAGAGCAGTATGTCTTCCGGTGAAATTGGTGGACACTTTCTTCAAAGTTTTGAAGATGGTCGGCCTTATTTAAGGGACAGACACAGCAACTGCACAGACAAGTTGACTCTGGTCCAACTCACAGTTGATTATATGCTGGAGAAATTTGGGACACACGAAGAATGTTTCCAGTTGGAGAATTCCCATAAGATTGGTCAGCATAAATCTTGAATTGTTAAATCGAAGGCTTCTTACATTCCATGAACTAGGCACCCTAGTTTTTATGGGATATTGATACCATCCCCCAGATTTTCTGGATAGGTAATGAAGAACGACATGCAGCAGGAACATCAAGTTGTATGAAAAGTTGAACTTGTACACTGTAGACCTGCTAACATCTCTACCATATCCCATTTGGATGTAGGTGTTATCCAAATGTACTTTGGGGAACTCTGTGGGGGCGCGCTCGAGATGCTTCCTGATGAGTTGTTCGGTGATGACAAACTCCTGGCCTCAAATGCTTGTTCTTATTACCCGTACCCTATTTAGGGTTTCAATCTAACGATTTGCCCAAAATTCATTCATATGATTTGAATAAACTATAGGGTTAACAACAGAGCTGTGTAATAATATGATTGTGTAAGAAAGGAAATGATATTCGAGAAGTTAGCATCTTTGAAGAATCAAGAAGTGCGGCTTGATTGTGCTGAGGGATAAGTGTCATTTGTGAAGGTGTAGGTAGATAAGTTTGGACTTGGGGTAAATTGGAGATGAAGGAAGCTTTTAGGGAAGTAAAATTTGGTAAGAAGACGAAAGTCAATACTTGGGATTATTAGAAGAGGATGAAATGTTGGTTAAAGGGGTTAGGAAAAGATGATATGATGTTTTAGTGGGAGATGTAACAGGGGCGGTAAGGTTTAGTTCAGTTAAATAATCCGACATCATTGACAAAAACTTTACTTTTTATAGAGTGGGGCCCAAAAGATTTCCGTTACACGGTAAAGTCTTTATTCCGTGTGTAATGTATTCCGAAGGTAATTTGTCTTCCGAAGGCAGTATTTACTTCCGAGGGTAGAGTCCTATTTCCGAGAGTAAAGATTGCTTTTCGAATGGAGAGTTTTATAAGTTTTGAAAGTAGATTTGATATGTAATCAATCGCTTCTTCCGAGACCAAAAACTCTTCTGAGAATAAATTATCCTGGGAGGAATTTTCTTCAAAAGATATGTAAAACATCTTCCAAGGTTTAATTCCTCTTCATAAGAATTTACACTTAGGGAAAATTTCAGAGAGAGACCTTTTGTAATAGGGCTTAGATTGTACTGATATAAGACATTACATATTAAAAAGGTTTTCAAAAGAGATGGACTAATCAATGTTTATCATCCCAATGGATGTAATGAGATACTTAAATCTCTGTTCATCAAAAGCTTTGGTGAACAAGTCAGTATATTGTTCATTTGAGTCAACTTTGATTAGTTTAATTAGATTTTTCTCATGAATATCTCTAATGAAATGATACCTGCTATCAATATGCTTTGTCTTGGAGTGCTTCATAGTATTTTCAATGATGGAGATAGCATTGTTGTTGTAATGTGGATAGGAGTGCTCATGAAGTTATATCAGTAGTCTATCATCTGGTTTTAAATCCACAGCAGCTGAGCATAGCAACTCGCAGCAGTAATATATTCAGCTTCAGCAGTTGATGTAGAGTCACAAGATTACTTCGTGCATTGCCATGAGATGATCCTTCCACAAAGAAATTGACATCCACCTGATCTTGATTTCTTCTTGATGTTGCAGCCACCATAGTCACTGTCAAAGTAGACAAAGAGATTGAAATTGCTATTCTTGGAATACCAGAGATCTAATTTATGTGCTCCCTTGAGGTATCTAAGGATTCTTTTAGTAGCAGCTAGGTGAGACAACTTTGGAGCAGCCTGATAGCTTGCACAAATGCAGGTTGCAAACATGATATCAGGTCAACTTGTTGTGAGGTACATCAAAGAACCAATAATTACCTTATACTGATGTTGATCAGTATCCTCCCCCTCAGAATCAGGATAGAGATTATGATTCTGGGTATGGGTGTCTTGGCTGACTTACAATCTTTCATATCAAAACTTTCTAAGATGTCATTGACATACTTAGATTGAATGATGAAAAACCCTTCCTTCATTTTCTTTACCTGAATTTCAAGGAAAAAGTCCATTTTTCCCATAGAAATCATCTCAAACTTTTTCTTTATGATGTTCTCAAAGTCTTTACACATTTGGTCATTTGAGGAACCAAATATGATGTCATCAACATAGACTTGAATGAGCAAGATGTCTTTTCCAGACTTCCATATGAAAAGAGTCTTATCAATGGTACCTTTAATGTAACCATTCTTCAATTAAACTGGGACAAAGTCTCATACCACTGCCTAGGTGCCCATATAGAGCTTTATCTAATTTGCACACATAGTTGGTGTGACACCCCGTATTTTTCAGGTTAACACCATTACCACTATCTAACCTTTCTCGTCATATTATAACTATTATTATTATTGCCACTTAACCTTAGTTTAACATTAAATTAACCAAGAACAAAATTTACTAAAATTAATCTCTTTCATAGTCGAGGGACCAAAAATGTCATTTATCAAAGTTCAATATTAATAAAAACCCAACCCCCACCCACGGTTCCCTTCCTTCCCGATTATACAAGGTCTCCAAACCTCCAAACACTAAACCGCCAAGAAACTTTCTGCCGTCGATCCTTTCCCCCTGCAGCCTTCGATCGACCACTTCTTGACAAGCCCTCATCACCGGCAATCGTGAACTCAACCGAAACCCCCTACGGTATGTTCCTCACTCGTCTTACGTGTCCGGATTCGATATGGTTTTGGTTTCGCGATGCAGAGGTTTCACGATCATGTTGTATGTCGGGTTGTGCTTCGCGTGGTCGGGTGCGTAGAGCGCTCGGTCCGGTGACTATTGTGCGTGCGACTCCGTCTGCCCGGAGCTGTTGTGGGTGTGCCGTGTGTTGTACGTATATGTGTTGCATGTGCGACTGTGTATATGTTTTGCGAAATATGTACGTATATGTGTTGCTTGGTATGTGTTTGTATGTATCTATAATCGAAAGTATGTTTCTCTTATGGGGGTTTCGACTACGGGTGCAATTGTACATGTGGCTGATGCATGTATGTATGTGAACCATATTTGTATGCTCATATATATGTGTGTGTTGGCTTGGCAGGGAGGGTGCATGGGAGCCCCTTTTGAGTTGGCGCATGAAGGGATGTTAGTGGGCGCATGGTGTGTTTTAATGTGGGTTCATGGTTGTGTATGAGTGTAGTGATGTATGTGTGTAAATATTTCAGTGTGTTATGCATGTATGTGGTTGTTATGCGATGAAGTGCGTCTCTGCATGTGAGTGTGTTAGTGGGTGTGTGTGTTGTTGCGAATGTGTGTGTGTGTTTCTATGAATGGGTGTGTTTATGACCTGCATGTGTATGGGTATTTCATGTGTGTATATATATGATATATGTAGTATGAATGTATGTGTATTTTTGGTTGGTTTCAGCAGTGGAGGTGAGATATAATTGAGTGCGTAATGCATGAAGGTGTGTATACTTTGTCCTTATGATGTGAATATGGTAGCAATTGAATATGGGGTTGGTAGTAGTATGGGTATGGTGTTATTGTAGGTATTTAGTGTGGGTTGTATGCATGATGTATGTATGTGTATGAAATTGGGTTGATGTTTGATGATGGTGGCAACCCTAATGACTGACATGAATCGAACCGAGCCATGAAACGCAAAACCGTCGATCGTTATATTTATAATTAATGATTAAAAATTAATATTGTATATTAATTGAAATCCAGGTTGTTCAGGAAACTAATTACTTGTTCTCTACATTATTTTGTTGATCTACATTTGAGGTGAGTTCTCAGCCCCAGTTTTGTATTACACTCTCTTTTTTGGAGAGAAACATGTTGTTTTCATAAACATACAATACTTAGATTGGTAATACTGCATATACTGTTTACCATTGTGATACCACTACGCCTCTTCGGACCGTTAATATGAAATTAGCGAGGTGATTGTTAGTAGATCTATTGGGTTTGACAAACCCCCCCGGCTAGTCGTGCTAGTTTGACTGGAGGTCAAACGGGTGAATGGTTAGCATGTTTTACAGTGTTGTGGTCTGGTATCCACAGCCGGGGCATTCATTATATTATTACTGTCAGCTTGTTCACGAAATTCATACACATAGTGACTTTTTGTAGGCTAGCTACCTACTTAAATGCTTTGATTACTTAATCTGGATTTCATTACTGTTACTTACTGTTTTCTGATAAACCTGTGAACTCACCAACCTTGTGTTGACACTTTAGCATGTTTCTTCAGGTTCTTAAGCTGCGCACGAATAGGAACATCTCGCATGCATTTATCATCGTAGAGTCAAATGAATAATCTACATTTTTCTATAAATTATATTTATTTGGTTTGCGCGTGTTTGCGCCGTTTAAATTATGGTTTATATGCTTCCGCACTTATTTTAATGCTTCGTATATAATTCTTATTTTGAGAAACCTTATTCAATTTAGAAATTATATTGTAATTATTGCGTCGTTTGGTGTACTAATGGCTAAGATCCTGGTATGTCACGCGCCTACAGTATTACCCCATTTGTGGAAATTGAGGGTGTGACAGTTGGGGTGTTGTTGGTCTTCAAATCCTGGAGGTTGGCACACATAGATTCCCTATCTAGATCCCCTATAGAAAGGCACACTTGACATCAAGCTGGTAGATAGTGAAATTCTTGGATACAACATAGGCAAGGAGGATCCTAACTGCCTCAAGTCTAGCAACAGGTGCAAAGACATCAGTTTAATCAATTTCTTCCTTATGAGTGTATCCTTGAACCATCAATCTTTCTTTGTTCTTGATGATCAAGCCTTTATCATGTCTCTTGTTTCTAAAAACCCATTTTGTGCCTATAGGTACTTGACCAGATGGTAGCGGACATAGGTTCCAAACCTTTTGTCTTTTGAATTGAAGCAGCTCCTCTTGCATCGATTCAACCCAGCTACTATCTTTCAAGGCATCTTCTACCTTCTTGGGTTCCATCTGAGATAGGAAGCATGAGTACAAGCAAAGATTCCCATGTTGAGTCTGTCCTCTTGTTCTCACACCTTCAAAAACATCCCCTATAATGTTCTCAGCTGGATCTGTGTTGTGGATTTTGAGTCGAGGAATTACCTCCAGTTGCAAAGATAGATCTAGATTAGACATATTTTGCTCAAGGGCAAGAACACTTTGTCCAGCTGTTGTTTCATACTCATTTTATAAGGACTGATTAAATGAATAAGAAACATTATCATTTATTGGCTGTGAAGTAGCATTAACAGTTGCCTGTTCCTTGAAGATGTTACTTCCATCAGCTTGGTGTTTTGTAAGGTCACCTAATGAAATTTGAGGATCAACAGGTGAATCACTGGTGGAAGCTTGATTTTTGTGTAGCTCTTGGAGATGATCAACAGGTGAATCACTGATGAAATTAAAGGATCATCATTTGTTGGTTGTGAAGTAGCATTAACAGTTGTCTGTTCCATCAGCTTGGTGTTGTGCACAG
The DNA here is from genome assembly GCA_025506515.1 of Flaveria trinervia. Classification (NCBI taxonomy): domain Eukaryota; kingdom Viridiplantae; phylum Streptophyta; class Magnoliopsida; order Asterales; family Asteraceae; genus Flaveria; species Flaveria trinervia. The sequence goes on along the minus strand of CM046452.1, from coordinate 58,827,249 downwards.
TCACCTGATGAAATGAGAAACATTATCATTTGTTGCCTATGCCTTGAGATAGTTATACTGTCAGATCTGCGATAGTGGAAGCTTGATTTGTTGTAGCTCTTGGAGAACTAAAAAATAGGTCTGGGTAACTCAAATAGTGGTTGTCTCTAGAATTGATTTGAGTACCTGTTCCAGCTAAAACATTCTCACAAGATGGTTTAGAATAGTTTAGAAACAATTCTAAGTAAAAATATAATCAGGGCCATTCCCCTAACACAAGGAGTGTGCTCATTGACAACAATGTTGGATGATTCCTCATATTGTTGATTTTTGATGTTATAAATTCTATAAGCTTTAGTAGTAGAGGAGTATCTAACAAAGATAGCATCATCCGACTTTTCAGCAAACTTTGCCAAATTGTCTTTTGGTGTAAGTATGGTACACCTGCAGCCAAAGGACCTAGAAAGCCCATGAACGGTGGCTTCTTGTTCCATATCTCATAAGGGGTTTTTCCATGTGGCCTTACTGCAAGAACCCTGTTCTGCACATAGCATGCAGTGATGATTGCTTATGCCCAGAATGTTGAGGTAGTTTGGAATCAGCTAACATAGTTTGAGCAACATTAATAAGTATCCTGATCCTCCTCTCAGCAACACCATTTTGTTGAGGAGTTCTGCAAGCACTATATTGTCTAGCAATCCCTTTTGAGTTACTGAATGAGTCAAGAACGAGGTTCTTAAACTCAATCTCTAGATCACTTCTAATTATCTTAACCTTATGATCGATTTGATTTTCTATCTTAAGAATACATGATTTTAACGTTTCAGCAGTTTCATCTATAGATCTTAAAAAGAATACCCATGTAAATCTTGTAAAATCATCAACAATCACAAGGCAGCATGATTTTCTTTCCATGCTCATTATACTTGTGGGACCAAATAGATCCATGTGTAATAAGTGTACTGGAGTGGTGATGGAGTTAACAACTTTGGATTTGTGAGATGCCCTGTGTTGCTTCTCTTCAGGCATGCAACACAATTATCTTCATAGAAAAATTCCTTTTCAGGCAAACCATGTACCAGTTATTTTTAGCCAATGTATTCATTGTCTTAAAATTACATGATACATACGTTTATGCCATAGTATTGACTTATCACCATTAGCTTTGGAAAGAAAGCATGATACTTCACCCATTAGGGAAGCATTGTTCATATCAAGCTTGTACATATCCCCTTTCCTGGAGATATAAGAAGCACCAATTCCTGAGGAATTGTCATCCTGGTTTTGAGGATAATGCACTCATGTTTTGTAAAGAGCATTTGATGTTTTTGATCACAAAACTGAGAAACACTTAATAGGTTGTGTTCAAGTTGTTTGACAAAGTGAACTTTGTCAACTTTTAACTTTTTGTTGGATATACTTCCTGTCAGGACTGTGTACGTACGGATACTAACAGATTCTATGTTTATACCGAATCAAATAGTGCAGAATCCTGTTTTATTGGCAATCCAATTAGTGAGAACGATTACCCGATTGATATAAGATTGAAACTAAACGTTATGAACAAATAGAAACCAATCAGGAGCGATCTATGAACATGGACATGCTTTCTTAGACGTTCTGGACGGCTAGGGTTCGTGATAATATCAGTGTTATTCAAGTGTTTCGAATTGTTATGTTTTTCCATGAATTAAGTGGTATTTATAGGTTAGGGGTTTCCATTCATACGACCGAACCATTAGCATGGTTCCTTCATGTGACCGAATCATGCGATTAAGTTATTACGCACGACTGAAGGTTCGGGCATGCGACTGAGTCAATCTTATGTCTCAATCATACGACTGATCCAGTCTCCTGGTTTAGTCATGTGACTGGTCCATAAGCATGATGTATTCATGCGTATGGTCCATAAGTATGGGCCATTAGCATGAATTCTCATCGGTGTATGTTAAAAACATTATTCAATTATTATTGACTTAGAATTGTGTACAACAACCTCAAGCCTATATAGTAAGTTCATTATACTTTAACACAATGATAATAAAATATTAAACATTAATAAACATCAACCACATATTATATTTCATTGAACCAATTCATTACATATGTGTACGACATGAAAGTCTCTTACATTTAAGCTCATAAACTAGGTACACATGTGTCTACAAACTCCCCCTTAGACCTAGTTTCCTCTATCGTCTAACACTCTTCACATGTTCATGAAACTTTTTGTACTTCTCCTCTTTTGTAACTCCTGCATGTATTTCAAATGCAAAGCAAGTCTTATCACGTGTTGGAACTGGAGAGCTTGTACAATATCCTGCGTGTCATAGAATAGTGGCCACTTGTATAATGTGTAGACACCTTCAGCTGACAAGTTTGTAAGCCACATTGTGTCAAATACCCGGATAGTATCAATCTTTCCATCTCTGTTTAGCACTATGACCGCTTTGCCTATTCGCCAGTCGTAATACCACCATTTGAAGTGTGGAGTGAAATCTTGAGGCATTTCCCATAATGGAATCTTTGAAATCATGCGTGGGGGACTCCACTTCAGCACTACCTTAGGTCTTTCAGTTATGGGATCCACTTCAGACTTATGGATGTACCTCTTTGGTTGTTGAGGTCTGAAGTTTTCCCACCTGGTGTGGTATTCCTTTTTCAACGCAACCTCGAACCATCCTGACATCTTCTTTGGATTTGCATACAGAAGATATAAACATGCCAGAAGATTGAGCTCAAAACCAAGAAGAGTCTTCAGATCATGAGGATATCTGAAGTACTCAATCCCCTTCTCTCTCTTTACTGCATAGACCTCTAAGTCCTCAAAATACGCCCATGCTATGATCTTGCCAGACACCTTCCAATGACGGTTAACTCTATAGAGCTTGGTGTAGGCATTTTGCTTTTGTGGCATGCATTGGGCTTTCATTTCTGCAAAACAAGCTGCCCATTCAGCTGTCTTCAAGTCGATATTAGCATCCGAAGCTTGGGCTAAGCTTTCTTCTTTCTCCTTTTCTTTCTCCACTTCATCCAATTTTTCAAAAGTACCATTGTCAAATGTTTCACCCAAGTTGGGGATAACATGTCCTTCCAGATCATTGTATTGTGGATAGTGGTCTGCAGTGACATCTTCTATCTCAATCTCATCAACATCATTCAGCTTATCATCACTTGTAACATCTACTTCTGGAGCGTCTTTGACCAGCTTATCAGGATTCAGCCTGAATATTTCAACAAGCTGTTCATCAGTTAGATCATGAATAATCTCTCCCTCTTCCGGAGTGTAGCTCACAGATCTCCTCACTATTCTTTGCAAGTCATGAATAATTGTAAGTTGAGTCTAAACTTGCTGAAGGGGTTCGACATCATACTCGTCTGTCTGTTGAGCTTCATCTGTTTGAGTAAAGATTAAGCATATCACACATAAGTCATCATATAAAGCATTTAAACATAAATAAAGATAGATGATTGTTAATTACATTAATGTAATGTATAATTCAAGTACAAAAGTTTTTAAATACAAAAACATCTAATAATTACTTTTTTCTTGATCAGTTTGTCCTTCAGTCGGAGGAGCGGAGGACGAGGCTCCTTGATCTTGATTTCTTTTAGTGCGCCTCTCCTGAGCTTGAGGATCTGTAGCTGATGTAGATGCATCACCTTCCCAATCATCATTATCCTCTTGATCTTTTCTGCTCAGTCCTCTTTCCTCTACATCTTCCTCAGAATCATCTATCCTCATCATCATCACCATCATCACCATCCTTGATCTTTAGTGCCTAACTTTTTGACCCCTTGAGCTTTAGCAGTATCTTCTTGTTCTTTTTCTCAAGCTCCTATATCTTCTTCACAGAAGCCAACACCAGCTCATTTTGACTTGTAAGTGCATGGTGGGCTCAGCTTAGAGCTCTCTCATATAGGTCACTTTTCTCGCTAAGCTCTACGATCTTCTTTGCTTAAGCTACATTAACCTCTATCATCTTGTGTAACTAAGTAGCCCTTATCTCATCAGTTGCAAGCAGCCTAAGCACTATGTTGTTGAGGTTGACCAGTTGTTCCTCTAACCCGATGTGGGGTAGAGTGGGTCCAGCAGTGAATGTAGAGTGGGTGGAGGGACCTGCTTAGTGACTGGTGGTGGTAGTAGTGGATGTGTGAATATGGGAGGTGGAATAAGAGTGGGATGTAGTGGAGTGGCTGTGGTAGTGGTGATGGGAGGAGTGATAGTGGTAGTAGGAGGAGTGGTGTGGTAGTAGTAGCTGTGGTGGTGGTGGTAGGAGTGGTAGTGGTGGTGGTTGTGACTGTGGCAGAAGATGTGATCAAAGTAATCCTAGGCCTCTTGCTCTTCTTCCTTTGCGGATGAGCGATTCTCTACTTCCTGAGCCCTTAGAATAGGCGATCCCCTTGGCTGTTGGGCTGGTTAGGGTTGTAAGTAGGATCAGTAACAATATCAGCAACACCCCTCGACTCAGCCTAGCGTCCGCCAACCGCCTCTATGCTTTTTCCAGTGGCCACGTCCCTGCTCCCAACGGTCCTTACTAGAGGCTCATCATCCGATTCCACATCCTGATCTATCAAGAAGTCTTGGTGCAAGGCAGCACTTCGGTTTCACCAGGTGCCTCACCACTTGACCTTGATCATGATCGTTGTCGTCGTCGTCTTCTTCAGTGGGTGCCATGATGGGCTCAACGTCGGAGTCACTGTCAGCGTGACGCCACTTCTTACGAGATGGTGCCACGTACTCCTCATTGGCCAGATGGCCAAACAGTCTCCTCACTGGGGGTTTTACTTGCTTTCCCCGGTATACCTTCATGCGACGCAGTGTCGTATCATCCATTACCTTGAGCACCACTGCATCATCTTTCTCCTTTGGCAGCATAGGAAGCTTCTCATCGATAATCATTTGCATAAATCGTGGGTACATGCAGAAGCCTTCCTTGCCCTTGGCCTTGAGGTTCTCTATCATGTAAGAGAAGAGCATGCGTGAAAAACTGAACAGATGGTTCAGTACTAGTCAACGTATGCATTCTGGATTTGGTCGGACATTTCGTCAAATCCTCCCACCTGGAGGCTATACACTTAAGGATTACATGTGCCAAATATTTGAATTGAGGGCACATGTTGTTCTTGTTTAGTACACCCGCATTTATGTCACCAGCGTACTTGATCCTCAAAAAGCATCCCTGGACCGTTAGGGGATGTAGCTTAGTTGGGTAGGCTATATCCTCACCCAGATATAAGACCCGCCTCAGATCATCCTTAGTAATCTTGATCTCTTGTCTGAATATGGAGCTCTGTATATGGTGTGGCTCAACGGACCGGTCAACCCTGGCGCTTTCCCAGAATGCCTGCTGTATGGATCTGTAAGGTCTGCATGGTGTTGATATGGCTTTGAAGATCCTCGATCTCTTAAGAAATGCAATGATCCCTATAAACTCGGAAGCATTCCGAGTGGTGGCATCCAAGTGATCACAGATGTTGGGCTTGGGGGTCATGGTCCATCTTTCAACCACGGTGCTGTCACACAAGAAACGTATACATAGATATGTGTATAGGAAATGACACTTGAAACTTAAACTGTTTTAGATCAAACTGGTTCAATCGTGTAATTGAACATACGACTGAGTTCAGTCGTGCGATTGAGCCTGTGGCTAAGTTCAATCGTGTGATTGAACTTGCAACTGAACTTAGTCATGTTTTAAGCCATGCGGTTGAGTCAGTCGTGCGACTGGGTCACCGAATGATTCAATCATGTGATTGAATCTTGCGCGGCTCAATCGTGCGACTGAAGTTCATTCGGAGTGTCCATTCGCATATAGTTCTATTTGACACTCCAACCTCGAATCTTGTTCAAATCTTGATGTTAGACATCATTTTTAGGCTCATTTGACTGGCAAATACTTTAAATAGCACAATGTCCTTTAATAAATGATTAGTTCCATTTAAGTGGTCTATTTGAGTAGTTTTACTGTCTTTTGATTTTAGTCGATTTGGTCAGTTAGGGTTTGATTTGTCTGGTCATTTTGATTGATTTCATCCTCACAATACCTGTAGATGAATGAAAAATCGGTTAGACACACAATCAGCAAGTAATGAAGGTAAGACGAAATCTGGGCAGAGTGTCTACGCATGAGCAGTTTTTTGAATGCTTTGAAGGGTGGTGAGAAATGCAACCGACTAAGCCCTCTTTTTATACTGTCTTAATGTTTAGTCGTACGACTGGACCCATATGCCTGCTCCAGTCGTTCGACTGAAGTTCATTCTCATGCTTCAGTCGTGCGACTGGGGTTCAGTCATGCGACTGGCTCATACTCCTCGAACCATTAGTACGATTAGTACAGTCTTGTAGTCCAATCGCATGGTTGTTCCATACTCATGGTCCAGTCGTGTGACTGGCTCATATTTATCGTTCAATTGTGTGATTGGCACATACTTATGGTCCAATCGTGCGATTGGCTCATACTTATGAGTTTTACCTCTTTACACTTTCAACCCTTTAAAATGTTAACATTTGATAAACATTATGACCTTTAACACCATTTGATCACCTTAGACTTGATCCTTTTAGTTTAAGACCGATTGATCACCTCAGACGTGATCCTTTTAATTTAAGACCGATTGATCACCTCAGACATGATCCTTATAATTTAAAACTGATTGATCACCTCAGAGGTGACCCATTTGAGTAAGTAATTCATAGAGTACATCCAGTTGTATAGTCTGACGATTAATCCTACAAACGACTAGAAAATAGAACATAACTTAGAAATTTAAAACAAGACATATTGTGTTGTTTTGGGTTTGAGCAGAACAACTTCAAGTTGATTAGATCATTTCTAGAATAATCATTATGGAATAATGTAGGTATAACAGAATCGTTTGGGAACCCCTTATTAATATGCACTTGATGCTAGATTCTTGTTGTGTCTGAGAGTCATTGGCACTTACAAGAAATCATAATAAAGCTATAAGATGCACACAATGATTTTGACTTTCAGGATTGCATCACGATGATTGTCAGTATGTTTGTCCCCTTAAATCCATACGTAGACTTCTGACTTACAATGGTGATGAATTAGGTTTACTATTTCAACATGCATTTGTGGATCTCAAACTTATTTGGTAATCAACATTTCTCATGAGATTTTTGAGCGGTCTACGGGTATTGGACAAGAAGAGACTATTCTAAGAGCTTTCAAAGAGATGCCAAGCCTCAGGTCAGTGCCATCGCACAGCAGAGAGGCACAAACAACAATGAATTCTAGAATATTTAGGTTATGTTTATCCTCAGGTTAGTGCCACCGCACAGCAGAGAGGCACACAACCTATCTTCTTGTTACAGCATTTATTTTTCTTTTGCACACAACACACCAACAACATTAGTCATTAGCTTGATTGCTATTAGCAGTTTTTACATGTGCTTTGCTCATATTTATGGTCATCCGCACACATTTGTGCATTTATTTTGCTCGTCACCCCTTATTGGAAATGCGTTAATTGTGTTAACCAGGGATAAGATGAGAACCCACCGCAAGTTGAACAAGTTAGTTTGAATTTTTAATTCACCAATGAAGTCTACTCATCTATTGTGTTGAATCTTCCGACACATCATATAATAAACTAGCAATCTCTAGGTCTACTTTCTCTATGTTATCTGAATAGCAAACTGGTTTAACTATTATTTTTCTTTAGTTGTGCTTAGACTTCTTAGACTTGTACTTTGAATTTCTCATTTTGAGCACACTAGTTTTGAAGTCCTAACTAATTCGTTCCCTGTGTACTATCATTTTCCATAGACTTTGAATCAGAATCACAGATTTGATTTCATTTCTATTAGCGGATTTGATTTCATTTCTATTAGCTAAGTTGCCCTCCCCTGTCGTTTTTTTCCTTTTTTAAGTAATTAAATACTACACGAATTAAATATTAGACTAAACTATTCTCCCCCTAAAATTCTAAATCTGAAAATCTTTTTGGGTTCTGGATTTAATATACATGAAAATAAAATAAAATAAAATAAAATATAATCAATACACTAGTCGGACTACAAACTTTAGTCTTCTTGAATCATATCACTTTTCTTTTTCATGCCATTAACCTCTAAAAGATATAAAAACCTACGTTTTGTCAAATGATTTTGTGTAGAGGTCGGCACATTGAAAATTAGTATTAATTTTAAAAATATCGATTAATTGCTTTACAAAACAGTCACGTATAAAGTGATACTTAATACCGATGTGTTTAGTTTTAGGATGTTGGACCGGATTTTTGGTTACAGCCATAGCAGCAGAATTGTCAACAAAAATAGGAGTGTTCGAAAATTGCAAACCGTAGTCGCGCATTTGCCGTTGTATCGAAATTATTTGTGAACAACAACTAGCAGCAGCAATGTATTCAGCTTCACATGTTGACAGAGCAACGGAGGTCTGCTTCCTACACTGCCAGGTGACTAATGGTCTACCAAAAAACTGACATCCCTTGATGTTGACTTGTAATTCATTTTGCAACCGCCATAATCCGAGTCATTATACTCTGTAAGCTCAAAGACATAGTCATGAGGATACCACAACCCGAGTGTTGGAGTACTCTTCAGATAACGAAAAATCCTTTTAACCCCGATGAGATGATTTGCTTTTGGTTTCGCCTGATATCTGGAGCAAAGACACGTCGCGTACATGATATCAGGACGTGAGGCTATGAGGTACATGAGAGATTCAATCATTCCTCTATACATGGTGGCATCAACGAAATCATCATTTTCGTCAGGTGCCACATCATGGTTCGTGGCAAGTGGAGTTCCAGCTACTGAAGCGTTCTCCATGTCAAATCGACTAAGGATATCACCTACATACTTGGTCTGATATAGGAAGATTCCCTTTGGTGTCTTATCCACCTGTAAGCCGAGAAAGAACTTCATCTCACCCATGGCACTCATCTCAAATTCTGCTTTCATTACAGATTCGAGTTCTTTACATAATTCTTTGTTTTTGGAACCGAAGATTATGTCATCAACATAAATCTATACCAGCAGTAAATCACCATCTTTTTCTTTGATGAACAATGTATAGTCAATCACTCCTCTACGAAAACCGTGTTTCACAAGATGAGTTGAGAGTTTCTCGTATCAGGCTCTAAGGGCTTGATGGAGCCCGTAAAGAGCCTTGTCTAGCTTGTATACTCGATCCCGATGATAAGGATCCTTAAATCCTTTGGGTTGACTGACATAGACCGTCTCACGGATTTCACCATGAAGGAATGCACTCTTCACATCTAGTTGATAGACTTAATATTCATGTAGGATGCATAGGCTAGAAATATACGTATAGCTTCCATCCTTGCCACTAGTGCAAATACTTCATTATAGTCAACGCCTTCGACTTGCCTAAACCTTTGAACGACAAGCAATCCTTGTTTTTGATTATAGCCCCTTGGTCATCTTTCTTGCACCTAAGAACCCATTTAGTGCTAATCACCTTTGCACCTTTTGGTCTGTCAACAAGAGTCCATACTCCTAACTTCTTGAACTGAAGGAGTTCTTCTTGCATAGCACTAACCCATGCCTCATCGTTTAAAGCTTTACATATTTTGGCTCAAATTAAGACACAATATATCGATAAGCACCATCGTGTAGATATCCTTTTTCCATGACTGCGGCATAATCAGCTGAGTATAGCTGATTTCGTGTCTGAAATCCCGATAGAATATCCCCGATGCTGTTGTCTAAGGGATGATACACATTAACTTGATTTCCTGGTGTGGTGGGAACAACTACCTCATTATCTAGATTTTGAATCCTAGGTTCAATTTCTATGGCTGTTGGAGTATGGGGTTCAGAAGTTCTAATGGCATCAAGATCAGATGCTTGTGTACTTTCAGTAGTGGGAACCTGTTCCTCCTGGTCCACATTTGCAATCTTACTGCATCATCATCAAAGGAAGACTCACTTACCTCAAGCTCTCCCCATGAAGGGCTAGAAGTATTGTCTAATGGAACCGATGATGTTGAGTCTAGTGTAGGAGTATTCAGAACATCGTACATTATTCGAGCACGTAACTCATCATCAGGATGAGAAGGAGGTAGATTGAAGGACTTGAAAAATACATCATAGTCAAAGAAGAAGGAAGCTCCTTTGCTAGGGAGGGGGTTGTGTATCTTTGGACATCAATATTGCACCACACTTCTACCTGACCCGTTGAGTTGTTATAAACTCTCTTGTCTGGTATACTATATCCAAGAAAGATACATTCTTCTGCCTTCTCATAAAACTTCCCAGTTTGAATTTTCTTTAACAACATGCACAGTGCTCCAAATGGTTCTAGATACTCAAAGTTAGGTTTACATCGCTGGAGCAATTCATAACACGTTTTTCCATGACGTTTGACCACTAAGGCTCAATTGAGAGTGTAGCATGCATTAGTCATTGCCTCATTCTAGAATTGAATAGGCAGTTTAGAGTCGGCTAACATTGTCCTTGCTGTCTCTATCAAGCTCTGATTCTTTCTTTCTGCAACCCTATTCGTCTGTGGAGTGTAGGCAAAAGTAAATTGATGAACAATTCCTTGCTCTCGATAGAATGCCTCCATCCACTGATTCTTGAACTCTATTTCATTGTCTGATTGAATCTTTCTTACTTTCATCTTGTAGAGTGATTCCAATATAGTGACTAGATGCTTGAATGATTCAAATGTCCTTGACTTGGCTTTCAGAAACATCACCCAAGAGAATTTTGAGTAATCATCAGTCACTACAAAGCAGTACCAATCTCCAATAATGCTCTTTGTCCTGACTGGGCCAAAAAGATCCATGTGTAGAAGCTCGAGAGGAATGCCAATAGAATTATCTTCCTTTTCTTTGTGAGACTTCTTGGTATGTTTCCCATTCTTACATGCTATGCAGAAATCTGGGAGCTGGAAATTCTTGACTATAACTCCATTCACCAAATCATTCTAAACCAGATGATTCATCTTCCTGGGATTAATGTGTCATATTCTCCTATGCCAGGAGACTGAATCCCTCTTTATTGCCTTTAACAAGAAGCACTGGGTAGTAGACTCAATTCTGGAGGCTTTTGTAATCAATGCCTTCGACTTGTCGAAATCCTTGAACTACAAGTCGAGCTTTATTCCTAACTATGACCCCTTGGTCATCTTTCTTGCATTTCAACACCCATTTAGTGCCAATCACCTTAGCACCTTTTGGTTTGCCCACAAGGGTCCATACTCCTAACTTCTTGAACTGTAGGAGTTCTTCTTGCATTGCACAAACCCACGCCTCATTGTTTAATGCTTCACTAACATATTTTGGCTCAAATTGAGACACAAAACATCGATATGCTCCATTGTGAAGATATCCCTTTTCCATTACTAAGGCATAATCAGCTGAGTATAGCTGATTTCTGGTCAGTACTCCTGATTGAACATCCCCAATGACATTGTCCAAGGGATGATAAACATTTCACCGAGATTCGAGAGTTGTTGGAACAACCACCTTATTATCCAAATTGTTAAACTCAGGTTCAGGATCTGTAGTTGTTGAGTATGAGGTTCCGAAGTGTCAGACGCATCAGAATTTGATGCTTGTGTACTTTCATTTGTGGGAAACTGTTCCTCCTGGTCCACATTAGCAGTCTCAACTGCCTCATTATCAGATGAAGACTCACTCACTTCAAGGTCTCCCTTTGAAGGGCTAGAAGAATCATCTAATAGACCAGTTGATGTCGAGTCTGGTTGTTGGACCCTGAAAGGACCATACATCCCTATTCAATTGGTGAGTTGATGGTTGTTTTGCTGAGGTTCCCACAAGTCCAAGAATTAATGCGGATGAAGATCCTGCTAATAGAAGAACCAAGTATGGCTAACCATATTTGTTAATGCGAAAGTCATAAAACAAATACTGACAAGTGTTTGTTCTTCCGATTAACAAATGTGGATAGCATAGAAGAATATGCGGACAAATGTTTGTTCTTCCACATTTTCAAATACGGATGACCAGACAAATGCGTAGAAGTATTTGTTCATCCGCATTAACTAATGCGGATGACCAACATACTAATGCGGAAGATGAAGTAAAGAAATGCTGATCAAGTCTACTCATCTGCATTTGCCAATGTGGATGAGCAATAAGAAATGCGAATGAAGACTTAGACTAGTTCTGATGTATAGGTCTGGGGTAGTTTAGTCATTTTGTAAAAGGCAACTTGTCTACCTATAAATAGAATAGACAACCTTGTACATGAGGTGACAGAACATAGACAATCATAATATTTTGTATTCCCTAGGTGCATTATTACTGTTCTTGCTAAACCCTAGCATTTATTGTCATCAATCACCTTTATTAATATATACAAAGCATTTATGAGTATTTCTTCTGCATTGAATGTTTCTTGATTGTATGATTCTACCATTCAATCACTAGCTCAATCACTATATTCCATCCTAAGTGAGAATCTCAATCTCATTACCCAGTAAATTGGTATCAGAGCTTTGGCTCTCGGTTCTTTTTCAGATCTACCCAAGACCTGAATAGATATTGATTGATCTGGTGATTGAGTTGCTAATAGAGTATTCCATCATCTCTACTTAGTAAACAACAAAAAATACTCTTAAAATGACCTCTGTCAACAGATTCTCACATTCAAGAACTATATACAAAACCCACAGATTCGTATGAAGAACAGGAATATAACAAAAGCTCCAACAGAAACCAAGAAACAGATCTGATTTACAAAGCATTTGTTGAACAATTTGGACTATTCGGACTAATTAATCTTAAAACTTACCTAATCTATATTTATACAAGCAAAAACACGTTGTTAAAATGGATTCACATAGTTTTTCAGAACTTCGTCATACTCCAAAACCACCAATGCTTAAACATAAATCTGAATTTAAACAATCGAAAATCAGATTTATGAACTATATTAAAGGTGTAGATCCAAATTATTGGATTTCAATTAGCAAGGGAGCACACATTCCGGTTACTCTGTTTGCAGATCAAGCTATCATCTACAAAACATCAAGAATCCCAATTGAAGACTTGACTCTTGATGATGATGACTATAAGAAAATCAAGATTGATCTCAAGGCTTACTCCATTCTTACTGAAGCACTCAAGATGGATGTGCGGAAAAGACTAGAAAAGTATGGAACTGGCAAAGCAGTATGGGATGCACTGCTGATCATGTGTGAGGGAAGCAGTGAAGTTGCTAAAATTAACAAGGATAAACTTGTTAATCAATATGAAACATTTAATCACTCCAAAGGGATGTCCATCTCTAAACACTCCACAGATTTATGCAACTGGTGAACGACTTAGAGATAATAGGAGTCACCTACAAAGTGAAGGAGTTGAACAAGAAAATGCTGCACAATCTTCCTGAAAGCTGGAAACAAAATGTGACCATGTGAAGAATACTCTTGCTCTTGAGAGTGCTACTTTGGATATCCTGATAGCCAAGATAAAAGAATTGGAGCTTGATGAAAGAAGTAGAAATCTAGGAGGACCAAGAATGATTGAAGCATACAAATTTCCATCTAATTCTCATACTGTGGAAAATCCTTCATTACTAAAGAAGGTGATTTTCTATCCTCAAGAGATCAAGTCAAGACCACTGGATTCATTATAGCTCCATCTACCAACAGGCCATCAACATCATCCCAATCAGCAGGATTCTCAGCAACTCTTACAAACACCAATGATGATACAAGATCAGAAGAATAAAATTCTACTTACAATGCCTTTGTTGCAGGCTTTGAAGCTTATTTGGGAGGAAGACTCACATCTGCACATCTGATCCAGGAAGACTTGGCGGAAATGCATCCAGATAATGTAGAAGAAATGAATTTACAATGACAAATGAAAAGATAGAAAGCTAAGCCTTAATGAAAACACAAAGCTTGGATATGACAAATCCAAACTGAAGTGCTTCAACTGTGGCATGATCGGCCCCTTCTCTAGAGAATGCAATGCTCCCAAAAGAAACAACAACTTCCAGAGGAACACACAAAGCTAGTCATCTTCACAACCAAATTCAAGCTATCATTCCAACAATCATCAACAACAGTATCATCATCAACAACAACAGTGATACCAGACTCACCTCAATTGACTAATCAAGCTCATGGAAGCAGTCAGTCATCTACAAATGCTCTTATGATCAAACAAGATGGAGTATGTGACTGGAGCCTATATGTTGAGGAACACATCAATGATGGTCCATCTCCCATGCCATCTGAGGTTCATCCACATAGGTCTAATAGCTTATGGTACGTGGACAGTGGATGTTCCCGACACATGACTGGAGATCGTTCCCTCCTTCATGACTTCAAGCATATACAAGGAACTACGGTGGCATTTAGAGGAGATTCACAGGGTGGAAGAATTACAGGTGAAGGATCTGTGACAAATAGGATGCTAAACTTTGATAGAGTGAACTACTATGAATAGCTGAACTTCAATCTACTAAGTGTGTCTCAGATTTGTGACAAGAAATATTCAACTCACTTTACCGACACTCGTTGCAACATTCAGAAACCTAGATTTCAGATTTCTGAAGAATGGGTTCTTCTAAAGACTCTAAGAAAGAATAACACTTATGTCTTAAATCTGAATTCTTCAACACCAACAAAAAACATGCCTGTTATCAAAAGCAACATTTGATGAGTCTAAGCTTTGGCATAGATGTTTAGGGCACACAAACTTTAAAAACAGAACATATTGGTGAAAGGAAACCATGTCATTGGTCTTCCAGAAAAAGAATTTCATTTTGTAGACCATTGTTCTGCATGTCTCAAAGGAAAACAACATAAATCCTCTCACAACCCAAAGTTGATGAACACCAACAATACTCCATTGAAGCTACCTCATATGGATCTGTTTGGACCAACTCATATCATAAGTATTTGAAAGAAACAATATTGTTTGGTGATCATTGATGAATTTTCAAGATTCACACGGGTTTTCTTCTTACTTCACAAAAATGAGGCATCCTAAATAATAATGACTTTATCACTAAAATAGAAAATCACCTTGATCATAAGGTCAAAACAATAAGAAGTGATAGTGACATAGAGTTTAAAAATGAAAATCTGAATTCTTTTTGTGCAACCAAAGGCATTGCTTATCAATTCAGTGCAGCTAGAACTCCTCAACCAAATAGGGTAGCTGAAAGGAGATATAGAACACTGATTGAAGCAGCAAGGACAGTGCTAGCCAATGCTAAACTACCTATTACCTTTTGGGTCAGAGGTATTAACACATCATGCTTTGTGTAAAATCGAACTCTGATTGTAGAGAAAGCAACATGACTCCATATGAACTGCTCTTTCACAAAAACCATTTATTGGAATTTTCAAGTCATTTGGTAATCCTATCTAATAAACACCCTAGACTATTTGGAAAATTTTCATCCAAGTCTGATGAAGGATTCTTTGTAGATTGTTCTTCAGTTTCAAAGGCTTACAGAGTGTTTAACCCTAAATTAAACATTATTGATGAATCAACTAATGTTCAATTCAAGGAACATTCATTTCCCAAATCTACAAATGGTCCCGACTAGTTGTTTGATATAGACTTTTTTAAAAAATCATTTGATCAATTGCATTTTTCTGATGCAGGAAACAAACATCGGTTGAAGCTTATTCAGGAGTAAACAAAATGTTGACTTTCCAATGATACCTCCATCATCCACTCCACATCTAAATGAAGATGTTCAACTACAAGCTGATCCCATCAGGCAATCATCACAAAATCAAAGTTTATCAACTAAAACTAGTCCAAGCTCAATACCTTCACCATATGAATATCCATCAACTAAAGGAAGAACTCATGATCAAGCTACACCTCTAGTTGAAATAGAAATAATGTCAAATGATGGAAGCAATCAATGTACTGCAGATGTTGAAGCAGTCACAAAACTCAATCAGATTATCTTCATAACTCCCCAACATACAAGATGAAGGTGCCTTTAACCATAATGAATTAATGTCTCCAATCTTGATGTAACCATTGCTAGTGACTCCATTCCAACCACCATAATACATAAGAATCATCCAGTTGAAACCATTATTGGTGAACTTAATGAAAGGGTGACAAGAAGCAAGTCTAGTATTGCAAACATTTGTTTGTTCTTAAGCTTTCTGTGTCAAACAGTACCCAAGAACATCAAAGAGGCTCTTGAAAATAATAGATGGATTGAAGCAATGTAGGAAGAATTGCTCCAATTCAAGAAGCAAGAAGTATGGCAACTGGTAGATCTTCCCAAAGGACAATACCCTATCGGTACCAGATGGCTGTACAGGAATAAGACTGATGATAGAGGGATTGTAATAAGAAATAAAGCAATATTAGTAGCACATGGATACATTCAAGAAGAAGGAATCGATTATGATGAAGTGTTTGCACCTATTGCCAGATTAGAAGTAATCAGAATCTTTCTAGCATATTTCGCATCCATGAAATTTATTGTTTATCAAATGGATGTGAAGTGTGCCTTCTTGTATGGAAAGATTGTTGAGGAGGTCTATGTGAGTCAACCACATGGCTTTGAAGATCTAGATTTCCCTCACAGGGTGTACAAGCTTGACAAAGCCCTGTATGGGCTTCATCAAGCCCCAAGAAAGTGGTATGAGACTCTATCATCCTTTCTTCTTGAACATGGATACAAAAGAGGAAAGATTGATCAGACTCTCTTTAGAAGAAGAAAAGAAAGAGACATGCTGCTTGTCTAGATTTATGTGGATGACATTATATTTGGCTCAACAAACAAGCAACTCTGCAAACATTTTGAAGACCTAATGCATTCAAAATTCTAAATGAGTGCAATGAGAGAACTCACTTTCTTCCTAGGAGTGCAAGTCCACAAACAACAGATGGAATTTTCATCAACCAATCCAATTTGTGGATACAATGCTGAAGAAGTTTCATTTTGCTGAATGTCGGTCTATTAGAACACCAGTTGATACCAAAGTGAAGATTGGTCTTCATCCAGAAGGCAATCAGTTGATCAGACTCACTATCGATCCATGATAGGCTCACTTATGTATCTAACTACTAGTAGACGTGATATTATGTTTGTGTTTGTGTGTGTGCCAGCTATTGGGTATTCAGCTATCTGTGAAGAGGATATTTAGCTATCTGTGAAGAGGATATTCAACAAGCTGATCCAAAGGAATCACATGTGAATGCAGTCAAGAGGATATTCAGCTATCTGAAGGGCAAACCCTCTTGGGTTATGGTATCCAAAGGAAGGAGACTTCAATCTCTATGCCTTCATACATAGTGATTATGGAGGATGCAACTTCAATAGGAATTCCACATCTGGAGGTTGTCAATTTCATGGGCCCAGACTGGTCTCATGGCAATGCAAGAAGCAGACAAACGTATCTGTATCAACAGCAAAAGCTGAGTATATTGCAGCATCAGCTTGTTGCTCTCAAGTTCTCTGGATTCAAAACCAGATGCTTGATAGGTTTTAACTTCTTGCACACACCAATTCACATTGACAACACACAACTATTTTCATAACAAATAATCCAGTTTAGCACTCAAAAACCAAACATATTGAAATTAGACATCACTTTTTGAGAGACTTTGCTGAAAAGGGTTGATCAAATTGATTCAAGTATCCACTAAAAATCAATTGGCTAATTTATTTACTAAGGCATTTGAACCTGGGAGGTTTGAATTCCCGGTTCAATCAATTGGCATGATTAACCTTGAGTAAAACCAATCAAAACATCAAAAAACAAGTAAAAAATACTAGAAAACCACAAAAAGAAGTCAATTTTATGAAGAACATAATATCAATAGGAAATGATATAATTACAGTTGTTATATCATTTACTGTGCTTAATTCAAAATTTGAGAGACTGTTATTTGGACCCTAATGTATCTGAAGCTGAAGGACTGAGACACATGATCGTATTCATATCTACTACCAAAATAGCTCCATGCTATTACAGTCAGACCCATTATCTATGAAAGATATATCAGATCATTCTAGAGTACTGCAGAAGTGACCGATGTGGAGGATGAAAGGACCTTAGTATGAAGGATTACTGATGATCTGTCTTTGACCATCACTGAACAAACTGTGAAACAGTGTCTATAGTTTGGTGATGATGTTGCTGCCCCCATTGAGTTGGAAGATGAAGAAATCACTACTTTCTTTGCAGGGATTAGATATGAAGGTGGCTATGAGGGAAAAGCAAATTGTAAAGGGGTTTGTAGATTTGCAATAGATGTTTCTTATTCACATCTTTCAACATTGCTTATCAAAGAGGAAGACATGTTGGAATAATATCCCTGTGATCACTTCCTCTGCCATATGTGCCTTATGCACAAACAGACCTTTCAACATGTCTGCTTATGTATCAATGGTCTAACCTCTAACATATAAGAAGGAAAAAGGCATATGTTCTTAATGTACCCAAGATTTCTTCAATGTCTGATTAATGAAGCATTTCCTGATCTGGTACTTGAAGGACCAACCTTGAATATTCCTCATTATGAATCCAAGTCCTATAAGTACATTAAGAAAAGAGATCCAAGGAATTTCTACAGTGGAGCACACTCTCCTCTATTACCTTGGATGATTTAGCAGATAAATCATGAGGAACAAGTAGAAGAACAGGAGGCTCTTGTTGATGAGCCCATTTAGGAAGAAGCTCAAGCTGCTGTTGAGCATGCTGAAGAAAAAGTTTGAAGGATCCAAGCCACTGTCACCCTAGGATGAGTTAGGGGGTGATCTTCACACTAGTCCTAATGATCATGATATTGCATCACCCTTTGTACCTTTTACCATTACCATGTCCCCACAGAACACCAACCACTTCAATTCATAATTCACCTATCCCATTACCACTAGCTCAACCATCACATCTCCACCTCATCACTCTCCCAAATCACCACCTCATCACTCTCCAAAATCACCACCTCAACCATTCCCTACTAGTGCTATTCCAACTGAGTTTGGAGAATCCACCGGCTCATTTGAAGATTCCAAATCATCTTTGGATGAGGAGGATCAACCTATCTAAATGCCTATGAAGAAGCCACTTCTGAGGCTGCTCCTTCAGAGAGCTTTGCTGAATCTAATGTGAACAAACTAGATGAAAAAGATGAGTTGATTTTCTTAGCTCATGCAAAGATTGAAAAGATGGAAAGAGTACTGAACAGGAGAGCAAGAATCATTCAAGATAGACTTCTTGAACTTGATGAAAAGGAAATGAGCTGAAAGAGTTAAAAGAAAGTATGAGGTGAAAAGAAGGAGAAATATAAGGAGATTAACAACTAGACTGTTGCTCATCAACAAGCAAGGGATGAGATAAGTTGTCACTTGGACACTTTAGCCATTCAAACAATTGCCATGGAAGAACAAGAAGAACCAATTGAAGAGCAAAATAAGACCATCATTGACTTGCAAAAACAAAATGAACTTCTGAACAAGAGAGTAGCTGAACTTGAGATGCTTGTTGAAATTAAAAAGAAAGTTGAATCAAAAGTCAAGCAAGTACATGAACAAAAAACTGAATCTGAAAGCACTCCAGAGGAGAGTAGTGATGACTCTCCTCCTGGTAAAAGAATGAGATTCTCAGATTAAGCAGTAGAACCAAGCAAGGCAAAACAAGATAAATTTGGATTGGAAATGGTAGTATATTCAGAGGAAACAGCTAGCAAGCATGTACAAGAGGCTGAATTCAAAGATATGATCAACGCCTTAGACAGTTTTACATCTGAAGAATTCATTATTGATGATGAATTTTGGGATTTTATAGTTGACCAGAGGACTGGTACCGAACCCATAGTGGTCATTCCTCAATCTCCTGTCCCTCTAGAAAAGGAGTTGAGTGTGCAATAGTTCATGTTGTGTCTTTGTCTGATGAGCAAAAAGATATGATCAGAAAGTTGTGTGAAGAAGAAAGAGAAAAGGAAGAAAAAGTTGTTGCTGCTTATGAACAAGTTGAAACAAAGGCTGAAAATTTACCCGAGGAAGTTGAAAAGCCCAAATCCTCACCTGGTCCTTCAATACAAACTTACAAGATAAGGGAATGAAAGAAGAAGAACTAATAAAAAGAAGAACTAATAAAGAAAGCATCTGTCTTTATTGATCTTGAAGAAGGAGAGATTGAAGGAGGATATGAGGCTGATGAGCCTGGAATGAAAGAAGAAGACTAATAAAGAAAACTAGGCAAGATGATCCCAGAAGTCTTACTGCAATAGCAGAATTCTTGGAAGAGCATGAGAAAGCTAAGGCTCAATTGAAGAAACTAGCTGTCTTTATTGATCTTGAAGAAGGAGAGATTGAAGGAGGATATGAGGCTGATGAGCCTGTAGAAGTTGATAGTCCTGTACAAGAAGAAAATCTTTGCATGAAATGGTTGAAAAGGAACAAACAGATGACCTCATGATAAAAGCCATGATCTTGATCAACCATGGATATGATGCTGATGAAGTGTTTAGCATGACATATGAGGGAATGAAAATAGAAGAGGATAAAGTCAACAAACTGCTGGACCCCACCTTTGAGACCGGGTATGAGAGAACTCTTTCTCGAAAGGTTCTTGTGCCCAAACTGTCAGCCATGAATAAATCAACATCAACTCCTTAACCCTTATATCTGGATCCTTATAGCATGTCTGATAAGGAAATGAAGGATTATCTTTCAAGCCAAGGCTTCACAAAAAGGAAGCTTGGGAATATGAAAACAAATTCACTGAGAGCTGCCACTCTTAGGTTGATTAATGAAAGAAGATAGGCTCAAGCATATAGAGAAGAAAATCATAAACAAAAAGCCAAGATCTAGAGTGTCAGCTCAAGACATGCAACTCACCCAAAAAGAACAAGACTTTTTCGCACCTATGCTTCATAAATACCCTGAGTGGTTTCTTGAACCCTCCCAACTAAAACATCAAGAAGGGTTAACCACAGTAGAGATGATTAGAGGTGTATCTACTCCCAAAGGCAAAATTGATCAGAAAATCATTACATGGAAGTACAATAGTGATTGGAACATGTTCATGGTGAAAAGAATCTCAGGGCTAGTACAATTCTTTACTGAGTACTCAACACTTGTAAATGCCCTAGAGATCCATGATTTGAAGGAAATAGCCATCTGGAACTGATTAACCATAAGGCTATGTTCAGGGGTTATGAATTTGAAGACATACTTAAAATGTTCAAACGAACTGATAACTTCAAATCATTGAAAGGAATCTGCATGAGAGAAGATAGGTCTTCATCAATCCCCTTGAAAAGAAGCAGACAAAAGAAGTCGAAGAAGTTTTGTTCCCTGAGCTAAAAGTGAAACCAACAAAGACTTTGAAGAGAAAACTGGTGTATGATACCATTCCTCCATACCTATCTCAAATGAGTATTATGATGAGAAAACTTATGAGCTGGTCATTGAAAGAAAATGGGGAGGAATGGAAGGTGCTGAAATAAGATTATTCAATGGATATGAGGTAAGACTGCTTAATGAATCTTACATCCACTACATATATACCAGACATTTTAGAGAAATCAGCAACAAACTAGGAGAACAAGACATG
The DNA here is from genome assembly GCA_025506515.1 of Flaveria trinervia. Lineage (NCBI taxonomy): Eukaryota > Viridiplantae > Streptophyta > Magnoliopsida > Asterales > Asteraceae > Flaveria > Flaveria trinervia. The sequence continues at coordinate 58,805,722 of CM046452.1, read as the reverse complement.
CACTTCTTCCTCAAGTGCATCAAGCTGGTGAAAATGGCATATGATTGTATCATTGCCAAGAGAGATAAAAAAAAGAAGAAAAAAGACCCTTTGCAGTTTGGGAATATTGTTAAGTTGGAAGTTGATGTGGATGGAAGCTTATTAATTCATAGAGATGGGTTGTCTATAGTTTCTATTTGGGAACCTATTTCCCTCAAGAAATTACCACTAGAAGCCATCTACAATATGAGCAAAATGAAGATTCATATGCTGAGCAGGGAAAGGATGCTAGAAGCAATAGATTTTGTCAACATGATTAAGGCTATATTGGATCCAACTCAAGCAACACCTTTTATGCCTCCATAAGACCCAGCAGAATCTTCACAACCTCAATCACCACCTAAAATTGAAGAACATAGGTTCTATGATCCTTAGGGGAGTATTGTTGGACCCTGAAAGGACCATACATGCCTATTCAATTGGTGAGTTGATGGTTGTTTTGCTGAGGTTCCCACAAGTCCAAGAATTAATGCGAATGAAGATCCTAGTGATAGAAGAACCAAGTATGGCTAACCGTATTTGCTAATGCGGAAGTCATAAAACAAATGCTAACAAGTGTTTGTTCTTCTGCATTTGCAAATGCGGATGACCAGACAAATGCGCAAAAGTATTTGTTCATCCGCATTAACCAATGCGGATGACCAACATACTAATGCGGAAGATCAAGTAAGAAATGTTAAAGGGTTTGGTTTTCATACTAAAATGGTGAAATGGATAATGGTGTGTGTTTTTGCTCCCTCTTTTTCGATAGCTATTAATGGACACTATATGGGTATTTCAAAAGGAAACGTGGCTAAGACAAGGTGATCCTCTCTCGTCTTATCTTTTCACGCTTGTTATGGAGGTTCTCACATTGATTCTTGATCATACAACAAGAGTTGACACTTGGTTTAGGTTTCATCATTTATGTAAGAAGCAAAGGTAAATTAACTTATGTTTTGCAGATGATCTTTTCTATTTTCTAGAGGTGATCTTACATTGGTTGTTATTCTTATGGAGGGTTTGAAAGACTTCCAGAACAAGTCAGGACTATCCCAAGTATCCCAAAGGGTACGGTTTTCTTTTGCAGTGTTCCTACCCCATGTTAAAGATGGGATTCTTACGATTATGCCATTTGCAGAAAGGTCTCTTCCAGTACGGTATTTGGGAGTACTCTAATCTCTCTATATTAAAGTGGCATGATTGTTATATTCTTATTGAAAGGATGGAGTCTAAAATCAAGAATTGGAGGAATAGGTTCCTATCTTTTGCAGGAAGATGTCAACTTATAATTTTAGTTCTTTTCTCCTTACATGTTTTATTGGGCCTTGGTTTTTCTATTACCCTCCAATGTCATCCTAAAACTTGAATCATTGATTAGGAGTTTCCTATGGTGCTAGGGTCCTATGGAGAAAGGAAAAGTTAAAGTTTCATGGAAGGCTACTTGCCTCCCGAAGCATGAAGGAGGGTTAGGTATCCGCAGGATTAAGGATATGAATGTTACCTTAATGGTGTTTCATCTCTGGAGTATTCTGTCTCAATGTGAGTCATTATGGGTTGAATGGATTTATCAGAATCGGATAAGAGGTAAGAACTTTTGGCTGCTTAAAGCTTCATCCTCTTGTTCTTGGAGTTGAAGGAAGCTGTTGAATTTACATCCGTTGCTTTGGTCTTTCCTATATAAATCCATGGATAATGGTTCTAACATGTCAGGATGGTATGATAATTAGAGTACCGTTGGGCCTTTCGGAATTTTATTCCCCATCGGGCCATTTATAATGCGGGATACTCGATTAATACTAAAGTTCCAGATCTTTGCCCTGATGGTTCTTGGGATTGGCCAGAAGCATGGTTTGATTTATTTCTGGTATTAAACGGTTATACAAGTGGCAACGTTCACCCACACAATTGATAAGGTAATATGGAAATATGAGGATAAGTTGTATGGCTTCTCTACTTCGGTTGTATGGGATTCGGTTCGTTGAAAGGGTCCTATAATTGACTGGTCTAAATGCATTTGGTTCCCCAATGCATCCCAAGACATGCATTTATCTTGTGGTTAGTGGTAAGGGAGAAGTTATTAACGCAAGATAGGATTCTAAAATGGAATCCAAGTAGGAGGAGAAACATGAATATGATGTGTTGCCTTCTATGTAAGTCGGATTATGACTCTCATCCCCATTTGTTCTTTGAATGCGATTACTCTTCACATGTATGGAATTTGGTTAAGGGTAAGGGGTTCATGCAACATAGTTCTTAGTCATTGCAAGATATCATTCGCTGCATTCGATCAAACTCTAAAACCCTTCCGGTTATCATTCAGAAACTAGTAGTGTCAGCTGCGGTATATTTTATATGGCAAGAATAAAATAATAGAACATTTGATAACATCAATTGTTCTCCTACAGTATTGTGTGATACCATCCTAGCTACTGTTCGACTGAGACTTATGGGTCTCAAATTCAAGAATAATGCAAGAGTTCAAAGTATCCAGGCGATCTGGAATGTGGATAGTTTAACTATATCGGATGATGGAGGCTGAAGTCCAAGACTAATGATTACATTTATAGACTTTGGTTCTTTTGGCATTGTTTGTTTACAGTAATGTTTGGTTTATTGTTCTTTGGATCTGTTTGCTTGTTTACATATATTGGGGATTCCAATATATGAATAGTGTAGGATCCATCTACACTACTTGTTCATAGTCTGTTCTTATAATACAAATATCACCGGGGTACCCTTTACCCAAAAAATGTTGATCAAGTCAACTCATCTGTATTTGCCAATGCGGATCAACAACAAGAAATGCGAATAAAGACTTAGACAAGTTCTAATGTATAGGTCAGGGGTAGTTTAGTCATTTTGTAAAAGGCAACTTGTCTGCCTATAAATAGAATAGACAACCTCGTATATGAGGTGGCAGACACAAGACAATCAGAATATTTTGTATTCCCTGGGTGCATAATTAGTGTTCTTGCTAAACCCTAGCATTTATTGTAATCAATCACCTTTATTATATAAAGCATTTATGAGTATTTCTTCTGCGTTGAATATTTCTTGATTGTATGATTTCGCCATTCAATCACTAACTCAATCATTATATTCGATCCTAAGTGAGAATCTCAATCTCATTACCTAGTCACTGGGGAGTGTTAAGAGCATCTCATTCATCCTAGCAGAAAGCTCGTCATCAGTATGAAAAGGCGGCAGATTGAAGGATTTAAAGAATCCATCATAGTAAAAAAAGAATGAGGGTCCTTTCCCAGTTGGGGTGTGGTGTATCTTTAAACGTCAATATTGCCCCACACTTCTACCTAACCCATTGAGTTGTTGTAAACTCTCTTGTCTGGTATGCTGTATCCGAGAATATCCCTCTTCTGCCTTCTCGCTGAACTTCCCAATCTGAGTTTTCTTCAACAATGTGCATGGTTCACCAAACGGTTCTAGATACTCCAGGTTGGCTATACGTCGCTGGAGCAGTTCATAACATGTTTTCCCATGTTGTTTGACTACCAAGACTTGATTGAGTGTGTAACACGCATTTGCCACTGCCTCATTCCAGAATTGAATAGGAAGTTTCGAGTCAGCTAGCATTGTTCTAGCAGTCTCTATCAAGCTTCGATTCTTCCTTTCAGCTACGCCATTCATCTGTGGAGTGTAGGCAGAGGTGAATTGATGAACAATTCCTCTTTCTCTACAGTATGCCTCCATCCACTGATTCTTGAATTAGTGTCGTTGTCTGATCGAATCTGCCTAACTTTGAGCTTGTAGAGTGATTCCAAAGTAGTTATCAGATGCTTGAATGATTTAAAGGTTTTTGATTTAGCTTTCAGAAACATCACCCAAGAGAATATTGAGTAATCATATGTTACACAAAGCAATACGGATCTCCAGCAATGCTCTTGATGCTGACAGGGCCAAACAGATCCATGTGCAGAAGCTTGAGAGGCATATCAATAGAATTAACTTTCTTTGCCTTGTGAGCTTTCTTGGTCTGTTTCCCTTTCTGACATGTTATGTAGAAGTGTGGAAGCTGGAAGTTCTTGACATTGACACCATTCACTAGATCATTCTGAATCAAATGATTCATCTTCCTAGGATTAATGTGACCCATTCTCCTATGCCACGAGACTGAGTCCCTCTCAGTGGCCTTTGACAGGAAGCATTGAACCGTGTGATTAGTTGTGGATGCTTTTGATATATCGAAGACATACAGGTCGTTATATCTTGAAGCTGACATGAGAACCTTATCCTCCTCAGTCACATAGTCCTTCTTCAACATGTAGCACTTCTTGTTGTCAAATACAACCTTAAAACCCTTATCACAGATCTAAGAGACTGAAAGTAAGTTGTTCTGAAGTTGTTGAACGTAGTTGCGTTGTCAAACTTTACTTTCTCGTTTCCTACTTCGCCTTGTGCTATGATATAACCTCCTTTGTTCCCAGCAAATGAAACATGTCCCCCTTTGATTTGTTTGACGTTGAATAGGAGGGACGAATTCCCTGTCATATGCCTGGTCGCCCCATTATCAATAATCTAGGTATTAGTGATAGCACTATAGCGGACACCCTGCACAGTCAAGAAACTTGTTAGTTCAGATTTGGGACCCAAGCCTTAACTGGCTTGGGTGACCCAGAGGAATCACACGTCATAAACTCAACCCATTGTCCTTTAGAGGATGAGGGCATATCTTTCTTCTTATCATTCACTATCAGTTCCTATACTTGATTTTTCTTTCCATAAGCCAGTCTTGTGTAAGGCCTGTTTATGGTAAACAAACAACTAACTTATGGTTTGAACTTTAGGTTCACTAACACTCTTAGGTGGAGTGTTATATCTTGTTTTAGAAGAACTTGGTTTTGTATCATAAAGTTCAATTTTCTTTCTAGGCGTCTCATAGTAAGGACAATTAGTAGAAATATGTCCTCGTTTTCCACAACTATAGCAAGATCTTGCTTTTGTCACTACCCTTTTAGATGTTTCATCCTTATTAACAAAATTAATTGTTTTAATGTTTTGAACATCTTTAACTTTCACTTTGGTTGAACTTTGATGATTTACACGTTTGTGGTTAACTGGTTTAGTTAGTTTAGGTTTTGAAATGGACGTTGGTGAACCTGACCTTACATTAACCCTTTTTAATGCATCATCCAAATTCTTAACTCGCATCTTGCCTTTTGATTTCAAAGTAGACTCCTTCTGTTTAGTGTTAGATTTCACAAGCTTACCCGTGGAATCAGGATCACTAACTAGAGGAATAGACAACACATGATCCTTAATTGGGTTGTTATTAATAGGTCTACATTTTGTATTCAAAAGATCTCATGTGGTGGTGGAACTACTTTGTACCCCAAACCTTCCCCATTGTTTCATTCTACAAAATTGAGGAACACGTTCTCTGATCCAGGTACACTATTCAACTAATGATCGGCCATCACTTACGGCAAACATCTGAAACACATTTTCAAACAAAATCTTGACATCTCTAATTAGATCATTTCATTTTAACAAAATAAACTCGTTCTTATCTATGTGTGAAAAACAAGCGAACTCATGTTCGTTTGTGAAATACATGAAAATGATAAAATTGTAACCGCATAATATGGAAGTCCTAAAAAATTGAAATGAAATTTTGTTATAATTTTTTTACATATATTTAATATAACATTTTTTTATTTATTTTCTATCTATTATAAACTTTTTTTATTTTTTTATTTTTTATAACCGAGATCTGAATCGGTCATGAGATCACATCCACAAGATAAACATTAGCATAAAGATGAATTTAAACATCGACAAGCACTGAGATCACACTAATAACTGAATCTAATCATGGTCTTTGAATGATGTTGAAATTCTCAAACAGATCAATAAAGATTGCTGATATGTTTGTCTACTTAAACCTATGGCCTGTCTATTTCAACAAGCAACAAATGATTTGTTAAGGTTCAATTAATTACTTAGAATGCTAGGACCCTCCATAATCATTTGGCAAAAACCTCACCCAACCTCAGGATTTCTTGAATTTTTTACGATCTTTATAGAGCAAGGTTTATGCATTAGTGTATAAGTGATTATGAACAGAATATTGCATTCTGTGATGAATTCATTGTTAGATGATTTGACACTACTTAGACCAAAATGGTGAGAGCTCTAGGTCTATACTCACGTATAACAAAGGAGATGACCATTTAATCATGTGCTGATGAGAGCTGTAGGTCAATACTATCATACAACAAAAGAGATCATCACTCCATTTCAATACTTCCATACAGCAGAGGAGATTAGCACAAACACAAGACACATAAATGCACCAATCATGGCTCAAAGATATGGATTATATGATTTGAATCATGGTGGGTGAAAGATCAATTCTCAATCCAATTTTTGTCGGGACTCAGTTTTCGTGTAGGCCAAAATGGCTGCGTAAATCCAGACATCCTTAAGCATAGATATTAATTTAAATCATTTTGTTGTTCTCTACTTTATTTTTGAGGCTGAGTCTACCAAGCATATCATTAAAGAATCTGTTTGATTTTTTTACTTGCAATTAAAAATAAGATGTGAATCAGATAACAACATCAGTTACTATCATTCCTTATTTTTTAAATGCAAGTCATGCAAAAACAAACATTTCAAGAAGATATACAATCATTTCTCAATCATCTCGAATCAAGTTCTTAGTTCTCTTTTCATTTATTTTACTATACTCTCCCCCTAAATTTTTATTTTTACAAACCTATTTTTTATATATATATTTTTTTTATTTTTTATATATTTTTTTATTTTAATTTTTTGATAAAACTGTATAAAAATAGAAATTTACCAAAGAAGGTCTACACTAATATGAATATAAGAAATGAATTCTAATGAATATCTAGTGATTATGAAGTGAGAACGTTGATTGTATAGATACAAATCCAGATAACCTGTTTGTTTCACCTCAAATTTGAATTAGGAACAATCGCCGTCAGTAAACCGGATTACTAACAGTCCTCCTGAATTATTCCTGCACTCATAAACCGCTTATATAGAGAGGAGAACCCATGTTAGGAGCATGTACGTACGGAGTACTAACTGATTTTGTGTTATACCGGATCAAATAGTGTGGAATCCTATTTGATTGGTGATCTAATCAGTGAGAACGACTACCCGATCGATATAAGAATGAACTAAAACGTTAAGAATGAGTAGGAATCGATCAGGAACAAACTTTGAACTTGGACAGGTCGTTTGAGACGCTCTGGACGGCTAGGGTTTATATGTATGCGTAATATCTCTTCAAGTGTTTTTGGTTTTTACACGAATTAGGTGGTATTTATAGGTTATTGGTTTCCATTCGTACGACTAAACTATTAGCATGGTTCAGTCGTGCGACTAAATCATGTGATTGATCCATACGCACGACTGAGGTTCAGTCGTGCTACTGAAGGTTCAGTCGTGCGACCGAGTCAATGTTGATACATGTATGTCCCTAGATCATGATATGAATGTAATAGATCTTGTTTGTCTGATTCTGATATAATGTTTGGAATGATTAATGAAATGATATTGATTGTTTGTTATTTATAATGTTTAATATTTCATTAATGAGTCGATGTTGAATTGATTTGTGATTGTTTGAATTGTTACACATAATGTTCTATTAAGTAATACATTCAAACTTAACAAAATGAAGTTCTCATACAAATGGCTCATGCGAATGGACCATACGCATGAATAACTTCATAGAATGACTCAGTCGCACGACTGAACCAGGAGACTGGATCAGTTGTATGATTGTAACATAAGATTGGCTCAGTCACACGACTGAACACTCAGTCGTGCGGATGAATCAACCGCATGGTTCAATCGCACGACTAAACCATACTAATGGTTCAGTCGCACGAATGAACAGTACTAACCTATAAATACAACCCAATTCGTGGAAAAACAGGGGAATTCATTCTATTTCGACTCCAGACGTACCCTAGCCGTCTAGAAGCCTCCAAGTTGATACTCCAAGTTCATAGAACGTTGTATATCAATGTCTAATCGATTCTTAACGTTTGATTCAATACTTTATTGACTCTACGTGTGTTCTCACTAATTGGATCGCCAATCAATAGGATTCCGCACTATTTGGTTTGGTTTACACGTTAATCATTAGGTATTTCGTTCAAATACCAGGTCCTAACAAGTGGTATCAGAGCCATTGGCTCTTGATTACATGTGATTCAATCAAGATTTATAAAAAGTTTGTGTTTTTACATTAAAAAACGCAATCTTTTGTGTCAAAAGTTGTCTTGGACGTTCCCTGCACATCAAGTTTCGGTTTCTACGGCCTTAGACGATTAGGGTTTGCGAAATTTCGAAGTTTTACGGCTAAAACACGTTTAACCTAGAAATTTTCGCAAAACAGCAGCTTCCGTCGCATGAGTGAGTCATTCGCACGACTGGACTTCATTCGCACCTTCAGTTGCATACACCAGACGCACGATTGGACTGAGTTGCATCTCCATTCGTACGACTGAACCATCCGTGCACAGTGTTCATACGCATCAGTTTCATTCGCACGACTGAACCAATCGCTTAGTTCAGTCGCACGATTGAACCAATCGCATAGTTCATTCGCACGGATAGCCCATTCGCATCACCCAGTCGCACTAGTTGACAGTTTGGTTTGTACACTTAAAAGTTAATCGAGATGGAAGATTAGATGTCAGCGTTTACTGACGGCAAGGACTCAAGGATCCAGAACCTACTGTTACTTGAGAGTGAGGTGGGGATCACAATAAGCCACCAAAACTCTTAACGTTAGATGAGTTTCCCCACTGGAAACAACGTTTTGAGATCTACCTCAATGGAGTGGATCCAAATTTGTGGGAAGCTATCGAGACTGGATATAGTATGCTGGTGGGAGCAGATGGGATAAAGCTTACCTTGGGAGGGATGACTGATGCTTAGAAAATTAAGTATAACGCAGAGAAGAGAGTTTATGCATTGATTACTCAATCTATTCCTAAAGATATTTTCCACCAGTACTCGGAAAATAAGCAGGCCAAGAAATTGTGGGATGAGCTGGAAAAGAGATACGACGGGAATGCTTCGTTGAAGGCAATAAAGCTAAGGAACTGAAGAAAGAATTTGACAACTTCTTATTGATGGGAAACGAGAGTTTGGACGATGTTATTGATAGATTCTATCATCTGATGAGTGAATTGCATACACATGGGGTTGCTACTACCATGGAAGAAAAGGTGTCAAATTTCGCAGACGGATTGCCGGAAAAGTGGGCTTCATTTGTGTCAAATCTAAGACAGAATGAGATGCTAGCAAAGTTGGATATCAATGACTTCATTCTAAAGCTGCGAGAAGAAGCACTTAGGATGAAGTACAAAGCTCAGAAGTCTTCGTACACTCAGAATCCAGCTTTGTACAATGCCACGCCTCAAGCTAAGACGTCTGGAGCACCTCTTCAGACTGCATTTGTGTCTAGCTCATCAGGTCCTTCACAAGCTTCTCCTTCAAGTTCAGAAACGTCAGGGTCTTCTTGTACCCATTACATTGGAACTGAAGCGAATGCTACTAGACTGAAGACCAAGAACCTCAGTAATGTGACTGTGGAAGTAGCTAGAGAGCACATGGATCTTTTGGCAGCAGTGGTTCATTCTTATGATGGACTTGTTGCTGGGAAGATTGGAAACTGCCATCTGGCAGATGAAGACTACGAGCAGGTGGATGAAGTGGAGCTGGAGAGAATGGACATTTTGTGGGCCTTAGCTAGTGTTGTCCGGAGGGTGAAGAAGTTTGTGAAAAAAACCGGACAGAAGTTGGTTGCTACTAAGGATACCACATTTGGATTTGACAAGAGTAAAGTGACCTGCTTTAACTGTGGAGAAAAGGGGCACTTCAAGAAAGAATGTGTGAAGCCAAAGAAGACTGGGAACGGGAACCCATTCTCGTCCTTCACTCGTCAAGACAAGCAAGCTAGCAGTTCTACTTCATCAAGCAAGGATCCAAAGGCCTTGACTGCACATGATGATGAAGGACAGGACTAGAGCTTTCGGCTTGTCTGTCCAGGGGAATCTAATATTGCCAGTGTAGAAGATGTAGATGATGATTCCGCGAGTGAGTGAGATATTGCAGTTGAGATAGCAATGTCAAATATTGAAGAGACAACTGCAACTGAGGTGAACTACAAGCCTGAAGAAGGGATCTCAACAGCAAAGACAGAATCACCAGAACCAGAGACATCTGATGCTGCGTTGATGGCTAACTCTTCTGAACCTCCTCAGGTAAGTACCACTGACCAACTGTCTAAAAAACATGCTTGTTCTGAGTGTGATACTTTTAGAGATAGCATAGATGAGAATTTGCTAGGTTATTAGATCATAATGATAACTTAGTAAAGGATTTACAACTGTGCACTAAGGCTAATAGAGTTTTAAAACAAAATGAGCATAGTTACAAAGAAAAGATAGACCTTTTGACCAAACAGCTTAGGGAAACTGAAGTAGTTGCATTTAACCAAGCTAATGACATAAGGTACTATCTTAACTCCATAGAAGACACTAAGAAGCAAAAGGCAGTTTTAGAAGTAGAAGTAAACTCATTAAAGCAAAAACTGCACAGTTGGACAAGTTCATCACACATTGTCCAACACTTAGTGAGATAAAGAAACAACGGGGAGGGTTTGGGTATAAAGTGGTTCCACCACCACCTGAGATCTTGTTGAACACTAAGAGTAGACCAATAAATATCAACCCCATCAAGGATCATGTGGTGTCTACTCCTCTTGTTAGTGATCCAGATTTCGCATGTTCATCAATTGAATCTGGAACAAAACTAAAGGAGGCCACTTCAAAGGCAAAGGGTAAAATGCCTTGTGTTAATCTGGAAAAAGAATTTGAAAAGGGTAATATAAAGTCCGGGTCAAACAAAGTCAAATCTGAATCTAAAAGGACTGCTAGTGTTAAGTTTTCACAAGCGTCATGTCAAAAACCAGTTAACCAAAAAGAAAAAGATGTTAAAAATGTTTAAACAATTAATTCTGTTAAACAGGAGAAAACATCAAAAGAAATAGAATCAAAACCCAAACTAAGTGATGTTACTAGGGTTTCACACACATCTCCACAAAGAAAGTTTAATCATAAAGTTGATAGCAGGTCGTGCTACAACTGTGGAGAGTGTGGACACATTGCTTCCTTTTGTCCTTACTATCAGACACCTAGGAAGAAGATTGAATTTTAGGTTCAAAACCTAGGTCTTCTAAGAGGAGTTCTTTAACAGCACCTTGAAGAACTAGTGAACCTACCTTTCAACCCATTAGCCAGTCGACTGTTTATCACAAACAGGCATTGCACAAATCTGGATTATGGAAAGAGAAATCATCCTCTGTGTCTGATAATGATGACAAGAAGGAACCTGAGCTACCCTCACCCTCTAAGGGTCAATGGGTTAAATTCATGATGCGTGATGCCTCTGGGAAACCCAAGCCAGTAAAGGCTTGGGTTCCCAACCTAAACTAATGTTTTACATTGTATGTGCAGGGTGTTCGCTACAGTGCTGAAACCAACACATGGATTGTAGACAGCGGAGCATCCAAGCACATGACAGGAAACAGGGCTCTTTTATCAAACGTCAAGCAAATAAAAGAAGGGCATGTTTCGTTTGCTCGAAACAAGGGAGGCTATATCACAACTCAGGGAGAAGTTGGAAATAAGAAAGTTAAGTTTGATAAGGTGAACTACGTTCAACAACTTCAAAACAACTTACTTTTTGTTTCCCAAATCTGTGATAAAGGTTTTAAAGTCATATTCGACAACAAGAAGTGTTACGTCCTAAAGAAAGACTACGTGATTCCAGAGGACCAAGTTCTGATGACAGCTTCAAGATATAAAGACCTTTATGTTTTGGATCTCTCAACAGCTTCTACAATGGATCATGAAGTTCAGTGCTTTCTATCAAAAGCCACTGAGAAGGACTCCATCTCCTGGCATAAGAGAATGGGACACATAAAATCAACGGAAGATGAATCACTTGATCCAGAAGGATCTTGTGAGAGGAGTTAATGTCAAGAATTTCCAACTTCCTGATTTTTGTGTAGCTTGCAAGAAAGGCAAACAGACAAAGAAGTCTCATAAGGAAAAGAAAGTTCATTCAATAGAACTTCCCCTTGAACTTCTTTACATGGATCTTTTTGGTCCAGTCAGTACAAAGAGCATTGCAGGCGACTTGTACTGTTTTGTGGTTACTAATGACTACACAAGATTCTCTTGGGTAATGTTTCTGAAGTCCAAATCAGAAACATTTGAGTCATTCAAGGAGTTAGTAACCACACTGGAATCTCTCTACAAGCTGAAGGTGAGACAAGTATGCTCAAACAACGGGACTGAATTCAAGAATCAGTGGTTGGAGGCTTACTGCAAGGAAAAGGGAATTGTGCATCAAGTCACTTCTATCTACATGCCTCAGATGAATGGTGTGGTTGAGAAAAAGAACAGAAGCTTGATAGAGACAGCACGGACAATGCTGGCAGACTCGAAACTGCCTATCCAATTCTGGAATGAGGCAATGGCTAATGCATGTTATACACTGAATCGATTTCTGATAGTCAAGCACCACGGAAAGACATGTTACGAGCTACTACAACAACGTAAACTGAATCTGGAGTATCTCGAACCATTTGGCGCGCCGTGTACACTTCTGAAGAAGACTCAAGAAGAAAAATTTAGCGAGAAGGCTGATGAAGGAATCTTCCTCGGATACAACATACCAAACAAGAGAGTCTACAACAACTCAACGGTTCTAGTAGAAGTGTGGTGTAATGTTGATGTTCAGAGATATACCACACCACCTACTGGTAAAGGACCCGCCTACTTTTTCGACTATGATGGATTCTTTAAGTCCTTCAACATCCCTATCTCTTCTTCTGATGATGAGTTAGCTACGCGAATGATGGATGATATCTTGAATACACCATCTCTTGATTCAACATCATCGAGTTCACAGGGAGAATCATCTACTCAATCAGGGGGAGTAGTCGACGACAGTGACTCCTCCTCTGAAGATGAAGCTGAAGAAGATGACCAGAACAGTTAGGAGGAACAGGTTCCAGTTCCTGAAACTCCACAAGCATCTAACGGTGATGCACCTTCGACTTCGGAACCTCAACCTCCTTCTACCTCAGATGCAAAACCAAATGTTCATAACCTTGGATCTGAGGTAGCTATTCCTACTACTCCAGGATCACGACTAAACGTCTATCATCCCTTAGACAATGTCATTGGGGATGTCAAATCATGAGTTCAAACCCGAAATCAGCTGATTATGCCTTTGTTATGGAGAAAGGATACATTCATGATGGCACTTATCGGTGTTTTGTCTCGCAGTTTGAACCAAAATACGCCAGTGATGCACTAAACGATGAGGCATGGGTGAGTGCCATGCAAGAGGAACTTCTTCAGTTCAAGAAGTTAGGAGTATGGACTCTGGTAGATAGACCTAAAGGTGCTAAGGTCATTGGCACCAAATAGGTCATGAAATGCAAGAAGGATGACCAAGGGGTCATTATCAGGAACAAGGCTTGACTGGTTGTTCAGGGATTTTGCCAAGTCGAGGGAATTGACTACAATGAAGTGTTTGCACCCGTGGCAAGGATGGAAGCCATCCGTATCTTCCTTGCCTATGCATCGTATATGAAGATTAAAGTCTACCAATTAGATGTGAAGAGTGCATTCCTTCATGGGGAAATTCGAGAGACAGTGTATGTCAGTCACCCGAGGGATTGAAGATCCCTATCATCGGGACAAAGTTTACAAACTCGACAAGGCCTTATATGGTCTTCATCAAGCTCCAAGGGCCTGGTATGAGAAACTCTCAACTCATCTTGTGAAACACGGCTTTCGCAGGGGAGTCATTGACTGTACACTGTTCATCAAAGAAAAATATGAAGACCTATTGCTAGTACAAATCTATGTCGATGACATAATCTTCGGTTCAAAGAACGAAGAATTATGCAAAGAGTTTGAAGCAGTTATGAAGAAAGAGTTTGAGATGAGTGCTATGGGGGAGATGAAATTCTTTCTCGGGCTATAGGTGGATCAGACACCAAATGGGATCTTTCTATATCAGACCAAGTATGTGGGAGACATTCTCAATCGGTTTGACATGGAGAATGCTTCTGCTGCTGGGACTCCACTTGCTACAAATCATGATATAACACTTGCTACAAATCATGATATAACACCTGACAAATCATGATCACACACCAAATGGGATCTTTCTACATGGGACTCTACTTGCTTCTGCTGTTTTGCATTTGAGATTCATGCAGGAGTCATAAAAGAGGATAAGTACAAGAAGTATGAGGAGGTAATGAAGAAAACAAGACATTAGAGAGATCTAGGTCCAAGGGGGAGTTTGTTGATACATGTATGTCCCTAGATCATGATATGAATGTAATAGATCTTGTTTGTCTGATTCTGATATAATGTTTGGAATGATTAATGAAATGATATTGATTGTTTGTTATTTATAATGTTTAATATTTCATTAATGAGTCGATGTTGAATTGGTTTATGGTTGTTTGAATTGTTACACATAATGTTCTATTAAGTAATACATTCAAACTTAACAAAATGAAGTTCTCATACAAATGGCTCATGCGAATGGACCATACGCATGAATAACTTCATACGAGTGACTCAGTCGCACAACTGAACCAGGAGACTGGATCAGTCGTATGATTGTAACATAAGATTGGCTCAGTCGCACGACTGAACACTCAATCCTGCGGATGAATCAACCGCATGGTTCAATCACACGACTGAACCATACTAATGGTTCAGTCGCATGAATGAACAGTACTAACCTATAAATACAACCCAATTCGTGGAAAAATAGGGGAATTCATTCTCTTTCGACTCCAGATGTACCCTAGCCATCCAAAAGCCTCCAAGTTGATACTCCAAGTTCATAGAACGCTGTAGATCAATTTTTATTCGATTCTTAACGTTTGATTCAATACTTTATTGACTCTACGTGCGTTCTCACTGATTGGATCGCCAATCAAATAGGATTCCGCAATATTTGGTTTGGTTTACACGTTAATCATTAGGTATTTCGTTCAAATACCAGGTCCTAACAGTCAATCTTATATCTCAATCATATGACTAATCCAGTCTCCTAGTTGAATCGTTCGACTGGTCCATAGGTATGATGTATTCATGCGTATGCTCCATAAGTATGGGCCATTAGCATGAATACTCATCCGACTATGTTGAACACATTACTCAATCATTATTGACTTATAATTGTGTACAACAACCTCAAACCTATATAAGAAGTTATACATATAAATAAAAGTTAAATACACATCATATCATATTTCATTACATAGTCAAATTACACAAACATAATAAATGAAAGACTTTTACATTTAAGCGCATAAACTAGGTACATATGTATCTACAAACTCCCCCTTGGACCTAGTTTTCTCTATCGTCTAACATTCTTCATATGTTCTTGGAATTTCTTGTACTACTCATATTTTGTGTCTCCTGCATGTATTTCAAAAGCAAAGTAGAGTCTTATCACATGTTGAAACTGTAGAGCTTGAACAATGCCGTGCGTGTCATAGAACAGTAGCCACTTGTATAATGTGTAGACATCTTCAGCTGACAAGTTTGTAAGCCATATGGGTCGAATACCCAGATAGTATCAATATTTCCATCTCTGTTTAGAACTATGACCTCTTTGACCGTTCGCCAATCATAATACCACCATTTGAAGTGTGGAGTGAAGTCCTGAGGTATTTCCCATAAGGGAATCTTTGACATTGTGTGCGGGGGACTCCACTTCAGCACCACTTTAGGTCTTCCAGATATAGGGTCCACTTCAGACATACAGGTGTACCTCTTCGGTTATTGAGGATTGAAGTTTACCCACTTAGTGTGGTATTCCTTCTTTAATGCAGCCTCGAACCATCCTAACATCTTCCTCGGATTTGCATATAGAAGATCTAAACATGCCAGACGGTTGAGCTCAAAACCAGGAAGAGTCTTCACATCATGAAGATATCTGAAGTACTCTATTCCCTTCTCTCTGTTAACTGCATAGACTTCTAAGTCTTCGAAATACGCCCACGTTATGATCTTGCTAGACACCTTCTGATGTTGTTTGACTCTATAGAGCTTGGTGTAGGCATTTTGCTTTTGTGACACGCGTTTGGCTTTCATCTCTGCAAAACAAGCTGCCCATTCAGCTCTCTTGATATCAACATTTGCGTCTGAAGCTTGGGCTTGGCTTTCATCTTTTTCTTTCTTCTTTTCCATCTCTTCCAGTTTCTTAAACGTAGCACTACCAAAAGTATCACCCAAGTTAGGTATAACATTTCCTTCATGGTCAGTGTACTCTGGATAATGCTCAGCTATGACATCCTCAATCTCAATTTCATCAACATCCTGTAGCTCTTCATCACTCAGTACATCAACTTCTGGAGCATCTATAACAATTTCATCAGGATTGAGTCGGAACATCTCAGCTAGCTGTTCATCCGTCAGATCATGAATAATCTCTCCCTCTTCCGGAGTGTAACTCACAGATCTCTTGAGTATCCCATGCAAGTCAAGAATCATTGTAAGTTGATTCTTAACTTGCTGAAGGGGTTCGACATCATACTCATCTGTTTGTTGAGCTTCATCTGTTTGATTAAACATTTAGCACATCACACATAAATCATTATATAAAACATTAAAACATAAACAAACATAGATGATTGTTAATTACATTAATGTAATATACTATTCAAGTATAAAAGTTAAATACAAAGACATCTAATGATTAGTTTTGTCTTGATATGTCGGTTCTTCAGCTGGAGGAGCGGAGGATGAGGCTTCTTGATCTTGGTTTCTTTTCGTGCGCCTCTCCTGAGCTTAAGGATTTGAGGCTGACGCAGACACATCACCTTCCTCATTATCATCATCCTCTTTATCTTTACCCCTTGTCCTCCCTTATCATCATCTTCCTCAGAATCATCTTCATCCTTATCATCATCATCATCATCATCATCACCATCCTTTATCTTTAATGGCTCGCTCTTTGATCCCCTGAGCTTTAACAGTATCTTCTTGTTCTTCTTCTCATGCTCCTCTATCCTCTTCACCGAAGCCAACACTAGCTCATTTTGACTAGTAAGTGCATGCTGGGCTCGGCCTAGAGCTCTCTCATACTGAGCACTCTTCTTGCTAAGTTGCACGATCTGCTTTGCCTGAGCTACATTCACCTCCATCAACTTGTTTTGCTGAGTAGCCCTTAGCTCATCGGTGGCAAGCAGCCTTAACATAATGTTGTTAAGGTTAGTAAGTTGACCAGCTTTGAATGTAGAGTGGGTGGAGGTACCTGCTTAGTGACTGGTGGTGGTAGTAGTGGATGTGGTGAATATGGGAGGTTGAATCGGAGTGGGATGTGGTGGAATGGCTGTGGTAATGGTGGTGGTTGTGGTAGTGGTGGTGGTAGTAGTAACTGTGGTGGTGGTAGGAAATGTGGTAGTGGTGGTGGCTGTGGCAGTTGTGGTGGCTGTGGTGGTAGTGGTGGTGGCTGTGGCAATGGTGGTGGTTGTGGCTATGGCAGAAGATATGATCTTATTTGATTGGTGATCCAATCAGTGAGAACGATTACCCGATCGATATAAGATTGAACTAAAACGTTAAGAATGAGTAGGAATCGATCAAGAACGAACTATGAACTTGGACAGGTCCTTTGGAACGCTTTGGACGGCTAGGGTTTATGTGTATGTGTAATATCTCTCAAGTGTTTTTGTTTTTCCATGAATTAGGTGGTATTTATAGGTTATTGGTTTCCATTATATCTCTTCTCTAATGCCTCCCATAGCTGTTTGGCCTGCTTGTTCTTAGAAAACTGATGAAAGATGTCTTTCAGGATTGACTGAGTCAACAGGGCATAAACTTTCTTCTCAGCATTGAAAAGTATCTTCTGAGCTTCGCCCATTCCTCCCAACGTCAACTTGACTCCATTTGCACTAATTGGTATCGTGTAACCAGTCTCTATAGAAGTCCAAAGATTTGGATCCACTCTATTTAGGTAAATCTCAAACTGCTGTTTCCATTAAGGATATTCGTCTAATGTTAACAACATTGGCAGTTTATTGTGATTACCAATCTCACTCTCCAGAAGCAGTAGGTTCTGGATGCGTGAGTCATTTCTTGCAATAAATGCAGCAAACTGATATTCTATTTCTATAAACTTTGTACTTGGAGAACATAACAACTTCAATCGTGCGAATGGACAATAAGTATAGATCACTCGTGCGAATGAATTATGAGTATGGATCACTCGTGCGAATGAATTCAATCATGCGATTGGATTCAGTCGTGTGTATGAACTAGCCGAATGGAGTCAAACGACTGAAACTGTTCAGTCGTGCGAACAATGGATAAGACTGAGTTCAGTCGTGAAGATGGAGTATACGAATGAGTTCAATCGTATGAATGAGCTATTCGTGCGACTGAAGGCTGCTGTGTTTGAAAAATCGAATTTTTGACACTTAGACACAAAATACGATTTACCCAGAAACCCTAATGTGCGTATGACGAAAAACTTAAACTTTAATGCCTGAAAACATTGAAAAACACCTATTGAAGCAAACATGGTGACTCTTTTTATTAAAACGTAGGTTTGGACACCAAACCTAATTGAATCAAACGCAAAATCAAGAGCCTTGTCTCTGATACCACTTGTTAGGAGCATGTATGTACGGACTCCTAACTGATTCTACGCTATACCGGATCAAATAGTGCAGAATCCTATTTGATAAGTGATCCAATCAGTGAGAATGATTACCCGATCGATATAAGATTGAACTAAAACGTTAAGAATGAGTAGGAATCGATCAGGAACGAACTATGAACTTGGACAGGTCGTTTGGGACACTCTGGACAACTAGGGTTTATATCTCTTCAAGTGTTTTTTTTTCAAAAATTAGGTGGTATTTATAGGTTATTGGTTTCTATTCGTACGACTGAACCATTAGCATGGTTCAGTCGTGCGACTGAATCATGTGATTGATCCATACGCATGACTAAAGGTGTAGTCATGCGATTGACTCAATCTTATGTCTCAATCATACGACTGATCTAGTCTCCTGGTTTAATCATGCGACTGGTCCATAAGCATGATGTATTCATGTGTATGGTCCATAAGTTTGGGCCATTAGCATGAATACTCATCCGACTATGTGAAACACATTACTCAATCATTATTGACTAAGAAGTGTGTACAACAACCTCAAACCTATATTAGAAGTCATCAAATCACTCCTACTATATGAATTAAAGTTAAATAAACTTCAAATCATATCATATTTCATTACATAGTCAAATTACACATACGTAAGAAATGAAAGACTTTTACATTTTAGCACATAAACTAGGTACATATGTATCTACAACCCAGGCCATTGTCATCATGGGTGTTCCTTTTGCAACGTTAAAAGTAATCTGCTTCAACAAACAATCTGGTAAAATATCAGGGGGAAATGTATCCTTCTTTTTTAAGTTTCCAAATTTGTTTCAGTTTAATTCATTTGGATTTGAATGAATTAAATTTGGAAATCAGTTTCTATTTAAGACCGGAAAGAAAAGAATTTGGGTTTGAACTTTTGGTCATTCTCAACTTTCAATCATGTGAAACCGGCTTCACATGAAAAGGATAGAGAGTTTTTCATCCAACCGTTCAATGATGTGTGCTTTTTACCTCTTGAACCAAAGAAGCAACCCGTGTTGCCTTTACCATCTGGAACATTCTTTATAGACTTATATCTGGAGTAGCAATTTGGTTTGCCTTTACAATTTGAAGCAAGTCTTTGAGGGCACTTCTTAACCACATGACCTTCTTTTCCACACTCAAAACAAGCCTTGAAGGGCTTTTGATGATTGACTAACCCGTGTGAAGCATTTGGAATTGGAGATTGCTTTGAGGTTGTTGCAGATTCTTTATTGTTTTGGTGTTTGCTATGTTGAACAGGAAATGAGATGTTCACTGATTGATTGGGTTGCTTTGCAGTTGCAGAAGAGATCCGTATTGGTCTTGATTTAGCTTTTGGAAACTTTTGATGGTTACAATTTCAGATGATATCTTGATCTTTGAGGAACCGATGCTGTCCTCTGTATTTGATTCATCTTCTGAGCTTGTCCAGTCTCGTATACACAGATTTGCTTCTAATGGATCTTGATTAACAACTTCTATTGTGTTGGCTTTGGTTATGGGATTTTGATTGTCTGATGATTAGACAACTATTCCTTCTTTGACAAACCTGACAGGAACAAATGAAGGAATACTACCTGTTTTGAATTTGTTGAAGAAGGTTGGAGAAGCAACTGATATTGGTTTTGGAGCATTAGAGGTGGAATCATCATTAATTTTCTTATCAGACTCCTGCCTGAGGAATCCCAAACCTACAGGAGAACCTTACACATCTCTAACCTCTTTAAGATTAACATTGCTGAAACCTGCATTTAAAATATTATTTTCTGCAACTTCAATCAAATCATTTGTTGAATGAGGTCTGGGGATTGGTGAATAACATAAACTAGAAGGGGGTGGAACTGAATTAAATACAGTTGCATTATCAGATTTATATCCAATCCCATGTTTTACCCGCGCCCCTTGTTGTTTAGCAATAACCTCGTCCTTTTACATGTGTGAAAGGGTCCATTTATCAATCTTTGTTTGAAGCTTTGTCGTTTCAAATTGAACTAAAATAACCCTTTCTCTTAAAATATTAATTTTAACGTTACGATCCAAAATGGTTCTTCTTAAAAGATCATTTTCAGCCAATGCTTCATTATGTTTTCTTGAAAAAGTAATTTCATTTTTCTTTAATTCCTGATTAATTATTTTAATTCTTTTTCATTTTCCAGTAACAATCTGTTTTCCTTATAAATCCCCAAAAACCAGATTTTGCAAGATGAAGAACACATATCCTAAACGGTCTCATAAGGAAGATTCATGATAGGTTATGCGGCGAAGCTCTTCTCATAGTTGCAAACCCTTGTGATTTTTTGTTGTTCCTCTTCTTTGACCTCCAACATCTAATCAGCCTCAGATTCTTTCTTTCTATTTCTAGCTTTTCCACTTGTCACACCCTCAAAATCCACTTGCGGAGTTTTACCGCGAGGCGTGTGAACAAACCAGGATCACAGTCAATAGTTACTCAGAACGACTCCAAATGCCATAATTTAACAAAATCAATCAAAACACAAACTTTAAACAATGCGGAAGCGTTTTTGAAAACAACCCAAGTCATTAAAGTATAACTAAGGCAAAACAAGTGCCAACCCAAAAAGTAAACTATAATTGTTAAAATGTCAAATTGTCTTGAAGCATCGTGTCTTAAAATGCAATGAACCGTGCAGTGCTCCTATGGCAAGCAAGCTAAGGACCTGAGAAAAGCATACTAAAATGTCAACACATAGGTTGGTGAGTTCAAGAGTTTGAGTTCAATAAACATGTAAACAGATGTGATATATATAAGCAGTGCATGGTAATAGATAGCTAGTCTATTATCAGTAAATATTAATACATAGTGATTTTGCAATTGAAGCTGACTGTGATAGTTGTTGCCTCCTGTCACGACTTACCATGTCGTGACAATGTTCAATAGGACAAATTGCACCCGGTTGACCTCGAGTCACACAGGTGGGGCTCGTCAGACCCAGTAGTACTACCCAAGTTTCCTCGCTATTAATATTAACAATTCAAAAGTGTGAGGACTTTTCCCATGGTAAACAGCACTATATTAATATTATATACAACTTAAATAATAAGCGTTCGTATAAATACCAGTATGCTATCCCCCCAAAAGAGATTAAGTAAAGAGTGGGGCATGAACTCACCTGATGTATGCAAAGGTACTTAGGGTTTATTTTGAGAAACGAGAGGATAGCCAACCTTCACAGGTTACCTAGATCATGTGAGTACATAAGTACGTGTAAATAAAAGACATGTGAAACCCTAATCATACCAACCCATAGACTCAAGCTTCCAGAAAAATTCACGTTTGACCTAGTTGACCCGTTTGACCCGTTGGTGACATTATGAGTTATAATTCAAATACAGCCAATGAGCACATACAACATACATGATTAACATTCAAATAGTATCATACATATGCTATATCAACCAGGTGTATCACTTAGATCATCGTACAATCAAGTACTATACAAGTCATGCGAATCTAGAACATTAACATATCCATTAGTTATAATACAACTAACATGTCACACAAGGTTCAACCATTCATCACATGCCATGTGAAGCCACTCACGACTTCACATCCTAAACCCTGCCAATCCTACTAAGTAGGGGCCTCAGATCCGCACGCGTGTATAATGATCATAACCATATTCTTTAAGCATATGCATTGCATTCACAACATCACAACAATCAATTACCAGACCCAAGCATGATGTCCTACTACTACACAACATCCAAACCATACATGATCACCAAGTCCAAATATCACCATGATTATCCAAGCATGCCATACAACTAATTTAACATGTTCTATCACACTAGAATCTATCCTTGAACATAATAGCAGGCTCCTAACATCCCAGACATGGTCATAACATCATACTTCAACGTTTACACAAATAAAGTTTCCCTTTTGGGAAAGAATATCCCAAAATCTATCAACATCCAAAGCATACATGAATTCATCAATAATATACCAATTCAAGCTCATACTAACATCTAAGCATAATCAACCACATCCAAACATCATAATTCACCAAATCATATCCAAAAGTTACTATCTTTAGTAATGTATGAACTATAATGTGTTCTTGAATTCCCAATGATCACAACATCAATCTACATCTAATTATCACCATGAACACATCCATAACATCATAACATCCCTAGTTCAACATTTCATGCAAATAAAGTTACTATTATTAGTAACCTATGAACATCAACCCTAAATCATCGATTTCTTGCAAGATTCATGATTCCTAACATTCATACAACTTATTAATCACCACACATTCATCAAACAACCATCATTCATCCATAATCATGCCCAAAATCGAATTAGGGTTTGACTAGAATCAAACCCATGATTAAACCACTAAAAACATGTAATTCATCCATGATCGACGTTAACTAACATGTATTCACCTAACTAACATATAAAATCATCAAACAACATCCAATTCGACCTAATAAGGATCAATTTCGAATCTAAGGTTCGGCCATAGAAGAACATCACAAAACATGAAAAACCTAACCTTTAAACGTGTGTAACTTGCAATTGATGATTCCCACGAGATGTATGCCTTGAAATCGATCCAAAATCGCAGGTATTATGTTGTTCTAGGCTGAATTCGAAGTGGGGAGAGGGAGAAGAGTGAAGTTGCGGCCGAAGGTGGGGAATTAGGGTTTGAGATTTTGTTTTATTAATTTTTTATTTACATAATTACCCTTTTAACCCTTGTAATTTGTATTTTATAAAAACTAAGCTTTAAACTCTTTGTAAAGTGTTTTTAACTTCATAATATAAAGATATAAACTTATAAAATTCATTATATATCTTATCTTTAAAAAACACAAGACATACGAATAAATAGGCACGTTTCCGCGTTACGCGATAAATTCTTTAATTAACTTTTTATAAATGTGTAAACACATAAACATAACCCAATGCTCACATAATCACTTAGATTCACATCAAATTAACATTATTCATTATTATTAGGTCACCAACGTTAAACGACAACTAGTGTGTGCTCACGACACGTGTATACAAGACTTAACGGAACTAACGGAGTTTGGTAACAAAATTTACCGGATGTCACATTATCCCCATGTTGAAAGAATTTTCGTCCCGAAAATTGCGTTACATGGTGAGTGTGTTCCATCACTGGTTTCCATCACTGGTCTACTGCATTGGCACACAGAAATCGAAATCGAGTGAGTTTTGGAGGAGTTGTCACATCATCCCCATGTTGAAAGAAATTTCTTCTCGAAATTTTAATCAATACCTTCGTCTGCTGGCATCGTCCCTTCGAATAGTTGAGGGTACTTAAGCTTCATTTGATCTTCCCGTTCCCATGTGAATTCCGGTCCACGTCGCGAATTCCAACGTTTTAACAATAGGTATCTTGCTTTGCTTAAGTGTTTTCACCTCACGATCCATCACCTCAACTGGTTCTTCAACAAAACGCAATTGTTCATCCACCTGAATTTCTTCTAGTGGTACGACCGTCGTTTCATCAGTTATGCACTTCTTCAAGTTTGACACGTGAAATACATCGTGAATTCCACTTAGCGAATCAGGTAGGACTAATCGATAGGTTACTGGACCTACTCTTTCCACTATCTCAAATGGTCCAACGTACCTCGGATTTAGTTGCCCTCGTTTACCGAACCGAACTACGCCTTTCCATGGTGAGACTTTCAACAAAACCTTGTCACCAACCTGAAACTCTAAAGGTTTCCGTCTCTTGTCAGCATAACTCTTTTGCCAGTCCCGCGCTGCAACCATACGGTTCCGTATCTGTATAATTTTCTCAGTCGTCTCATGAATTAACTCGGGACCTGTTATCTGACTATCACCAATTTCTGCCCAGCAAACCGGTGATCGACATTTTCTCCCATACAACGCCTCAAAGGTGCTGCCTGTATACTGGTGTGATAACTGTTGTTATAAGAAAACTCCAGCAATGGCAGGTGAATTTCCCAGTTATTCCCGAAGTCAATCACACAAGCACGTAGCATATCCTCCAACGTCTGTATAGTATGCTCACTCTGACCATCCGTCTGTGGATGATATGCAGTACTCATATCCAAACGTGTACCCAAGGATTTCTGCAATGATTGCCAGAAATGTGACGTGAAACGAGCGTCACGGTCGGAGATAATTGAGATCGGTACCCCGTGTCTCGAAACGATCTCCTTGAGGTACAGGCGAGTTAACTTCTCCATCTTGTCGGTTTCCTTTATTGCAAGGAAATGAGCAGACTTTGTCAATCGATCCACAAT
The DNA here is from genome assembly GCA_025506515.1 of Flaveria trinervia. Taxonomy (NCBI): domain Eukaryota; kingdom Viridiplantae; phylum Streptophyta; class Magnoliopsida; order Asterales; family Asteraceae; genus Flaveria; species Flaveria trinervia. Next base: position 58,780,660 of record CM046452.1, on the reverse strand, counting down.
AACCCATATCGTGTCACAACCAGTACTAGTCCGGGGTAGCTTAGTAATAAAATCCATGGAGATTTGTTCCCATTTCCATTGGAATCTTGGGTGTTGTAATAGTCCGGATGGTTTTGATATTCCACTTTTACCTTCGAGCAGGTCAAACACTTGCTCACGTACATAGCTACATCCGCTTCATGTTAGGCCACCAATAGTGAGCCTTTAGGTCATGATACATCTTGTCGGATCCAGGATGTATAGAATACTTAGATTTGTGTGCCTCGCTCATAACTAAATCTCACAATTTCCATGAACAGGCACCCAAAGTCTATCCATGAAATACCGAATTCCATCCCTTTCACCACTAGCTGCTTATCCATTCCCCTTAACAATTCAGAACCAATATTTTCCACCTTTAAAGCTTCTGTTTGTGCTTCCTTAACTTGTTCGGGCAGTTGAGTACTGATAGTAAGCTGTAAAGCTCGCACCCGTCGGGGTTTAGCTGTTTCCTTCCTGCTTAAAGCATCGGCAACTACGTTCGCCTTTCCCGGATGATACTTAATTGCGCAATCATAATCATTTAGTAGTTCCCCCCAACGTCGCTGCCTCATATTCAACTCTTTTTGCTCAAAGATATGTTGAAGGCTCTTGTGATCGGTGTAGATAGTGCACTTGGTACCGTACAAATAATGTCTCCAGATCTTTAAGGCAAAAACTACTGCACCCAACTCTAAGTCATGGGTAGTATAGTTCTTCTCATGAACCTTTAGTTGTCTCGAGGCGTAAGCTATCACCTTATCTCGTTGCATCAAGACACAACCCAATCCTTGAATGGATGCATCGCAATACACCACAAAGTCATCTGTTCCCTCGGGTAATGCTAATATCAGGGCAGTACAGAGTTTTTGTTTTAATAACTGGAAAGCTGATTCTTGACTCTCAGCCCATTTGTATGTCGTTCCTTTGTGAGTCAAGGCTGTGAGAGGTTGTGCGATCTTAGAAAATCCTTCTATGAATCGGCGGTAATATCCTGCTAATCCAAGAAATTGCCTTATCTCGCTTGGTATTTTGGGTGTAGTCCAATTCTTTATCGCCTCAATTTTGGCAGGATCAACGTGTATTCCTTTCTCATTAACAATATGACCTAGGAATTGTACCTCTCTTATCCAAAAGTCACACTTTGAGAATTTAGCATACATTGCTCATTTTTCAACAGTTCCAAGATCATTCGTAAGTGCTCTTCATGCTCCTCCTTGGTCCTAGAGTATATCTATATCATCGATGAACACAATGACAAACTGATTAAGATAAGGTTTGCACACGCGGTTCATGAGGTCCATGAACACAGCAGGTGCATTAGTCAACCCAAAAGGCATGACCAAGAACTCATAATGACCATAACGAGTACGAAATGCAGTCTGGGAATGTCTTCTTCTCGAACTCTGAGTTGATGATAACCAGATCTCAAGTCAATCTTCGAGTAATAGCTTGATCCTTGAAGCTGATCGAACAAGTCGTCGATACGAGGTAAAGGGTATCGGTTCTTGACTGTTACTTTGTTTAACTCTCGATAATCGATGCACATCCGGAATGTGCCATCCTTCTTCTTAACAAAGAGTACAGGAGCTCCCCAAGGTGATGTACTAGGTCGAATAAAGCCTTTATCTAGAAGCTCCTGAAGTTGTGACGACAACTCCTGTAGTTCGTTTGGTGCTAATCGATAAGGTGCCCTAGCAATCGGAGCTGCGCCGGGAGTCAACTCAATCTGGAATTCCACTTGGCGGTGCGGTGGTAATCCAGGAAGATCTTCTGGGAACACCTCCGGAAAGTCGCGTACTACAGGAATATCCTCCATTCTCTTTTCTTCTTTTGCTTATCGGTTACAAGTGCTAGGATAGCCACGCGGCCCTTTCGTAACACTTTTGAGCTTTCATATACGAGATGATGCCTATCACAGCACCACTCCTATCACCTTTGACGGTAAGAATTTGATCGCCAACCGGATCCGTATGATCTTCTCGTGACATATGACTTCTGCTTGCTTGCTAGAGAGCCAATCCATGCCTATCACAACATCAAAACTCCCCAGTGTAACAGGCATGAGATCTATAGCGAAAGTATGACCAGCAAGTTCTATCCTACAGTCTTTAAGGATATGCGTTACATGGATTTGTTTACCGTTGGCTAATTCCACAGTGTACTTAGATTCTAAGTAGAGGGTATATCACTTAAAAGACTACAGAATTTCAAGGACACAAAACTCCTATCGGCTCCAGTATCAAATAGTACCGTAGCAAAACAACCATTAACAGGAATCTACCAGTAACAGTTGTGGGATCATTTAGAGCCTCACCTGAGCCAATGACGAAGCTCTCCCTTTGGCTCCATCTCTATTGCCGCCATTTCCAGTGCCATTTCCACCATTGTTGTTATTATTACCATTGTTGTTGTTGTTCCCATGATTGTTGGTGTTGTTGTTGTTGTTGTTTCCATTTCCATTCCTTCTTAGTTGTGGGCAGTTTCGCTTGTAATGCCCTTCTTTCCCACACTCAAACAACCCTTGGGGTTTCTTGAGATTGTTGTGGCCTCTTCATTAGTTCACCACGGCAATCCTTCGCAACGTGTCCAATCTTTCCACAACGTTGACACTTGAAGCTATCACACCGTCCCACATGGTGGTAGTTACATCGTGGGCATTTGGGATGTCTGCCGCCGTAACCGCTGGGTCCTGGTTATTTGGGGCAGTTTGGTTGAAATTTCGGTTATTATCGAACCGCCGCTGTTGCTGCTGACTGACTGTTGCTGCTGGTGGGATTGTTGTTGACCGCCAGACGATGATGATGATTTGTTATTGCTGTTGCTGGGAGCATCCCACTTCCTTTTGTTGTCGGGCACGCTCACCACAGCGCCCCGTTGGTAACCGCCCTTGCTCTACCGCCTGATCAGTAAGTTTATGGGCAATTTGGATGGCCTGCTGAATCGTAGTCGGGTTAGAAGCTGTTACCATACTTTGGATTTCAGGCACCAATCCTCGTATGTAGTGCTCGATTCTCTTATGTGTCTCATTAACCATTCCTGGACACAATGTAGCCAGCTCATGAGTACGGTCGTGTAAGCCTAATTTCTGAACCCTTCATCTTAAGCTGCCAGAATTCCATCTCCAACTTTTGCACCTCATTTCGAGGACAGTACTCCTCGATCATCATATCCTTGAACTCATTCCAGGGGGTCCAATTGCCATCGCTTGTCCAAGCATCTGGACTTGCGCGTTCCACCAAGACAGGGCTGCACCCTCCAAAGTCCCGGTGGCATACTTTACTTGATCCGCCGGTGGGCAGTTACATTTGGAGAAAACGGACTCAGTCTTCTCGAACCAGCGTACAAGCCCTACAGCACCCTCTGTACCGCTGTAGGTGTGTGGTTTACAGTCCATGAAGGACTTGTATGTACACACTGGTGGTCCTGTTTAAACACAACACACATTAATCAACATCCCCCACAGTTATAAAGGATATCAGATTTGTTTTTCTGTCATTGTTTACCTGCTGGCTGACCCGCGTGGGCAGCAGCCACTGCCGCCTGAACATGCTCGTTAATTAGAGCAGCCAATTCTGCAGGAGTCATGTTAATAGCACCACCACCCTGTTCTCCGGTGCCACGTCCACGTCCGCATCCACGACCACGTCCACATCCACTCCACGCGTCCACGAGCTTCTTTCACTTTATATTCACAATACAATAATGAGTAACATCATACACATTTAACCCATTGAAGCGTAGTAAACAGTAAATGAAAGAAATAACGTATCATCACAACCACAACATTCATAACAAAATAATAACCAAAGTAAATAAATTGCAATAAGTCACAATGTATTTAGCAATGTCAAAATTGAAGTTTTGTCGTTCGTGTGGGGAAACAACCCTTCCCACATAGGTTTCAAAAAAGAAAGCACTACGTAGTCTAAGTCATATAAAGAAGTCAATCGACAATGTCTGACCCATCACTATCATCCTCCATCTCCTCCGGTTCCTCTTCCTCGAGTCCCTCCTCGGGATCCTCCTCATCCTCAGAGTCTGCGGCAGGAGCAGGAGCTATAGCAATCTGGAGTGCTGCTAGTTGAGCTTCTAAAATGGCAATCCTATTATCGGCTATGGCGTCCCGCTGTTCACGAGCAGTCACGCGTCCTTGGAGTGCCATAACACCATCTTGCATACGGTGACAACCGTTCAGCGTCTTCCCGTGTTCTTCCTTGAGTTCGTCCAATTGATGTCTCAGGTTGTACACCTCTTGCTGTAGTGTACAGACATCACCCGTGAGTCGTCTTACACGATGCTGCTCAGTATCCAGTGCCGCCATTAGTGCAGCAATCAGTTGCTCGTTGGACTGCGCCGTTCGTGGGAGTGAAAGCATGGTTGATTGGCATTGTTCCTAGTCCTTGGCTTTAGGACAGGTACGCGCTCCCTAAACATGATGTGGTCAACAAACCTAGGATAAGAACGCCAGTCTCGCGGAGGGTCACACTTCATCAATGCGAATGGTTGATCCCATTCAATCTCCTCTCGGGGATAAGCCAGTCGGGGCCAATCGAATCCATCATCAGGTACAGGTGCGGGAGGTGGGGATTCAGATCGTGTAGGTGATTCGGGTCGTTTACCCGGAGCTCTTGAAGACGATGCCATGCTGCAGAGAGAGTGTGACGTGTATGCCAATGAGTATACAGTAAATGGGAGTAAGGCACAGGTAACTAATTAACTGTGTGCGTTATAGTCTAGTGTGTATGCAACCTAGTTCCCTATAACCAATGGCTCTGATACCAATTTGTCACACCCTCAAAATCCACTTGCGGAGTTTTACCTTGAGGCGTGTGAACAAACCAGGATCACAGTCAATAGTTACTCAGAACGACTCTAAATGCCATAATTTAACAAAATCAATCAAAACACAAACTTTAACAATGTGGAAGCGTTTTTGAAAACACCCAAGTCATTAAAGTATAACTAAGGCAAAAAAAGTGCCAACCCAAAAAGTAAACTATAATTGTTAAAATGTCAAATTGTCTTGAAGCATCGTGTCTTAAAATGCAATGAACCGTGCAGTGCTCCTATGGCAAGCAAGCTAAGGACCTGAGAAAAGCATACTAAAATGTCAACACATAGGTTGGTGAGTTCAAGAGTTTGAGTTCAATAAACATGTAAACAGTTATGATATATATAAGCAGTGCATGGTAATAGATAGCTAGTCTATTATCAGTAAATATTAATACATAGTGATTTTGCAATTGAAGCTAACTGTGATAGTTGTTGCCTCCTGTCACGACTTACCATGTCGTGACAATGTTCAATAGGACAAATTGCACGGTTTGACCTCGAGTCACACAGGTGGGGCTCGTCAGACCCAGTAGTACTACCCAAGTTTCCTCGCTATTAAATATTAACAATTCAAAAGTGTGAGGACTTTTCCCATGGTAAACAGCACTATATTAATATTTATACAACTTAAATAATAAAAGCGTTCGTATAAATACCAGTATGCTATCTCCCCCAAAAGAGATTAAGTAAGAGTGGGGCATGAACTCACCTGATGTATGCAAAGGTACTTAGGGTTTATTTGAGAAACGAGAGGATAGCCAACCTTCACAGGTTACCTAGATCATGTGAGTACATAAGTACGTGTAAATAAAAGACATGTGAAACCCTAATCATACCAAAACCATAGACTCAAGCTTCCAGAAAAATTGACACGTTTGACCTAGTTGACCCGTTTGACCCGTTGGTGACATTAAGAGTTATAATTCAAAAAAGCCATGAGCACATACACATACATGATTAACATTCAAATAGTATCATACATATGCTATATCAACCAGGTGTATCACTTAGATCATCGTACAATCAAGTACTATACAAGTCATGCGAATCTAGAACATTAACATATCCATTAGTTATAATACAACTAACATGTCACACAAGGTTCAACCATTCATCACATGCCATGTGAAGCCACTCACGACTTCACATCCTAAACCCTGCCAATCCTACTAAGTAGGGGCCTCAGATCCGCACGCGTGTATAATGATCATAACCATATTCTTTAAGCATATGCATTGCATTCACAACATCACAACAATCAATTACCAGACCCAAGCATGATGTCCTACTACTACCACATCCAAACCATACATGATCACCAAGTCCAAATATCACACATGATTATCCAAGCATGCCATACAACTAATTTAACACGTTCTATCACATTAGAATCTATCCTTGAACATAATAGCAGGCTCCTAACATCCCAGACATGGTCATAACATCATACTTCAATGTTTACACAAATAAATCCCAAATCTATCAAACATCCAAAGCATACATGAATTCATCAATAATATACCAATTCAAGCTCATACTAACATCTAAGCATAATCAACCACATCCAAACATCATAATTCACCAAATCATATCCAAAAGTTACTATCTTTAGTAATGTATGAACTATAACATGTGTTCTTGAATTCCCAATGATCACAACATCAATCTAACATCTAATTATCACCATGAACACATCCATAACATCATAACATCCCTAGTTCAACATTTCATGCAAATAAAGTTACTATTATTAGTACATATGAACATCAACCCTAAATCATCGATTTCTTGCAAGATTCATGATTCCTAACATTCATACAACTTATTAATCACCACACATTCGTCAAACAACCATCATTCATCCATAATCATGCCCAAAATCGAATTAGGGTTTGACTAGAATCAAAACCCATGATTAAACCACTAAAAACATGTAATTCATCCATGATCGATGTTAACTAACATGTATTCAACCTAACTAACATATAAACATCATCAAACAACATCCAATTCGACCTAATAAGGATCAATTTCGAATCTAAGGTTCGGCCATAATGAGAACATCACAAAACATGAAAACCTAACCTTTAAACGTGTGTTAACTTGCAATTGATGATTCCACGAGATGTTGCCTTGAAATCGATCCAAAATCGCAGGTATTATGTTGTTCTAGGCTGAATTCGAAGTGGGGAGAGGGAGAAGAGTGAAGTCGCAGCCGAAGGTGGGGAATTAGGGTTTGAGATTTTGTTTTATTAATTTTATTTACATAATTACTCTTTTAACCCTTGTAATTTTTATTTTATAAAAACTAAGCTTTAACTCTTTGTAAAGTGTTTTAACTTCATAATATGAAGATATAAACTTATAAAATTCATTATATATCTTATCTTTATAAAAACACAAGTCATACGAATAAATAGGCACGTTTCCGCGTTACGCGATAAATTCTTTAATTAACTTTTTATAAATGTGTAAACACATAAAAATAACCCAATACTCACATATCACTTAGATTCACATCAAATTAACATTATTCATTATTATTAGGTCACCAACGTTAAACGACAACTAGTGTGTGCTCACGACACGTGTATACAAGACTTAACGGAACTAACGGAGTTTGGTAACGGAAATTTACCGGATGTCACAGTTCTCACAGACTGCGGTTTACTGTCATTGTCGACTCTCAACGCTTCACAGTTCTCTTCAATAGTTTCTCTGAATTCAAATTTTAAAGACGAATAAGTTCTCAATAACTTCAACTTTTTAATCATCTCTACTTTGTAATCAAGTATGCTTGTTACTAGAAGAAACAAGATCAGTATTAAGCGTGTTGGTTTGATGTGGGAACACGACTTGCTGAAATTCTTTTCTTTGGATATCCAGCTCGAGAGATTTTATTATGTTGATCACATCCATAAGTTTTGTGTTGACATAACCTATTTCTTGCTTCAGCATTTTAACTTGATGATTCCATGCAGACAGAAACGAGTCAAGAAGCTTTAGAATTTGTTCATGATTACTGAGATCAAGAACATGCTTCTTTAGATTATTTGCCACCATTAAAAGTAGATCAATAAAATTTGACAACTTTTCTTTCTTAATTGCTGCAAAAGATTCAAACCGACTTTGTGTCGTTGTGAGATTATTTGATTCAAAGTCTTTTGAAGATGACATTATTTTAAAAATTTTGAACAAATAAACGCCATAAAAATATTTTTCCAAAAATTGTAAAAATAATTCTCTTATGGGAAAAATATTATTTTTAAATGACACACTATACAATCTTAGCAACTGGGGTCAATTAATCCCAACTACTCAATTTTCTTTGATAGTTTTATTAGCCCACACATCATTTTTCCAAAGAAAATACAACCCAATTTTTAGTTATTAACTAGCCCACATGAAACCCAATTGTTTAAGAAAGCCTAACCTAATAAGAAAAACCAATTTTACACCACCCAGCCCATTAACAAATATAAACCCAGCCCAAATACAAAAAAGCGCACAACCAAACACAAACTAAAAAACCCTAACAAAAGTCAAACACCAACAAAACACACATACAAGCATACAAGAAGGAGAGAGGTGGATGAGAGGAAAAGTCTCTCCTAGGGTTCCGGCGAGAGCCGCCGGTCCGGCGAACCACGACGGCAAGCGGTGGCTGGAAAAAAAATTACGGCGAGCTCCTACCCAAACAACTTCTATCCGCACTAAACACAACCTCCTGAATCCAATGGTTGTCTCGGTTTGCTCTGAAAATCACTTACGAAGGAGATATCGAAGAGAGAAGTTCGCTGTGGCTAGGGTTCCGACGAAATTTTCCAGCGAGTCTCGGTACATATAATATATCATCTTCTTCCTCTCGTCATGCTTATTCCAATGGTGGTTGTAAGACCGAGAAAGTTGCAGGATAAATGAAGATCTCAATGGATGAAGGTGGCGACAGCTAAGGTTCGGCTGCCGCGCAAGCCGCAGTTGTTGTGGTGCTTCTGACCGACGGTTGTTGAGTATCGGCTTTAGGTGGTTGTAGGTAGAGTTTCGGTTGCAGATCGTAGATGTAGAGTTTAGGTTAGTTATATTTGGTCATGGTTTGTGTTGGGTTATGGTGGTGATGATTGTTGATGGTCATGGTGATGGCTAAGATCCTGGCGACTAGGATCCCGGTGATGGTTATGGATTAGGGTTCTGGCAATTTCGCAGACGTTATGGATATCGGATGTGGTAGTTTCACCAATGGTCGACGATTGTGGTGGTGTGGTTGTAATTTTCATAGCTTGAATCTTTAAATTCGCAGGATTTTTTTTAATAATAATAAAAATTTCGTTGATTAAATTTTAAATTCGCAGGTTGGTTCTTAGATTCGCTGAAGATTTTGGCAGCATTTTCGCTGTTATTTTCGCTAGAAAATGTGAACTTTCGTTCAGAATGTTGCTAAATTCGCAGCTTGATGATTTGAATATTTGAAGATCCTCAAGAACACACACAAGTATGTGTGAGAGAAAATCTTTGGATCTGAAATTTTTTTTATGAATCTTGTATAGATTTAGGAGTAGATCTAATTTCTAACTTGTAAATCTTCAAATTCCTTGTAAAACTTTGTAGATCTGATGATTTTGATGAAGATTTGAAACTTTTAGTTTTCAGATCTAGTTTCTCCCTCTAAATCCCCCACCTTCTCTCTCCAAATTTATGATGGACACCTTCAAAAATCTTTAAAACTTATAGATCAAATATGATAATGATAATAAAAACCCTTTGATCTTCAATTAGATTGCTAATAATGTTATTACAAGTAATCCATCAATCTATTGGTCATTCAGCCATTAACCTAATTCTAATTACAATTAGGCTATTTATAGTCTAGTCTAAGTTTCCCTATCTACACATAACCCCCTAGACTGTATAACTAGACTAAAACATGACTCAAACAAAGTAAAATATATTTTGTTCACATAAAATATATTTATTGCAATAAAACTTCTAGTCATTAAAATCTTCAACCTCTCGTCTCAGTTCTTTGTCTCCAACGTGTCGTGTTTAACTTTTGCATTGACTTTGATCGCGATGTTGACTTTGACTGTGTTGATAATATAGACTATCTTGTACAACTCCAAGAGCATGTGTTTAAGAGGACAAACATACTTCAATCAATAAGTTTATAAACATCTCCATTTTATTACAAAAGAATGCACATGTGTAATGTAAGATTGATATGATCCCAACAAAAGGTATACTTTCTCTTCATGTTTAAATAAAAAAAATCAAAAATATTTCACATTCAAAAGTTTTAGATCTTTAAAGTTTTTATCTAGATATGGACATAAACTTTAGGGGGAGTAATTTAAAATTTTGATCATTTTGTATAGACATTTATTTTCTTAAATTACTTTCTTAAAACTTCAAAAAAAATCAAAAAGAGAGTGTCTATGTTGGTGCAAAAGTTATACTATAGTAGCTCAGCTTATGCAGATTCTTGAAAGCATAAGAAGTACAAGATCAGCCAAACAATGGGGAACTTGTATCACTTCTGATATACAAGTCAATCGAAGAAAGAACTGATAACCCCAACAACAGTCAACAACTGCATAAGACATAACTCAATCAAAGACAATTCTTCATAACAAGAAAAACCAAAATGAAAATTTCTCTGCACAAACATTAGGTTTTGACTAAGTTCAAAATTTAAGCAGGTAAGTGCATTGGTTAATGCGGGTGAAGGTAACCCATACATATAACCAACGCGGGTAACGGTTTATGTGAAACAAGTATACATAAAAGGTTTGAAGTGTTAAAAACCTATGCAGACAAAATTGTTCTACTGCATTTGTTAACGTGGAAGACATTTTCATTACCCCATTCATGTTTACACATCCGCATTTCGTGAATATGTGACAACAACACTTTTTATGTATATCAAAAATGAATAAACAAGTGCTTAATGTCTTCTATCATAATGATGTGAACGTTTAGAAATGTGGACAACTTTATTGTTCAGCCACGTTTGTTGAAGTAAATATGGATAAAGGATTTTACTCTACCGCATTTGTTACAATGAACAAATGCAAACTAACTTTGTTCAGCCGCATTTACTATAGTGAACAAATGTTTTCAAGTTTTTCACTTCCGTATTTGTAACAGTGCACAAATGCTAATGAACAAAACTCTTCCGCATTTGCTACAGTGAACAAATGTTTTCAAGTTTTTCTCTTTTGCATTTGTAACAGTACACAAATACTGATGAGCAAAACTATTCTGCATTTGCTACAGTGAATTTAAAAAACTAACCGCATTTGTTCTTAAACTTATAACAATTTGTAAAAGACATTTTTTGACTATTTAAAGCCATTTCAAAAGGTCATTTTATACTTTTCAAATTTGAGAGACTTTAAAGTGCGACGAGCGAAACTCACTATTCTTCATCAATCATCATCACCATTAACAAACCTGTGTTCTATGATTCATTCCCTATGATTGTCCTCAGTTTCGATTCACTACAACAGTTGTATCAAACAAAAAGGTGAAAATCTTTGAATTTGTGACCTAAAACTATCGGACATGTGGACCAATGATGATCATAGAACCCTAGGTCAAGAAAGGAAACTCAAAATCAGACTTGATTTAAGAAATGATGATCATTTTCGACTACAATGAACTTGTTAACTAAGAAGAATAGCAACCAACAAGTGAAGTTCAAAATCTTGTTCATCTATGAATAAAGCATAACAAAAGATGAAAATGTTGAAATCAAATCTTGAATCTAAGAGTTTAAAAGAGTTAAAAAAGAATAAATATGATCTCTCCAAACATGAACAACAAATTAATAGTTATTATTCATGATAACATCAAGCTTAAGAATGATTACTATGGAACACTACCTTTCAAACAGTCAATTTTGACCATCAAAAGACAAACTAATAAACTTGCTTGATGTATGCTTTACAATCTGTCAGTACTATCATTTTTCTAATTCATATGCCTCTAATGCATGGTACATGGCAAATCTCACTTGGAGCAAGCTCCATAATGTCAGTGGTTATCTTGACCCTCATGTACTAGAGGCTGAAGGTCTTAAAGACATGATCAGATTCATTCTACTACCAGAGTGGCTCATGCAATTACAGTTAGACCTATCATTTATGAGAGATTCATAAGATCTTTCTGGAGCACTACTATTGTGACAGAGATAGATGGTGAAAGAACTCTATCTGGAAGGATCACTGATGATCATACATTGGCAGTCACTAAGCAAACTATGAGATAGTGTCTACAGTTTGGTGATGATACCAACACTCCCATAGAGCTTGAAGATGATGATATCACTTCATTCTTTGCCAACATTGGATATGAGGGAGGATTTGAAGGAAAATAGATTGTGAAAGGATTAGTTGCCTTACAATGGAGGTTCCTGTTTCGTATCTACCAATATTGTCTGTCAAAGAGGAAGATAGGATGGAATGACATTCCTGTAATCACATCATCCGCCGTATTTGCATTATGAACTAACAGGACATTTAACATGTCTACCTATGTGTTTAATGGTCTGGTTTCAAACATTCAAGAAGGGAAAAGACACATGTTCTTAATCTATCCAAGGTTAATACAATGTCTCGTTAATGAAGCATTTCCTTACATTGTACATGAAGGTCCTGTGATGGATATTCCTCATTATGATGCTATGTCTTACAAGTACATCAAAAAGAGAGATCCTAGGAGCTTTTATAATGGAACCCACTCTCCTTTGTTGCCCTGGATGCTTCAACAGATTAATCTAGAAGAACAAGTTGAAGAACAAGAGGCTCTTATTGATGAGTCAATTCAAGAAGAAGAACCAACTACTCATGATTAGTAAATTGCTGATGAGCAAGTTGTAGAAAGTGACGAAGGATAGAGGATAGTGTCACCCAGGTTGATGTAGGGGGTGATCTTCACACTGGGTTGTCTGTTTATGAAGCTGATATAGCCTCACCTTTCATGCCCTCACCTATACCATCACCACAAAAGACTACCAATCCCATCACCACAAATACAACCCATCATCTCTCCAGATATATCACCCATACACTCTCCCCATGTTTCACCAACCCATCATTCACTAGAATCTCCTATTCAATCATCCCCTGCTTCTACTAAGCCTGTTGAGTATAGTGACTCTACCAGCTCTTCAAAGGAATCTAATTCGTCATTTGATAATGAGGATTATCATAGACAGATGCGTTTTAGGCAAGCTATTTCTAAGGTTGTTCCTTCTAAAAGTGTTGCTGAATCAGAAGTGAATAGACATAATAAGAAGGATGAAATGATCTCTGAGCTAATGAAGAAAGTAGCAAAGATGGAGAAACTATTGAATAGAAGACCTAGTATTATTCAAGATAGACTATTAGAGTTGGCTGAAAAGGAGAAAGAGATAAAGAACTAAAAGAAAAGTATGAGGTTGAAAAGAAAGAGAAAGAAAATGAGATAGAAAGATTAAAGGCTGCTCTCCAACAATCAAGGGATGAGATAAGTGGTCATGTTGACACTTTAGCCATCCAGACCATGGCAATGGAGGAACAAGAAGGATAAATTGAAGAGCAATCTAAAATTATTATAGACTTGCAGAACTAGATAGAAAGCCTAAACAAGAAAGTATCTGAGTTAGAACTGCTTGTTATTATCAAAAGAGAAGCTGAAGCTAAAATGGAGAAAGACGATATGGTTGAGAAAAGAGAAGAGAAAAGTAAAAGAGAGAGTGATAAAGAAGGTAGTACTAAAAGTTCATTAGGAGAGAGTAACAATGACTCCCCTCCTGCTAAAAAATGAGATTCTCTAAGGTTGAAAAATTGGAAGAAACCAGTGAATGAATCAAGCATGGAGATGGTGATTTATGCAGAGAAACTAGATGAAACTCACACTGGAGATGCATAATTTAGTGATATGATTAAAGCTCTTGATAGCTTCATTGCAGAAGAGTTCATCATAGATGATGATTTCTAGGATTTTATAGTTGATTAGAGGCCAGTTGTTGAACCCATTGTAGTCATTCCTTAATCTCTTGTCCTAATGAAGAAGGAATTGAGTATGCAAATAGTGCATGTTGTATCATTCACTAATGAACAAAAGGAGCTTATCAGAAAATTATATGATGAACAACAAAAGAGAGAAGAATTAGTTGCTGCTATTGATGAGACTAAAAAATCAAAGGCTGAAAAAGTGCCTCAAGAAGCTGAAATGGTTGAAACCTCCTCTAGCCCAAGAGTGCAAACCTATACCAGAAGGAGGAAATACTTATCTGAGAAGGCAAAAGGAAAAAAGACTAATTTTTGAAGAAGAACCAACTCAGAAAAAGAAAAAAGATGACCCTAGAAGCCTTGCAGCCATTGCTGAATATCTAGAAGAGCACAGTTGAAAAAGAAGCCTGAATTTGTTGATCTGGAAGAAGGAAAGATAGAGGATGGCTATGTGGTTGATGAACCAATAGCTCTTGAAATCCCTGTGAGGGAGGAGACCTCAGTACAAAAGATGGTTGACAAAGCACAAACTGATGACCTGATGGGGAAAGCTATGTATTTAATCAACCATGGATATGACCTTGATGAGGTATTCGGAATGAATTATGAGGGAATGAAGGTAGAGGAAGAAAAGTTAAACAAGCTGCTGGACCCTACATATGAGACTGAGTACGAAAAAACTCTTTCTCCCAAAGCTCCAATGTTCAAGTCATTATCCAAGACAAAGCAGGCTTCCACTCCTCAATCGTTGTATCCCTACAGTATGACTGATAGGGAACTGAAGGACTATCTGTCTGGTCAAGGATTTACAAAGAGAAAGCTAGGCAATATGAAGACTAATTCCCTAAGGACTTCCATCCTTAGGTTGAATAATGAAAAGAAAGAGAGGCTGAACAAACTGGAAGAGGAGATCACCAGTAAAAAGCCAAGGACCCGAGTGTCAGCACAAGACATGCAACACAACCATAGAGACCATGACTCTTCGGCACGTGTTCTACATTGATATCTCGAGTGGTTTGTAGAGCCTTCACAATTGAAACTTCACAAAGGGCTAACCACTACAGAGATGATTAGTGGTGTGTCTACTCCCAAAGGCAAGACTAATCAAAAGATTTTTGCTTGGAAGTATGACAGTGACTGAAACATGTTTATGGTGAAAAGGATTTCAGGGTTGGTGCAATTCTTCACAAACTACTATGCTTTTGTGAACTCCCTGGAAATCCATGATTTAAAGGAACTAGCCAATCTAGAGCTGATTAATCACAAGGCTATGTTCAAGGGATATGGGATTGAAGATATACTAAGAATGTTTAGAAAAACAAACAACTTCAAATCTCTCAAGGCTATCTGTATGAGGAAAGATAGATCCTTCATCAACCCCCTTGAGAAGAAAAGAACAAAACCAACAAAGAAGTTGTGTTTCCTAAGCTAAAGGTGAAAGTAACTGAAACATTAAAAAGAATGATGGTGGCTGGAACTCATTCTTCCAAACCAATCTCCAATGTCTATTATGATAAAAAGACTTATGAGTTGGTAATTGAAAGAAGATAATGAGCAAAGGAAGGTGCTAAGATTACACTATTCAGTGGATATGAGGTGAGATTGCTAGATGAATCCTATATCCACTACATATACACCAGACACTTTAGAGAAATATCCAATAAGCTAGGAGAAGAAGACATGCACTTCTTCTTAAAGTGCATTAAGATTCTGAAAATGGCATATGATCAAATTAGTGCCAAGAGAGAACATAGGAAGAAGAAGACTTTTTGTAGCTGGGAAATATTGTGAAGCTAAAGGTAGATGTGGATGGAGCTCTCTTGATACATAGAGATGGGTTGTCTACTATGTCTATATGGGAACCCATTTCTCTTAAGAAGCCATAAAAGCCATCTACACTATAAGCCAAATAAAAATCCATGTACCAAAAAAAGAGAAGATGTCTGATGCAAATGGCTTTGTCAACATGATAAAATTCATTATGGATCCATCTCAAGCAGAACCACTCATTCCTCCACAAGACCCAACAGAATCTTCCCAACCTCAACCACCATCATACCCTTGAAGAACAGAGGCTGTATAATCCTTAGGGGGAGTATTGTTGGACCCTGAAAGGATCATACATGCCAACTAAAGTGTTGGGTTGATGGTTGTTTTGCTGGTAATCCCACAAGTCCAAGTATTAATACGGATAAACAATTTGCAAAGGAAGACAAGTGTCGGCTAACCGCATTATATATGCAGAAGACATTGAACAAATGCTGACAAGTGTTTGTTCTTCCACATAAACAAATGTAGATAGCCTAAAAGAAATGCTGACAAGTTTTGTACATCCACATTAACTAATGCGGATGCCCGACAACAAATGTGCATGTGTTTGTTCATCCGCATTAGTCAATGCTGATGACCAAACACTAATGTTGAAGACAAAGAAGAAATGCTTATCAAGATCAACACATCTACATTAGTCAATGCGGATGAACAACAAAATGTTGATGAAGACTTAGACTAGTTATTTGATGTATAGGTCAGGGGTAGTTTAGTGATTTTGTAAAAGGCATCTTGTCAGCCTATAAATAGAATAGAAAACCTTGTATGTGAGGTGACTGTTGATAGACATTATAGAGAATTAGAATATTTTGTTTAGTCATATGTTCTCAAGGTGTATTGTTACTATTTAATGCTCAAACCCTAGCATTCATTGTAAATGATCACATTCATTAATACAACGAGCATTTATGAGTATTTCTTGTATTCAATGTTCCTTGATTGTTTAGTTCCACCATACAATCATTGATTTAATCATCATATTTGGTCCTTGTAAGATGGGTCTTCCTGTGTTGTAAGAGGAGCTACTTGAATAAGAGTTGTTTGTGTTTCCACTTTGTGTACTTTTTCAAGATGTTCTGACTCATCATGAGGTTTGGAGGAGGATGACCTTGTCTTCTTCTTCTTCTTAGACTTGGGGTTACAGGCCATTCTTTTCCTCCTCTTAGAACTCTTTAACTGAGAAGACTGGCTTGTATGTCTTTCTCAATTGGGTCTACTTCCCTCACGGGTTCAGAAGGAGAGGGAGTTTGACCCTGTTATGGATTAGAAGATGAAGCTTCCTGAGATTCAGCAGGAGTTCTAGGTTGTGTTATCTCAAAAAGTTCAACGTTAATCTCCCCTTCTTGAGGAGCTTGACTTGGTGGGGAGTGTAAATAAATGAGCTATCCTCTTTAAATCTTCTGCTTAATCACCCTTATGTGCTCATCCATGGTGGATAGAGACATAGGGCCAAGTCTCCTTTCAGAGAATCCATACAATTTCAAGAAGCTCATCATCCTCTACCTATTAGCAACTTCTTTTGACTTTTCTAGATAATGGCTCTTGCTTTGGCTGTTTCTTCCCTCATTTTCCTTTTTGTAGGCTTATACTTTTTGAGTACTTGAAGTTCAAGTTGTTTGAGGTACTTAAGCTTAATATACTCAAAAGGCAAGGGAAAAAGTGCATATGCTTGGTAAAGACCTGTGATAGTCAGGTAGTTGATCATTTTTTGCCTGTTATTTTCTTTATCTAGCTGTGGTTCTTGTGGTGCCACAGTCTCTTGCACAGGGCTTTCTTGAATTGGTGAGAGAGTACGAACATGTTTGTAGAGTCTTTTTAGTCTCTTTTTTTCCTTAATCTGAAAGTACAATCTTTCATCCCCTATTTCCTTCTTCTCTATAGACATTTCCATGTCTGCTAGTCATTGACTTCCTCTAAGGGGAGGGAGATGATTTGATCAATGTCATAGTTCTTGGTCTATAAGTAAGCAATCCTGACTGCCCTAAACTCATCATTTTGAGTATTGGTCTAGGGGCAACCCTGATTAAAGCTTGCATGAATCCTGAAGACCCAATAGAACTATCTCCCACAACTTTATCTTCCTCTCTCTTTCTCCTCCTCAATATCATCAGTAATCATTTTCCTATTCCCTTTCTCACCCACAAACCTTTGTGACTCAGGGTGGAAAGAGCTTTGGCCTTCTTTGCCTGAGGTAGCATCCATGCTCTGGTTAGAGAGAGGCTGTGATACACCTTCACCAACAGGTGTGCCACTAAGGGAATGAATTTCTAAAGTGGTTGTAGGTCTGACAATGCTCTCAAACTCTATCACCGGGCCTTCAGTCAAGATTTTCCCTTTGAAGCTAATCTCAGAGTCTGCCTGAACATCTAGTTGACCAACGACATTACCTGATTGCCTTTGTCTCTTTCTTTAGCTGAATACTTTAGTAATTCTATCTTGAATCCTTTAAGCCAGCCTGTTAGCTTTCCTAAATTGGCTGTGTTGACAATGGCATGTTGATCAGGTCATGATCTTCATAGTAGTTCACGGTCTGAAAACTGAAGACCTCTTGCTGCCCTTGAACTATTTGAAGAATGAGATCTCTTCTATTTGCATCATATCACCACCCAATTATGTAATTTGAAGTTCCTTGGCGTGGGTATGACAGAGCCCTTGGAATATTTTCCTCAAAGAGTCTCTGAATGAGAGAATCTAGAGAGTCCACATCAATGTGAACCTGAGGAAGTTACTAAGTAAGAACAATTGCAATTGAGGATGGTAAATCTTCGATCTCCATACTCTGGGAAGAACTCTTCTCCCCCTTTTTGTTAGCATCATCCGCTTAAATAGGTGAGCTAGGAGTTAGGTCAATCACATCCACAGGTTCTTGTGTTCCCTGATGAGCTCTCCTCAAAGGTCTCCAAGCTAGTTTCACCTTAAGATAAGAAATATCAAGTTGCTGATCATTGACCCTATTATGTAAGGTAGTCACATAGAGATTCCTAGTGTCTAAGCTTAGAGACTAGGTAGGTGCATGTTTGAGATATTTTTTGCACCTTTAGTCTCAAATTCCCCTCATCTTCATTAGAAGAATCATTAGGGGATGAGATAACTGGACCAAAGTCCTTTATCTTACCACCAACATCAGGTTCTTGGCGACTGGTTTTCCTCTACTCACTGGTAGCTACAAGGGAAGTGTCAATGGGTTGAGTTGCCATGGTTGAGGTCTGAATGATGTAATTACTTACAGAAGTAAGTGCCTCTTCTATATGGATCTCCTGAACATGTTCAGGGAGATCCACCTCAGTGGTAGGTGGATGATATGGGCTAGATATGGGAGTGGTGGGATCACTCATCTCTCTTTGAGTGGGGGAAGAGTAGAGAGTCTCGTGGTACTCACTAAATATCACATCTTCATCATGATAGAATTCAAGGTTACACATAGGTTGGTTGAGATCTAGAGGCTGGGGATAGTAACTATCCCCTAAAGGTTGTTCACTTGAGTGTTGAGTTAGTGTGAAAGTTTAAGGCTATTAGGCTAATGAGCTCTTCAAGCTGAGCATGAGAAATCTCATCACTGATTCTTGATGAGATGGGAGTGGTTTGCTCCTCAGAGAAGTGGGAGATCCGATTTCCACTTCCTCTTGTATGGGTGATAATATGGGGGCCTGCACAATCTAAATAGCAAGTGTAGGAGTTCGTTTGGGTTTTATTTGGTAGGTGATGGTGATTTGAGGCTGTTTTGGTGGTGGAGAGGTAGAAGGTGTGGGTTCAACATTAGCTTGTGTTGCTAGGTTGCCATCTTGACCAATAAGCTTTAACATTTTGGGGACAGGGATTGTTTCTACCCTAGAGAAGCCAACAGTTTGCTGCTTCAAGATTTTAAAGACGCCTTGCTTCATTGTCACAATTTAAGAATAATACCTGTTTCGCTTAACTGTGAGCCCAGTTCACAATTAAGAATGTACTGAACATATTTAGGAAACGTGTAATACTCTAAGGAGTCCAAGTTTTCGGGTATATTTTTATAGACGAATTGAGAGTACCTGAACTTGACCCCTTGAACCATTCCATGAACTATGAAGGAGATCCTCAGGAATCAAGTACCACCCCCATGTTGGACAAGTTATGAATGACCACGTGTTGTAAGTACTTCTACTAGGATGGACCTTCCTTTACTGAAGGTCTATGCAGAGAAATCTCCTTCATATCCCATCTGTTTAAAGGTGTGGTTGACACCTTCCTTTGGGATGGACCATTGACCTTCCTCATCATGCGGCTAAAGATCATTGTTGATGATGGCTGGAGTAATGAAGATTGTCCTGCCCTGCATTGTATCAGACAGTGCCTTCTCCCTATCTAGGATGACCTCATGACAGGTCCTCTAAAACTCAAGCAGAGGATCCTCATTAAGAGTAGGATCAAGAGTTAGGGAGGTGAAGTAGTTTGTCAGAGCCAGAAAGTAGAAAACCTCTGATAAACTAGGATCTTTCTCAGAATTCAATAGAGCAACCTGATTGTCTTGCATGTGAAGCTGCATGGAGAAATGAGGGTCGTTTATGCGGTTTAGGTTGGCAATTTGAGAAAGCTTAAGGGTGAAGGAAATGAAGAACAAAGGCGGTTTATGGTGAATTTAGGTTTTGTAAAGGGTACATAGGAAGAAGATAGTGAAAGAGGGGGGACCATTGAGTATACATATGAAATGGATCTCAGACAAAGATAATGAAATAGGATAAACTTTGGAATCCGGATGTCGGTCCCACCTCTGAAAAAGCAGTTTTCTTTTGCCCAAAAGTCAGTTTTCTTAGAAGTCTAAAATCTTCCAAAGGTAATTTCACTTTGGAAGTTTTGATGAAAAGCTTCCAAGCCCAAAATAGCTTTGGAAGATATTCCAAAGAGTTTAGAAAATTTTTGCTTCGGAAGAGATTATCACTTGAAAGTTTTAATAGAAACTTCCGAGAGTTAATTGCTTTCCGAAGAAAATTGTTCTTTAAATATACAAGTATTTAATAATAAGTTAAGCTTCTAAGATATTTTGGGAAATTTCTTCCGAAGGTACATTTTCTTAAGTAGTTGTTTATTTTTGAAGACTTAAATTTATCCGAAAGTTAACATAAATCTTCCGTAGGATAAAAGATCAAAAAATTTAAAAAACCTAAGGAACGTCTTTTTAAAAAGATTTTTCCTTTTAGAGAAAACAAGGGCTTATGTGTAGGTGATAAAATAGACAACTTAGGACACAAAAATTTAGAAATAAAATGATTAAGTTTTATGAAAAACTACTCAACAATCATCCCGATAGCTAAAACAAGATATTTAAATCTTTGTTTATGAAAACCTTAGTAACTAGATCGATATATTGTTCATTTGTGTTAACTTTAAGTAGTTTGATTGATCCCTTCTCAAAATAATCTCTAATCAAATGATATCTGATATTGATGTGTTTTATCTTTGAATGCTGCATAGGATTTTTTGTAATAGAAATATCATTGTTGTCTATGTAGATGGGAGTCTCCTTTTAATTGAATCCATAATCTAGCATCTGATTCTCAATCCAAAGCACTTGAGCACAACAATTGTAGTAGCAATGTATTCAGCATCAGTAGTTGCTGTAGAGACACAAGATTGCTTAGACTTGACCATCAAAACTTTGGAAGTTTTGCTGACTTCTGAAGTTTTGATGACTGGACATTCGGAAGTGTTGGGTTTATAGCAAGTTTATCAAAGTTTGTTTAACCATTTAAACAAAAAACGCAGCAGATATATGAACATGTATAATATGATTAGATTATGAAAATAAACCGTTTTTAAATTCAAGAAAACAAACCCAAGAATAAGGATCATGAATATGTGAAAAGAAATGCTATCATAACACAAACAACCATACAGTGTTCATAGAATACAACCTTACTAAGAACAAGAAGATGAGATGGTTGTAAGATGATGGAGAGGATGTTCTTGAATGGAAGCCTTCAAAGAAGAAGACCTCAAGCTTGTATACCCATAAGCTCTTGCCAAAACACCTAACTTGTTAGGGAGCTGAACAACAAATCTCTTCTCCTTGCAAATCCAAAAATCAGCCAAGAGAGGCTTCAAAATCAGCCAAGAAGTTCGAAATATTTCAGCCAAGAGAAGGAAGTGGAGAGTTCTTTTGCATGTGTGAGAGAGAGTGTGTTAGGGATAGAGTGTAAGAGAGTTAAAGTCTTTTATTAAACCAAGACAAAAAGAATCCCAAGACCACCAAGGGCGCGGCCGAAATGGAGTTCAAAATGGGTTCCCACCCATTTTAATTTTATAAAATTTTACACTCTTTAATACATAAGTTTATAAAATTAAAACTCTTTTAATTTTATAACTTGAACACACTTTTATTTGTTATTATTTTACTCACTTAAATAACGAAACAAATAATTTCATGAACAAATTATCCATATAATGTTGTTCTATTTCAAAAGCAATGTTTTAGAAAACCCATTTTCTAAAGTGGTGTCAATATTTATTGTTTGATCTTATCAACAAATAAATATTTATTGGCGTTTCTTTAGCTTGTCATTGGGTATGACCCGACTTGGATCATAACGTACTAACCACATCAATCTTGTATGTGTCTTGGGCATACAAGATCCAACAATCTCCCATTTGCACAAGATTCATAGAAGATTGATGCAACCGGTAAATACCACCTAACAACGGTTTTAATACGTATGACTAAGTGCCATTCAATAACATTATCCCCTTCAAGTACTTACTCGAATTGTTTTAGGTGAATCAATCATCTGTCCTTTCGTTTCAGATGTCATGTTTAAATCCTTGAGACATAGAGTGATCATTCTCCATTGATTTAACTTTATCAGGCCTTAGACGTCTTACTCTCAACAAAAAAGAGGGACAAATCCTATCTTGGCTACATACGTCTCTCATAATCACCTTGTATTATACCTGATTTCAGCCTTATGTACTGCCATGTTTCAGAATAGCAAAGAACTAAGTCAAAGTATAACATTCGGTGAATATCAAAACCCAATATATATCTCAGGTCAGAGGATACCAAATGATATTCACCTCTACTCAAAATTACTTATGATCAATTAGGAAGATTCCATGTAGTAATATTTGAGATGCAGGTTGGTTCAATATTTGTATCCCATAAATATCTATGAACTTTGGCTACAACCATTTGCTCTATATTCATCTATATGAATATCCATCAATCCAAGTTCATAATAGTCTTACCCTCATACTGTTACCACAAGAATGAATGAGTACGGACGTTTTGAGTAAATGATTTACTCATGGATTTAAAACATGTGAAATAGGAATATTAGTTGAACCATTATAACCAAATAACTCATCAACTAATAAAGGGTTACAATATCTATATACAAAATTAAATATCAAATCCAATCACTAGAATATTCAAGTCCTATGGCACAAGTATGACTTTCATGCTGTGCCTTTTCAAGAAGCTTCATGAGTGGATCCACAACATTTTGATCCGTGTGAACTTTGCAAATACAAATCTTTCCCTTTTCAACATCATCCCTTATGTAGTTGAATCTTTGTTCAATGTGCCTAGTCTTTTGATGTGCACGGGGTTCCTTGATTTGAGCAATCGCACCCACATTATCATAAAAATTTTCTAGAGGGTCCTGAATGGAAGGGACCACCCCTAGATCGGCAATGAATTTCTTCAACCATGCAGCTTCTTGAGTTGCTAATGAAGCGGCGATGTATTTTGATTATGTAGTTGATAATGCCACCACATCTTGCTTAGAGCTCTTCCAAGAGACCGCTCCTCCATTCAAGATGAATATGTATCCCAATTGTGATCATGAATCATCCCGATCAGTTTGGAAACTCGCATTCGTGTAACCTTTTACCACGAGTTCCTCCTCACCAGATCCAGAGATTAGGAACATGTCTTTAGTCCTCCTTAGGTACTTAAGTATCTTCTTAACAACCATCCAATGACTATTTCTAGGATTTTGCTGGTATCGGTTTGTCATGCTCAAAGCGCATGACATGTTCGGCCTAGTACATATCATTGCATACATGATGGATCCTATAGCAAACGCATACAGGATTCCCTTCATCTTGTCTTGCTTATCCATTGAGCTTGGACATTGAGTCGTACTCAATATCGTTTCTCTTTGAATATGTACCATTCCTTTCTTAGATTTTTCCATCTTGAACCTTTTTCAAGATCTTATCAATGTATACACTTTGATTTAACCTATCAACCGCCTTGATCTATCCCTATAGATCTTTATTCACAAAATATAGGCGGCTTCACCAAGATCCTTAATGGAAAAATAGCTTTCGAGCTAGGCTTTTACACCCTCTAAGGTTGGATGTCATTTCCAAATAGTAGGATGTCATCAACATACAATACTAGAAAAGTGATGATGCTTCCACTAGCTTTCTTATATACACATGCTTCATCAGCGTTTTTGATGAACCCAAATTTGATTATCTCTTATCAAAACGGTGATTCCAACTTCTTGATGCTTGCTTCAATCCATAGATTGATTTCTTTAACTTGCATACTTTGTTAGGATGTTTTGGATCGACAAAACCTTCGGGCTAAACCATATAGACATCTTCCTCAAGATATCCATTTAGAAAAGCGGTTTTGACATCTATTTGCCAAATCTCATAATCATAATGAGCAGCTATGGCAATTATATCCTAACAGACTTTAGCATTGCAACTGGTGAGAGAGTCTCATCATAATCAACCCCTTGAGTGTGAGTAAAACCTTTTGCTACAAGTCTAGCTTTATAAGTATCCAAGTTTCCATGCATTTCGGTTTTCTTCTTGAAACCCCACTTACTTCAAACTACTTTGGAGTTGAGAGGTGGTACAACTAAGTCCCACACTTGGTTGTCATACGTGGATTGCATCTCAACATTCATGGCTTCAAGCCATTTTTCACCATCCAAATTGGACATTGCATCACGATAAGTGGTTGGTTCATCGGAATCTACCACATAGCATCCATCCATGAAAAATCCATATCTTTCAGGTGGATTACTAGTTCTACCAGATCTGCGAATGTTTTGTGTGTATTGATCAACTATTTGATCATCCTCAACGTCCTCATGTTGAGTGCTAGTGTCAACCAAACGTGTATCGGTTTGTGGTTCTTGATCCTCCTCAAGATCCACTGTTCTACTGCTAGTTCCTTTCATATGGCATTTAGCTTCTAAGAACTCAGCCTTCTTGGCAACAAATTCCTTTTGTTCCAAAGGATTATAGAAATAATATCCCATATAATCTCTAGGATATCTAATAAAGATACACTTAGTGGAACAGCTTTCTAACTTGTTGGAGGTGGGAGTCTTAACATAAGCCTCACATCTCCATACCTTTAAATATGATAGTGATGGAACCGTTCCATGCCATATTTCAAAAGGTGTCCTTGCCACTTTCTTGGTTGGGGCCATATTCAAAGTACGGGCCGTAGAGAGCAAGGCAAAACCTGAAAAGGATAGAGCCATTAAGCTTCTAGTCATCATAGATCGAACCATGTCCAATAGAGTTCGATTTCTCCTCTCGGACACACCATTTTGTTGTGGTGTTCCTGGTGGACATAGTTATGAGACAATCCCATAACTTCTAAGATGATCTCTAAAAGCGTCACTTAGATATTCACCTCCTCTATCGATGCGGAGAATTTTTATTAACTTGTTGAGTTGATTTTCTACTTCATTCTGGAAGGTTTTGAACATTTCAGAAGCTTCATCTTTGTGTCTTAACAAGTACACATACCCGTATCGACTATAGTTGTCGGTAAAGGTAATGAAGTATCTTTCATTATACCTAGTCATCGGCTTTAAAGGACCACATACATCCGAATGTATGATACCTAATAATTCTTTTGCCTTTTCGGTTTTGCCACTAAAAGGTGCCTTAGTCATTTTTCCTTGTACACAATAGTCACATACTTCAAACGAATCATATTCACTTGCTTTTGAAAGACATTCTTTTGAAGTGTTTTTATGCGCTTCTTGTTTATATGACTGTTGATACATGTATGTCCCTAGATCATGATATGAATGTAATAGATCTTGTTTGTCTGATTCTGATGTAATGTTTGGAATGATTAATGAAATGATATTGGTTGTTTGTTATTTATAATGTTTAATATTTCATTAATGAGTCGATGTTGAATTAGTTAATTAGGTTTGTGGTTGTTTGAATTGTTACACATAATGTTATATTAATTAATACATTCAAACTTAACAAAATGAAGTTCTCATGCGAATAGCCCATGCGAATGGACCATACGCATGAATAACTTCATACGAATGACTCAGTCGAACGACTGAACCAGGAGACTGGATCAGTCGTATGATTGTAACATAAGATTGGCTCAATCGCACGACTAAACAATCAGTCGTGCGGATGAATCAACCGCATGGTTCAATCGCATGACTGAACCATACTAATGGTTCGGTCGCACGAATGAACAAGACTAACCTATAAATACAACCCAATTCATGGAAAAAGGAGAGCATTCATTCTATTTCGACTCCAGACGTACCCTAGCCGTCCAGAAGCCTCCAAGTTGATACTCCAAGTTCATAGAATGCTGTAGATCGATTCCTAATCGATTCTTAATGTTTGATTCAATACTTTATTGATTCTACGGGTTCTCACTGATTGGATCGCCAATCAAATAGGATTCCGCACTATTTGGTTTGGTTTACACGTTAATCATTCGGTATTTCGTTCAAATACCAGGTCTTAACAATGACCAAGACGGCAATGCCAAAGATAGATGTTACTCAAATCCAATTTGAGCCTTTTGGTGGTGGTTTAGTATAATGAGCTATAATATAATGTGTTTTCTCAAACCAATTCATAAATTCCATTAATAGGAATAGCTTTAAAATAAAAGATTTCATTTAAAGAAACATGAATTTCATTCTCAATAAATGTCATACATAACCATATTGTCTTAATTGGGAAACTGAAATAATATTCCTAGTCAAACTAGGAGCATAAAAACATTATTCAAAATTGTTTCCAAGCCATTTTGATGCTTCAAGATGTAGTCCCCTCGGCCTTTAACTTGAACTTTTGCCCCATTCCCCATGTAGAGGCTTATATCCCCTTTCTTGAAGTCGTTACTTCTCTTTAACCCCTGCAACAAATTGCAAATATGAGTTCCACATTCGTATCCAATACCCATGTGTTAGAGGACATTAAATTAAGATGAATATGAATCATGAAAATTGTACATGAGGTTTGCCTGGCATCCCTCTTAGCTTGCAACTCTTTGAGATGGATAGGACAATTTCTTGTCCAATGTCATATCTCCCCACACTTAAAGCATGGGTCATTCGAAGCAACCTTTTTCTTCTTCTCCACTTGTTTTGGTGGTGGTGCTCTTACCGCTCCTTTTCCCTTTCCCCTACCGTACCCTTTACCCTTGGTACATTTGCCTTGGGTGCAAGGTGAGGCCTCTTCTTGTTCCCACCTTCATTGATGGTGAGAACGGGTAAAACCTTTTTACCCATCGTAGCCTTGGCTATTTTGAGCATAGAGTGAAGCTCTTCTTGTCCCACCTGTTCGTGTTATGATTCATAACAAAGTTGTCAACCTTTTTGACAAAGAGTTGACGATCAAATCCGTAGCCAACTCTTTCAAGACGGGACAATTCAGCCTTTCGAGGCGGTCAATGTGGCTCTTCATCTTAGGTACATAAGATGAGACCGATTGGATGTCATCCATACGACATGCATGGAGTGCTTGAACCGTTTTGAAGCGCTCTACCCTTGCTTGCTGTTGGAACGTTTCCTTCAATTGGGTAATCATGTCATATGCTCCGTGATGTTCATACTCCTTTTGGAGATCCAGAGTCATGCTTGCCAATATTAGGCAAGACACTTGGACCGAGTCCTCAGTGTATTTCACCCAATTGTTATAGGACTCCTCATCATCCTCATTAGGCTGATCGGGAATCAGATCCTCTAAAATATATGACCATTGCTCTTGCTTGAGAATAATTCTCAAGTTTCAAAACCAGTCTATAAAGTTATTATGGTTTAGGCGCTTCTTTTAGAGAATGGTCCTTAGTCATAGTGAGTGAGCGGATGGAATATCATTATTTTAATTGTTGTTGATGGCCATCTACAAAATATAACAAAGTTAATTTTAGTATTTTCGATATTATCATATTCTAATAATTAAAGCCCTTTTATGTGTCTTACATAAGTTTAAAATTTTAGAATCCAGTGTTACATTTAATAGTGGTTAGGTGACCTTTATACCATTATTTAAATTAACAAGGAAGTCAACATTTTGACAATTGCAACCCTTTGCAACTTCTAGAGGTATGGGATCGACTTTAAACATCATTTGTATAGTCAGCATGTTAATCCCATCAACACCCTTTATAAACCACATTGTAGGTGATCCATTTAACATGGTTTGCAAATCAGTCACCCTACTTGCACACACATGTGAGTTTTCCAACATAAGTGGTTAGGTGACCTTATCCCACAAATATGGTATCCCCACCTCAAATCACAAGTTCCCTCAAATAGTTAGGTGACCTTTATCCCATTAGGATCTTCCAAGTGACTCAAGTGTTGTGCGAAAGGATGGTGTTAACTTGTTTATAAAGAAATTTCAGTTTTCATAATTCTAGTTTAGAGAACTCTATGTACCTTGTATTTCATGCTTTCAAACACATGGTACCCTATGGTTCTCTTTTTAATAAACCCTCTTTATTTAAAATATTAATCCTTTAGTAACCTTTTATTAATCACTTAATGATAAAGAACCATAAATTTTCTGCTTGTTAATTAGTTTGTTAATGATAAAGAACCATAAATTTTCTGCTTGTTAATTTAGTTTGTTGTGCATATCCATATATCACAACAACCATAAACAACAATCAAACAAGCATAATCATACAATCACAAGTGCATAACCATAGCCACTAAGTTTACAACACTTGTTTGCCATCAAAAATGTTGTCATATGGTCTTTCCTAAGGGTTAACAATGACACATCAAAATGTGTCCATGAATCCCACTTGAATCCACATCCAAATGCTTCAAGTGTCCATGTCTTTGTGTCGTTCATTTGTATCTTCCTTTGGTCTCCAACTTGTGCATCTTCTTTTACAAAATCATATCCTAATATAACTTTTCTAATAAAAGAAATGCACCTAATCTATTTACTACATAACCAAATAATAAATAAATTACGACCCAAAGATACAAACACAAAGTTATAATTACAACCCTTTTGAAAGAATAAAACCAAACATGATAAAACATCCAACCGAATCCAAAACACACTTGGTAAAGGCTATGTTATGCACTAAAACATGTATCCAAATACCATATCCAAGAACAAAAGAACCCCTTTTTAACCCTCAAAAATTCAACCAACATAAACTAAAATTTTAGGGTTTTTGTCCAAACAAAACATTCAACCATTTGACATCAATCTTTCAAGGTTTATTCTAAAGCATGTAAAATAAAACTTGAAAGTCAAGGGATTCAATCATCCAAATGAAATCAGCCCCTAATGGGTTGAAAAAGTCCAACAAAACTAATTTTTCTTGGACTTTTGAAGCAAGTTTCCCACATAACCGGCTCTAGATGCCATTTTGGTTTGTAGCAAGTTTATCAAAGTTTGTTTAACCATTTAAACAAAAAACGCAGCGGATGTATGAACATATATATTATCTTTAGATTCTGAAAATAAACCATTTTTTTTGGTAAAGGGTTACCCCGGTGATTGTATATATCAACAAAACCAAATACACGCAAGTAGCATAAAAGAATTCTATGGTAGTTCATAATAGGGCATACCCCATTTATGTGAAACCAAAAATGACATTACATAGAAACAAGATTACTAAAATAATCATCCAACATAGGTAAGAACTAGGTTGTTTCAATATCTTCAATCTTCCAATCCTTAAGAATCCTCATAACCCCCACTGTTTTGTAAAGCTTCAACTTCAAAGGCGACACCGTATAATATCCAAAATAATGCCAAGCAATAAATCAGGAGGTCGTGCATTGTTTTGAAATAATCTATTATTTCTCTCCTGCCAAACCATATACGCTGTAGTCGCAACCGCTATACGGCCTAACACATCCAGAAGCCTCCTCGAATTACCTTTAGTAGTAACCCAAGCCATAATATCTACCAATTCTGATAAATGGGAATGAGAATCAAAATCTCCTAAACAAAGTGGGCAAGCCAAACATTCATGGATTTTCTTCGCGATGGAGGCCATTTAAGAATCTTATCTTGAGTTAACAATTTACCCTGCATAATTAGCCAATGTAATAACGCACGATGAGGGATACAATGAGAGAATCATACACTATTATGCCATTGAACTTCCACTCTACGAGGCTTGATCGATTGCCAAACACCTGTTGTTGAGAAATCCGAGATAATATGCCATCCTTCCATCGAATAACATCCAACCGGTTTACGTCAAGAGTGTGCTGCACATTAAGTAAATCTGGATTCTTAGCAACCCATTCCATAGGCCAGTTCCAGTTACCATTTGAGTACACATCCGCCACCCTTGAGTTTAAGCTAAGTCTAGCCCTTGAAACGTCATGATTTGATAAAACATCAGTCAATGGACTCAAAGAACACCAATTATCATACAATAATGAAGTCTCCATCCCATTACCAATACTAGACGAAAAAACTTACGAGTACATGGATGTAACATTAATATCTTCCACAGCTCCAAGCACAATTGGATGGAACAGTAGTTGTCCAAAAATTACGTTCTTTTAGCTGATACTTCCACACCCAATCTACCCATAAGGAGTCACGATGAGAAAGAATGCTCCAAACCTGAATGTCATTAAGGCTTTATTACTCTCCTCAACTCTTTCAAGAAACTTTAGCTTTACCAATTTGCATTGGGCCTTGACACCAAAGGAAACCATTCATCTTAGATTCTAACTCTTTTATGATCCATTTGGGAAGAATTAATACCGAGGACCAATATACATGTAAAGTCGATAGAACCGAGAGAATTAATTGACACATCCCAGCAAACGATAAGCATTTGTTTCTCCAATCAAGAATTCTACTCTCCATTCTGTCAAGCAGGATCTTATAATCTTTATAAAGTAATCAAGATGAAATAAGAGGGACACCTAAGTACTTCACATGTAAAGTACCTTCCCTAAATGGCATAACCTCAAGAATTGCTAATTTCACATTATCCCGGACATTACAAAAATACACGGTGCTCTTCTGGACACTTGGAACAAGACTAGACATATTTTCAAACATCTTTAAAGCCTCCATAATGCACACAACCAAATGTAAATCACCTCTTGCAAACATAACAAATCATCCGCAAAACACAAGTTAACAAGGCTTTATTTGTCACACTTGTTGTGGAATCTGAACCGGGTGTCAATCCTGGTAGCTTTATATAGTAACATCGTAAGAACCTCCACAACAAGAGTAAAAAGGTAAGGCGACAAAGGATCACCCTGTCTTAACCCACGCTTTCCTTATAAATACCCACAGATATTACCATTTACACAAACCGAAATGGTGACGATGACACACAAAGCATGATCCATTCCACGATTAAAACCGGAAAACCAAAACCCATAAGAATCCTCCTTAAGAAATCCCAACTTACCGTGTCATATGCTTTCCGAATATCAATTTTAAAAGCACATCGCGGAGGACCCACATTCCTATGATAATTATGCATTAACTCCTGCGTTAAAAGAATATTGTCTGAAATTCTCCTTCCAGGAATAAACCGACTGATTAATACTAATGATGTTATCCAGCACACCTTAATACGGTTGGACAAAATTTTCGTAATACACTTGAACAACACATTACAGCAAGATATGGGATGATAATCCGTAACCACCATGGGAGTTTCCACCTTAGGAACAAGAGCAATAATAGTATGGTTCCCTCTTTCAATAACTTCTGTTTAGAGAAAAAGTCCTTAATAGCTAGAACCACATCACCTCCAACAAGTGTCCAGAACTTCTTGAAGAAAGCAGAACTAAACCCATCAGGACCTGGAGCCTTATTGTCACCAATAGAAAACATAGCTTGTTTAACCTCCTCTGAAGACACACTTCTACTCATATGATCCGCCTGAGAAGAGTTAACCTTATGAACAAAAGATCATGAGGCGTTGATAATGTGGTATCACCTTTACGGCCCAAAAAATCCTCATAAAATTTGACAAACACTTTCTCCACATCCCCACCTCATACATGACTCCATTAACATCCGAATAGCGGCGACTCTACTCCGATTATGCTTAGCTTTGAGAATAGAATGAAAATAGCGGGTATTTGAGTCACTTCAGCTAGCCATTGCACCTTAGATTTTTGCTTAATGAATCTTTCTTCATCTAAGGCTGCATCATGAAACGATTTAAGAAGGACCTACTCACGTCTTCTTAAGAAGAATCATGTGGATCCTTATTAATTTGGATCTGCACCACATCTAATTCTGCTCTATATTTAGACACCTTGGATTGCAAGTTACCTTGTTTGAACAAAAGAGACCTAAAAGGTGTTTTGAGGGCTTTCAATTTCTTAGTAACTTGAAATTGAGGAACACCTGCCACACTTTTGTTCCAAGCAACTTCCACAATACTAGCACATTCAGGCTTATCTAGCAGGAAATTCGCCATTTTGAAAGGCCTTGGCTTGTTACGGTTCATAGAAGGAATCTTCAGAACACAAGGACAATGATTAGACAACCGATAAGGCTGGAAGACAACACTCGCCATACTAAATTTATGTAAGAATGGTTCATTGTACATAACCCGATCAAGTTTTTTAAAAATGCCCACACCTGTCTTCGGCTTCTGGTTCCACGTAAAATGACAACCCGAAGCATTCACATCAGTAACTTCAATCTTCTCCAAACATTCCCTAAACTCCCTCATACTAATATCAACCCTTAACGGTCCCGTAAGATGATCATCCAGATTAACGTAGTATTAAAATCCCCCATAAGAACCCATGGATTATCTTTAACAAGCCATTTATGGTGTCGTAAGCTATTCCACAAATGACGCCTAGAGATATAGTAATTATTAGCATAAATAATAGAGCAGAAGAAGACCTTTTTATCCACTTTCGATAAAACATGCAAGTGCATCATTTGATCTGATTGGTCAACGACCATCACATCCAACACAGCTGGGTCCCATCCAAGAATGATTCTCATACCCTTAATACATGCATGCCTATTAGATGACCAGTCCCGTTGTTTAAATACTTTCTTACAAACATAAATCAACCGAGAAATATCAACGTGCAACTCAAGAATAGCGCATAAACTTAATTTACTATCATTTACCACTGTCGAACCTCTTTCTGTTTAAGAGGATGGTTCAATCCTCGTATGTTCCAACATGCTAGACTAACCATTGATAACCAATCCAGAAGGACAGCTTTCCCCTTTTTAGTATCTTGTTTGTGTAACCCATCCGTAGCAAAAGTTGCTATTTCAGTTGGATCATCCAAAACTTCATCTTCCTCCCTTTCCGTAGTTGAAGTTGTATTCCTTGTAGAATCATCAGGATCTAAGGCATCAAAAGATTTACTTGTTAAAGGCATATCATCTGGCTTCACATTGGGTTTTGGTTGGGAGGAAAATTGTAACTTGGGACGATAGACAAAATTCTGCTTGGGAATCGTTTTCTTCTTTTTGTTCCTCACTTCCACGAAACCATCACCATCCACTTCCTTGTTATCTACCTGATTGGCTTTGAGATTGCTTTAATTTGCTTAGGACAATCAGCAGAATTATGACCAAACACCTGGCAATGAACACATTTGGAGGGTAACCATTCGTACTCCAAATCCATACTAGCTTTAACAAACCCGTCCACCTCCAAGTTTGGAATGTCCATTGTAATAGTCTCTTTTATCTCATGGTCAGCTGAAATTTAATCAACGCACAAGCATAGCTACTCCTTCCCCACGCTTCAGTACACATCTTAGTTGTATATGCATCAAGATCTTTTGGTTGACTAATAGATGATGCAATTAAACTAAAACCATCATCCGTGTAAGCAGCAATTGGAACATCATGAATTTTTACCCAATTCGGAACTGTTGTAACCTCCTTCTTCTTTAAAATATTCGTTGGTGTCTAGAGATTAAGAAATAACGGTTGTGACCTGACAATCCACGGAGCCCTATCTAATACCTCCTTCAATCCTTTCTGATCTACAATTTAAAGAAGAAATAGCCATTGGAGTTCATCATAAGTTTCTACAGCCCATACTGCCTCCAGTGTGTCTTCATATAGTATTCAACCACCGGGAACGCCTCTCGATGATCTAAGAAATACCCATAAATGGTATTAGCAAAACGGTCCTGGATTACACGCACAGACTCCTTCGGAAGAACCACATCAACCCCCTCATGGCTCTCATTGTTTTTAATGAACCGAAAATTCATAGCTTTAGAGACACCTACCCTCTTTTCATGAGACTCAGTCTTCGCAACTGAGGCGTAAGAGCCGTTACTCTCCATATTAACCCGTCCAGCTTTGGTAGTTTGAGCAACTTCAGGATCCACATTAGTCGTAGCTTCC
The DNA here is from genome assembly GCA_025506515.1 of Flaveria trinervia. Lineage (NCBI taxonomy): Eukaryota > Viridiplantae > Streptophyta > Magnoliopsida > Asterales > Asteraceae > Flaveria > Flaveria trinervia. Next base: position 58,746,404 of record CM046452.1, on the reverse strand, counting down.
ACTTAACAACGTTCTTTGACTGGTTGTTTAAAGAATCGGCCTCTGAATTTTGATGCATGCATACGTTAACCATGATTGGAGGCTTTAAGTTACTTTTCTCGGGCATGGTCAATCCATCAATATTCAGAACTTTGGAAGCTAAGGAAGAAGCTGAATTCGATTTAGGTGGCATCGGATTGACCATTATCAACAACCCAGAAACCCTAATTCCCAATACTTCACAAATCTAAAAACCCCCGTGAACTCAATAACAAGCAAGACCCTTAAAAGGTTAATCGGATTCGTAAAGATCCAGCTAAACTATCACAGATAGTAGCCATGAATAACAGACCGACTAAGCAATCAGGATCAAGAAAGTTAAATGAGACCAAGAAATCAAAACAGAAAAAAAACCCTAATCGCATGCAACAATAAATCGCATGCAAACCCTTCTTAATCAGCCCCTCTTCCCGCTAACAATGCTCGTATCAAGTATTTCATGGATAACAAACTACTCAATGACAGGATCATTAAACAAGAATCAAAAACGGATCAAGAAAGTAAGCAACAGATGAAAAATCGATCAAGAATTGGCCGAGAACCCTAATTCGCCGAAAACCCTAGATCGCCCCCATACGTGTCTCGAAAATAAACCATTTTAATATTCAAGAAAACAAACCCAAGAACAGGATCATAATATGTGAAAAGAATGCTATGTAAAACAAACAACCATAGGGTGTTCTTAGAATACAACCTTTCTAAGAACATGAAGATGAGATGGATGTAAGATGAGGAGAGGATGTTCTTGAATCAAAGCCTCCAAAAAAGAAGACCTCAAGCTTGTATACTCATAAGCTCTTGCCAAAACACCTAACTTGTTAGGGAGTTAAACACCAATCTCTTCTCCTTTTTGCAAATTCGAAATCAGCCAAGAGGGACTTCAAAATCAGCCAAGAAATCCGAAATTTTCAGCCAAGAGAAGGAGAGGAGAGTTCTTTTGCATGTGTGTGAGAGAGAGTGTGTTAAGGATGGAGTGTATGAGAATTAAAGTCTTGTATTAACCCAAGACAAAAAGAATCCCAAGACCACCAGGGGGCGGCAGAAAAATGGAGTTCAAAATAGGTTCCCACCCATTTTAATTTTATAAAATTTTACACTTTTTAATACATAAGTTTATAAAAATAAAACTCTTTTAATTTTATAACTTGAGCACACTTTTATTTGTTATTATTTATCTCACTTAAAAAATGAAACAAATAATTTCTCATCAACAAATTATCCATATAATGTTGTTCTATTTCAAAAGCAATGTTTTAGAAAACCTGTTTTCTAAATTGGTGTCAATATTTATTTGTTTGATCTTATCAACAAATAAATATTTATTGGTGTTTGTTTAGCTTGTTATTGGGTATGACCCGACTTGGATCAAAACGTACTAACCATATCAATCTTGTATGTGTCTTGGGCATACAAGATCCAACAGGAAGATCTTGCTAACAATGCAGTAGGCTTTAGTACTTGGTAGTAGTCCTTTTTTTGAGACAAAATTTTCTTCTGAAGACAATTTTCCACTTGTCTTCATCTTCATTTTGGACAGTTGCTTTTGGATTGTAAGGACAATCCTTAGCGAGATGAAGGTACTCCTACACATGACATAATCCATTTTCTTCTTCTAAAAGCCTTGTTTTGTGAACAAGGCTGAACTTGTTCATTTTCCTTCTCCATCTTCATCTTTGCAGATGTGTGGAAGTTATTTTAGGGTGAGAACTCCCTTTGGAGTTGGATGGTTAAGGTTGTCTAGTAGTGGTATACAACTGATCAGCCTTCTTCTTCCTGCTGGGATGAATTGGGCATAAACTAGAACACCTGGTGTAGAGACTAATGAAGAGGCTAATGCAACCTAAACATCTTTAGTCTTTCCTGCATGCTGCACAAGTGCATTGAAGTGGAATGCTTCGGAAGTTTCACATGTGCAACAGAAACACTCTAAGTGTGAAATCTTCCGAAACCAAGACCAACATCTTCCGAAGCCAAAGATGAAGTCTTCCAAAGCCTTAGAGACAAAGTCTTCCGAAGCTTCAAGTTCATGAAGACAAATTTCTTCCGAAGACTTTTAGTAACATGCTTTATCTGATGTACTGTTCCATAAAGTTGGACACCTTTCCGCTGCAACTCTGCAAGTCACCAACTAACATGGTTTGGTGAAAAGGTCCATGCTTTGGTAATTGTACATTGAGGTCTTGAGTCTTTAACTTTCTACTTTATGTACTTTATCCTTTTTAATAGATGAGGATGTGAGCTATGGCATGTCATAGTCACAGGTCAAAAGGCAATTTGCCTTTTGACTATACAATTGATTTTGGTGTGTCTAGTCAATTGTATCCAGCTAACTTTCAAAGTATAGCCGGTTGTAGGATGTTGTATAAGTATCTCATGTTCTTGTATCTTTCGAATATGCTTTGTAACACTTGTAATAGAAAATAGAGAAAGCAATATACTGCATTCTTGAAAACCAAACACTTGTTCTTTGTGTTCTGTCTCATATATTACTTGTGTTCTTAGTGTCACCACTTGGTTAATCCAGTTTACTGTTTGATCTGAAGTTTAGTTTTCTCCCTTTGTGTTGTTGTGTTTGTAACTCTTAACCTTCAACGATCATGCATTTGGTATCAGAGCGTTCCAGGCTCTTGATATAAGATCTCACCATTTTAGATCCCTCACACACACAAAATACTAAACTTTTCAAATGGCAGTCATTTCCAAAACTAATATGGAAACTGGAACCATGAACAAGTCCCTACAGATCACTCTTGATGAGTTTGACACATGGTGTTTAAAAATGGAAGGTTTCATCAGGTCTCTTGATTCAAGAATATGGGAGTCTATTGAGAATGGACCTTTCATACCTAACACACCTCTGCTATTGGTGTTGGTATGATCCCCAAAGATGTGGCTAGCTACTCTGATGAAGATAGGAAGAGAGTAGAGATAGACAGAAAATCCATGACAGCTCTTCAAACTGCCCTTCCAAACTCTGTGTACAAAGGTTTCAAGAAGTGCAAAACAGCCCAGCTGTGGGATGCACTGAAACTTATGTATGAGGGTTCTTCTGAAGCCAATAAGAACAAGAAGGATCTCCTGAAGCAGCAGTTTGAAAACTTCACCTTCAAACAGGTGAAACCATGACTCACAGTACTTCAGGTATGTTGAGATTGTGGATACCCTAGTGGATGGAGGAGTTTCTCTTGAAAACAGAGACATTATAAGGAAGTTCATGTCCTCACTTCCTAGGCAGTGGACACACTACTGTGTGGTGATCAAGAGAACTGAAAATCTCAAAACTCTTACTCTGACAGAGTTATATGGATTCTCAGTGGATACCAAATGGAGATGAACATGCAAGTTTCATCTAGAACTCCAACAATCAAATGGGTTCAGCCCTACATGTGGTTGAAAGGGATAGCATAAAACCCAAACATCATCTCGTATGCTACCCTGACAACTCACCCAGGGTCCTTTCATCACCTTCCCAGAGACACCAAAGGAGAACTACACTCAAGGAAGCCCATTCCAAGAGACAAGCTCTTCTCAAGCTTTTGTGTCATCTGATGAAAGCTGTGGCAACTCTCTTATCACTCTTGAAGACCTGGACTGTATCCATCCAGATGATCTGGAATACATGGAAATAGTCCAGCAGATGGGCTCTCCACTCACAGAGCCAAGAAGTTCTATAAGAGGACTGGAAGGAAGTTTCCAAGCAATGCAATCGGTGGAAAGTTTGGACTGGATAAGGCAAAGTAAAATGTTACAACTGTAACCTGATGGGCCACTTTGCCAGAGAGTGTAAGGCACCTAGAACAAATGGTGGCCAAACACAATCCAGACCAAACTACACCGACAAAGCTCTCCATATGAGAAGTCAAAGCAGCAAGCTGTTGTTGCTGTTGAAGAAGGAGGCTTTGACTGGAGCTTTCAGGTTGAAGATGCCTCTCCAAACCAAGCACTGATAGCAGATCATGATGAACCCAAGGTATTGGAACATCTCTGTACTCCTGAATGCATTGCTAAAGTTAACAGGTACAGGTCCTATAACTTGGAACTGAGATATGATACTGAGTCCTTAAACATTTTAAAATCTGATTTTAGAAAGTCTGAAAATTATTATAAGCTAAAATAGAGGACTTAGAGAAAACCATTTCAGTCTAAAACATGAACACACAGATTTTAGGACTCAATTAAAGATCTCATAACCAAGTTAACTGAGTGCCAGGCTGAGCTTGTGATCGCAAAGCCAGGGCAGAAAAGAGTGTTCTTGAAGAAGAGACCTTCAAGAACATGATATCCTCATCCCTGCACAACAAAGTGTGCTATCAAAACAGACAGGGATTGGGATCCAATGAGATAGCTCCTCCACACACAATCTTGTCAGTAAGATCTCCTAGGTGTGGAACTTGTGAAGATGAGCTTCCTCTCATAGATCCTATGAGTGGGGAATGAAGAAGAGATAGTGAAGAATCCTCTACAAAGAGTGAAGAGGAGGATTCCAAGAAGGGCCACTATCCTTCTGAGGAGAAAGTGAAGACTGTGATGACCAAGTCCATGAGAAAGAACTTGATCAGAAAGAGCAAAAGAAGGCAAGGAAGGCTCAAGAGATCAAGGCTACTTTCGACTCTAAGCATAAACAAGTTTTTATTTCTGCGGGTTTAAAGTGGTAGGGACTGAAGACATCAACCAAAACTCTGCTAAGAGTTCTGGTTCTTGCTCAACTCATCTCAGCAGCAAGAAGAAGACTGATCTGCTGTGTACACTGCTGCACAGCCTGGTCCATCAAACTCCAAGCACAGTTCTCAGCCCAAGAGGACTGTCTCAGCATCTGCAAAGATGAAGGTGGAGAAGGAAGTGACCAAAGACAGTCTTACTCCAAGACAAGGCTCTTGTGAAGAAGAAAATGAATTGTGTCATGTGTGATAGCACCACTCACATTGCTAAGGATTGTCCCTTCAATCCTAAGGTACTGTCCATCGGCCAAACAAAGGCTTCAAAGAGTTTTAAGAGATTCAAGCTTCGGAAGGAAAACAGTTTCCTTCGGAATTCCAAATTAACAAGAAGGGAAGTGGAAAATTCTCTTCGGAAGAATATTTGGTCTCGGAAGAAAGGAGTTCTTCCGAAGCACTGAAGTCTGCTGCAGTGTTTGCAGAATCTTCTGAAGGTTCAGTCATCAAAACTTCTAAAGCTCCAAAAGCTTCTAAAGTTTTGAAGGTCAAGTCCAAGACTCCAAAGGTGGTGTGGACGTCTAAGAAAGACCAAGTGACTGAGATTTCTCCATCAAAACAGCTCAGATCCTCTTAGTACAACCATAGGATCTATTACTGTTAATTACCTTCTGCAAATGAGCCCAAGACAAGCAAGGCTTGGGTTTCCAGATGTAACTAATCATTCTCTTTTGTGCAGGAATAGCTGAAGACAGACAAAATGTTTGGATCATAGACAGTGGCTGCTCCAGGCACATGACTGGTAATAGGTCACTACTCCAGAACTTTGAAAGGATTGATGGAGGACTGTTGCTTTTGGAGGAGATGAAGGTGGTTACATTTCTGTAGGGGCAAGGTCACAATGGTAAGCTCAGCATAGAAAAGGTAAACTTTGTAAGGAGCTTGGATACAATCTTCTGAGTGTATCTCAATTTTGTGATCAGAGTCATAACATGCTCTTTACTGAGCATGAGTGCATTGTTCTTAAGCCTGGTGTGGTCATTCCTCATGAGCATATCCTGCTTAGAGCCCCCAGGAAAGGAAACATGTACAAGATGGTTGCAAGAAACCTTTCCCAGAAACCTTCCCTCTGGAGAAGTTTCATGCTTTTTGTCTAAAGCCAATAGTGATAAGTCTTTCCTATGGCATAAAAGAATGTGCCATGTAAACTTTAAGAACATGAATAAGTTAATTAGCATGACTTGGTAACTGGAATGCCAAAGAAAGAGTTTACAAGTGATGACCACTGTGTTGCATGCCTGAAAGGGAAGCAACATAAGGTATCTCACAAGCCTAAGGAAAAGAACTCATCACTACTCCCTTACACTTGTTAATATGGATCTCTTGGCCCCACCAGTGTAATGAGTTTAGGAAGGACCTTATACTGTCTAGTGATCACATATGACTTTACAAGATTCACTTGGGTTTTCTCCTTAGAACTAAGGATGAGACTCCTGAGATTCTGAAGAATTTCATCTTAAAGATTGAGAATCATCTGATCACAAGGTCAAGATCATAAGATGTGATCAAGGACCGAATTTAAGAACCATATCCTTGACACATTCTGTGATGAAAAGGGTATTACAAGACAATTTAGTGCTCCTAGGACTCCTCAGCAAAATGGTGTTGCTGAGAGGAGAAACAGGACACTGATTGAAGCTACAAGAACCATGTTGTCTGACTCTAAACTGCCATCACCTTCTGGGCAGAGGCAGTCACACTGCCTGCTATGTGCAGAACAAGTTTTAGTAGTTAGACTCATGGCAAGACTCCTTATGAACTTTGGCACAAGAGGAGACCTTTCATTGGTTTTCTCAGGTCATTTGGATGTCCTTGCACCATCTTGAATACCAAAGATCAAATTGCCAAGTTTGCTGAGAAATCAGATGATGGACACTTTATTGGATACTCTTCCCAAGCTAAGGCTTATAGAGTGTACAATCTCTGAACTAGAATTGTTGAGGAGTCAGCCAATGTGACTTTCAATGAACACACACCTTGTGTTACTGGTTCTGGTCCAGATTGGTTTTTTGATCTTGATTTGGTTACCAACTGTTTTAACAAATCTTGTGAGAATGTTTCAGGATCTGCAAAAATTTGAATACAGATGATCCTGATCCAAGATTTGAGCTAGGAAGATCTTCAAGACATATCTTCAGCTCCAGTTGGACCACTTTCTGCAATGAGGTTTCTATCAGCCCTACAATGACAAATTCAGCTGATACATCTGGTATGCCTTCAATTCTAGCTCAGAGGCTCTACAACCAATAAAACATCTCAACTGTGGAAGACAACATGGTGATGGTGATAGTGACCAAGAATTTCTGATGCCACTAACCACACCACAGATGAGAACATCAATGATGTCACACACTGCTTGGATCAAGTTTCACTTAAAAGTGTGCTGATGTGGTGGGAGAAACATCTATGCCAGATCTAAATTTCTCAATTTAGATCTTCTTAACAACTTGTTGTGATCCCTCAGCTTAGGATCCACAAGTCTCACCCTACCACAAACATCATTGGAGATGTTATCTCAGGGGTAAAGACAAGAGGACAAACCCATGAAGCAAATGTTGTCTTCACTGGTTTTCTATCCCAGATAGAGCCAAAGAAAGTTGATGAAGCTCTAAGGATAGAAGTTGGGTTGAAGCTATGCAACAAGAGCTGCTTCAATTCAAAAGGAGAAAGTCTGGAACTTTGTCCTCTTCCTTCTGGGAAGACTACCATTGGAACCAAATGGGTGTTTAGGAACAAGAATATGATAGAGGCATCATCATCAAGAATAAAGCTAGATTGGTGTTCAAGGGATACACAAGAAGAAGGGATGACTACATGATGTCTTTGCTCCAGTGGCAAGATTAGAAGCTGTTAGGATATCCTAGCATTGCTGCATCCAAGAACTTCAAGGTTTTTCAATTGATGTGAAGTGTGCTTTTGTATGGAGTGATAGATGAAGAGGTTATGTCAAATAGCACCTGGGTTTGTAGATCTTGATCATTCTGATCATGTCTGCAAGCTTGACAAAGCTCTCTATAGGCTGCATCAGACACCCAAGAAGTGGTATGAGACACTGTCTAAGTATCTCTGTAAACATGGATACAGGAGGGGTACTATAGATGGAACTCTCTTCATCAAAGGACAAGGAAAGACATATTGCTAGTTCAAGTATATGTGGATGACATCATCTTTGGTTCAACTAATCCAAAGCTCTGCAAAGACTTGAAGAGAAGCTCATGAAAGACAGATTTTCTGGGAATTCAAGTGAAGCAAGTTGAAGATGGCATCTTCATAAGTCAGTCAAGTATGTTCAGGAGATACTCAAGAGGTTTAATATGACTGACTGTAAGATTGCTAAGACACCCATAGCAAGAAACCACTCTCTTGGTCCTGATCTTGAGGGGGAGTGTGTAGATGAGCATTTATACAGGGCTATGATTGGTTTCTTATGTATCTTACTGTTAGTAGGCCTGATATCATGTTTGCTACATGTATTTGTGCAAGATATCAAGCCACCCCTAAGATGTCTCACCTTATCACTATCAAGAGGATTCTAAGATACCTAAGGGTGCATCAACACTTGGCCTATGGTATCCCAAGAATTCTGATTTTAATCTATATGCCTATACAGATAGTGATTATGGTGGTTGTAACATGACTGCAAAGTCTACATCTGGGGGATGTCAATTTCTTGGTGGAAGGGTTGTCTTTTTGCATGGCAATGAAAGAAACAATCCTGTGTCTCAGCATCAACTGCTGAAGCTGAATACATTGCTGCTGCAAGCGCTGTGCTCAAGTACTTTGGATTCAAAATCAGATGCTGGACTTGGGTTAACTTCAAGGAGACTCCATTCACATAGACAACAACAGTGCTATCTCAATCACAGAGAACCTGTGCAGCACTCAAGGACAAAGCACATCAATATCAGGTATCATTTAATAAGAGATAACTATGAAAAGGGATTAGGTAACTAGTCAAGGTTCACACAGATGAACAATATGCGATCTGTTACAAAGGCTTTGATGAACAGAGATTTAAATATCTTATATCAGCTATGGGATGATTAAACCTGAGTAAGCTTTTCTTAAACTAATTCTTATTATTTCCTAAAATAGGTGTGTCTAAGTTGTCTAGTTCATCACTTTCATAAATCATGTTTTCTTTGGATGAAAATTTTTTTGAAGACTTTCCTAGATTTTTTAAAATTTCTGATACTTCAGAAGTTTTGTTTTTAACTTCGGAAGTAAATCATGCCTTCAAATTAAATAACTGTCTAAGAAGTTTACATCGGAAGAGTTTTCAAAATTTATCTTCCGAAGCTTAAATATTTGTCTGAGACACTTACTAAATTTAAGGACCATTTACTTCGAAGCAAAATTAACTCTCGGAAGCTTTGTCTGTTTACACACAAAGCACTCAAGCTTTAATTTTTCTTCCGAAGCAAAATTTTCAAATCTCTCAGGAAATTCTTCCGAAGTCATTTTAGCTTGGAAGCTTTTAGTTAAAAAACTTCCGAAGATAATAAACCTTGGAAGCTTTTTGACTTCCAAGAAAACTACTTTTGAGCAAAAAGTAAACTACTTTTTCAGAGGTGGGACCGACATCCGGATTCAAAGTTATCCTCTTTCATTAAACTTTATCTGAAATCCCTCTCACATATAAAACCAATGGTTTCCCCTCTTCTATCATCTGTTCTTCCTCCAAACCTAAAAACCCAAATTTCTCTCTAAATTTCTTTCTTTCTTCTTCCTTCGTCCTTAAGTACTTCAAAATGGCCAACCTTGCTCACAGAAATGATCCCAACTTTACAGGCAGCTACACAGACAACACAATCAAGTTGCTCTGTATGCTCTAAGAAAGATCCTCATTTCTCAGAGGTTGTCGTTTCTTGTCTCTGGCGAACTACTTCACCTCTCACCATTGATCCTCCACTCTATGAGGATCAGTTGCTTGAATTCTGGAAGACCTGCCAAGAGGTCATTATGGATGGGGGAAGGAACTGTCTGCCACAGTGCAGGGGAGAAAAATCTTCATCACTCGGCCATCAGCAACAGACATCTTCAGCTGGATGATGAAGAAGGTGAGTATTCTTTCCAAAGCAAGTGTTAATCATTCCTTTGAGCAGATGGGGTATGAGGCCGATTTCTTGGTAAAGACCTTCAGGAAAGGGAAGGTCTTATCCAATGGAGTCCTGCTCCATGTGGTCATCCACAGCTTATCAAACAGCATGGTGGATGGGACCAGATTCTGAAGATCTCTCTTCATCGCCATGGAATGGTTTCAAGGGGTCAAATCAGGTACTCTCAGTTTTTTTATACAAAATTTGCTTGCTAATTTAGACTCCTTTGAATATTACATGTTTCCTAGATATGTCCAGTACATTCTAACGTGAACTGGGTCACAGTTAAGGGAAAACACGTAAATTCTTAAATTGGGACAGATGAAGCCCGACATCTTTAAAATAGTGAGAAAAGTCAACTGTTGGATTCTCTGGGGATAGAAACAGCCCTAGTCCAAAATGTTAGAGCTCATTGCTCAAGGTGACAACCTAGCAGCACAAGCTAGTGTTGAACCCCACTGGCTACTTCCAAACCACTCACACAGCCTCAAATCTCCATCACCTACCAAAGAAAATACAAACGAACCCTGCTCAGACTATTCAGTTGTGGAGGTCCCCATACACTCACCCATACAGGAAGAAGTGGACACTGGAGCTCCCACTTCTCCGAGGAGCAAACCACTCCCATCTCTTCAAGAATCAGTGTTGAGGTTCCTCATGCTCAGCCTAATGAGCTCATTAGCCCTACTGCCTTAAGCCATCACTCTGAGTCTCAACACTGAAGTGATCAACCTTCAGGGGACAGTACCATCCCAAGCCTATAGATCTTAACCAACCATTCCCAACCTTGACTTCTATACCGATGAAGATATAGGTTTCAGTGAGTATAATGAATCTCTCTTCTATCCCTCTACTAAAGAGAGATGGGTACTACTGAGTCTCCTACATCTATCCCACATCAGTCACCTACCTGAGGTGGACATTACTGAACCTGTTCAGGGGTCCATATGGAAGGCTCTCACTTTTGAAAGTGATTACATCATTAAGACCTCAACCATGGCAACTCAGTCCACTGACATCTCAACTGAGACTGCCAGTGAGCAGAGGAAATCCAGTAGCCAAGACTTAGAACTGGTCATGAGAGAAAGGACTCTGTCCAATCTTCTCCACCCCAGTGATTCTTCTGATGAAGATGAGGGGGATCTGAGACTAAAAGTGCAAAAACTGTCTAAAACATGCACTTACCTAGTCCTCAAAGGTCAGTCACCTGAATCTCAGGTGACTACCTTACAAAACAGGATCAATGATCAGCAACTTGAGATTTATATCTAAGGAAAAACTAGCTGGGAGACCCTTAAGGAGAGCTCAACCAGGAACACAAGAACCTGTGGATGTGTTGACCTATCTTCCAGCTCACCTCTGCAAGTGGGTGATGCTACCAAAAGGGGGAGAAAGTCATCCAGCTAGAAACCTGGGAGTTCCTCCGAAGAATGGACATTGAGGACTCACCATCCTCACTTGCAACTGTGCATTCTCAGGAACCTCCTCTAGTTCACATTGATGTGGACTACACAGACTCCTTCATAAAAAGTCTGTTTGAGGATGGGATACCAAGGGCTATGTCACTTCATCATCCTTCAATCACATTTTGGGTGGAGGTGTGACAACAACAGGAAAGCCCTCATTATCATAAGAGTTCAAGGACAGCAAGAAGTCTTTCATTTTTAGAATTTGGACTACTATGAAGGTCTGGATCTAGTCAACATGCCACTTTTCAACCCAAGCCAATCAAGACAAGCTGACAGACTGGCTAGAAGAATCCAAGACAGGATCATTGCAGAGTTCAGTCTAAGAAGAGACTAAGGCAATCAGGAAATGTCATCGGTCAACTGGATGTTGAGGCAGACCCTAAGATTAGCTTCATAGGGGAACCTTGAATGCCTAGTGACAGAACCTGAGAGCCCTATCTCATCATCTCCACTGCTACAGAGATCCATATTCCTTCTGAGACCCTACTGGTGAAGGTGCTTCTCAACCTCTCTCTGCCGTGAGCTCAGATGCTGCAACGAGCAATGAAGCCAAAGCTCTCTCCACCTGAGTCACAAAGGTGAGAGTGACAAACGGAAAAGAAAGATGACATCTGAGGAGATTGAGGAGGAGAGAGAGAAGAGGAAAAGGAAGCTAAGGGGAGAAAGTCCTCTACTGAGTCTCCAAGACTCATGGAGTCTACAATCAGGGCTGCGCCCAGACCATATACTCAGAATGATGAGTTAAGGGCAGTCAGGATTAACTATCTGCAGACTAGGAACTATGACATAGATAGTGTCATTTCTCTCCCCTTGGATGAATAAATAAGCTGGTTGATCTGGAAAGGTCAAAAGAGAAGAAGGAGGCAGAAGGTGCAGAACTCCTAGCAAGTCAAAGAAGAGAGAAGAAGAAAAATATTTACAAAGGTATGCCTACCTTCTCACCAGTTCAAGAAAGTCCTGAACAAGAGGATGTGGTTCAACAAGAACCTCAGGTAGATAAGGAAGAAGACAGAATCAAGATGATTAACTACCTGAGTGTCACATGCCTCTACCAGGCATATGCACTCCTTCCCTTACCTTATGACTATGTTTAGTTTGAGTACTTAAAACAACTTGAGCTTGAGTTAGTCAAGGAAAGAAAGACAACAAAGAAGAAGCTGAGGGAAGAAGCTGAGGGAAGAAGCTGAGGGAAGAAGCTGCAAAGTCAAGAGCCATCATCCAAGGAGCATGAAGAAGTCTGTTGATAGGCAGAGGATGATGAGCTTCTTGAAGCTGTATGGATTCTCCGGAAGGAGACTTGGACCCATGTCTCTATCCACTATGGATGAGCATATCAGGGTAATCAAGCAGAAGATTAAGAGTGGAGAGCTCACTGACTTACACTCCACTCCAAGTCAGGCCCCAGCTGAAGTGGAGGTTAAGGTTGAACAAACAGACACAACACAACCTGGACCTCTTGCTAATGCTCAGCAAGCTTCATCTTTGATCCACAGCAGGGTCAACCTCCTTCTCCATCTGAACCTGAGAGAGAGGAAGTCCCAACTGAGAAAGACAATGAAGATCAATCTAGTGCTACAGGCCAGTCTTCTCAGTTAAAATTTGGAAAGAGAAGGAAAAGGATGGCTTCTAAACCAAAGTCTAAGAAGAAGAAGCCTGAATCCCCTTCTGACCATCAAGATGATCATCTTATGAAGAAAGGAATGGTGATCATCCTAATGAGGACTGTTAAAATCTGAAGTTTTCTAAATATTTGGTAGCATCAGCCTAGGGGGAGTTTGTAGAGACTAATAAAGAGGCTGATGCAACCTAAACATCTTTAGTCTTTCCTGCATGTTGCACAAGTGCATTGAAGTGGAATGCTTCGGAAGTTTCACATGTGCAACAGAAACACTCTAAGTGTGAAATCTTCCAAGCCAAGACCACATCTTCCAAAGCCAAAGATGAAGTCTTCGAAGCCTTAGAGACAAAGTCTTCCGAAGCTTCAAGTCATGAAGACAGATTTCTTCCGAAGACTTTTAGTAACATGCTTTATCTGATGTACTATTCCATAAAGCTGGACACCTTCCGCTGCAACTCGCAAGTCACCAACTAACATGGTTTGGTGAAAAGGTCCATGCTTTTGGTAACTTTACATTGAGGTCTTCAGTCTGTAACTTTCTACTTTATGTACTTTATCCTTTTTGTAATAGATAAGGATGTGAGCTATGGCATGTCATAGTCACAGGTCAAAAGGCAATCTGCCTTTTGACTCTACAATTGATTTTGTGTGTGTCTAGTCAATTGTATCCAGCTGGCTTTCAAAGTATAGTCGGCTGTAGGATGTTGTATAAGTATCTCTTGTTCTTGTATCTTTTGAATATGCTTTGTAACACTTGTAATAGAACATAGAGAAAGCAATATACTGCATTCTTGAAAACCAAACACTTGTGTTCTTTGTGTTCTGTCTCATATATTACTTGTGTTCTTAGTGTCACCACTTGTTAATCCAGTTTACTATTTGATCTAAGTTTAGTTTATCTCCTCTTTGTGTTGTTATGTTGTAACTCTTAACCCTTCAACGATCCTGTACCTGGTACTAGATTTCAAGTTAGTGTCTTAAGTCTTCACCACTCTAATTCCTATAGAGAAAAAAATTTCTACTTTGAATTGAAGGTGGTCTTGATCTCTTGAGCCTTCTTTGCATTCCTTTTGCTATTGCAGATCAAGTTCTTTCTCATGGACCTGGTCATCCCAACCTTCTTACTCTCCTCAAAAGGATAGTGACCCTTCTTATAATCCTCTTCTTCACTCTTCTCAGGGGCATTCTTCACTATCTTTTCTTTATCTTGTTCATTCAAAAGGTCTATCAAAGGAAGCTCATATTCACAAGTTCTACACCTAGGAGATATTATAGACAAGATTGTGTGTAGAGGAGTCATCTTACAAGATCTTAGTCCCTGCTTATTTTGATAACACACTTTGCATGAAAGGATGAAGATATTATGTTCTTGAAGGTCTCTTCTTGAGAGACACATTTTTCAGCTTTGGCTTTGCTGATCACAAGCTCAGCGTGGCTTTCAGTCAACTTAGTTAAGTAGTTTTTTATCTGAGTCCTGTAGTTGCTATGCTCATGTTTAAAACTGGAAATGAGTTTCTTTAAGTCCTCTATCTGTAGTTTATAATCATTTTCAGCTATTTTAAAATCAGATTTTAAGATAATTAAGGATTCAAGATCATATCGCATTTCGATGTACAAAGATGTTCCAATACCTTTTGTTCATCATGTTCACTCATTAATTCTTGGTTTGCGGATACCACTTCCACCTGAAAGCTCCAGTCAAAACTTCATTGTTCAACAACAACTATAGCTTGTTGCTTTGGCTTTTCATTCTGGGTGGCTTTTTATGTAGTTTGGTATGGCTTGTGCTTGGCCACCATTTGTCCTTGGTGTCTTACACCCCCTTTGACCTATTTGGTTACAGTTGTGACACTTAACTTTGCTTTTGTCCAACTCAAACTTTCCATTCGTTGTATTGCTTTAACACTTCCTCCATGTTCTCTTGTAGAACTTCTTGGCTCTATGAGTGAGAAGAGCCATTTGCTGGACTATTTCCATGTACTCCAAGTCATCTGGATGAATATAGTCCAGGTCTTCACGTGTGAAGAGAAATTTGCCTATGCTTTCACCAGAAGACACAAAGGCATGTGAAGAGCCTGTCACTTGGAATGGGCTTCCTTGAGTGTAGCTTTCTCTTGGAATGAGCTTCCTTGAGTTATCAAGTTAGCATATAAGATGATGATATGGTTCTATGCTATCCCTCTTAGCCACATGGAGGGCTAGACGTAGTTGATTGTTGGAGTTACCAGATGAACTTTGCATGTTCATCTCCAACTGGTATCTACTTAGAATACCATACAACATCATCAGAGTAAGAGTCTTAAGGTTCTTAGTTCTCTTGATAATAACACAATAATGTGTCCATTGTCTTGGAAGAGAGGACATGAACTTCCTTAAAATGTCACTGTTCTCAAGAGTCATAGGCAACACAATTAGGTAGCACAATTAGCTTGCTTGTGGAACTCTGAGAAATATCTAGTTTTCTCAGAGGTTTGCTAATTTCTTGTTCTATCCAACTACTTCACCTCCTTGTCCATTGATCCTCCACTCTATTAGGATCGGTTGTTAATTTTCTGGAAGACCTGCTAAGAGTTCATTATGGATGGGGAGAAGGTACTGTGTGCCATAGTGAAGGGGAGGACGATATTCATCACTCCAGCTACCATTAACACCCATCTTTAACTAGATGATGAAAAAGGTCAGTTGTCCTTCCTAAAGGAAGCTGTAAATAAGTCATTTGAGTAGATGGGATATGAGGGAGATTTCCCTACAAACACTTTCGGGAAAGAAAGGTCTCATCCTGGTGAAAGTACCTAGTTCATGTGGTCATCCATAGCTTATTCAACAAGCTTGGGGGATGGGAACAAATCCCTGAAGATCTCTCCTTTGTGGTCCATGGAATGGTCAACAGTTCAGATTTAAATACTCACAATTTGTTTATACAAATTTACTTGCTAATTTAGACTCCTTAGAGTATTATGTTCCTTAGATATGTTCAACACATTCTCAATTATGAACTGGGAACACAGTTGAGAGGGACAGTTAATATTCTAAATTTGGGACAAATGAAGCCCAACATCTTTAAGACAATAAAGAAGCAAAATGTTGGCTTATCTGGGTTAAAAATAACCCTTATCCAAAACCTGTTAGAGCCTATTGCTCAAGGTGACAACCTAGTGTTAAACCCGCACCTTTTACTTCATAACCACCAAAACAGCCTAAAATAATCCTCACCTACCACAGAAAATCCAAACGAAACCCAACACAGGCTCCTCGCTTGTTCAGGCCCCCATATCACTAGCTAGACAAGAAAAAGTGGACACTAGAGCTCCTACTCAGCATGATGAGCCTATTAGCCTATCAGCCTTAAGCCTTCACTCAGACTCTCAACACTCAAGTGAACAACCTTCAGAGCAAAGTTACCAACCACAACCTAGGGCTAAACCAACCTATCCCTAACCAAGAATTCTATAATGATGAAGACATAGGATTCAGTGAGTACCATGAGTCACTTTACTCCTCCCCTACTTACAAAGAGATGGGTGTGCCTGCCTCTCCCATGTTTAGCCCCTATCATACACCCATCACTGAAGTGGATCTCCATGAACATGTTCAAAAGGTCCATAAGGAAGAGTCTCTCACTTCTGCAAGTGATACATCATTAGGACCTCAACCATGGAAACTCAGCCCATTGACACTTCATTTGAAGTTGTCAGTGAGCAGGGAAATCCAACAACCAAGAACACCATGCTGGTAGTGATAGAGAAAAAATTGGTCCAATTCTCTCATCCCCTAATGATTATTCTAATGAAGATGAGGGGAACATGAGAATAAAGGTGCAGATATTGTCACAAAAATGCTTCTATTTAGTCTCTAAGGTTAGTCACCTGGAATCTCAGGTTACTACCTTATAAAACAAGTTCAATGATCAACAACTTGAGATATCTTATCTTAAGGAAAATCTAGCTGAAGGACATTTATGAGGACATCATCTAGGAACATAAAAACCTATGGATATGATTGACCTAACTCCTAGCTTACCTATGCAAGTGGGTCATGCTACCAAAAAGGGGGAGAAAATCATAGTAATTGTTGAACTTAGGAGTTCTTCACATAGTATAGACATTAAGGACTCACCAGCCTCACTTGTAGTTGTCCATACTCAACGTCCTTCTCAAGTTCATATTGATGTGGACTCACTCATTCAAAGTGTATTTGAGGAGGGAATTCCAAGGGCTATGTCAACCCCACCCCAAGGATCATCAAACTATATTTTAGGGTGGAGGTATGATGTTAATAGAAGAGCTGTTATACTTCAAAGAGTTCGAGGACAATAAGAAATCTTCAACTTTCAGAACTTAAACAACTATGAAGCTCTTGACTTGGTCAACATGTGACTTGCCAATCCAAGCCAATCTAGGCAAGCCGACAGGATGGTCCAAAGGATTGAAGACAAGATTATTGAAGAGTTTAGCGAATGAACAAGACAATGGCAATCAGGTAATCTCATTGGTCAACTAGATGTTAAGGTAGACCCATATAGTAGATTCAAAGGGAAAACCTTGACCGAAAGCCTACTGATAGAGCGTTAGAGAATTATCACAACAACAACTACTTTAACAATCCATCCCCTCAGTCAAGTACCACCTAGTGAAGTTGCCTCACCGCCTATCTCTCTCGCTAGAGCCTGTATGTTACACCAAGCAATGAAAGTCAATGCTCTCCCCACCAAATGTCACAAAGGTCTATGGGTGAGAAAAGGAAAAGGATTATGACCCCTGAGGAGATTAAGGAGGAGGAAAAAAGAGGAAGAGGAAGCTAAGGGGGAAAGTTCCATCGGGTCTTCAGGCTTGATCAAAGCTACAATCAGGGCTGCCCCCAGAGCAAACACTCAAAACGATAAGTTAACGGCAGTCAGGATTACTTACCTACAGGAAAGGAACTATAACATCTATGAGATCATTTCTCTCCCCTTCGCAGAACTAAATGATCTGGCAGACAAGGAAATGTCTAGAGAGAGGAAGGAAATAGAAGATACAAGGTTGCTCCTCCAAATCAAAGAAGAAAGAAAATAGAAAAAACTATACAAAATGTTCCTACATTTTCCCTAGTTCAAGAAGGTCCTGTGCAAGAGACTATGGGAACTCCATAACCTTAGGTAGATAAAGAAGCTTACAGGAAAAACATGATAAACACCTAAGTGCCAAAGGACCCCACCAGGCAGCTACATTTCTTCCCTTGTTCGTTGAGTATACTGAGTTTAAGTATCTCAAACCACATGAACTTCAAGTAGTCAAAAAACAAAATTCTACAAAGAGAAAGTTGAGGGATGAAGCTGCAAAGTCAAGAGCCATCATCCAAAAAAGCCTAAAGAAATATGTTGACAAACATAGGATGATGAGCTTCTTGAAGCTGTATGGATTCTCCGGAAGGAGGCTTTGTCTTCTGTCTCTATCCACCATGAATGAGCACATTAGGGTCATCAAGCAGAAGTTCAAGTGAGGAAAGCCTGATGACTTACACTCATGGCAAAGTCGAGCTCCTCCTAAAGTTCAGGGTAAGGTTGAACAATTTGCAGCAACACAAGCTGGACCTGTTGTTGAGCCTCAGCAAGCTTTATCTTGTAATCCACAGCAGGGTCCAACTTCCTCTCCTTGTGAACCTATGATGGAAGAGGACCCAACTAAGAAAGACAAGACTAAACAACATGGTGTTGAAGGCCAGTCTTTTCAGTTAAGGTTCCTTAAAAGAAGGAAAAGGATGGCTTCTAGACCCAAATCAAAGAAGAAGAAGAATAATAAGAAATCAAAGTCATCCACCTCCAAGCCTAAGGATGAATTAGATCATCTTGAGAGGGTGCATGAAAAGGCAGCTCAACCAATTCCAATCCAAGTAGCTCCTCTTGTATGAGGAAGACCCATCTTATTGTGGACCTTCACAACTAGTATAGAAAGATGGCATGTCAACAGAGATCAAGGTGTTCAAGATGTCTATATATGGAAAGACATGTTTAACCTACCTCTACATGATCTCTTTGAGATGAGAAGATACTTTGAAAGTCTGAGTGATCCTAACCATCTAATGAAGAAGGTTATGGTCATTATCATCATGAGGACTATCAATATCTAAGGTCTTCAAATGTTTTGGTAGTATCATCCTAGGGGTAGTTTGTAAGGTCAAATGTATGGCTGATGCAACTAATAACATCCTAAGTCTCTTGCATGCATGCACTTAAGCGCAAAATAGAAATGCTTCGGAAGTTTTACACTCTACATCAGAATTGTTCCAAGTGTAAAATCTTCTAAAGCCAAGACTAACATCTTCCAAAGCCAAAAGTGAAGCCTTCAAAGCATCAAAGACAAAGTCTTCCGAAGCCAGAAGTGTAGACTAATTTATTCCAAGACTTTGAACACATGCTTTATCTAAAGTAGTTTTCCATAGAGCTGGACCACTTTGCGCTGTAACTCTAAAGACTCACCAACTTATATAAGCTGGTGAAAAGATCCATGCTTTTGGTAACTCTACATTAAGGTCTTTAGTCTGTTGCTTTCTACTTTAGGTACTTTTATCCATTTTGTAATATATTAGGATGTGAGTTATGACATATCATAGTTACTAATCTAAAGGCAATATGCCTTTTGACTCTACATTTATTTTGTTTTTGTCTAGATCAAATGTTTCCAACCGGCTTTCTATGTAGGTCGGCTGTAGGATGTAGTATAAAGTATCTTAGGTCTTTGTATTTCTCTTTATTCTTTGTAACACTTGTAAAGACTTGAGAGCAATATACACATTCTTGAAAACCAATATCCTTATGTTGTTTGTTTCTTATACTATATCCTATTTGCTTGTGTTCTAAGTATCAAACCATATTGTTACAGTTTCCTATTTGATCTGTTAAATGTTCTAAACACTCTCCTAATTATGTGTTGTGTTGTATTTACCATCCCTTAAAAGAACCTGCATCCCCTAGAGGCTAATCACATGAGCTTTGATACTCATAACTAAGATTATGGTGTTGGTAAGGAGCTTATCTGGCTGAGCATAAGGAACCTCAACACTGATCATAGGAATAAAGGGAGTGGTCTACTCTTGAAGGGAAGTGGGAGCTCTTGGTTCCACTTCCTCCTGCATGGGTGATTGTATGGGGATCCACTCAATCTAAGTATATTAAGCATAGGTCTCTTTGGATTTTTTGATGTAGGTGATAGTCATTTGAGGCTATGTGGGTAGTGTAGATGTTGTCACCTTGAGTAATCAACCCGAACATTTTTGGGACCGGGGTTGTTTTTGTCCTTGAGAAACCAACAGTGGTCTTTCTTATAACTTTATAGATTTCAAGCTTCATATGTCCCGGTTTAAGAGTAGT
Source organism: Flaveria trinervia (assembly GCA_025506515.1). NCBI lineage: Eukaryota > Viridiplantae > Streptophyta > Magnoliopsida > Asterales > Asteraceae > Flaveria > Flaveria trinervia. The sequence goes on along the minus strand of CM046452.1, from coordinate 58,726,119 downwards.
AATTGTTTCCCTTAACTTTGAGCCCCATTCATAGTATAGAATGTGCTGGACATATCTAGGGAACATGTAGTACTCTAGAGTCCAAGTTTTGAAGCAGGTTTATATAGACAAACTGGGAGTACTTCAATTTGACCCCTTAAACCACTCCATGGACTATATATGATAATACTCAGGAATCTACTCACATCTACCATTTTTATTTGATAAGGAGTGGATAACAACATGAAGGGGTAATTCCATTTGTAAGAGGCCTTACCCTTCCTGATGGTTCTAACAGAGTACGCATTGTTTGCTAGGGTTATGAAAACTTACATCCCCTGCATTGTAACAAACAATGCGTTCTTACCATCCAATATCACCTCTTGGAAAGTCCTCTAAAATGCCATAAAGTGTTTTTCATATAGTGAACGGTCGATGGTATGGCGATGAGGTAGTTGGATTGAGCAAGGAAACGGAAAACATATGAAGTAAGATTATTGGAGGTCGAGTATGAAGCGTGAGGTAGCGGAGTATGTGAGTAAGTACCTTACTTTCTTGCAAGTGAAGGCGGAGCATCAAAAGCCATATAGGAAGATACAACCTTTGGATATTCTCGAGTAGAAGTGGGAGCATATCACCATGGATTTCATTACAAATTCGCCATGTACTGCGAGAGGGTATGGTGCTATATCGGTGATAGTTGATTGTCTGACGAAGAGTGCTCACTTCTTGCCAATCCACAAAAAGTATTCCTTTGAGAGGTTAGTGAATTTGTTCATCAAGGTTGTTATGACTCGTCATGGTGTACCGGTGTCTATTGTGTCTGACCGTGACACTTAGGGACGGGTTACACATTAGCACAATTTATCATTCACAATGCATGGTCAATTAGAGAGGACTACTCAGACGCTTGAGGATATACTTCGGGGGCATGAGTCATTGACTTTGGAGGAAGTTGGGACGAACACTTACCATTTGCTGAATTATCATACAATAATAGTTATCATTCCAGCATTGGTATGCACCATATGAGATGCTATGTGATAGGAGATGTAGAACCGTATGTTGGGGTGACATTGGTCAGATAAGGAGCATCAAAGTGATTGAAGCTATGATTGAGAAACTTGAAAAGATCAAAGCTTTTATGAAGAAGACAAATATAAGCAAAAGTCGTATGCACACAAGAGATGTAGACCGATTGAATTCAAGGTGGGCGATAAAGTAATGCTGAAAGTTTCACATTGAAGTGTATCATTCCGTTTAGGAAGCGGGGCAAGTTGAGCCCGAGGTACATAGGGCCTTTCTGAATCATTGCATGGGTAAGAGAGGTGGCCCGATGAGTTAACCGGGATTCATCCAAAATTCCATGTATCTTATCTGAGAAAGTGCATAGCCATTAAGGATATTGTGGTGCCACTCAAGGATATTAAAGTGGATGAACAGTTGAATTATATGGAACAACTGTTGGATCTTGTATGCCCAAGACACATACAAGATTTATGTGGTTGGTACATTATGATCCAAGTCGGGTCATACCCAATAACAAACTAAACAACACCAATAAATATTTATTTGTTGATGAGATCACACAAATAAATATTGACACCAATTTAGAAAATGTGTTTTCTAAAACATTGCTTTTGTAATAGAACAACATTATATGGATAATTTGTTCATGAGAAATTATTTGTTTCATTATTTAATTTAGTTAAATAATAACAAATAAAAGTGTGTTAATGTTATAAAATTAAAAGAGGTTTTAATTTTATAAGATTATGGTTAAAGAGTGCATTTTCTATAAAAGTACAAAATGGGTGGAACCCATTTTGAATGCCTATTTCAGTCGCCCAAGGGTGGTCCCATTCTTGGGATTGCATGTCTTGGTTTATACAAGACTTTAATCTCTTGACTGATTATAAAGTTGGTAAGAAACCCATAGCAAGAAACCACTCCCTTGGGCATGACCTTGAGGCGAAGTGTGTGGGGAACACCTCTATAGGGCTATGATTGGGTCTCTTATGTACCTTACAACTAGCAAGCCTCATGTTTGCCATACGTATTTGTGCAACATATGAAGCCAAACCTAAGATGTCACACCTTATCACTAATAAGGGACTTTTAAGATATCTCAAAGGAACCTCAACACTTGGCCTTTGGTATCCAAAGAATTCTGATTTTAATCTATATGCATATACGAATAGTGACTATGGTGGATGCAATATGACTCGAAAGTCTACATTAGGGGGATGTCAGTTTCTTGGTGGAAGGGTTGTCTCATGGCAATGCAAGAAGCAATCTTGTGTCTCAGCATCAACTGCTGAATCTAAATATTATTGCTACAAGCTGTTGTGCTCAAGTGCTTTGGATTCCGAATCAGATGCTAGACTATGGGTTCAACTTTAAGGAGACTCCAATTCATATAGACAACAATAATGCCATCTCTATTACAAAGAATCATGTGCAGCACTCAAGGACAAAACAAAAAATATTAAGAATCTTTTGTTAGAGATAACTTTGAGAATGGATTAATCAAACTAGTCAAGGTTAAGACAAATGAACATATGTTAATCTGTTCACCAAAGCTTTTGATGAAGAGAGATTCAAATATCTTGTATCAACTATTGGGATGGTTAACTTTGAGTAGCTTTTTCTTAAAAGTTAATCATATCTTATTTCTAAAATTTGTGTGTCCTTAATTGTCTATATCTATCACCATTCATAAGCCCTTGTTTGATTTGGAAGTAAAATTTTTAAATACTTTTCATAGATTTTTGATAATTTCTCTTCGGAAGATATGTTTTTACCTTCGGAAGAAATATAAGTCTTTTAAACAAACAACTATCACCGAACATTTACCTTCGGAAGAAATCTCCAACATATCTTCTGAAGCTTAATTTCTTTCTAAGTACTTGTATGTTTCAAAGAACCTTTTTCTTTCGAAAGTAATTAACTCTCAAAAGTTTTATAACTTCCGATGTTTAATTTCTTTCGAAGCTAAATTCTCAAAAATATTTGGAATCTCTTCCAAAGTCACTTTGGCTTCAAAAGCTTTCTTCTTAAAACTTCCGAAGTCAATTACCTTCAGAAGATTTACGACTTCCAAGAAAAATACTTTTGGGCAAAAAGCAATCTACTTTTTCAGAGGTGAGACCGACATCCGAATTTCAAAGTTTATCCACATTCATTAACTTTGTCTGAGATCCATTTCATATATAAACCCAACGGTTCCCCCTCTTTCTTTATCGTCTTCATTTCTTCCCAATCCCAAATTCCCAAATTTCTCTGAAACCACCTTTGTTCTTTATTTCCTTTACCTTAAAGCTATCTAAAGTGGCCAACCTCAACCGTAGAAATGACCCAAACTTTTCCATTCAGTTACACAAGCAACATAATCAGGTTTCTCTATTACACTCTAATAAAGATCCTCATTTCTCAGAGGTTTGTCAATTTTTGGATATGTCTATCTCCTTTACCTCCCTTACCATTGATCATGTTCTTTGTGAGGATCATTTGCTTGATTTTTGGAAGACCTATCAAGAGGTCATTATAGATGAGGAGAAGAGGGGAATCTGAGTCTAAAGGTGCAAAAACTATCAAAAACATGTACCTATTTAGTTTCTAAGGTTAGTTACTTGGAATCTCAAGTGACTACCTTAAATGACCAGGAACTTAAGATATCTTTTCTCAAGGAGAAACTAGCTGGGAGACCTTTAAGAAGAGCTCAACCTAGAACACAAGACTTGTGGATGTGATTGACCTAACTCCTAGCTCACCTATGCAAGAGGGTGATGCTACCAAAAAAGGGAGAAAGTCATAACAATCACAGAACCTAGGAGTTCCTCATAGAGTATGGACACTAAGGACTCACCATCCTCAGTTGTAGTTGTTCATACTTAGCAACTTCCTCAAGTTCACATTGATGTGAACTCTATAAACTCTTTCATTCGGAGTCTCTTTGAGGAAGGCATACCAAGGGTGAATCATCTCCACCATAAGGAACTTCCAACTACGTCATAGGGTGGATGTATGATGTTGATAGAAGAACCATTATTCTTCAAAGAGTTCACAGGCAGCAAGAGGTCTTTAACTTTCAGACCTTGAACTACTAAGGTCTTGACCTTATCAACATGCCACTTATGAACCCAAGCCAATCTAGACAAGTTGGCTCAAGGGATTTAAGACAATTACTGAAGAGTTCAAGCTCAGAAAGAGATAAAGGCAATCAGGTAATGTCATTGGTCAACTGGATGTTCAGGCAAACCTTGAGATTAGCTTCAAAGGGAAAACCTTGACTGAGGGTCTAGTGATGGAACCTGAGAGCCCATCACACCTATAACTACTTCAGAAAATCATTCCTTTGATGAGACACCTGTTGGTGAAGATGTATCTCAACCTCTCTCTACCCAGAGCATGGATGCAACTCCAAGCAATAAAGGCCAAAGCTCTTTTCACCCTAAGTCACAAAGGTCTGTGAGTGACAAAGGGAAAAGGAAAATAACTCATGAGGAGATTAAAGAGGAGGGGAGAGAGAGAGGAAAAGGAAGCTAAAAGGAGAAAGTTCCTCTGTAGGGTTTATTGGCTTCATGGAACCTGCAATCAGGGCTGCTCCCACCAAACACTCAAAATGATGAGTTAAGGATAGTCAAGATTGCTTACTTATAGACCAGGAACTATAATATGATAATATCATCTCCCTCCCCTTAGAATAACTGAATGAACTGGATGACATGGAATTGTCAAGAGAGAAGAAGGAGGAAGAGGATGCAAGATTACTTCTTCAGATCAAGGAAGAAAAGAGACTGAAAAGGCTCTACTAGCATGTTCCTACTCTCTCATCAGTTCATGAAAGTCATGTGCAGGAGAGACTATGGCTCCACAAGAACCTTACGTAAAGAGAGAAAGTGATAGGATCAACAAGATCAACTACCTGAGTGCCATAGGTCTCTATCAGGCAGAAACACTTCTTCCCTTATCCTTTGAGTACATTGAGTTTGAGTATCTCAAGCCACTTGAACTTCAAGTTCTCAAAAAAGAAAGGCAACAAAGTGGAAGATGAGGAAAAAAGCAGCCAGGACAAGAGCCATCATCCAGAAGAGCCAAAAGAAGTCTGCTGATAGGCAGCGGATGATGAGCTTTTTAAAGCTATATGGATTCTTCAGAAGGAGACTTGCCCTATGTCTCAATCCACTATGGATGAGCATATTAGGGTGATCAAGCAGAAGATTAATAGAGGAGAACTTGTCTACTTACATTCCCCACCAAGTCAGGTCCCTCAAGAAGTGAAGGTAAAGGTTGAACCTTTTGAGACAACATAACTTAGACCTCCTATTGAATCTCAGCAAGCTTTATATTCTTGTTCATAGCAGGGTTCTATCCGCTCTCAATCTAAACCTGTGAGAGAGGAAAACCCAACTGAGAAAGACAAGGATGATCACAAGGTGTTGCAGGCCAGTCTTCTCAGTTAAAAGGTGTAAAGAGGAGAAAAGGGATGGCTTTTAAACCAAAGTCTAAGAAGAAAAAGAAAGAGGCGTCCGTATCCAAACCTCAGGAATAGTCAAAACATCTTGAGGATGTGTAACAAGAGGAAGCTCCACTAACACCGATTCAAGTAGCTCCTCTAGCATCAAGAAGACCCATCTTATCTTGGGCTTATACTACTAATCTAGAGAGATGGCATGTTATCAGAGATTAAGGTATTAAACATGTCACATGTTCAGTCTACCTCCACATGATCTCTTTGAGATGAGAATACACTATGAGAGTTTGAGTGATCCTGGCCATCTTATGAAGAAAAGCATGGTCCTCATCATTATGAGGATGGTCAATATCTAAAGTCTTCAAATGTTTTGGTAGCATTAGCCTAGGGGGAGTTTCTAAGGTTTCATATAAGGCTGATGCAATCCAAAACATCCAAAGTCTATACAACATGCATGCACAGAAGTACCAAGTAGAATGATTCGGAAGTTTCACACTATGCCTTAGAAAATATTATAAGTGTGAAATATTCTAAAGTCAAGACGAACATCTTCCGAAGCTGAGTATGAAGTCTTCCAAAGCTTCAAAGAAAATGTCTTCTAAAGCCAACACATGAAGACAGATTTCTTCTAAAGACTTTTGAGTACATGCTTTATCTAATGTACCTTTTACCATAAAGCTAGACCACCTTTCCATTACAACTCTGTTTGACTCACCAACTTTCGCAAGTTGGTGAATGGTCAATGCTTTTGGTATACTGTACATTGAGGTCTTGAGTCTGTTGCTTTCTACTTTATGTACTTTTATCCTTTTTGTAATATATTATGATGTGATCTATGGCATGTCATAGTCACTAGTCAAAAGGTAATCTACCTTTTGACTCTACATTGATTTTGTTGTTGTCTAGATCATGTATTTGGCTGGCATTCAAAGTAAGGCGGCTGTAGGATGTAGTATGAAGTATCTCAGGTCCTTTGTTTCTTATCACACCTTTATTCTTTGTAAACACTTGTAAAGAGCTTGAGAGAAATATACAACATTCTTGAAAACCAAACACTTATGTTCTTGTTCTGTCTCTTTATTACATGTGTTTAATTGTGTCAAAGTGTGACTGGTTACTAGTTCTCTATTTGATATTTTAAGTATTCTAACTCACTCTCCTCATTGTGTGTTGTATTTTAAGTGACCATCCCTTAAACGGTCCTGTAACTTTATACTACATCCTACAACCAGCCATACTTAGAAGGCCAACTGGAAACATATTATCTAGACAATAACAAAATCAAATGTGGAGTCCAAAGGCAGATTGTCTTTTGACTAGTGACTATGACATGCCATATCTCACATTCTAATATATTACAAAAAGGATAAAAGTACATAAAGTAGAAAGTGTAGACTCAAGACCTTAACTTAAAGTTACCAAAAGTATGGACCTTTTTCAATAACTTGTGAAAGTTGGGGAGACAATAGAGTCGCAGCGGCAAGTGTCCAGCTTTATCGTAAAGTACATCAGATAAAGCATGTGTTCAAAAGTCATCGGAAGAAATTCGTCTTCACTTTTTGGATTCGGAATACTTTGTCTTTGAAGTTTCGGAAAACTTCACTTTTGGCATCAGAAGATGTTGGTCTTGGCGTCGGAAGATTTTACACTTAGAATATTTTTGGTGCATGGTGTAAAACTTTCGAAGCATTTCTACTATGTATTTGAGTGCATGCATGCAAGAAATACTTTGGATGTTTTAGGTGCATCAGCCTTATATAAGACCTTACAAACTCCCCCTAAGCTAAGGCTACCAAAACATTTAAAGACCATTAATGTTGACAATCCTCATCATGAAGATGACCGTACCCTTCTTCATTTGGCTAGGATAACTCAGACTCTCATAGTGTCTTCTCATCTCAAAGAGATCATGTAGAGGTAGGTTGAACATATCTTGTCATATTTAGACATCTTCACCATCTTGATCTCTAATTACATGTCATCTTTTTGGATTAGAAGTGAAGGTCAAAGATAAGATGGGTCTTCCTGTTACAAGAGGAGCTACTTGAATTGGAGTTGATTTAGCAGCCTCTTCATGCACTCTCTTAGGATGATTTGATTCATCTTGAGGCTTCGAGATAGATGACTTTGACTTTTTCTTTTTCTTTGACTTTGGTCTTAGAGGCCATCCTTTTGCTCCTCTTTGAACTCTTTAACGAGAAGTCTGGCCTTCATCACCTTGTTGTTCAATTTTGTCTTTCTTAGTTGGGTCTACCTCCCTCACTGGTTTAGAGGGAAAGGGAGTTCTACCCTGCTATTGATCATAAGATAAAGCTTGCTGAGGATTAGTAGAAGGTCCATATTATGTTGTCTTAAATGGTTCAACCTTAACCTCCTCTTCCTAAGGGACTTGACTTGATGGGGAGTGTAAGTCAATAAGCTCTCCTCTCTTAATCTTCTGCTTGATTACCCTTATGTGCTCATCCATGGTGGATAGAGACATTGGGCCAAGTCTCCTTCCGGATAATCCATACAGCTTCAAGAAACTCATCATCCTCTGCCTATCAGCAAACTTCTTTTGACTCTTTTGGATGATGGCTCTTGACTTGGTTGCTTCTTCCCTCATCTTTCTCTTTTTAGCCTTTTGCTTTTTGAGTACTTGAAGTTCAAAGGACAAGGGAAGAGGTACAACTGCCTGGTAGAGTCCTATGGTACTCAGGTAGGTTATCATGTTTTGCCTATCAGTTTCTTTATCTACCTGAGGTTCTTGTGTTGCCACAATCTCCTGCACAGGGCTTTCTTGAACTGAAGAGAGAATAGAAGCATACTTATATAGTATTTTCTATCCCCTTTCTTCTTTGATTTTGAGGAGCAATCTTGCATCCACTTCTTCCTTCCTCTCTCTATATATTCCCATGTCTGCTAGTTCATTTAATTCCACTAAGGTATCATAGTTCCTAATGTGTAAGTAAGTAATCCTGACTACCCTTAACTCATCATTTTGAGTATTTGTTATAGGGTAGCCTTGATTGCAGCTTCCATGAAGCCTAAAGACCCAGTAGTGGAACTTTCTCCCCTTAGCTTTCTCTTCCTCTCTCTCTCTCTCTCTTCCTCAATATCCTTATATCCTTTCCCTTTGTCACCTACAGACCTTTATGACTCTGGGTGAAGCCTTTATTGCTTGGAGCAGCATCCATGCTCTGGCTAGAGAGAGGCTATGATACACCTTCAACAGCAAGTGTTTCACTAAGGGGATGGATTATAGAAGTAGTTGTGATTGTGACAATGCTCTTAGGCTCTATCACTGGGACTTCAGTCAAGGTTTTCTATGTGAGGCAAATATTAGGGTCTGCCTCAACATCCAGTTGACTAATGACATTACCTGATTGCCTTTGTCTTCTTCTTGGTTGAACTCTTCATTAATCCATTCTTGAATCCTTTGAGCTAGTCTACCAGCTTGCCAAGATTGGCTTGGAAGTGGCATTTTAACTAGATCAAGACCTTTATAGTAGTCCAATGTCAGAAAGTTAAAGATCTTTTGTTGCTCTTGAACTCTTTGAAGTATAAGGGCTCTTCTCTTAGTATCATACCTCCACCCAATTATGTAGTTTGAAGATCCTTGAGGTGGGGATGACATAGCCCTTGATATACCCTCCTCCAACAGTGATTTTATGAGAGAGTCCATATCAAAGTGAACTTGAGGAGGTTGCTAAGTATGGACAATTTCAAGTGAGGATGATAAGTCCTCAACGTCCATACTCTTTGCAGAACTCCCAGGTTTTGTGATTGCTATGACTATCTTCCCCTTTTTGATAGCATCACCCTCTTACATAGGTGATCCAGGAGTTAGTTCAATCACATCCAAGGATCTTGTGTTCCTGGATGAGCTCTCCTTAAAGGCTCCCAGCTAGTTGTTTCTTGAGATAAGATATCTTAAGTTGTTGATTATTGACCCTGTTTTGTAAGGTAGTCACCTGAGATTCCAGATGAAAAAACTTAGAGACTAGATAGGAGCAAGTTTATGATAGTTTTTACACCTTTAGTCTTAAGTTCCCCTCATCTTCATCAGCAGAATCATTTGGGGATGAGAGAATTGGAGCAAAGTCTTCACTCTAACCACCATCATCATGTTATTGGCTATTGGATTTCCCTGCTCACTAACAACTTCAGTTGATGTGTTAATGGGCTGGCTTGCCATGGTTGAGGTCCTAATAGTGTTATCACTTGCATAAGTGAAAGCCTATTCCATATAGTCCTCTTGAACAGGTTCAGGGAGATCTATCTTAGTGATGGGTGGATGATGTGGGCTAGATATAGGAGAATCAGAAACAGTCATCTCTCTATGAGTAGGAGAGGAGTAGAGAGACTCATGGTACTCACTGAATCCCATGTCTTCAACATTATAGAATTCAAGGTTATGAATAGGTTGGTTGAGATCTAGAGGCTATGGATGGTAACTTTCCCCTAAAGGTTGTTCACTTGAGTGTTGAGACTCAAAGTAAAGGCTTAAGGCTGATGGGCTAATGAATTTATCAGGCTAAGCATGAGGAGCCTTAACAGTAATTCTTGATGAGATGGGAGTGGTTTGCTTCCTAGGAGAAGTAGGAGCTCTAGTTTCCACTTCCTCCTATATGGGTGATGATATGGGGGCCTACATAAGCTGAATAGCTAATGCAAGGGTTTGTTGGATTTTCTTTGGTAGGTAAGGAATGTTTTAGGTTGTGAAGGTTGTTGATAAGTGGTTCAACACCAGCTTGTGTTGCTAGGTTATCACCTTGAGCAATGAGCTCTAACATTTTGGGGACAAGTGTTGTTTCCACCGCAAAAAAACCAACAGTTGGCTTCTTCATTATTTTAAAGATGGCGGGCTTCATCTGTCCCAATTTAAGAATATTACCTGTTTCCCTTAACTATGAGCCAAATTCACAGTTGAGAATGTATTGAACATAAATAGAAAACATATAATACTCTAAGGAGACCAAGTTTGCAAGTAAATTTGTATAGACAAATTAAGAGTACCTGAACTTGACCCCTTGAACCATTCCATGTATAATGAAACAGAGATCCTCAATAATCTTGTCACTCCCCCATGCTTGTTAGACAAGTTGTGGATGACCACATGAAGTCGGTACTTATACTGGGATGAGACCTTTCCATTCCTCAAGGTCTTCACAGAGAAATCTCCATCATAGCTCATCTACTGAAAGGAGTAGTTGATAGCTTTCTTTGGAAAGTAAAAATCACCTTCCTCATCATTCAGCTAAAGATGAGTGTTAATAATAGCTGGGGTGTTAAAATTTTCATCCTCTGTAGTGTAGCAGTATTGTCTTTTCCCCATCTATTATAACCTCTTGACAGGTCTTCCAGAATTCAAGCAGATGATCCTCATAGAGTGGAGATTAATGGTTAGGGAGGAGAAATAAATTGATGGAGCCAGAAATTGGCAAACCTCTAAGAAACTAGAATCTTTTAAAGAGTTCAACAAGGCAACATGATTGTGCTGCCTGTGAAATTGCATGGAGAAATCTGGGTCGTTTCTATGGTTTAGGTTGGCGATTTTAGAAAGCTTAAAGGTGAAGAAGGTGAAGAAAGTGAAGAACAAGGCGGTTTATGGGTGAATTTAGGTTTTGGAATATGCAGATGAAAAAGAGAGTTAAGAGGACAGGACCGTTAGGTATACATATAAAAAGGATCTTAGATAAAGTTAATGAAAACGGATAAAATCTGAAATCTAGATGTAAGTTTCACAACTAAAAAAAGTAGTTTTATTTCACCCAAAAAGTAGTTTTCTTGGTAGTCTAAAATCTTTTGAACGTAGTTTTACTTCGGAAGTTTTGATGAAAAGCTTTCGAAGCCAAAACGACTTTAGAAGATATTCCATAGAGTTTAGAAAACTTTTTGCTTCAAAAGAGATTAAGACTTATAAGTTTTAATAAAGCTTTCGAGAGTTAATGGATTTCGAAAGAAAATTGTTCTTGAAAGCATACACTTACTTAGGAATGATGTTAAGCTTTGGAAGATATTTTGGAAATTTCTTCCAAAGGTAAATTTTTTAAATAGTTGTTTGTTTTGAAGACCTAAATTTCTTCCGAAGGTAAAAACAATCTTTCAAAGAATAAAAAGATCAAAATTTTTAAAAGTCTAAGGAATGTCTTCTAGAAGGATTTTGCTTCCAGAGTGAACAAGGGCTTATGAGGGTGATAAAAATTGACAACTTAGGACACACAAGTTTAAGAATAATATGATTTAGTTTTAAGAAAAGCTACTCAAAGTTAATCATCCCAATAGCTGAAAAAATATATTTAAATCTCTACTCATCAAAAGCTTTGGTGAACAGATCAACATATTGTTCATTTGTGTTAACTTTGACTAGTTTGATTAATCCTTTTTAAAAGTTATTTCAAATCAAATGATACCTGATATTGATGTGTTTTGTCCTAGAGTTCTCTTGATAGAGATAGCCCTTTGTTGTTTATGTGAATAGGAGTCTCTTTAAAGTTAAATCCATAGTCCAACATCTGATTCTGAATCCAAAGCACTTGAGCACAGCCTCTTTTAGTAGCAATGTATTCAGCTTCAACGGCTGATGCAGAGACATAAGATTGTTTCTTGCATTGCCAATAGACTAGCCTTCCACCAAGGAACTGACATCCCTCTAATGTAGACTTTTCAGTCATGTTGCAACCACCATAACCACTATCTTTATATGTTAAGTGCTTTAAAAGATTAACATGTTGTCTTTATTTGTCTTTTGATATGTTGTAATAGTATAGGGACTATTTCTGTAATTTGTTAGTTCCTTTACTTTTGTTTTCAGTATAAATAGCTTAGATTTGCAGGTTTGTAGTAACGAATACACAAGTTATTCGAATATGCTTTTTCATACCTGTAATTGTCTTAGCTTGATATGAATGAAAACTGAATTTTATTGATATCTTGTTTTGATTTGATTACTTTGTGTGAAATTCATTGAATTGTGTTACAAATCATCACAGATTTATTCATTTGATCCTATCAAATGGTATCAGAGCTGTTCGTAAGCTGTTAGTGATTGATTTTCGTTTTAAGTTCATCAAACTTGAAAACCTAAAAATCTCACTGAATCTGTGATTGAGATACAATTCAATTGAAAATTTGTGAATTTCAGTTGTGTTTCATCATCAGAAACATGATTTGAATCACAATTAGCAGATCAATTCATCAAATTCAAGTAAACTGTTGAATTTGTTGTTCGAAAATAGCTTGAAGTTTCGAACTGAAATTTCAAAAATTGATTGATTTGTTGTTGAATTGAAGAAATTGATATTAAGAAGAATGTTTATCGGCATAAAACTCATCTAATTGAAAAGTTTCAATCGAATTCATCAACATTTGAAGAATTCAGAAGATTTGAGTTTGTTACGTTCATTTGAAGATGATGAATGTGTCGCATGAGCTGAGATTGACTGAATGTCTAAGTGTTAGACGCATTAACACTGTGTAGACGTTTTTAGTTAGTCGTTTGAGTACTGTTGAAAAGAATTCCAGACGTATCACCTGTGTTAAGTTGATAACTATTCAGACGCTTGACAACTGTTTAGGCGTTTGACAACTATTCAGGCGTTTGACAACTGTTTAGGCGTTTGACAACTATTCAGGCGTTTGACAACTGTTTAGGCACTTGAAACCTTCCAGACGCATTAATACTTAGACAATTTGAAAATTTTTCTAAGGCATTCCCTTAGACGTTTCTCAACTTAGACGCATCAACTGTTGAGACGTTTGAATACTGTTCAGACGTTTTAACCTTGATACTTAGATTTTTTTAAAAAAAATATAAGAATGGTAAAATCAGAAGATTGTGAAAACAGTGTTCCAAAGCTTAAAAATAGAGCTGATTTCAAAAATTGGTCTCTAAGACTAAAACAACATTTTAATTCTATTGACACTGATCTCTGGAAATCTATAGAAAAAGGACCATACATTCCTATAATAACTGATGGACCAGACAGATGATTTGTGTATACTAAAGATTCTCCAGAACCTTATCCAGAAGATGATCTTCAAGGAGATGATCTGAAAAGAGTTAAGAATGATATTAAAGCCTATTCATTAATGTGTAAAGGACTACCTTTGGAAGTTCTTACAAGGCTAGATGCATATCAAACTGGATATACACTATATAAAGCATTGAAGATCATTTGTGAAGGAGGTAAAGAGATTCAAAATTTAAAGAAACAAAAGATGAAATGACAATTAGAATTGTTTCAACATTTGTCTGGAGAGACAGTAAATCAAATGATGAACAAATTTGTTCAACTCATAACTGAGATGTCAACAGCTGGTATCAAACCTGATCTTGAAGATTTAAATCTCAGACTACTTAATGCTTTACCATCATCATGGAAACAAAATATGCATACAGATTAAAGTATGATTTCATTGGACACCAAAAGCCAGTGTTGCGGCATTTTTGAGATATCTTAAAATTCTCTTGATAGTGATCAGATGTGACATCTTGGGGTTGGCTTGATATATTGCACAAATACATTTGTCAAACATGGTATTAGACCTGCTAACTGTGAGGTACATAAGAGATCCAATTATTGCCATGTAAAGATGTTGGATTCTGTATGCCCAAGACACATAGAGCATTGATGCGGTTAGTATGTCATGATCCAAGTCGGGTTATACCCAATAACAAGCTTTGCAAACACAAACAATTATTTAATTGACGACATGATCATGCAATTAAATAACCACACCAAATTTAGAAAATAGGTTTTCTAAATAAGTTGCATATGAGATGGAACAACTTATTAGGATATTTTGTTCATGAGTATTATTTATAATGTTATTTAAGTAGGTTAGATAACATCAAATAATATGAGGGGTTTATAACTTATACAATTAAATGGTTAATTGTATAACTTATTATGTGACTTGTTTTATATATATTGTGTGTGTGTTTTAAAAGGGAAAACCTTTTATTAAAAAGGATTTTCGGCCGCCCCACTTGATGGGGATTGGGCCTTTTCTCTCTTGAGAACATACACAATAAAGCATGTCATACACTCAAAAATTTGGACCTCTCTCATTACATGCATTATTGAACCAAAAACACACTCCTCTCTCTCTCAAAGATTCACGGCACCAGCAGCAGATTTTGGGGGTTTCTTTTGGTTTTTGGTGTTCATCTCCCTAACAAGAAGAGTGTTTGTACATTAGCTTGGGGTATACAAGCTTGAGGGGTCCTTCCTTGGAGCCTTGGCCGAATCTTAAGCATCATACAACTCTTCCTTGGAGCCTTGGCCGAATCTTAAGCATCATACAACTCTTCCTTGGTCGATTTTTAGCTGGAGAAAGGCAGTTTTTCACAGCTCCATGTAGCTGTGATTTTATGTACATTTACATATTGTTCATAGCTTGCTTATTCACATATATGATCCTTTTGTTTTGGGTTTGTTTCATTCATATATTTGTCACCATAAAACATGAAATTTCTGCTTTAAAATCATGTTTTAAAATATATATATATCCGCTGCGTTTTCTAAAAGTTTAAGAGGTTAAACTCGGTTTTATCTTCCAACAAACCCTACAATGGCATCAAGAGCCGGTTATGTGGATAGCTTGCTTGTTCTTGTCCTTAAAATTGTTTTTTATGGGAGTTTATAACCCTTTTAAGGGCTGCTATATTCTGTTTTGTTGAATCCCCAAACTTTCAAGGTTATATTACACATGCTTATAATTAAACCTTGAAAGATATGTATGTTGATATGTATGTTGTTTGGACAATATTTATAACCCGAAATTTCAGTTTATGTTGGCTGGAATTTCGTTGGTTTTGAGGGGATTCATTGTTATATTTTGGATGATATGATGAGTGTTTATATTGGTGCATAACCTAGCCTTTGGCCTTATGTTGTTTGGATGATTGCAATGGTTGAAGAAATAATTAAATTCGGATTCATCAAGAACGCTGACGAAGCTTGTGTATATAAGAAAGATAGTGGGAGCATCATCACTTTCCTAGTATTGTATATTGATGACATACTACTATTTGGAAACGACATTCAACCTTGGAAGGTGTAAAAACCTGGCTTGGAAGTTGTTTTTCCATTAAGGATCTTGGTGAGGCTGCCTATATTCTGGGAATAAAGATCTTATAAGGATAGATCAAGGCGGTTGATTAGTTTAAATCAAAGTGCATACATTGATAAAATCTTGAAAAGGTTCAAGATGGAGAACTCTAAGAAAGGTACGGTACCTATTCAAAGGGGAACGATATTGAGTACGACTCAATGTCCTAGCTCAAAGGATGAGCAAGATAAAATGAAGGCAATCCCATACGCATCTGCTATTGGATCCATCATGTATGCAATGATATGCACTCGACCGGACGTGTCATGCGCCTTAAGCATGACAAGCGATACCAGCAAAATCCTAGAAACAGTGATTGGATGGCTGTTAAGAACATACTTAAGTACCTAAGGAGGACAAAAGATATGTTCCTAATCTATGGATCTGGTGATGAGGAACTTGTTGTAAAAGGTTACACGGATGCCAGTTTCCAAACAGATCGTGATGATTCACGGTCACAGTCGGGATATATTTTCATTCTGAATGGAGGAGCGGTCTCTTGGAAGAGCTCCAAACAGGATGTGGTGGCTCTATCAACTACAGAATCAGAATACGTCGCCGCCTCATTGGCAGCTCAAGAAGCTGCATGGTTGAAGAAATTCATTGCCGATCTGGGGGTTGTCCCTTCCATTCAGCACCCCCTAGAGATCTTTTGTGATAACGAGGGTGTGATTGCTCAAATCAAGGAACCTCGTGCTCATCAAAAGACTAGGCACATTAAGCGGAGATTCAACTACATACGAGATGAAGTTGAAAAGGGAAAGATATGTATTCGTAAAGTTCACACGGATCAGAACATTGCGGATCCTCTCACAAAGCTCCTTGAAAAGGCAAAGCATGAAGGTCATACTTGTGCCATGGGACTTCGATATTCTAGTGATTGGATTTGATCTGTAAATTTTGTATTTGGATATATGGAACTCTTTATTATTTGAATAAAATTATTTGGTTATAATGTTTCAATTAATATTCCAATTTAGCATGTTTAATCCATAAGTAAATTGCTTACTCTAAATGTCCATAGTCGTTCAGACTTGTGGGAAAGTGTGAAAGTAAGATTATTATGAACTTGGATTGGTTGATATTCATAAGGATGAATATAGAGCAATGGGTTGCTACCAAGGTTCATAGATATTTGTGGGATACAAATATTGGACTAACTCGCAACTCAAACTTTACTACATGGAATCTTATTGATTGATCATAAGTAATTTTGAGTAAAGGCGAATATCATTTGGTATCCTCAGACCTGAGATACATATTGGGTTTTGATATTCACCAAGTGTCATACCTTGATCTGGTTATCCACTGTTCTGAAATAATGGGCAGTACATGAGACTATGTTTAGGTGTGACACAAGGTGATTGTGAGGAACGTATGTAGTCAAGATGGGATTTGTTCCTCTTATTCGTTGAGAGTTAGATGTCTAAGGCCTGGATAAGTTAAATCAACAAGGAATGATCACTTTGTGTCCTTGGATTTGACATGACATCTGTAACAAAAGGATAGATGACTAATTCACCTAAATCATTTCAAGTAGGATACTTGAAAGGGATGATGTTATTGAATGGCTATAAGTCATGCGTATTAAGGGTAGTAAACCGTTGTTAGGCGGTATTTACTGCTTGTATCAATTTTCTATGAATCTTGTGCAAGTGGGAGATTGTTGGATTCTGTATGCCCAAGACACATAGAACATTGATGCGATTAGTATGTCATGATCCAAGTCGGATTATACCCAATAACAAGCTTTGCAAACACAAACAATTATTAATTGACGACATGATCATGCAATTAAATAACCACACCAAATTTAGAAAATAGGTTTTCTAAATAAGTTGCATATGAGATGGAACAACTTATTAGGATATTTTGTTCATGAGTATTATTTATAATGTTATTTAAGTAGGTTAGATAACATCAAATAATATGAGGGGTTTATAACTTATACAATTAAATGGTTAATTGTATAACTTATTATGTGACTTGTTTTATATATTGTGTGTGTGTGTTTAAGAGGGAAAACCTTTTATTAAAAAGGATTTTCGGCCGCCTCACTTGATGGGGATTGGGCCTTTTCTCTCTTGAGACATACACAATAAAGCATGTCATACACTCAAACATTTGGACCTCTCTCATTACATGCATTATTGAACCAAAAACACTCTCCTCTCTCTCTCAAAGATTCACGGCACCAGCAGCAGATATTGGGGGTTTCTTTTGGTTTTTGGTGTTCATCTCCCTAACAAGAAGAGTGTTTGCACATTAGCTTGGGGTATACAAGCTTGAGGGGTCCTTCCTTGGAGCCTTGGCCGAATCTTAAGCATCATACAACTCTTCCTTGGTCGATTTTTAGCTGGAGAAAGGTAGTTTTTCACAGCTCCATGTAGCTGTGATTTTATGTACATTTACATATTGTCCATAGCTTGCTTATTCACATATATGATCCTTTTGTTTTGGGTTTGTTTCATTCATATATTTGTCACCATAAAACATGAAATTTCAGCTTTAAAATCATGTTTTAATATATATATATATATCCGCTGCGTTTTCTGAAAGTTTAAGAGGTTAAACTCGGTTTTATCTTCCAACAAACCCTACAAAAGATGCTCATCCACACACTCCCCCTCAAGATTAGTTCCAATGGAATGGTTTTTGGCTATGGGTTTCTTAGCAACCTTATAGTTACTCAGGTTGAATCTCTTAAGTATGTAATGTACATACTTTGACTGACTTATAAAGATGCCACTGTCAACTTGCTTCACTTAAATTCCTAGAAAGAAATTGAGTTCCCGCATGGCACTAATTTCAACTCAATCCTTCATCAGGATCTCAAACTCTTTGCAGAGTTTTGGATTAGTTGACCCGAAGATAATGTCATCTACATACACTTGAACTAGTATTAAGTCATTCCATGTTCCTTTGATGAAGAGACTTCCATCTATAGTACCCCTTTTGTATCCATGCTGACAGAGTTACTAAGATAAAGTCTCATACCACTTCCTTGGTGCTTGGTGCAGCCCATAAAAAGCATTATCAAGCCTGCAGACATATTCAGGATGATGAGGATTTGCAAACCGAGGTGGTTGTTTCACATATACCTCTTTATCAATAACCCCATAAAAGAAAAGCACACTTGACTTCAAGTTGGTAGACCTTGAAATCCTAGGATGCAGCAAAAGCTAAGAATATTCTAATAGCTTCAAGTCTTGCCAGAGGAGCAAAAACATTTGTGTAGTCAATTTTCTTTTCTTATGTGTATCCTTCAACAACTAGTCTATCCTTTTTTTGATGACAAGTCCTCTATCATCCGTCTTATTCCTAAACAACCATTTGGTTCCTATTGTAGTCTTCCCTTGATAAAGAGGACATAAGTTCAAAACCTTTTGCCTTTTTAATTGAAGCAGTTCCTCTTACAAAGTTACGATTGATTGAACCTAAATTCTGACCTACTACTGATAGTAATCACGGTTGTTACCACTATCATGATCTCTGCCACTATGAACTACTGAAAGCCCTATTCTGTCACCTCTCTTTCTCTTTTCGTTTCTTTCTTTTCTCTTGAGTAAACACACACTCAACCATATTTCTATTCTCTTGAATACATCTACTAGACATTACCTTAATTTAAATCCCAGGTTGTACTACATCCTTGGACACACACTTAGTACACACACTAATGTACATCCATCTATTTAAACTTTCATAATTTTATTTATTTGAAATTGACTAAGAGTTATGCTTTTTATAATCTTTTATAATTAAATATGAAATTTATCAAATATGTATATTACAATAGTTTAACCATTATAGATGTATACAATGAGCTTAACCTGGTAATAATTTAATTTACTTGTACCAACGAATTTGGTTTTTAATTAAAATTTTTCTATCCATGAATCCTGCTATTGTAATAATAGTTTTTATTATTATTTACCGTAACTCTACTACAATTTGTCACGGGTGTTACATTCTCCCCACCTTATAAATATTTCGTCCTCGAAATTTATCATATCTTTGTCATAAAATGCATTCCTAATTCACTTTATTGATCTATCTTTATTATTAGACTATACAACTATTTTCTAAATATTCCTTCAATCTACATTGATTTCTTATTCTTCCTTCAACAATAACACTTATGCAACTACTCTTTTCCTTCATACTCGTATCATGAGTGATGTAGTTTGGAATTATAACAGCTCCTTCTTGGATTCTTAGAATCAGCTTAGGACTTTCCCATGACGTAGTTGTAACATTCCTATAGTATATTCTTATGCATGTATTTAATTTTTCTATTATATAATGCATGAGTTTATTGCTTGCAAGATCAAAATCCTGCTATACAAGGAAACAACTTTGAAGTTGATTATTCGCTCGACCAATTGTTGGAATGTGTAACTATAAGGACCCGATATCTCAATTTCACCTTTGTCTAAAGCTTCAATGACATTTCATATGCAAAATGCAGGAACGATCTAACTAGAAAGTCATAAAAAGCTTGATCAAAAAATAAGTATTTATTAAAGAAGCTATAGATAACTTAACAATGTACTACTTGATTTCTTTAAGTAGTAAAATTAAGTGTTAATTTTTTTTGCCAATCAAATTAAGTAACTTATTGCTTGTAGAACTTATCTTATTCTTTTTTTGGCACATGATGTTAGCCTTTTTCCAAGGAAATACCTTATATATACCTTTGGTTGATCCCTTACAACATGCATTCTTCCTTAGTTTTCTCTTTTGTACAAATAGTTACCTCTAAAACATCAAAATCAATGTAGTATCAAGTTTGGTTACATAACACAATTGTTATCTCTCAAACTTACTAAATGACACTCGGTTTGATGATGAAGAATCCCTTAAGAGTTGATAATAATATAATATGTAAACAAACAAAAGATAATAATATAATATGCAAACAATCATGGGGAGATGAGGTAATATACCTAATATGTTCATCCTCACTACTAGATTTGGTTTCTTGGCACCCTAGTTTCCCTTGCTTATGTCTCTTTTCGAGTCATCAAGAGGCGAAGTAATTGTAGATTTAGTCTCAGAGATGTTACCACTATCCTGAGAGTCCAAAGAGACACTCCCAGTAGTGGCAGCTGAATCTACATGAGTCCCCTCCACATCGGTGGGACTCACCTCAGTTTGGGTTCTCTAATGGGGGCTAGAAATCAGAGGTTTGTCTAGGCTTAATTGATCCTTAGATGGGTATTGTGGATCAACATCATGGCCTTGAAGAGACATGATTTCTTTATGACTACCTATTAAAAGGACAGTGAAAGATATGGAAGTTACGCCTAATAACCCCAGACCTTAATCAATGTCTAGAGGCATTGAGGCTATGATTAGGTTTTCCTTTTTTGGCTGCTTAGGGGAGTATAGTGACTCACCTTGAGGGCTTAAATTTTGGGTTTGGGGCTCTTAGGATTAAGACTGAGGAGACTCAATACCCATATTTAGCTTAATTGTAAAGGAAGGTGGGACCTCAGACTGTATAGTGACTTGCCAGCTGCTTTTATGGACTTAATGAACCGAGTGTGTCAGCCGATGTTAGATAAATCAGTGATTGTGTTTATTAATGATATCCTGATTTATTCAAGGAGTGAGGAGGAGCATGCCGGTCATATACGAGAGGTGTTGGAGACGTTGAGAAGGGAGAAGTTGTATGATAAATTCTCCAAGTGTGCGTTTTGATTGCGGGAGGTTCAGTTTTTGGGCCACATGGTGAATCTTGAAGGTATTATGGTGGAGCCAGTAAAGGTGGAGGCGGTGATGCAATGGAAGTCCCCAAAGACGCCATCCAAGATTCGTAGCTTCTTGGGTTTGGCGGGCTACTATAGAAGGTTTATTCAAGACTTCTCTAAGATCGCTTCTCCACTAACCAAGTTGACCCTGAAGAATGTAAAGTTTGTATGGGGTCAAGCTCAAGAGAAGGCGTTCGAGGAGTTAAAGGCGAGGTTGACTCAATCTCCTATTTTGTCATTACCCGATGGAAGCGAAGATTTAGTGGTTTATTTACATGCTTCCTACTTAGGGTTAGGATGTATATTGATGTAGAGAGGAAAAGTTATAGCCTATGCATCCTGACAGTTGAAAGTCCATGAGGTAATTATCCTACTCATGACATGGAGCTTGCAGCCGTGATCTTTGCGTTAAAGATATGGAGGCACTACCTATATGGGACAAAGTGCACCATATTCACTGACCACAAGAGCTTGAAGTATTTTTTCGAGTAGAAGGACTTGAACATGAGTCAGAGGAGATGGTTGGAGCTCATAAAGGATTATGATTGCGAGATCCATTACCATCCGGGCAAAGCCAACATGGTGGCGGATGACCTTAGCCGAAAAGAAAGACCCGAGTCGATTCGGGTGAAGGCTTACCGGTTTATTATGACCTCAGAGGTGATGAAACAAGTCAAAGAGTTTCAAGATGAAGCATTGAAATAAGATCATCTTAACTCTAAAAGAATGAGAGGTCTGGTTGCGGAATTGTGTGAAAACACACTTGATGTTAGGACTCTATTCGGGCGGATGTGGATTCCATGTTTTGGGGATTTATGTGTGAAGATTATAGATGAAGCTCATAAGACTCGATACTCTATTCATCCCGGTGCTACGAAGATGTATCAAGACATGAAGAAAGATTATTAGTGGCCGAGTATGAAGCGTGATGTTATGGAGTATGTGAGTAAGTGCCTTACTTGTTTACAAGTGAAAGCCGAACACCAGAAGCCGTATTGAAAGATCCAACCATTGGATATACTAGAGTGGAAGTGGGAGCATATCACCATAGATTTTATTACAAAGCTACTCCGTACCACGCGAGGGTAGGTTGCCATATGGGTGATAGTGGACTGTTTGACGAAGAGTGCTCACTTCCTACCGATCCGCGAGATATATTCATCCGAGAGCTTGTTAGATTTGTTTATTAAAGAGATTGTAACTCGTCATGGTGTGCTAGTGTCTATTGTATCTGATCATGACACCCGGTTTACATCCAAATTCTAGAAGAAATTCCACGATGCAATGGGGACGAGGTTACATATTAGCACAGCTTACCATCCCCAGACAGATGGTCAGTCAGAAAGGATGATTCAAACATAGAAAGATATGCTTCGGGCATGCGTCATTGATTTTGGAGGAAGTTGGGATGACCACTTACCATTAACTGAGTTCTCATATAACAACATTTATCATGCCAGTATTGGTATGCCTTCTTATGAGATGCTATACGGTAAGAGATGCAGAACACCCATGTGTTGGGGTGATATCGACCATAAAGAGTTAGGGAGCATCGAAGTGGTCGAGACTACCACTGAGAAGTTGGAAAGGATCAAAGCCTTTATGAAGGCAGCTAAAGATAGGCAAAAGTCATACGTCAATAAACGACGTAGACCGATTGAGTTCCAGGTGGGTGATAGAGTCATGTTGAAGGTCTAACCTTGGAAAGGTATCATTCAGTTCAGAAAGCGGGGCAAATTGAGCCCAAGGTACATAGGGCCTTTCCGAATCATTGCTCGAGTAGGAGAGGTGGCCTATAGACTAGAGGAGTTAAGTGGAATTCGTCCAACATTCCATGCATCTCACCTGAGGAAATGTTTAGCAGAAGAGGATATGATTGTACCACTGGAGGACATACAGGTAGATGAACGGCTCAATTATGTGGAGCAACCAGTGGCGATCATTGATCGTAAAGAGAAGAGGTTAAGGAAGAAAGTGGTTCCTCTTGTGCGTGTACAGTGGAGGCAAGGGACAGTGGAGGCAAGCGAAGGGATCTGAGTCTACATGGGAGACTGAAGAGGAGATGAGACAACATTACCTATGATTGTTTGAGGAATAACAGGTTTCAGGGATGAAACCTATATAAGGGAGGTGGACTTGTAACACCTGGTTATTTATAAAAGACAAAGAAAGAAGAATAAAGCGAAGAAAAAGAAAGAAAAGATATTTTACCTAAGTTGAAGGGTAAAAAGTGTCCAAAAGGATAAAAAGTTTGAAAGTTGGTGTAAAGTGGGCATGGCCACCCACTCTCTTCTCACAACATCCATTTCATTCGGGTTTTTAGAGAGAGAAGGAGAAAAAGCCAGAAAGCATTCGGATCTTTGAAGAACAAGAAGGAAAAGTTTGAATTCAAGGTAAGAATTCATGATTTTTGAGTGTTCTTAACTGGCTTTATCCTTGGTTGTATGCTTATATATGTTTGTATGTGTTCGGGTGTGTGTTTTGGTTGGTTTCTAGACGGTTGAACTCAATTGCAAACGGGTTTGAAAGAAGTCACACCTAAGAGGCCGAAAAGGCGAGTTATAGGACCCCTTTTTTACTTGTTTTTAGCTGCTTTGGGGCTGGAAATGCATGTATGAACTTTTTATAAAAGTTGGGTTTTGTACCCGTATGTGTTTATGTGTGTGATTCTGGTGGGGTTTAATTTTGGGCTACGTATGTGTTTGATCTTGTTATGATTGTGTTTCTAAGGCTTAGAATGTATGATTTAAGCTTGGAACATGCTAGGTGATGTTTGGGGACTGAATTATGATGTTTAGGATGAATTAGACTGCTCATGCGCCTAAACAGTAGCTCATGCGCCTAAACAGTAGCTCATGCGCCAACTATAAATAACTGCCTAAGTGTTCCCATGCGCCTAAAAACCTCATGCGCCCCAATAGTACTCATGCGCCTAGGAATAGGCTGAAACTGACTAAGTATTCATACGCCTAGATAACTCATACGCCTAGGCACTCATGCGCCTAGAAGTGCCCAGAATAGACTAAGTGTTGCTCATGCGACCCAATAGTGCTCATGCGCCTACATAGTGTTCATGCACCTAAAGACCTAGAATATTTTCTGATTTTTGGGGAAAATGTAAAATGTAGGCTTTAACTTGGGAGGTTCCTCGAGGCAATGTAAGTTGACTTTTGAGGTCATAGATGAAGTGATGGGTGATGTATGACTGATGCCTATGTATGATGATTATGTATGAATGCATGTTATGTTTTGTTATGTTCCCTATTACATATGAAGATGTGACTTTACGTGGTGTGATTATTATGATGAACGTAAAGTATTATCTTAACGAAGTGAAAGATTTAAGATAATAAAAGTGGAACATAATGAACGAATGAAAAGTCTTGCAAGCAAATGAAAGGAGGATCACAACTCATTGAGAGTTGTTAGCCCAACTGTGTGTTTACAGTGTGCGATCTTGGCTAACCCTAAAGGGTTCACACACAGGGGGAGTTAGTCTTTGTGATACTCCATACGTGTGATACGTGCGATATGGGGTCCTTGTTGCTTAACCCTAGATGATATAGCTTTGTGCTCAATAGGATGTTAAGTACGGGACCTAGATAGAAGTGAAAAATAATAAAAGTAAAAAAAGTACGATAAGTACAAAATGTGCGAAACGTGCGAAATGTACGAAACGAATGATGATGAAGATATAATTATTACCTCGATGTATGTATGATGTGTGATCACGTGCGATAGTAAGAAATGTTTTAACGAATTAAAGGTAATATAATGTTTTTATCAAACTAGAATTCATTTAGCAACGCTGACTTTTATGTGTTTCCAGTCGACAGGTAAGGTTGCTCAGGATGGCACGGGGCGACTACTTGGCTTGTTTTGAGATGGAATCCATTTTTATAATGCTTTTGTGATGTAATGGAACAAGTATTTTGTAATTTGATAATGATGTATTATTTTGAAAAAGCTTTTATAATGAAATGAAATGTCTGTTTTAATGATTCCGCTACAATGTTTTCTTTAAGTTAATGCAAATATATTTTTTATTTGCGATGAATGACCAGCTGTGAGCGTCCTAGGAGCGAGGCCTTACAAAGAACAATGTGAAGCAAGAACTTCTAGTTGTAGGAGAAGTTGAACTTGTAGATAGTGGACCTGCTTACATCTCCACCATATCCCATTTAGGCATATGTGTCCTCTATATCTAATTTGGGGAAATCAACAGAAGAACTCTTATCATGGAGCTCTAGTGCTCCGTGATGGTCTGTTCAGATATGACCAATTCTTGGCCGCAAATTTTTGACCTAATGACCCTAATTCCATTCAGAGTGTCAATCTATCCGTTTACCCAAAACTCGGCCATGTAGTTTGAGTAAATGCTGGGGTTAACAGTTAGGTTTATGTAGTAGGTGGACCGGGTTGGGAATTCTGAGAAGTCAGCATCCTTGGAAGAGTCAAGGAGTGTGACTTGATTGTGCTAAAGTTTAGTGCCATTGTTAGGATATTACAGAGGAAATGAAGTTGATTTGGGAGTAAAAATGAAGATGAAGGAAATTTTAGGGATGTTAATTGGTTAAAAGATTAAAAGGATAGGTCAAAAGTATTTATATAGGTGAAATGGCGGATGGAAAAGGTGAAGTGATAGTTTGGGGTAAGATTTGACAAGGGTGGTAAAGTTAAAACCATTTAAATATTCTGACATCATTAATAAAATCTTTACCTTTTAACAAAGTGGGCCCAAAAGATTTTCAGTACACAGTAAAGATTTCTTCCAAGAGTAAAAGTTTTTCCTATATTAATTTCTTCCAAAGCCAAACATCCGAAGGTAAATTTCATCCTAAGAGAAATTTAATTCTAAGAGTAACAAGGTCTTTCGAATGAAATAGTTTTCAAGCTTTGGAAATATATTTGATATAACAACAAATATACTTCTGAGGCTAAAAATACTTCGGAAGATAAAACTGTAGATCCATATGTACCTAGTTTACGGTCTTAATGTAATATGTCTATTATGTTCTTAATGTAAATGAAATATATGAGTTGAATGAAATGTATTATGTGGTTATTGATCTTAATGTTTAATGTTTCGGTGTATGATTTAATGTTTATCATCTATTAATGCATATTGAACCAACTATATAGGTTTGTGGTTGTTCGAATAGATCTAAGTCAAGTAATGATTGTGAAACATATTGAAACTTAGTCATATGAAGTTCTCATGCAAATGGCCCATGCTAATGGACCATACGCATGAACAACTTCATGCTAATGAACCAGTCGCATGACTGAACCAGGAGACTGGATCAGTCGCACAATTTTGACATGAGATTGACTCAATCGCACGACTGAACACACAGTCGCGCGAATGGATCAACCGCATGACTCAGTCGCACGACTGAACCATGCTAATGGTTCAGTCGCACTAATGAGTAACCCTAACCTATAAATACCACTTAATTCGTGGAAAAATGTAACACTTTGAAGAATTCGTCTCTTACACGTACCCTAGCCGTCCAAAACATCCAAGACAGCTAGTCCAAGTTCATAGATCGTTCTTGATCGACTCCTATTTGGATTGCCAATCAATAGGGTCAACGTTCTCACTGATTGGATTTCCAATCAAAGAGGATTCCGCACTATTTGATTCGGTATACACATGAATCAGTTAGTACATCATCTAGTACACGGTCCTCTAACAAGTGGTATTAGAGCCAAGACTATTGATTTACGTGTGATTCAATCGATTTTGATATAAAAATTGTGTTTTTCACGCAAAAACACAATCTTTTTGTGTCAAACGTTGTTTTGGACATCTCCAGGTCGTAAAGCTAACGTTAGGGTTTTTGAAAAATTCGTGTTTTTGCATCAAAATGCCTTAAACCTTCAAATTCTCAAGATTCAGTAGCCTCAGTCGCACGATTGACTGACTGAATTCATACGCATCCCTCATGCGCACGATTGACTCATTCGTACATCCATTAGTACGACTAAACTGTCTATTCACACTGTTCATTCGCACCTGTCCATTTGCACGAGTGAGCCCAACGCATTGGTTCATTCGCACGTCTGAGCCATCCGCATTGGTAAATCACACGAATTGTCCAATCGCACACCTTCATTCGCACAAGTAAATCAGTTTTGTTCTAAGACCAAAGTCAAAAGTAATGGAGGATCAATATTCAGCGTTCACCGCACGATGGGATTCTAGGATTCAAAATTTATTGCTTCTAGAAAATGAAGTGGGAAATCATAACAAGCCCCCTAAGCTAATAACGTTAGATAATTATCCACAATGGAAGCAAAGGTTTGAGATTTACTTAAATGGAGTAGATCCCAATCTGTGGGAGTCGATAGAGACAGGATATAACATGCCTGTAGGTGCAAATGGAGTCAAACTTACCTTAGGCGGTATGACTGATGGCCAAAAAGTAAAGTACAATGCAGAGAAGAAAGTATATGCATTGCTGACTCAGTCAATTCCTAAGGACATCTTCCATCAATTTTCTGAGAATAGCAAGCTAAGAAGCTGTGGGATGCATTAGAAAAGAGGTATGAGGGAAATGCATCGTTAAAAGCTCTGAAGGCTAAAGTGTTGAAGAAGGAGTTTGACAACTTCTCGTCAATGGGAAAGGAGAGCTTGGACGATGTCATTTATTCTACCACCTGATGAGTGAGCTGCACACTCATGGAGTCACTATGTCTATGGAAGAAAAAGTTTCAAACTTTTACAGATGGGTTGCCCGAGAAGTGGAGTTCGTTTGTTTCCAACCTCAAACAGATTGATATGCTAGCGAAGTTAGACATCAACGACTTCATTCTGAAACTGCGGGAGGAAGAGTTGAGGATGAAGTACAGGGCCCAAAAGTCTTCATATGATCAGAATCCAGCACTGTACAACTTAACCACACAAGCCAAAACATCTGGAGCACCACTTCAAATGGTGTTTGTGTCAAGTTCAGCTGGTCCATCACTAGCTACTACTTCAGGATCTGACACATCAAGGTTGTTTGGTACCCACTACATAGCACCTGAAGCATATGCTACAAAACTGAAGTCCGAGAATCTCGGGAATGTGATAGTAGAGGTAGCAAAGGAGCACATGGATCTCTTAGCAGCTGTTGTCCACTCCTATGATGGGCTAGTTGCTAGGAAAATTGGGAACTGCCATCTGGCAGACGAGGACTACGACAGGTAGACGAGACAGAGTTAGAAAGAATGGACATCATGTGGGCCTTAGCAAGTGCTGTTCGGAGAGCAAAGAAGTTTGTCAAGAAAACCGGACAGAATTTGATTGCCACTAAGGACACAACTTTTGGTTTTGACAAGACAAAAGTTACCCGCTTCAGCTATGGGGTAAAGGGACACTTCAAACGTTAATGTGTGAAGCCCAAGAAGACGAGAAATGGGAATCCATTCTCATCTTTCACTCTTCAAGATAAGCCCACAAGCAGTCCTAATTCGTCGAGCAAGGTTCCTAAAGCCTTAACAACTCATGATGACGAAGGAAAAGATTAGAGCTTTCGGTTTGTGTCTCCGGGAGAATCCAACATCGCTAGTGTTGAGGATCTAGATGATGACTCAGCAAGCGAAGGTGATATTGTAGTGGAACTCGCGATGTCAAATGTTGATAAAACTACAACTGTAGTTGATCACCTTCCTGAAGAAGAGACACGCCCAACATGTCCAGAATCACCAGAATCAGAGAAGTCAGACACTGCTTTGATGGCTGATTCAACCTCACCCTCTCAGGTAAGTACCACTACTCAACTTTTCAATAATCATGCTTGTTCGGATTGTAATAAATTTAGGGAAAGCATTTATATGAAATTTTCTAGGTTATTAGACCATAATGATAACTTAGTAAAGGACTTGCAACTGTGCACTGAAGCCAATAGAGTCTTAAAACAAAATGAGCACAGCTATAAAGAAAAGATAGAACTCTTGAAAACAACTTAGGGAAACTAAAGTTGTAGCCTTTAACCAAGCTAATGACATTAAGTTCTATCTAAACTCCCTAGAAGACACTAAGAAACAAAAGGCAGTTTTAGTAGTAGAAGTAAATTCATTAAAACAAAAACTGCATAGTTGGACAAGTTCTTCTCACATTGTCCAACACTTAGTGAGAGAGCGCAACAATAGGGAGGGTTTGGGATATAAAGTGGTACCACCACCACATGAGACCTTGATGAATGCCAAAAGTAAACCAATAAACAATAACTCAATCAAGGATCATGTGGTGTCCACTCCTCTTGTAAGTGATCCAGATTCCACATGTAAACCAAATGAATCTGTCACTAAACAAAAGGACGCCTCTTTAAAATCAAAAGGTAAAATGGCTTGTCTTAATATGGAGGAACAATTTGAAAAGGTTAAAATAAAGACCGGTTCAACAAAATCTATTTCTGAACCAAAAGATACCAAACAAATTAACCTATCACGTGCTGCATGTCTAAGTCCAAATACACAAAAGGGAAAAGATGTTAATAATGTCCAAACAATTAATTTTGTTAAACAAGATAAAACATCTAACAAGAAGTGTCGAAACCCAAATAGAATAAAGTCACTCGTGTGTCACATACTTCTCTACAAAAACAGGTAAATCGTCAAGTTGAAAGCACATCATGCTACAACTGTGGAAAGTATGGGCACATTGCGTCTTATTGTCCTTATTATTAGACACCAAAGAAAAGGATTGAACTTTATGACACTAAAGCAAGCTCTTCCAAAATAAGCTCCATGACTCCACCAAAACGAGTCAGTGAACCTAAAGTTCAACGTATTAGTCAGTCGACTGTTTATCTTAACATGCCTTACACAAAGCTGGCTTATGGAAAGAAAAGTCTATGTCTGGAAATGGAACAATAAGATAAATGATCTTCCCTCACCCTCTAATGAACAATGGGTAGAATTTATGATGTGTGATGCCTCTGGGACACCCAAGCTGGTTAAGGCTTGGGTCCCTCACCTTAACTAATGTTTTCAATTGAATGTGCAGGGTGTTCACTATAGTGCTGAAACAAACATATGATTTTAGATAGCAGAGCATTAAGGCACATGACTGGAAACCGGGCACTCCTATCAAACGTCAAACAAATCAAAGGAGGTCATGTTTCTTTTGCTAGAAACAAAGGAGAGTACGTCACAGCTCAAGGAGAAGTAGGGAACCAGAAAGTCAAGTTTGACAAGGTAAACTATGTTCAATAACTTCAGAATAATGTGCTTTCTGTTTCCCAAATATGTGACAAGGGATTTATGGTATTTTTCGACAATGAGAAGTGCTATGTCCCGAAAAAGGACTATGTGATTCCGGAGGAACAAGTATTAATGTCAGCCTCAAGATATAATGACCTTTATGTCTTGGATCTATCGAAGGCCTCCACAACAGATCATCAAGTTCAGTGCTTCTTGTTAAAAGCTACTGAGAAGGATTCTATCTCCTGGTATAGGAGAATGGGGCACATCAATCCACGGAAGATGAACCACTTGATCCAGAATGATCTAGTGTGAGGAGTCAATGTCAAGAACTTCCAACTCTTGGATTTTTGTGTCGCCTACAAGAAAGGCAAATAGACAAAGAAGTCTAATAAGGCAAAGAAAGTTAATTCTATAGAACTACCTCTTGAGCTTCTTCACATTAATCTATTTGGTGATGTTTCAAATGACTTGTACTACTATGTAGTTACAATGACTACTCAAGATTCTCTTGAGCGATGTTTCTAAAATCAAAATCAGAAACATTTGAGTCATTGAAAGAATTGGTAACTACACTAGAGTCTCTCTACAAGCTGAAGGTAAGACAAGTACGCTCAGACAACGGAACCGAGTTCAAGAACCAATGGATGGAGGCTTTCTGCAAAGAAAAGGGAATTGTGTACTAGTTCACTTCCGCCTACACTCCTTAGATGAACAGGGTTGCTGAGAGAAAGAATCGTAGCTTAATAGAGATAGCACACACAGTGCTAGCAGACTCAAAACTGCCTATCCAATTTTGGAATGAGGCAGTGGCCAATGCGCGTTACACGTTAAATCGAGTTCTGGTGGTAAAACACAATGGCAAGACGTGTTATGAGTTACTTCAACAACGTAAACCAAATCTAGAGTATCTCGAACCGTTTGGAGCACCATGCACGTTGCTGAAGAAAACTTAGGAATGAAAGTTTAGCGAGAAGGCTGAAGAGGGCATCTTTCTCGGATACAACATACCGAACAAGAGAGTTTACAACAACTCAACGGGTCAAGTAGAGGTGTGGTGTAACGTAGATGTTCAGAGATACACCACCCCTCCTGCTCGAAAAGGACCCGCCTACTTTTTTGACTATGATGGATTCTTCAAGTCCTTCAACATCCCTCTCTCTATTTCTGATGATGAGTTAGCAGCCAAAATGATGTATGATGTCTTAAACACACCTTCACAGGACTCTACATCATATGGCTCACAAGGTGAATCACCTACCCACTCAGGGGGAGCACTCGAGGTAAGTGACTCTTCCTCTGACGATAAAGCCATGGAGAATGATCAGGACACTCAGGAGCAACAGGTTCCTACTACTGCAAGTCCACAAGCATCTAACATTGATGCCTCTAAGTCTTCGGAACCTCACACTCCTACTGCCTCACATACATAACCAAATGTTCATAATCTTGATTCTGAGGTAGTTGTTCCCACCACTCCTAGATCACGCCTAAATGTCTATTATCCTCTAGACAATGTCATTGGGGATGTCAGATCAGGAGTTCAAACAAGAAATCAGATGTATTCAGCTGATTATGCGTCGGTAATGGAGAAAGGGTATCTTCACG
Organism: Flaveria trinervia; assembly: GCA_025506515.1. NCBI lineage: Eukaryota > Viridiplantae > Streptophyta > Magnoliopsida > Asterales > Asteraceae > Flaveria > Flaveria trinervia. Next base: position 58,694,010 of record CM046452.1, on the reverse strand, counting down.
ACGGTGCTTATCATTGTTTTGTGTCTCAGTTCGAGCCAAAATACGTCAGTGAAGCCCTAAATGATGAGGCGTGGGTGAGTACCATGCAAGAAGAACTTCTTCAGTTTAAGAAGTTAGGTGTATGGACATTGGTAGATAGACCTAAAGGTGCTAAGGTCATTGGTACCAAATGGGTCTTGAAATGTAAGAAAGATGACCAAGGTGTCATCATCAGGAACAAGGCTCGACTTGTACTTCAAGGATTTCGACAAGTCAAGGGGATTGATTACAATAAAGTATTTGCACCTGTGGCCAGATTGGAAGCCATCCATATCTTCCTAGCCTATGCTTCTTACATGAAGATTAAAGTCTATCAATTCGATGTAAAGAGTGCATTTATTATGGTGAAATCCGGGAAATAGTGTATGTCAGTCAACCCAAAGGATTTGAGGATCCATATCATCGAGACAGAGTTTACAAGCTGGATAAGGCTCTCTACGGGCTTCACCAAGCCCCAAGAGCATGGTATGAAAAACTCTTAACTCATCTGGTGAAACACGAATTTTGCAAAGTTCTAATTGACTGTACACTGTTCATCAAAGAAAAGGATGGTGATCTCCTGCTGGTTCAGATTTATGTTAATGACATAATCTTTGGTTCCAAGAACGAAGAATTATGTAAAGAATTTGAAGCATTAATGAAGGCAGAATTTGAAACTAGTGCCATGGGAGAGATGAAGTTCTTTCTCGGGTTACAGGTAGATCAAACACCAAATGGGATATTTCTACATCAGACCAAGTATGTAGGGGATATTCTCAGTCGGTTTGACATGGAGAATGCTTCTCAGCTGGGACTCCACTTGCTACAAACCATGATGTAGCACCCGACGAGAATGGTGATCTGCTTGATGCCACCATGTACCGAGGAATGATTAGATCCCTCATGTACCTCACACCCTCAAGACCTGATATAATGTATGCAACATGTCTTTGTTCAAGATATCAGGCAAAACAAAAAGTTAACCATCTTATTGGGGTCAAAAGGATATTTGTTATTTGAAGGGTACACCAATACTTGGGTTGTGGTATCCTCATGATGATGACTTTGAGCTTACTGCGTACAGTGACTCGGATTATGGCGGATGCAAGATGAACTACAAATCCACCTCAGCAGGTTGTTAGTTCTTTGAGAGAAGATTAGTCATGTGGCAGTGTAAGAAGCAGACATCAGTTGTGTTGTTAACTTGTGAAGCTGATGTTGCTGTGGCAAGCTACTGTTCTCAAATCAAATGGATTCAACAGCAGATGCGGGACTACGGTTTGAAATTTTCTAACACACCTATATTTGTTGATAATTCTGCTGCAATAGCCGTTACTAAAAATCTTCTACAACATCCTAAGACCAAACACATCGGTATTAAATATCACTTTATACATGATTGTTTTGAAAAGAATCTAATCGATGTTGTTAAAATAAATACGGATTTTCAACGCGCTGACCTCTATAAAAAAGCCTTAGATAAACCACGTTTTCTATATTTGTTAGAGGTCAATAGCGTTAAAAAGAAATGTGATGTAATTCCAGACGATGAACAGGTATAGTCCGATGCGTCAAGTCCATTTTCTTTTATTTTCTTTGATTCTAGTTTCTTTTATTTAATTTATTTTACTGATTTCAATTCTTCGCCTATTAAAATCCTAAAAACGCAAATCGTTTACGGTTTTAGAAATTTAGAGGGAGAATAGGTTAAGTTAGTATTAAAAAAATAACAAGGGAGGAGGACATGCAAGCTGATAGAAATGAGATCGTATCTGAGATATCGATTCAACGACTATGGAAAATGATAGTACACAGGAACAAAGCATTTGGGACTTTAAAAGATTTAAATTGAATTAGATGCGAAATTCAAAGTATAAGTCTGAGAAATCTAAGCAAAAATAAAAGGAAAAATGATAGTAAAACTGCTACTACTAAGGTAACACGGAGAAAGTAGACCTAGAGGTTACTAGACCATTAGATGATGTGTCGGTAGATTCAACACAATAGATAAGTAGACCTCGTTGGTGATCTCAAGATCAAACTAAGTTGCTCAACAAGCTGTGGGTTATAATCTTATCCCTGGTTAACACAATCAATAAAGTTCCAATCTTGGTGACGAGCAAAATAAATGCCATAAATGTGTGCGAATGACCAAATTTGAGCAAAGCACATGATGAAAAATGCAAAAAGCAATCAAACTGATAACTTATGTTGTTGGTGCGATCTGTTCAACAAAATAAATTGCTCAAATAAGAAGATAGGTTATGTGCCTCTCTGTTGTGCGGTGGCACTAACCTGAGGATAAGCATAACCTATATATTCTAGAATTAATTGTTGTTTGCCGCCTCTCTACTATGCGGTGGCACTAACCTGAGGCTTGGCTTCTCTTTGAAAGCTCTAAGAATAGTATCTTCTTGTCAAAAATACCCGTAGACTGCTCAAAAATCTACTAAGGAATGTTGATTACCATATAAGCGTGGGATCCACAAATGCTTGTTGAAATAATTAAACCTTAAACAATCACCAATCTATGTCAAAAGTCTATGTATGGATTTAAGAGGACAAGTATACTAACAATCATCATGGCTACAATTCTTGAAAGTCCAAATCAATGTGTGTGTCTAATACTACTAGTATGATTTCCTTAATTTGCTAATGACTCTCGATGAAAACAAGAATCTAGAATCAAATGATTTTGGTAACACGTCCTGAATGATTTGATTACCTGTATGATTCCATGATGAATCGTTCCTCTTAGGGACAAAATAACTTGAAGCTGCCTGTTCAAGAAATAAATCTGTTAGATTTCTATCTTAGGATTTCCACCTCACACAAAATCACAAAAACATCTTTAGTTTTGTCATTTAATGTTAGCACATTTGTTTTGTTTTAACATTTAGTCAATTTAGAGTTATATGTCGGACAATGTCGTGGAATTCAATCTGGGATTAAATTACTTAAAAGGGTCACGTCGGAGGTGACCAAATGTGTGTTCAAATGTTAAATGGGTCACGTCTGAGGTGACAAAATGGTTTTTTATAAAAAGATCACCACTAAGGTGATCAAAAGTTTTCAAAGTTAAAATGATCATGTCTGAGATGATCGACTGCTCAAAATGTTCAACCAATAGTTAAATGGGGATAATTGTCAAATGGTCATAAAGTTAAAACCATAGTATGATCCATTCGCACGACTGGACCATGAGTATGGACTAGTCGTACGATTGGACCATACTTATGCACTAGACAACAAATGGAGCATGAGTATGAACCATTCACACGAATGGTTTACAAGATTGAGCCAGTCGCCCGAATGGAATTGTCCGAATGAGTCAGTCGCCCGAATGGAATTGTCCGAATGAGTCAGTCGCCCGACTGAAACCCAGTCGGCCGACTGAAAGTGATCGACTGAACCAATCGCACGACTGAGATCCAATCACCCGAATGAAAAGAGCGAATGGATCCAGTCGCCCGATTGAAACCAGATTCAGTATAAATAGAGCCATAGTCGATCGCACATACTCACCACCCCTCAATCGCCCTAAAATTGCATATTGAGTCGTTACTCTGCCAAAATTTCTTCTGACCTAACTTGACTTCAAATTTCGAGTTTTCACGATTGCTGGTTGTTATACAGGTACAATGCGGTGCAACCTACATAAATCTTAGTTGTTTCGTGCCATAAATCATTGAATTCGGCCCTAACCAAGAACCGAAACTTAGTTGGACAAATTAACTAATAAAACTAAGTAAAATGTTGAAATCAAGGTTATTAGGTGCTAAGTAGTGTTATTGAGAGTGTAATGAGCCAAACCACGATGTCTAATTTTAAAATTTGCTTAGAATTTGAATCGAAATCAAACAGACACTAGGTCATGCGACTGGACACCCATATGAACTACAAACGACTGATCTCAGTCGGCCGACTGAACCAGTCGTTGGCTCTGTCGCCCGATTGAACTCAGTCGCAAGATAAGTCGCCCAATTGTATTCGGTCGCATGTTAGGTCAAACGACTGATCCCAGTCGTATGGTTCAATCGCACGATTGAACCAGACTGATCTCAAACAGGTTAATTTGAAGTGGTTTCTGTTGTGTGATGATCTAACTTGTATGCTTCTTGTGTTACAGATTGATGGCTGAACGGTGGACCATCAACACAAAGCACAATATTTGTGCTCAGCTATACGCCACCACTCAGAATGCATCCGAGTTTGCTGGCATCATTGTGTTCCTGAAGATATCACGGATACACCAAGCCATATCTACACCATGCACTCCCTACAGGTCTATCCAGCAGGCCTTTTGGGAGGGTGCATCAGTTGATCGGTCTCATGAGCCCTACTGCATCAGGAGTACTATATTTGGGCAAGACATAGAGGTGACTACTGCAGATATTAGACAGGGGTACTAGATCTGGGTGAGGATGCTGATCACCCAACCAGACTACACCCTTTGACAGTGAGGGGATGCTTCCTCTGGATGAAGTACTATGGGGACATAAATGCAGGTGTGCTAAGCAAGTACTTAGCACACGTGATACTGAAGTGCATAACTTTGAGGAGGGGTGGCTTTGATGACCTATTAGACCTGATTCAGAATGCCTACGTGGCACTGGTGCTGAACCACCCCTTCAGCTTCTCCAGCATGATATTCTCATACCTGATCGAGAATCTTAAGGAAAAAGGCAAAGAGGGATTTTGCATGTACCCGAGGTTTCTTCAGATGATTATCGACGAGAAGCTGCCCTCTCTGCCTAAGGAGAGCCATGATGCAGTATCACTTGAGGTGATGGATGACACTACACTGTACTGCATGATGGTCTACAGGGGAAAGCAAGTCAAACCCCCTGTAAAGAGACTATTCGGGCATTTGGCCCAGGAGGAGTACGTGGCCCCAGGAAGGCATAAGTGGCGCCACGAGGAGAGTGATTCAGATATTGAGCACATTGCTCTTCCATCTGATGAATCCGATGATGATGACGGTGACATCGGGGGAGATTCTGGCCCTATTGTTTCTAGAGCCAACACTGCACATACTACACCTCCACCACCCACCCATGCAGATGCCACCATCGCCAGTTTCCATCAGGATTTTTGTCCTCCTGATGGGGAGGAAGAGAGTGATGAGGAGCCCCTAACCAGGACAGTAGGCAATAGGGTGGTTACCACCTACCCAGGCATTCGGGAGGTTGGTGGACGCCCTACCGAGTCTGGGGAGACTACAGCCAACCCCAGCTACTCACCAGGTCAGCACAATAGCATCCCAGTGGGAGTATCCACCTCCAGGGGCATGAGAAGGAAAGGATGGCTCAGCCCCATGGGATGAAGATGAAGAAGAGAAGAAAAACCTTTATCACCACCACCACCACAGCCACCACCTCTACCAGACCACCCACTACCTCTACCTCTCACCCCATCACCACTACCACCATTCCACCTGTCACCACTACTGCCACCACACACACCACCACTACCTTAGTCACTCCACCACTTCCGCACATCACATCCACCACCACTTCAGCTTACCTATCACTACCCACACTCATACCACCTCCCATATACACCACTGCCACCACCACCACCTCTAGCCACCAGGGAGGACCATCATATCACCCATCCTTCCATCAGGATCATCTCTACCTCCCAGTGGGGTAGAGGAATAGCTTTCAGCACTAAACCGTATGGTGCTGAAGCTGTTAGCAGCCGATGACGAGAAGACTGCTCAGCTCAGATAGTTAGTGGAGCTTACTGCCGTACAATCACAACAGATCTCTCAGAAGGCACAACAGATTGACGAGCAGGCTCAGCAAATAGCTGCTTAGAGTCAAGAGATTTCCCAATCAAGGAGCAAAATGTGTTATCTACTAAGAATATTAAGGAGTTGGAGGATGCTAAGAGGACCATCCTGCTCAAACTTAAGGGCACAAAGGATGAGCCTCTAAAGATCAGAGAGGGAGACGGTGATGATGGTGATGATAGTGATGATAATGATAGTGATGATCATGATGATGATGATGATGGTGATGATGAAGGTGATGATGAGGATGGAGGAGACATTGAAGGAGGAGGAGAGTCATCTGCTTCGGGTTCACAGGAAGCTAATAAGAGGCGAACCAAAAAGACTCAAGATCCAGGTGCCTCGACATCAGCCCCGACAGTAGAAGAACGCACGATCCAAGACAAAAGTAATGCATAGAGTTTTGTTTAATTTAAATCATGTGTAATTTGAATATTGTATTAAACTTATGTGTTTGAATGTTTATGTATATATATTTAATGTTGAATGTCTTGATTATTTACTCACGCATGATGTGTTAAGTGTTTTAAATCAAGCACATCCACATTATCAGTGAGATGACTACGATGTTGCTCCCCTTTAGCAGATCAAGTCTCATCTCACAATGATACTTGATCTGCAAGGGATTGTCAGGACTTCTATAAGCTATACTCCCGAAGAAGGAGAAATTATTCTCAACTCACTGATGAGCAACTCGTATAAATGTTCCCGTTAAACTCGGATGAATTGGTTAAGGATGCCCCTACCGTCAATGTTGCTAGTGATGCCGAGCTCAATGATGTTGATGAGATAGAGATTGACAACGTCACAGCACAACACTATGCAGAATATATTGATCAAGAGGGAAATGTAGTCCCTGATTTTGGAGATACACTTGACAATGATATGCATGTTAAATTGGATACGATGGAGAGGGAGACTGAGAAATATGAAAGCCAAGCCCAAGCCACGGATACCGATGTAGAAAACAAAAAGGCTGAATGAGCGGCTTGTTTTGCTGAGATCCGTGCCCAACGCACAGCGCCAAAGCCGAGTGCCTATGCCAAGCTCTACAAAGTCAAGAAGCATCTTAAGGTGTTTGGCAAGATAATTGTGTGGGCTTACTTTGAGGATCTGAATGTATATGCAGTGAAAAGAGAGAAGGGAATCGAGTACTTCAGATTTCCACATGATCTGAAGACTCTTCTTGGTTTTGAGCTCAACCAGTTGGCACGCCTGAACTGCTATATGCATCCCAGGAAGATGTCAGGCTGGTTTGAAGTTGCGTTGAAGAGAGAATACAACACACGATGGGTTAATTTCAAGCCTCAACAACCGACGAGGTATATTCGAAGGTCAGATGTGGACCCAAGGATTGGGAAACCCAAAGTGGTGTTGAAGTGGAGTCCTCTGTGTACTATGTATAAGATCCCTTTGAGGGAAATGCCATAGGACTTTAGTCCCCACTTCAAGTGGTGGTATTATGACTGGCGAACAGGAGAAGCGGTGATAGTATTACAAAAAGAGAGCCAAATGGAGACCATCCGGGTGTTTGACCCAATGTGGCTAACCAACCTGTCAGCGAATGATGTTTATACTTTATACAGGTGGCCATTATTCTATGATTCGCAGGATATTATACAAGCCCTCCAATTTCAGAACATAATAAGACTCTGCTTTGCATTTGAAATACACGCTGGAGTCACAGTTGAGGAGAGGCATAAGAAGTTCGACGAGCTTAGGAAGGATGCCAGACAATAAAGGAAAGGTCCACGGGGGAGTTTGTAGATCCATATGTACCTAGTTTACAGTCTTAATTTAATATGTATGTCATGTCCTAATGTAAATGAAATATATGAGTTGAATGAAACATATGATGTGGTTATTGTTCATAATGTTTAATGTTTCAGTGTATGATTAATGTTTATCATCTATTAACGCATATTGAACCAACTATATAGGTTTGTGGTTGTTTGAATAGATCTAAGTCAAGTAATGATTGTGAAACATATTCAAACTTAGTCATATGAAGTTCTAATGTGAATGGCCCATGCTAATGGACCATACGCATGAACAACTTCATGCAAATGATCCAGTCGCATGACTGAACCAGGAGACTGGATGAGTTGCACAATTGTGACATGAGATTGACTCAGTCGCACGACGGGACACTCAGTCGTGCGAATAGATCAACCGCATTACTTAGTCGCACGAATGAGTAATCCTAACCTATAAATACCACTTAATTCGTGGAAAAACATAACACTTTGAAAAATTCGACTCCTACACGTACCCTAGCCATCAAGAACATCCAAGAAAGCGAGTCCAAGTTCATAGATCGTTCTTCATCCATTCCTATTCGTTCTTAACGTTTAGATTAATCTTATATCTATCGGGTTAACGTTCTCACTGATTGGATCGCCAATCAAATAGGATTCCTCACTATTTGATTCGGTATACACGTGAATCAGTTAGTACTCCGTCTAGTTAATACACGGTCTTCTAACAAAAACTATCTTTGAGAAATTTTCCTTGAAAAGATTTATAAGATATCTTTCGAGGGTTAGTTTCTCTTGGAATAACTCATACTTAACAAATTTTAAAGAAATACCTTTTGTAAACAGGGTTTAGATTGTATGACAAATTCAAGACACATTTTAGAAAGGTTTAAAGAAGATAAACTAATCAATGTTTATCATCATCATAGTTGTAATAAGGTAATTAAATCTTTGTTCATCAAAAGTGTTGATGAACAGATCAGCATATTGTACATTTGAGTCAACTTTGACTAGTCTAATTAGGTGTATCTCATAATGTCTCTAATGAAATGATACCTGATGTCAATGTGCTTTATCTTTGAGTGCTTGACAGGATTTTTTATAATGGAAATGGCACTCTTGTTGTCAATATGATAGGAGTCTCCATGAAATTGAATCCATAGTCTAACATTTGGTTTTGAGTCCACAAAAGCTATGCACAGCAACTAGCAGCAACAATGTATTCAGCTTCAGAAGTTGATGTTGAGACACAGGATTACCTCTTGCATTGCCATAAGATGATCATTCCATAAAAAAATATGACATCCTCATGATGTTTATTTATTTTTGATGTTGCAGCCACCATAGTCACTATCAGTGTAGCCATAGAGATTGAAGTTTTGATTCCTAGGATACAAGAGACCCAGCTTTGGAGCTCCTTTAAGGTATCTAAAGATTCTCTTGCCAGCAAAGAGGTGAGACACCTTTGGAGTAGCCTAATATCTTGCACAGATACAAGTTGATTTACTTGAGTTCCAAGAAAAAAAGTCCATTTTCCCCATGGAACTCATCTCAACTTCTTCTTCATGATGGTCTCAAAGTCTTCATAGATTTGGTCATTTGTGCAACTAAATATGATACAATCAACATAGACTTGTACGAGCAAAATATCTTTCCGGGACTTTCTTATGAACTAATTTTTTTCAATGGTACCTTTGGGTAACCATTCTTTAGGAGAAATTGAGACAAAGTTTTTACCACAGTCTAGGTGATTGGTGCAACCAATATAGAGCTTTATCCAATTCGGACACATAGTTAGGGTGCAGTGGGTCTTCAAATCCTAGAGGCTGACACACATAGACTTCTCTGTTTATATCTTCGTATAGAAAAGCACACTTGACATCAAGCTGGTTGACTGTAAAATTCTGGGATGTTTCATAAGCAAGAATGATCCTCACTACCTCAAGTCTTACAATAGGTGCAAAGATATCAGCGTAATCAATTCCCTCCACTTCAAATCCCCTTGTCCTGCTCAAGATTTTGAACACTTGGACCTGCTGAGGTCTCACATTCATTCAATGAGCACTGATGGAGTGAAGGAGGGACAACATCAGTATCATTTAACTGTGAAGTAGCATTAACTGTTGCATGTTCCTTCAAAATGATGCTTCCATCAGCTTGGTGTTGTGCATTGTTTTAGTTGTCACTTGATGAGTTTTGAGTCTAAATTTGTTGACAACTTGTTGAAGCTTCGCTAGTTCTTGAGATTGTCATACAATCAGATCTTCTGATTTTAGGATCTTGATTTTTAGCAACTCTTAGAGAACTTGGAAGAGGTTTGGGTAACTCAAATAGTTGGTCATCATCAGAATCATTTTGAGTATCTATTTTCACTGAAAGATTCTCACAATAAGGTTTAGAATAGTTTCAAAACAATTCTAAATCAAAGATACAATCAGGTCCATTCCTCCTAACACAAGGAGTATGCTCATTTATAAAAATATAAGAAGATTCCTCAAGTTATTGATTTTTAAACTCTATAGGCAATATAGTTAGAGGAATATCGAATAATATAGCATCATCCGACTTTTTAGCAAATTTTGTCAAATTCTCCTTTATGTTAAGTATGCTACACCTACTGCGAAAGAACCTAAGAAAGCCAATGAACGGTGGCCAGATGTTCCATAGCTCATAAGGGTTTTTTCCATAGGACATAACAATAAGAATTATATTCTGCACATAGCATGCAGTGCTGACTGCCTCTACCCAAAATGTTAGAGATAGCTTTGAATCTAATACATAGTCCTAGCAGCCTCAATAAGTGTCATGTTTCTCATCTTAGAAACACCATTTTGTTGAGTAGTTCTAGGGGCACAATATTATCTGGTAATCCCTTTTGAGTTACAGAAAAAGTCAAGAAATTGATTCTTAAACTTAGTCCCTTGATCACTTCTAATTATTTTAACCTTGTTTTTAGTTTGATTTTCTATTTTAAGAATTAAAGATTTTAAATTTTTAGCAGTTTCATCAATAGTTCTTAAAAAGAATACCCATGTAAAACTAGTAAAATCATAAACTATAGCAAGGTAATATGATTTTCTTCCAATGCTATTATACTTGTGGGACCAAATAGATCCATGTGAAATAAGTGTAATGGATGGTGATAGACTTAACATCCTTGGATTTGTGAGGAATCCTATGTTGTTTTCCTTTAAGACATGCAACACAAATATCCTTGCAGAAATATTCCTTTTTAGGCGCACCATGAACCAAGTTATTTTTAACCAAATTGTTCAGGGTTTAAAATTATCATGACCCATTCTTTTATTCCAAAGAGTTAATGCATCACTATTAGCTTTGGAAAGAAAGCATGATACTTCCCCTAGTGGGGAATCATTGTTCATATCAAGCTTGTACATATCCTTTTTCCTAGTAGATCTAAGAAGCACCAATTCCTGAGGAATTGTCATCCTGGGTTTGAGGATAATGCACTCATGTTTTGTGAAAAACATTTGGTGCTTTTGATCACAAAATTGAGAAACACTTAAAAGATTGTGTTCAAGCTATTTGACAAAGTTTACTTTATCTACCTTCAACTTATCATTGGATACACTACCTCTTCCTGAAATGTATCCTCCGGTTTCACCTCCAAACTGAATAGGTTCTCCATCAAAATATTAAAATTGTTGAAAAAGAGATTTGTTCCCTGTCATGTGCCTGGAGCATCCACTGTCCACAATCCATACATTTCCATTTTTGTCATGTGGATGTCCGTGCATATAAGGTGAAAAGATTAGTTACCTTTGGAAACTTAAGCCTTGTTGCTCTTGGGCTATTCCAATATGCATGACATAATTGAATTAAAATGTATGTATGGGCATTCAATTATGGTATATGAAGAAGAGTTCTATGCTGCACATCTTTCTAATCTTCCATTCCATCCTTTGGTTTATCCGTGTGGATGAGCTTGATGAAGCTTGAGCAACATAGCTTTCTACCGAGGTTTCTTTCTTCTCGGAAGAGGCTTTCACCACCTTTTCTTCTAAAGCAATCTTCTTATCAAAATGTTTCAAAGAAGTTCTTTTGTTCTTTTGAATTTTCTGTCTTTTCTTCCGTAGCTATTTTCTTTTCGAAAGAATGAGTTTCTTCCGAAAGCAACTTGGCTTTGGAAATAAGTTTTCCTTTTTTAACACTTGGACTATGTGATAAGGTCCAAATATGAAACCTTCCTTGGCTCCTTCTTTCATAACATTATTTGCATAATGTGTGCTTATAGGATTGTAGTAGCAATCTTAATCCACGTGGTTGTGTAGACCACACATTATGCATTCATTGTTAACTTTTGTGGGATGTGATGATTGTTGTTTTCTTGCACTTCTTATCATCATCAACGGTCTTTCCCTTTAACTTTTGATCCTTCAGCAGGACAGGATTGCTGGTACTACACTCCTTTCCTAGATCAGAGTTTCCAACCACCTGGATCTGGCTGAAATGAACCCACCATTTTTCTTTGGGTCTATCTTCAGCTTAAACTCAGCCACTTTTTGGCAGTTTTATGGTTGCCTTTGCTCTGTTTCTTCTAGCTTTGGTGGTTAGAGGTTGATCATCACTAGTAGGATAGGTTGTTTTACTTGGTTCTTGCTTATGATGGTCTCTATAGTTGCATCATTCTTCAACTCTTGTGGTAGAGAGTTAGCAGATAGAACCTCTTTCTCTTTAGTACCACATATTGGTTGTCTTATAGACTTATAAGAGTGTGGTGGAGCAAAATCATTAGTTCCCAACCCACTTTTGTTTTAATAACAGACCTTAGAGTGGGAGGATGATGCAAGAACTAGTTAAGTTCTTCAATGGCATACTTCTAAGTTGTGGCCTCACCTATGACTAGCTAGGCTTGAGCCTCAGTTAACTTGGAAATCAAATCTTTGATTTGAGTCCTATAGTTAGAGTGTTCATGTTTTAAAAAGGATACAGTTTTCTATAACTCATCAATTTTCATGTTATAGTCAGTTTCTACCCTTTTAAAATCAGATTTTAAGATGTTTACGGACTTAATATTAGATTTGATTGCCATGTAATAGTCATCATATAATTTCACTTAGCAATACAAGCTAGAGTACAAAGATGTTAATAGATATCAGGCAAAACCAAAAGTAAATCATCTCATCGAAGTTAAAAGGATATTTCGTTATCTGAAGAGTACTCTAACACTCGGGTTGTGGTATCCTCATGATGATGACTTCGAGCTTACAACGTATAGTGACTCGGACTATGGTGGTTGCAAGATGAATTACAAGTCAACATCAGCGGGATGTCAGTTCTTTGCTAGACGCTTAGTCACCTGGCAGTGTAAGAAGCAGACATCAGTTGCTCTGTCAACATGTGAAGCTGAATAGGTTGCTGCTGCAAGTTGTTGTTCTCAAATCATTTGGATTCAACAGCAAATGCACTACGGTTTGCAATTTTCTAACACCCCTATTTTTGTCGATAATTCTGCTGTAATTGTTGTCACCAAAAATCCGGTCCAACACGCTAAAACAAAACACATTGGTATTAAACATCACTTTATAACGTGACTGTTTTGAAAAGCAATTAATTGATGTGGTTAAAATTAATACTGATTTTCAACACGCCGACCTCTACACGAAAGCATTTGACAAACCTAGGTTTTTATATCTTTTAGAGGTTAATGGAGTGAAAAAGAAAAGTGATGTGATTCACGAAGAAGAAAGTTCTAAGTCCGACAAGTAGGTTCTTAGTTTATTAGTTATTTTCTTTTCTTTTATTTTTATTTTCCTGTCTATTAAAATCCAAAAACACAAAAACATTTTCGGTTTTAGAATTTTAGGAGGAGAATAGTTTTTGTTTAGTATTTAATTAGTTGTAGTATTTATATACTTAAGAAACGAGGAGGGAGGGCAGATTAGCTAAAAGAAATAAAATCAAATCTGTGATTATGATTCAAAGTTTATGGAAAATGATTGTACATAGGGAACAAATTGGTTGGGACTTCAAAACTAATTTGCTCAAAATGCTAAATTCATATTACACGTCTAAGAAGTCTAGGCACAACAAAAGGAAAATGATAGTAAAACTAGTATACTACTAAGGTAACATAGAGGAAGTAGACCTAGAGATTGCCAGTTCATTATTTGATGTGTTGGTTGATTCAACACAATAGATGAGTAGACTTCATTGGTGAATTAAAATTCAAACTAATTTTTCAACTTGCTGTGGGTTCCCATCTTATCCCTGGTTAACACAATCAATGCATTTCCAATAAGGGTGACGAGAAAAATAAACGCCACAAACGTGTGCGGATGACCATAAATTGAGCAAGCACATGGAAAAATTGCTAAAAGCAATCAAGCTAATGACTAATATCATTGGTGCGTCATGTGCAAAAGAAACAAATGCTCTAACAAGAAGATAGGTTGTGTGCCTCATTGCTGTGCGGTGGCACTGACCTGAGGATAAGCATAACCTAAATATTATAGAATTCATTGTTGTTTGCGCCTCTCTGCTTTGCGATGGCACTGACCTGAGGCTTGGTATCTCTTTGAAAGCTCTTAGAATAGTTTCTTCTTGCCCATTACCTGTAGACCGCTCAAAAATCTCCTGAGGAATGTTGATTACCATATAAGTGTGGGATCACAAATGCTTGTTGAAAGAATTAAACCTAACTCATCACCAATGTCAGTCAAAAATTTGTGTATGGATTTAAAAAGACAAATGTACTGACAATCGTGACTGCAACTCTTGACAGTCAAAATTATTGTGTGTATCTTATAGCTCTATTATGATTTCTTGAAAGTGCTATTGACTCTCAAACAAAACAAGAATCTAGCATCAAAGTGTATATTAAAAGGGGTCCCAAATGATTATGATATACCTGTATGATTCCATAATGAATCTTTCCAAAAATGATCAAATTAACTAGAAGTTGTTCTACTCAAACCCAAAACCACAAAAATAGATCTTGTTTTCTTTTAAATTTCAAGTTGTATTCTATTTTCTAGTTTTTTTGTTGCGTAGATGTCGGACTATTCAACTAGACGAATTCTGTGAATCACTCACTAAAGGGGTCACGTCTGAGGTGACCAAGCAGTTCCAAACTAAAAGGATCATGCCTGGGGTGATCAAATGATGTTAAATTAAAAGGATCACGTCTAAGGTGATCAAATGATGTTAAATAAAAGGGTCATGTCTAAGATGATCAAAGGTCATAAGGTTATATATCAAAGTTAAACATTTTAAGTGTTTGAAAGTGTATGAGTTCAAGCTCATAAGTATGAGCCAATCGCATGATTGAATCATAAGAATGAGCCAATCTCACGATTGAACCATAAGTATGAACCAGTCACATGATTGGACCATGAGTATGGGACAACCATGCGATTGGACCACAAGACTGAACAAATCATATGAATGGATGAAGATGTACGAGCCAGTCGCACGACTGAACGCTAGTCACACGAATGAAGCATGCATATGGGGCCAGTCGCACGACTAAAATTTAAAATAGTATAAATAAGGGGGCTGGCGGTCGTAACCCTTACCACCCTTCAAAACTCTCTGAAATCGCCATACACACACACTCTACCCAAATTTCCATTGTTGTGATTACTACCTCATTGTGATCCTAACTTGTTTTCTACTCATCTACAGATATTTTGCAACTGAAATCAGCCAAAATGAATGGGTGAATCAAACCCTAAATGATCTAAACTATTGAGACCTAGAACCAAGACTAAACCCTAAAATAGACCACTTAAATGGACATAAAACTTGATTTAAGGACTCTAAGTGCTTTTTCGAGTCTCTACGGTCCAAATGAAGCTAAACATGAAGTGTAATGTCACGTGTTGACAAAGATTCAAATCTATGGTGTTCAATATTGAGATATACGAATGGACACACTGATGAACTTCAGTCATCAAAACTGAGCCAGACACAAGACTCAATCACATGAGTGAATCATGTGTGTGGGTTCGGTCGCATGACTAACTCAACCGCATGGCTTAGTGTACGACTAAGCTCAAACGTAGGCTTAATCGTATGACTGAACTTAGTCTTATGGTTCAGGCGCATGATTGAATCAGTAGACCAAAATCATTCAAAATTCAACTGTTAAGTCTAGCAACCAATCTAATGTATATATTTCTTTTGTTGTAGCAGTATGGCTGAAAGATGGACGATGAGCACCGAGCACAACATTTGTGCTCATCTGGATGCTACATCCCAGAACGCTTCTGAGTTCACTGGAATCATAGCGTTTCTGTGTAGATGGAGGATCTACAAGACCATCTCTACACCATGCACACCGTATAGATCTATACAACAGACTTTTTGGGATAACGTTGTAGTTGCTCTGTCCGTTGAGCCCCACTGTATTCGGAGCTCTGTATTTGGACAAGAGATTGAGATTAGTGAAGATAATCGGATGAGGGTCTTTGACTTGGGTGAGGACGGAGCCTACCCAACTAAGCTGCATCCCCTGACTATTCGTGGTTGCTTTCTGGAGGATCAAGTACGCCGGAGACATCAATGCTATTGTACTGAACAAGAGCAACATGTGCCCTCAGTTTAGGTATTTGGCACATGTGATCCTCAAGTGCATAGCCTCCGGGCATGGAGGATTTGACGAGATGACCAACCAAATCCAGAATGCATATGTTGCACTGATGTTAAACCACCCGTTCAGTTGCTCTCACATGATCTTCTCCTACTTGATAGTGAGGAAGAAGATGATGTTTTGGATAGAGATGGGAATAATGCTATGCAAATGGATGGTGGTATGGATGATGTTGGATTCTGTATGCCCAAGACACATAGAACATTGATGTGGTTAGTACGTTGTGATCCAAGTCGGGTCATACCCAATAACAAGCTTAGCAAACACCAATTAATTTAATTGATGATATGATCATGCAATTAAATAATCACACCAATTAGAAAATGGGTTTTCTAAATAAATTGTATGTGAGAAAGAACAAATTATGAGGATATTTTGTTCATGGATATTATTTGTAATGCTGTTTAAATTAGTTAAGCAACATCAAATATAAAAGTGTGTGTGTATTATATAATTAAAAGGTTAATTATGTATATATATATATCTATGTTAATCTTTAGTTGTAATAAGGGTTAATGTATAAGGACTTTTAAGCAAAAATAAAAGAAAAGGAGTGGGCAACCCTAAGGGTTCGGCCCCCCCTTAGTTCCAGCAACTCTTTTCTTTTTTGGAGTCTCTTTGGAGAAAAACACACACACTCTTCATCCTCTCATCTCACACACATTTGGAATGACAAAGGAGAGAATGGTTCTCTCCCTTTTGAAGAAACACTCGGCTGAAACATGTTCCAGCAGCATCTTCATGCTTGATTTGGTGCTGGAAGGATGTTCCAGCAGCATCTTCATGGTCGTTTTGGTGTCAAACCCTAGCAAAAATGGTGTTTCTTGAAGGCTTGTGGGTATGAGCACTTGAGGACACCTATCCTTGGTGTTTTGGCCATCCAAAATTGCCCCCTCTTCTACAATATCACGATTTCCAGCAGCTCTAAAATCGGTTCTTCAACAGCCTATAAAGGTAGATTGTTGATGTTGTTTTGGTTGTTTTTTGCTTCTTGATAACTAGTTATTCACATACATATGATCCTATGTCTTGGGTTTGTTAAAATAATATTATGAACTTTAATTTTCAGATTATTGATAGGATATTAAGTTCATATTCCGCTGCGTTTTCTTGTTTAAAATGGTTAAACGACATTGTTTTGGTACAACAAACCAACATTGGCATCAAGAGCCGGTATGTGGATGATTAGTTTCATGTGTTCTTGTATAATTGGTTATATAAGGTTTAACAACCAATTTTAGGGCTGTTTTGTATTGATTTGATGATACCCCAATCTTTCAAGGTTATATCAAACATTCTAGTGATTAAACCTTGAAAGGAAAGATATCAATTGGTTGATTGTGTTTTGTTTGGACAAAAGACCCTAGATTTTTGGTTTATGTTGGCTGAAAATTTAGGGTCAATGGGGTTCATTTTGGTTCTTAGTATGATGTATATGGATACATAATTTTAGTGCATAACATAGCCTTGACCATGGTTGTTTTGGTTTGGTTGATTATGGAATTGTCATGTTGATTGTATTTTCTTTATGGGTTGTAGTAATTTCTTTTGTGTTTCCATTTGGTTTGTAATTTATTTATTCATTTGGCAATGTAATAAATAGATTAGGAGCATTTTTTTCCTTTACTAGAAAATATGTATTAGGATGTATATATTTTGTAAAAGAAGATGCTCGGGAAGGAAGCACAAAAGGAAGACACAAAGGATGGACTTGAAGCATTTGGATGCAAGTTCAAGTGGGGGTCTTTGGAGATCTCATCATTTGTGTTGTGTGAACCCTTAGGAAAAGACCTTATGACAACACTTGTGATGGCAAACAAGTGTAGTCAACTTAGTGGCTATGGTTATGCACATATGTTGTATGATTATGCTTGCTTGTTTTATGTTGATTGTTTGATATATGAATATGCTTAACGATCTAAATAAATTATGATAACAAGCTGAATTTTATGGTTCTAAATCATTAAGTAATTAATAAAAGGTTATTAAAAGGATTAATGATTTCAAAATAAAAGAGGTTTTATTAAAAGAGAACCATAGGGTACCATGTATTTGAAAAAGCATGCAATTACAAGGTACATAGTGTTTCCAAAGTCTAAAATTAATGGAAACTTAAAACCCTTTGGTAACAAGTCTAACACCATCCTTTTACACGACACTCGAATCACTTGGGAACTACTTGTGGGATAAAGGTCACCTAACCACTTGTAGGGAACTTGTGTCCTTGAGGTGAGTCTAACATACTTGTGGGATAAAGGTCACCTAACCGCTTATATGTAAAAACTCACACGTGTGTGTAAGTAGGACGACTTGAATTGGAACCATGTGCTTAGGGTCACCGAAGCATGGCGTACAATGGTGTTGATGGATTAAACATGCCGACTAAACATATGATGTTTAACCGATCCCATAAGACTAGAAGTTGCAATAGGTTGCAATTGTCAACTGTCGACTACCTTGTTAATTTAAATAATGGGATAAAGGTCACCTAACCATCATTTAAATGTAACGTTGGATTCTAGATTTTAATTGTTAATTGTCTATGAGTCATTTAAGGGTATTAACGATTAAAATAAATTTATGAGAAATACTAATATGAACTTTGTCAATTTGTAATGATGACCCTAACTATAATGCTACCACCCCGATCGTCCCTTCCCTATCACTGCGACCTATTCTCGAGAGGGATAGTCCTAACCATAATTATCTTATGGACTCGTTTTGAAACTTGAGAATCGTTCTCAAGAATGAGTAAAGGTCTATGTCCTTGACGATCCCATACCTCACCAACCCACGCTGTTGATGTTATGGCCTTTTGACGATTGAGTTAAGCACACTTAGGATTCTGTGCAAGCATCCGATCTCATGTTGGGAATATGATTCCCAGACTCCAAAAGGGTTTGGAGCCTCATGGGGCACATGACATGTTAATCTAAAAGGGAAATGTTCCTTCCACAAACTTTAATAAGATTGCTTTGAAACGATTCAAGCACTTTATACATGTCACATGAAAAGACCCAATCATATCATCTTATATATCCTTAAGATAAAAGCCATATTGATAGCCTCAAGATGCTTTGCTGTCCTGTCTCAAAGTAGTTGGCCAAGGATTTGATCCTTGATTGCCTAACTAAAGGTTTGAGACATTCATAATAAACTGTAATATGAACGGATGGGACAAGAGCATCGGTGAACCTCATGCAATGCTCAAAGCAACCGAGGCGGGGATAAGTAGAGAGGTTCTACCTATTCTCTCAATCAATAACGGAGGCTATAAGAAGTGGCCAATCCCGATCCTAAAGCAATTATTGCTAAAGGAAAGGAATACGTCAAAGCAAAGGTTATAGCGAAACCTCAAAACCTAAGCTTATGAAGCCTAAGGTAACGGAGAACGATCCATGCTTTGAGTGTGGAGAGATAGGACTATAAAAAGGGTATTGTCCCTTCTATCTCAAGGAGTTGAAACACAAGAAGGGTTTTGGGCAAACCTCAAATACAATTCCATGATTCATACGCTGTTTTAAAAGCCATTTCTTCAATCACATGGGTATTGGATACGGATGTGAGACTCATACTTGCAATTGTTGCAAAAGGGTTCAAAAGAAATGTCCGCTTCAAGAAGGGAAACTCTATTTTGAGACCTTCAAATGGTTTGGAAGTTGTTCTCAAAACATTTTTGTATGCACCTAGTTTGACTAGGAACATGATTAATGTTTCCCTTTAAAACAATATGATCATGATTCAAAATTTGTAAATAATGGTATTGAGTTTTGAATGATGTATATCATTTTAAGGATATGCCTTTTAATGACATCCATGAATTGGTTCATGATAGATCATCCTATTATAACTCGTTGATACACATTTAGCATAAAGAAACTTAAAATGGGTTTAAGTTATTACTATCTTTGACATTGTGCCTTGGTCACATTAACCAGAATTAGATTCAAACACTTCAAAAGAATGGTCTTTTGGAAACAAATGAAAATGTTTCATTTGATAAGTATGAACCAAAGACTAATTAGGAATGATGCATTTGGATGCATATGATCCTTTTAAGACAATGTCTAAGACTGGTGAAAGATACTTCATTAATGTTACCGACGATTGCAGTCGCTATTATTGTGTGCACTTGATGACACATAAGTATGAAGCTTTTGAAATGTTCAAAATCTTCAATAATGAAGTAGAAAATCAACTCCGCATAGTTATCTATGCTCTTCATTCAGATAAAGCAGAAACTGAACCCTATTTGGATATGGTTCAATTTATTATGGCTATGAACTTACCACCTTTATCATTTTGGGTTTCGCATCGCTCTCTAAGGCTCATATTATGAATATGACCCGGACAAAGAAAGTGTGTATTCATTTAGAATCCAAAGAGACTGTATAAGATACCGTTTCTTTGACCCACGAATCAGAAGTATTTATTGCTCCAAAGTCTATGGTTCTTGAAACCAAGTCCTTTATGGAAGGAATGACATATAGAACTGTGGAACTTGATAAGGATCAAAATCCACAAGGCGATACACATTTGATTGACACTAGCAATCAGCAGGAGGTTGTTGATAAAGATCAAGAGGTTGATCAAACACAACAAAACGTTCACAAATCTGGTAGAGTTAGTATTCCATCTGAAAGATAAGGATATTTATGAATGGATGCTATGTGGTTATACCCTGTAGGCTAACCATACACCAAGATGTTATGTCCAATTTGGATTGGGACAAATGGCTAGAGGCCATGAACGTAAGGATGCAATTCATGTATAACAACCAAGTTGGCAATTGGCTGAACCTCCACTTAAACTCCAAATCGGTTGGATACAAGTGAGTTTTGGATGAAAACAAATATACATGGAGACTTGAATACTTATAAGTCAAGACTTATAGCATAAGGTTTTCATCAAACTCAATTGGTTGATTATGATGAAAGTCTTACGCCCGTGGCAATGCTAAGGTCGATTAGGATGTTAAGTGCCATAACTGCATATTTTGAATATGAGTTTTGGCTAATGGATGTCAAAACCGCTTTCCTTAATGGACATCTCGTAGAGACTGTCCACATAGTTCAGCATGAAGGTTTTGTCGATCCGTGACATCCCAATAAAGTATACAAGTTAAAGTGATAGATCTATGGATTGGAACAAGCATCAAAGGGTGTGTATATATGAAAGCTAGTGGGAGCAGGAGTATACTCTCAGTGTTGTATGCTGATGACACACTGCTATTTGAAAAATATATTCCAACCTTGGAAGGTGTTAAAACCTTGCTTGGAAGATGTTTTTCATAAAAGGATCTCTTTGAAATCACCCATATTTTGGAATAAGGATCTAAGGATAGATCGAGGTGGTTGATAGGGTCAAACCAAGTGCATATATAAAATCTTGAAAAGGTTCAAGATGGAAATCTCTTAGAAAGGTATGATACCCTTTCAAAGAGAGACCATGTTGACTACGTCTCAATGTCCAAGCTCATAGGATGAGCAAAATCAAATGAAGGATATCCCATACGCATCTGCTATAGGATCCGTCATTTGTCTCATGATATGCACTAAACCGGACGAGTCATGCTTATCAGGTATGACAAAGTAGATACCAATAGAAATAACCATTGAATGGTTGTTAAAAGTATGTTGATGCACCTTAGTAAGACTAAGGATATGTTTCTAATATACGGATCTGTTGAAGTGAAAATCTGTGTAAAGGGTTGCACAGATAAAGACTTCAAAACAGATCGATACAACTCTCGATCATAATTAGGTGTACTTCCATTATGAATGGAGGTGTGGTATCCTTGAAGTGTTCAAAGCAGGACACGGTAGCATTATTCAGTCTAAAATCCGAATACATAGCCGCTTCATTGGCAGCTTTGGAAGCTGCATGGATAAGCTTGTCCATTGCTTATCTAGGGGTGGTCTCTACCATTCAAGACTCCCTAAAGATCTTTGGTAATTACGTGGGTGGGATTGCTCAAATCAAGGAACCCCGTACTCATCAAAGACTAAGCACCTTGAGCGGAGATTCAACATCATAAGGGATGGAGTTGAAAAGGGTAAAGATATGTATTCATAAAGTTCATAAAAGATCAAAACATTACGGATCCACTCACGAAGCTCCTTGCGAAGGCAAAGTATGAGGGTCATACTTGTGCCTTAGGACTTCGATATTCTAGTGATTGGAATTGATCTGTTTAGTATTTAATGTATGGAGCAGTTGTAATTTTGACCTTTTGAGTCATGTTCCCTTTTAGCATGTTTACATCCATGAATATGTTTTATTTCTAAATGTCCGTAGTCGGTCATATTTGTGGGAACAGATATGAATGTAAGACTTATGAACATGGTTTGGTAGATATTTATATGGTATGAATATAGAGCAATTGGTTGCTACCAAGGTTCATAGATATTTGTGGGATACAAATATTGGACTGACCCGCGTCTTAATTTTACTACATGGAATCTTTAGATTGATCATAAGTAAATTTGAGTAAGGCGAATATCATTTGGTATCCTCTGACCTGAGATACATATTGGGTTTTGATATTCACCAAGTGTTATACTTGAGCTAGTTCTTCGCTGCTCTGAAATAATGGTCAGTACATAAGGCTATGTTTGGGTACAACATAAGGTGATTGTGAGAAACGTATGTAGTCAAGATGGAATTTGTTCCTCTTATTCGTTGAGAGCATGATGTCTAAGGCCTGATTAAGTTAAATCAACAAGGAATGATCATTCTGTGTCCTTGGATTTAACATGACATCTGTAACAAAAGGATAGATGATTGATTCACCTAAATCATTTCAAGTGGATACTTGAAGGGGATGATGTTATTGAATGGCTTTAAGTCACGCGTATTAAGGGTAGTAAACCGTTGTTAGGCGGTATTTACTGCTTGCATCAATCCTCTATGTATCTTGTGCAAGTGGGAGATTGTTGGATTCTGTATGCCCAAGACACATAGAACATTGATGTGGTTAGTACGTTGTGATCCAAGTCGGGTCATACCCAATAACAAGCTTAGCAAACACCAATTAATATTTAATTGATGATATGATCATGCAATTAAATAATCACACCAATTTAGAAAATGGGTTTTCTAAATAAATTGTATGTGAGAAAGAACAAATTATGAGGATATTTTGTTCATGGATATTATTTGTAATGCTGTTTAAATTAGTTAAGCAACATCAAATAATAAAAGTGTGTGTGTATTATATAATTAAAAGGTTAATTATGTATATATATATATCTATGTTAATCTTTAGTTGTAATAAGGTTAATGTATAAGGACTTTTAAGCAAAAATAAAAGAAAAGGAGTGGGCAACCCTAAGGGTTCGGCCCCCCCTTTAGTTCCAGCAACTCTTTTCTTTTTGGAGTCTCTTTGGAGAAAAACACACACACATCTTCATCCTCTCATCTCACACACATTTGGAATGACCAAAGGAGAGAATGGTTCTCTCCCTTTTGAAGAAACACTCGGCTGAAACATGTTCCAGCAGCATCTTCATGCTTGATTGGTGCTGGAAGGATGTTCCAGCAGCATCTTCATGGTCGTTTGGTGTCAAACCCTAGCAAAAATGGTGTTTCTTGAAGGCTTGTGGGTATGAGCACTTGAGGACACCTATCCTTGGTGTTTTGGCCATCCAAAATTGCCCCCCTCTTCTACAATATCACGATTTCCAGCAGCTCTAAAATCGGTTCTTCAACAGCCTATAAAGGTAGATTGTTGATGTTGTTTTGGTTGTTTTTTTGCTTCTTGATAACTAGTTTATTCACATACATATGATCCTATGTCTTTGGGTTTGTTAAAATAATATTATGAACTTTAATTTTCAGATTATTGAATAGGATATTAAGTTCATATTCCGCTGCGTTTTCTTGTTTAAAATGGTTAAACGACATTGTTTTGGTACAACAAACCAAACATGATGAAGATCTCAAGAAGCTAACGAGGTTATGTCACTTAATGTACTAGACATTGATGCTTTTGGCTCAAGTGGAAGATCTCTCAGGCTTATGAATAGCAGATTGATCCACAACAGAGCCAAAAGCTTGCTGAAAAAGTACTAAAGATCCTAGAAGAAGGTGATGACCGTGAAGTTGAAACTAAGCTCCTGGTGCATCTGCAGTGTCATAAATTCAACCTGATCTAGTATTTTTTAGGAACTGATTGAAGATTGTGTGGTGTACACGTCTAGCAAGAGCTAAAGACCAAGAAAAGAGGAACTTGGAGAAAAGCATAAGAGAATCTGCAAGGGATCGTACGAAGGTCTATGAGCTATACTCCTGAGGAAGGAGAGATCATCCATGATCTGACAGATGAGCAGTTGGTTGAGATGTTTAGAGTGAATCCGGATGCGCTACTCAAAGATGCTCCGAAAGTTGATGTCCTAAGTGATGAGGAGCTGCAGGATGTGGATGAGATAGAGATTGAAGATGTCACAGCTGACCACTATCCTGAGTACACTAACCCTAAGGGTAATGTTATCCCTAGCTTGGGTGAAACCTTTAGCAGTGATACTTTTGATAAGTTAGAAGAGATGGAGAAAGAAAAAGAGAAAGATAAAATTTCAACCCATGTTTTAGATGCAAATGTTGATATTAAGAAAGCTAAATGGGCAGCTTGTTTTGCTGAGATGAAAGCCCAACACGCACCCCTAAAGCAAAATGCCTACACCAACTTTACAGAGTCAAAAGATATCAGAAAGTGTCAGGCAAGATTATCATGTGGGCATATTTTGAAGACTTGGAAGTCTATGCTGTTAAAAGGGAGAAATGGACTGAGTACTTGAGATATCCACATGAATAGAAGACTCTTCTTGGTTTTGAGCTCAACCGACTGGCATGCTTAGATCCGTTATATGCTAACCCAAGAAAGATGTCAGGATGGTTTGAGGCTACATTGAAGAAAGAATACCACACCAGATGAGTAAACTTCAGACCTCAACAACCTAAGAGGTGCATTCATAAGTCTGAAGTTGATCCTATATCTGGAAAGCCTAAAGTGGTGTTGAAATGGAGTCCCCCACGCATAATGTCCAATATTCCCTTATGAGAAATGCCTCAGGACTTCACTCCACACTTCAAATGGTGTACTATGATTAGAGGACAAGGGAAGGGGTCATAGTTCTAAACAAAGAAGGAAAGATAGAGACGATCAGGGTATTTGACCCAATCTGGCTTACCAACTTGTCTGCTGAAGATGTTTATACTTTATACAAGTGGCCACTGTTCTATGACATGCAAGACATTGTACAAGCTCTTCAATTCCAACATGTTATACGGCTCTGCTTTGTATTTGAAATACATACAGGAGTCACCAGATAAAAGAAGTACAAGAAATTTCAAGAGCACGTGAAGAGTGTTAGACAATAGGGTAAACTAGGTCCAAGGGGGAGTTTGTAGATACATGATGTTCCTAGTTTATGTGCTTAAATGTAAAAGTCTTTCATGTCTTACTTATGTGTAATGTGATGAAGTAATGAAATATGATATACGCTTTGATGTTTATTTATCTTTAATTCATATGTATGAACTTTTTATATAGGTTTGAGTTTGTTGTACACAATTCTAAGTCAATAATGATTGAGTAATACGTTCAACCTAGTCGGATGATTATTCATGCTAATGGCTCATACTTATGGACCATACGCATGAATATATCATGCTTATGGACTAGTCACACGACTGAACCAGGAGACTGGATCAGTCGTATGATTGAGACATAAGATCGACTCAATCGCACGACTGAAGGTTCAGTCATGCGTATGGATCAATCGCATGAGTCAGTTGCACGACTGAACCATGCTAATGGTTCAGTCGTATGAATGGAAACCACTAACCTATACCACCTAATTCATGGAAAAACAGAAGACTTTGAGTGATACTTCGAATACACATAAACCCTAATTCACAACCTAATTCACAATATTGATCGATTCCTACTCATTCTTAATGTTTAGTACATTCTTATGCCAGTCGGGTTATTGTTCTCACTAATTGGATCGCCAATCAAATAGGATTCCACACTATTTGATCTGGTTTAAACACAGAATCCGTTAGTACTCCGTACGTACACGGTCCCCTAACACTTAATGAAGACATGTGTACCTATAAGCGGACACTCATCCCAGGGGTTCCCAAGTAAGGTAAATGGATCCATCAGTTGATTTGAATTTATATGAATACATTGCCTTGAAAAGAACACCTCGAGATACAGGCATCACACTCTTCCAACATTACATGTTTCAAGTTGTAGGACATAAACTTTGACCAGACTTGAAAACCATGAATAATGATTCAAAGCTCATTATGAAAACCATTTGATTTAGGCACACAATGCCTTAGAATATAATTTAAGTTTCGTGTGTGCATTGATAAGATTCAAAGTATAAGAATGAGCACATAAGGCATATGATCACATAATCAAGTATAAACATATAAGGCACATAAAATCTTATCTAAGCATATAAAATACATGATAGGACTCATGTGTAAGGGTACTTAGTTATAGTCTAGGTCATTCCATTTCTAATAACCTAATTCCATATACCAATCTGTCACACCCCGACCGACGGCAGAATCATCGAGGCAGACGTATGTGAAACGATTGTTCATAGCTCATGTAATTAAATAAGTTGAAATAATATTAAATGTCATTTTTCATTGAATAATACTAGACAATTAAGTCATTACAATACAACAAAGATTTAAATAACATAAGATATTTATTTATCTAAGTCCAAGTCCTATATGAGCAATAAGAATTTCTCAATAAGCAAACCTGAAACATGTTAAAAGTAAAACCTCAACTATGAATGTTAGTGAGTTTCCATGGGTTAAGCATACATATATATATATATATATACATATAAATATATATACATATATATACATATATATATATATATATGTATATATATGTATATATATATATAAAGATTTACTTGTAGCATTTCATGTCAATGGTTATGAATTATGCAAGTTTATAGAACACATATGGATACAATCAAACCTTGACCAACAATAAGTTTACAAGTATATAACCATTAGCTAAGTGTTCTTGGTTCCCATGACGAACAAGCATATGTCATCAGGAGCCGAAAATAACCTAGGCTTTAGCACCAAATAGGCTTGTCAGCCCCATAGATCTATGAGGTCGCCAGGCTAGCAATAGTTAATGATTGTCAACATATAAGGTATCTCATATAAGACTCACAATATTACAAATAACTATGACAAAAAGTAAAGATGAATTGCTTGTTCATTTACAAGTATCAACATGTTTACAAATGTAAGTTTATATGTTAAAATGTTTCACCCCAAAAAGGTGTGAAATAAAGTAAAAAGGGGCATGAAAACTGACATGATATATAATGTGCACTTTTGAAGAATAATAAGAAAATAAGATTCTCCAACGTTTTCCTTCACGATTCAACCTAAGGGTTGATGCCTTAGTGTTTGAATAATGATATTGCAGGATCAGTGTTTGTCACTTAAACACAAAAGTTTTCTCTCAAACTCACCTAGAATCACACTCGGGTAAGAATCAATAAGAGTTTATCAGAATATGAAAAGTAACTAAGAACACAGAAAGATAATTTTCAAGATACTTTTATATATTAATTCTCAACTCAAGATACAAAGACTCCTATAAACAGATGATAATCTTACCTCTATGAGTTACAAGGAGAACCTATATATAATACTATCTACAGCCGGATATACTTTGATACCAACTGGGATCCTTTAGGTAAAGCCTATACTACAAGACTATAGTTAAGGTATCTCGGATAAAGTTTTATCTGAGATTTGGTAGTCAGGACATGTCCCTGACTTACCTTTTGTCACCAACTAAAGATGGCAACTGTACTATCATGAAAAGGTAAATAGTGGAATAAAGTATGGTCAACAACATGGTTCTTTAGGAAGAAGTCGTGCTGTATTAGAAGTCTGCAGCGGAGTGTCAGAGACCATACTTGTGTCCACCGGTTATAGCAGTGTCTTCCCAAGGTTAAATGGCTTCGGAAGAGTAAGTACTTCCGAAGCCACTTTATACTTCGGAAGAGGCCACTTCTTCCAAGGCTTGGAGACTTCTTCTTTTCATCATACTTTGGAAGTGGTCTTTACTTTATTCTTCTAAGTCTTGAACTTCAGAAGTATGCATTTGTCTTCGGAAGTAGAATTCTATCTTCGGAAGTTGGACTTTCCCTTTGTCTTCGGAAGAACTCTACAACCTTCGGAAGTTCCATGATAAGCTTCGGAAGCCTTTGCATGCAGCAGCAAAATAACTTAAGTGATCTAGTTTTGGTTGCATTAGCCTTCTTCTTCATCCAACAAACTCCCCCTAAGTTGATGCTACCAAAACTTCACTTATCTCGACTTCTCAAAACTTTCAGCACCAAGGAGAGTAAATATTTGTCTGTCTCCTTGTTCTTCCCTGATGTGGTGCTGAGAAGCTTGTACAGATCCTTGGTAGACAAGAAATCTAGTCTATAACCTTGGATAACATGTACCTTTTGTTGGTGCCCTCTGAAAAGAGTTAGTTGATGGGAACTGTAATCATATTTCCATCAAACTATAGGTTCCAATTCAGGATCTTAAACCATCTGTAGAAAGGCAGTACCTTTGGTGGGAGATCTTTCCTTGTCTTCCTGTCTTCTCATCTTCAACTCTTCTTCAATCTTTGCTTTTGCCTTTAGCTTAGCTAAATGAAGACTGCTGAGATGATTTCTGATGAGTGCAGCAGTTTCAGAGTTGGAGGAGTTGGAGAATGGCTTCTGTGCTAACTCAGCAATGTTGAATCTGCTGGAGTGTAACAGAGAGGTTGCATTGAGTCTGTTGACTTCACCATTCTCTCTTTCCACAGCAAAGTTGTGAGAAGGTTCATCGAACCTCCACAGGATTATCTTCCTTCTAGGCACAAGAGGCTGACTAGGAATCTTGTCCTCTTTTCTTGTATCCAGCAGAGTCACTAGTTTCCTTCTGAGCTTCTTTTCTTCCTAATTTAAAGAGTCTGAATTTAGGCCAAAAAGTCTTGCAGCCTAGTCCAAAGTTCCTCTAGGCAAATTAAGGAATCTGTCTCTTATGAGGGAACTTGAAGATCTGTCTACATAGGTGATGTTAACAGAGTCTTCTACACAAGAGACTTCTCTCAAAGTAGTGCAATTAGTGAGCTTCATCTTGATTGCCTTAAACTCCTCAAGGGAGAGATGTTGAGAAGACTGAAGGGATGGTTTGGAGGGTAATTGGGTAGGTTTAGGTTCAGAGTTTCTAGCTAGTGTTTGGGTTGGATAATAGGAAGTTTGGGTGGTTGAGGTGAGGGAGTTGTAGTAGGTAGTGATGTGGGTTCAGTGGTGACAGGTTCAGGTTGACGTTGGGTAAAAGCAGTGAAGGTCATCCCTTTTACCCTTCTATATATTTCTTTCTTTTTCTCCATCCGGATGTCAGCCTTAATTTCACTGACAATCTGTTGGAGTATCCTTTTAGACATAGGACCCACCTGCCTACCAGAGAAGCCATGAGCCCGAAGATAGTCCTTCATCCAGGCTTTCTCAGTAAGCTTCTTGGAGGCAGTGACCCTAGCCTCTTCTTCTTTCTTCTTCTTCTCTCTGGCCTTTTCTTTTGCAGCCTTCTTCCTTTCTTTTTCCATTTGATCCTACTCTTTGTTGTAGAGCCAGAGGATCGTATCATCATTGTGTGGAGAGAGTTCTTGAAGATCAAAGCCTCTGGAGAGTAGGAAGTTTATCCTGTCTGTCCTCAGCTGCAATTCAGCCTCCTTCTGTTTCTTTTCCTTTAGCTCTAAGGCCAACGAGGCTTCTTCTTCAAGTCTCAGCCTAGTTGCCCTCTCCAGATCCACCAACTCCTCTAATGGTAGTAGGAGTGTTTCTTTATTGGCAGCTCCCATTTCAATGAGCTGGTCAATGATCTGCTCTCTTCTTTTATTGATGACAACCTTCTGATTGGAAGAAGCTACTTTTGTGCTGGAAGCTAGCAACTTCTCTGTCTGAAGTCTTCCTTTCTTCTTAAGTTTCTCAATCTTCTCCTCTTCCTAAATCTCTTCCGCAGTCATCTTCCTTTTTCCTTTATCCTTTGCAGATCCTGACTATGGTGGTTCTTGGAGAGAGGTTTCTGATTGTGAGAGAGTCAAAGATGGTGTCTAAGATGGAGGTGTAATTGGAAAGTCCTCACTGCTCATTTCAGATGCCATTTCCAGGATAGCATCTGTGATGATCAGTTCCTCGGAGATTTTGAACAGTCATACCACAGCTTCCATTTCAGCATCGGAAGATTCAGCTTGTTCTTCTGAGGCTTTAACTTCAGCTTTGGAAGTTAAAGGAGATGCAGATTTTGTCCCAACTGTTTTATTTCTGGGCCATCAGTTCCTATTTCCCCTTCGAATTGAATCTTAGGTTCCATGAGGACCTTAGGTTGACCAACTTCTTCCACAATGGTAGAAGGTACAGTCAGCCTTTGAAGCTCTTTTGCTCCAAAGTAGATCATTGCAACATCATGGCTTGGCTGCTCAAAGGAAGATCTTAATAGAAACTTGGTGAAGAGTCTGTAGAGATCATTAAGCATCCTTGGATCAATCTAAAGAGTGA
The DNA here is from genome assembly GCA_025506515.1 of Flaveria trinervia. Lineage (NCBI taxonomy): Eukaryota > Viridiplantae > Streptophyta > Magnoliopsida > Asterales > Asteraceae > Flaveria > Flaveria trinervia. The sequence continues at coordinate 58,663,218 of CM046452.1, read as the reverse complement.
CTTGAGATGTTTTAGGCGCAGAGATGATGGATAGGAAGATGTTGAAGTAGAAGGCCGGCTTTGTGGTTCCTTGTGTGTTTGTCTTTGAACATTCTCCCCCTTTTTGGTAGCATCATCTTGAGAGCTAGATGAGCTGGAGGAGGAAGTCAGGGAGACCTGAATAGGTACATGCCTGACAGACCTCTCTGTCTGTTTCTCAGCTAGGTGAGCCTTGAGATTGTCAATCTCAAGTTGATGAGTGGCAGATCTTGCCTCTAAAGTCCTAACTTGAGATTCCAGGTTTGAAACTTTAGAAAGAAGATCTTGAATGAGGAGCTGCATGCTTCCCTCATCTTCTTTCGAAGAATCATGGGGAGATGAGGTAACATACCTAGTATGTTCAGCCTCACCACCAGATGTGGTTTCTTGGCACGTTGGTTTCCCATGCTCAATGATGTCTCTTTCAGAGTCATCAAAGGGCTCAGTTCCCTTAGATTCAGGCTGAGAAATGTTACCACTATCCACGAGGTCCATTGAGGCACCTTCTGTAATGGCAGCTGAATCTACACGAGTCCCCTCCACATTAGTGGGACTCACCTCAGTTGTTGGTTGCTGATGGGGGCTAGAGATAAGGGATTTCTCCGGGCTCTGTTGATCTTGGAGAGGGTATTGTAAATCAACTTCATTGCCATGGAGAGATTTTATCTCTTCACTAGTTTTAAACAGAAGTTCAGTGAAAGATAGGATGGACAAACCTACTGACCAGGGACTTTGGTCAATGTCTACAGGCATTAAGCCTCTAGTGGGGCTGTCCGTTGTTGGCTGCTCAGGGGAGTATAGAGACTCACCCTCAGGGCTTTCAGCTTGGGTTGTGGGCTCATGGGTTTGAGACTGAGGAGACTCAAGACCCAAATTGAGGTCAAAAGAGAAGGATGGAGAGACCTCTGACTGAGTGGGAGCCCATGTTTCCACTCGAGTCTTTTTGGATTGAACAGGAGGGTCTTGTTCAATCAGACTAGATTGAACAAGGGTTCGTTTGGGGCGTCTCTGATAAGTGATGGTGATGGGTGGAGAAGGTAGTGTTGTCATTGTGGGGGTAGTTGCTGGTGTGGGTTCATCACCTGTGGGGTAAACAGGGATGTCACTAGGAGCCGTTCGCTTAGCCATACCTGGAAGAAGTGCAGTATCTCTTCCTGTGAAGTTGGTGGACACTCTCTTCAAAGTCTTGAAGATGGTCGGCCTCATTTGAGGAGCAGTCAGAGCAGCTGCACAGACAAGCTTGCTCTGCTCCAGTTCACAGTTGATTATGTGCTGGAGAAACCTGGGCTACATGAAGAATGTGTCCTTCTGAAGAATTCCCATGAGGTTAGTCAGCACAAATCTGGAATAGTTGAAGCGGAGGCATTTTACCAACCCATGAACAAGGCACCCAAGTTCATAGGGGATTTGATCCCATCCCGCAGATTTATTCGACAAGCAGTGACGAACCACGTGTAGCAGGAACTTCCATTTGTACGAGAAGTTAAATTTGTAGATAGTTGACCTGCTAACGTCTCCACCATATCCCATTTAGGGATAAGAATTGTCCAAATCTGCTTTGGGGAATTTTGTTGGAGCGCCCTCATCATGAAGCTCTAGATGCTCCCTGATGATCTGTTCAGAAATGACCAACTCCTGGCCACAGATGCTCGATCGAATGACACGAACCCCATTTTGGGTTTCAATCTGACCATTTGCCCAGAAATCAGACATATGGTTTGAGTAAATTTTGGGGTTTATAGTCAGAGTGGTGTAATAAGAAGATTGGGTTAGAAAGGAGATGATATCTAAGAAGTCATCATCTCTTGAAGAATCAAGAAGTGCGACTTGGTTTGCTGATGGTTGAAGGCCATTTGAAAGGTGAAGCTTGAGCTGGGTAAAGTTGAGTAGGAGAAATTTCTAGGGCTGTAAAATTTGAAAGTAAGAGAGTGAAATTGAATAGTCGAGATTATTTAAAAGATTGTGGAATGGCGGTAATGGGGTCAGGATAAGGTTAGGTGATGGTTTAGTGGATGAAATGACAGTGGCGGTAAGGTTAAAAATCAGTTAAACAATCCGACATCATTAACAAAATCTTTGCTTTTTACAGTGTGGGGCCCCAGAAATTTACGTTACACAGTGAAATCTCTCTTCTGATTGTAAAACATTTCCAAAGGTAACTTGTCTTCCGAAGGCAATTCTTACTTCCGAAGCCAAATCTTTGCTTCCGAAGTTTAGAGTTGCTTCCGAATAGAGAATTTGTAAGTTTTGGAAGTAGATCTGATATGCAATAAATCGCTTCTTCTGAGACCAAAAATTCTTCCAAGAAGAAAGTTATCCTTTGAGAAATTTTGCTTCGGAAGATATGAGAATGTCTTCCGAAGGTTAATTTTTGTTCGGAAGGAATTTATACTTAGAAAATTTCAGAGAGAATTTCTTGTAACATGGCTTAAATTGTATTGACACAAGACTTACATATTAAAAAGGTTTTCAAAAGAGATTAGATTAATCAATGTTTATCATCCCAATAGCGTTATGAGATACTTAAACCTTTGTTCATCAAAAGTTTTGGTAAACAGATCAGCATATTGTTCATTTGAATCAACTTTGATTAACTTGATTAGATTTTTCTCATGAATATCTCTAATGAAATGATGCCTGATGTCAATGTGCTTAGTCTTGGAGTGCTTCACCGGATTTTTAGTAATGGAGAGAGCACTGTTGTTGTCAATATGGATAGGAGTACTCATAAAGTTGAATACATAGTCCAACATCTGATTTTGAATCCATAGCAGTTGAGCACAGCAACTAGCAGCAGCAATGTATTCAGCTTCAGCAGTTGATGTAGAGACACATGATTGCTTCTTGCATTTCCATGAGATGATCCTTCCACCAAGAAATTGACATCCTCCTGATGTTGATTTCTTGTCAATATTGCAGCCTCCATAGTCACTGTTAGAGTATCCATAAGATTGAAATCCTTGTTTCTGGGATACCAGAGACCTAGTTTAGGTGCTCCTTTGAGGTATCTGAGGATTCTCTTAACAGCATCTAGGTGAGACACCTTAGGAGCAGCCTGATATCTTGCACAAATGCAAGTAGCAAACATGATATCAGGTCTACTGGCTGTAAGATACATCAGAGAACCAATAATTGCCCTATACTGATGTTGATCATTATCCCCCCCCCCTCGGGGTCAGGACAAAGATTATGGTTTCTGGGTATGGGTGTCTTGGCAGGCTTACAATCCTTCATCTCAAATCTTTCTAAGATGTCGGAGACATATTTAGATTGATTAATGAAGAACCCGTCCTTCAGTTGCTTTACTTGAATTCCAAGGAAAAAGTCCACTTTTCCTATGGAGCTCATCTCAAACTTCTTTTTCATAATGCTCTTAAAGTCCTTGCACATTTGGTCATTTGAGGAACCAAATATGATGTCATCAACATAGACTTGTACGAGCAAAATGTCCTCTCCAGACATTCTGATGAAGAGAGTCTTGTCAATGGTAACTCTAGTATAGCCATTCTTCAGAAGAAACTGAGACAGAGTCTCATACCATAGCCTCGGTGCTTGGTGCAGCCTATATAGAGCTTTATCCAATTTGCACACATAGTTGGGGTGCTGTGGATCTTCAAATCCTGGAGGTTGGCATACATAGACTTCCCTATCTATATCCACATATAGAAAAGCACACTTGACATCAAGTTGGTATACTATGAAGTCCTTGGATGTAGCATAAGCAAGGAAGATCCTAACTGCCTCAAGTCTTGCAACTAGTGCAAAGACATCAGTATAATCGATTCTATCGATACATATATGTACCTAGATCCTTATCTGAATGTAATATGTCTTACACTTATGTAACTATTAGGTACTTAATGAAATACAAATTGTTTGGTTTAATATTTCACTAGTGAGTTGTTTAACGTATATTGACTAATTATATAGGTTTGTGATTGTTTGAAGTGTTATACATAATGTTAGAATATTGAATACACTCAAACTTGGTGAAGTGAAGTTCTCATGCGTCCGACTGGACCATGCGCCCCAACAGTGGTCATGCGTTCGAATGGCCATGCGACTGAGTGTCCATGTGCCTAAATAGTTCATACGCCTGAACAACTTCATGCGTTTGACTCAGTCGCACGATTGAACACTCAGTCGTGCGAATGGATCAACTGCATGGCCCAATCGCACGAATGAACCATGCTAATGGTTCAGTCGATCGAATGAGCAATCCTAACCTATAAATACCACCTAATTCGTGGAAAAATGTAAGCATTGAATCCACTTCGACTCCAGACGTACCGTAGCCGTCCAGAAGCCTCCAAGTTCGTACTCCAAGTTCATAGAACGCTATAGATTGATTCTCAATTGATTCTTGACGTTAGTTGCAATACATTATTGTTTCTACGTGCGTTCTCACTTATTGGATCGCCAATCAAACAGGATTCCACACTATTTGGTTTGGTTTAACATGCTAATTAGTTGGTGTTGTGTCAAATACCAGATCCAAACAAGTGGTATCAGAGCCACAGGCTCTTGATTACATGTTGATTCAATTATTTTGATACAAAATTGTGTTTTTGCATAAAAAACGCAATCCTTTTGTGTCTAACAAAGTCTTGGACGGTTCCTAATCGAAAAGTGTAGTTTTTCCGGCATACGGCTATTAGGGTTTGATAAAATTCGAGTTTTTACGGCCAAAACAAGTTTAACCTACGAATTATCAAACTTCAGCAAGTTCAGTCGCACGATTGGCTCAATCGCGCGACTGAGTTCATTCGCATTCTCCAACCGCACGATTGGACTCATTCGTACCTTCATTCGTACGACTGAGAACTTCATTCTGTCTGTTCAACCGCATTAGTTCATTCGGACGACCGACTCATCCACATCTGTTCAGTCGCACGATTGAACCATCCCCATTTGTTCAATCGCCCGAATAAGCCCAATCGCATACCTTCTTTCGCATACATCAGCAGTTTGTTAAACCGTAAAGTTAAGTGAAATGGAGGATCAGTTTTCGGCATACACAGCTAGTAGAGATACTCGTATTAAGAATCTACTATTGTTGGAGAACGAAGTGGGAATACACAATAAACCCCCGAAGCTTATCACATTAGACGACTATCCACAATGGAAGCAACGTTTCGAAATCTACTTGAATGGAGTAGATAAAATTTGTGGGAGGCAATAGAGTCGGGGTACAACATACCAGTAGGAGCTGACGGAGTCAAACTTAGTCTAAGTGGCATGTCGGATGCACAGAAGGTAAAACACAACGCTGAGAAGAAAGTCTACACTTTGCTCACTCAGTCTATTCCGAAGGATATCTTCCATCAGTATTCGGAGTACACTCAAGCAAAGAAGCTATGGGATGCGTTGGAGAAGAGGTATGATGGAAATGCCTCTCTCAAGGCAATTAAGGCCAAAGCTTTGAAGAAGGAGTTCGACAACTTCTCTTCAATGGGAAAGGAAGGCCTTGATGATGTGATCGATAGATTCTACCACTTGATGAGTGAGATGCACACTCATGGAGTGGTTACTTCGATGGAAGATAAGGTATCCAACTTTGCTGATGGATTACCAGAAAAATGGGATTCATTTGTTTCAAATCTTAGACAGAATGGAACGCTCTCGAAGTTAGACATAAATGACTTCATTCTGAAACTGAGAGAAGAAGAGCTTAGGATGAAGTATCGAGCCCAAAAGGCAAACTATGATTAGAATCCTGCACTCTACAATGCTACTCCTTTAGTCAAGACATCTGGAGCACCATTGCAAACCGCCTTCATCTCTAGCATAGGAGTTCCAGCACAACCCTCAACTTCAGGATCAGAAATGTCAGGGTCGTCTAGCACCCAATATATAGTACCCGAAGCAAATGCCGCAAAGCTGAAAACCGACAACCTCGGGAATGTAACTGTAGAGGTGGCCAGAGAACATATGGACCTTTTAGCTGCGGTGGTTCACTTATACGATGGATTAATTGCTGGAAAGATAGGTAACTACCACCTGGCAGATGAAGATTATAAGCAGGTGGATGAAATGGAGTTGGAACGTATGCACATAATGTGGGCTCTGGCAAGTGCTGTCTGACGAGCTAAAAAGTTTGTCAAAAAGACCGGACAGAACCTAGTTGCAACAATAGACACAACCTTTGGGTTTGATAAGTCAATGGTTACATGCTTCAATTGCGGTGAGAAGGGACACTTCAAGAGGGAGTGTATAAAACCAAAGAAGACAGGAAATGGAAATCCCTTCTCGTCATTTAACCGTCAAGACAAGTCCACTGCTAGTAATGCTGACTTATCAAGTAAGGGTCCAAAAGCCTTAACTGCTAACGAAGATGAAGTACAGGACTGGAGCTTTCGGTTCGTCTCACCAGGAGAGTCAAATATAGCTAGTGTGGAGGATATTGATGACGATTCTGCAAGTGAAGGTGATATAGCAGTAGAGATCGCAATGTCAAATTCTGAAGATACTGCAAATGTGGTCAACTACCTGCCTGAAGAAGAAAAATCTGCAAATGCATCATCATTGGAATCATCCGAACCAGAGAAAAGCAAGCCAGTACTCATGGCTGATTCTTCTTCTACATCTCAAGTAAGTACTTCTGACCACCTGTTTAATAATCATGCTTGCTTAGAATGTAATAAATTTAGAGAAAGTATAGATTCAAAATTTTCTAGGTTATTAGATCATAATGATAGCCTAGTAAAGGACCTAGAACTGTGCACAAAAGCTAATAGAGTATTGAAACTGTTGGACCAAAAGAACCAATGAGCCTGATCAGAAAAACCTCTAAGTCCCACAGATATCAAAACAATTGCGGAAGACTTGATCAGCTGTTTGACAAAGTCTGAAGATTTCAACAGCTGAAGACTAAAGTACTGAAGACTTCAAAATCTGAAGACCAAAGTCTGAAGATCAACAGCTGAAGACAAAAGTACTGAAGACTTCAACAGCTGAAGACTAAAGTACTAAAGACTTCAACAGCTGAAGACCAAAGTCTGAAAATCAATAGCTGAAGAACAAAGTACTGAAGATCAACAGCTGAAGTTCAAGTACAAGTACTGAAGCCTTCAGAGTTTGTTACAACAGCTGAAGAAGCATTCTTCAGTTGTTGTGATGGTTTCCTTTCAGTAGTTTTCTTTTTGTTTCAGTATTTGTAAAACGACTGAAGAGCATGTTCTTCAGTCGTTGTAGTTTCAGTAGTTTCTTTTCAGTAGTTGTAGTGATAGTTAACACAACATTTTTTAAGAAGATGTCAGCTGTTTGACATCTTCAGTAGTTGTGTCAACTATCAGTAGTTTGAACAAATTCTGTTAGATGTCACTATCAAGTGACATCAGCAGACGTCACATCTCCTATATAAGAGGTGTTGACCTAATTGTATTTGTGACATTCTGTTACCACGAAAGCGAATATTGAATGAAATATATTTTGTAGAATTCCTTCTGTCTATAACCGTTTGTTCTTACCTTGAATATCTTTTGTGTTCTTATGAATTAGCTAATTCATTGTTTGATTTCCGCTGCTATACTCTCTAATCAATCAAACGTAGATCGCTGATCCTATCAAATGGTATTAGAGCCGGTTAATCATTGATCGATCTAACAGTTGATCATTGAAACTGCTATTTGATATCTATGTTTGATTGAATTAGCTTATTTGCAAAAACGGGTAATAGATTATTGAATTTCTGCCGCTTTCGTTTATTCATTTTGAGATCTCTCTTGGTTCAATTTGGTTTGTTGTGTTTTGTTCTAAATCTGTTATAGCTTAATTGAATTTGGTTGAATCTGAGATGACTACTCCTTCTAATGACCCTCACAATACCGGTTCCTCAACCAAGCCTCCGATGCTAGTTAGGACTGAGTATAACATATGGCAACGAAGGATGCTTCATCACCTGTCTGTTAACAGTTCAGGTTGTTGGACATCTGTGGTACATGGACCACATAAGCCTATGGTGAAAAATTCGGAAACCAATCAAATGGTTCCGAAGAAGAAGGAACAATACTCAGATGAAGATCGGAAACTGTTTGAGATTGATGCTAAAGCCCATGGAATTCTGGCCATGGCACTGCCGAATGAAATCTATTAAGGGCTTATGCATCATGAAACTGCTCATGACCTCTGGAATGCACTAAAGGAACAATTCGGTGGAACTGATGAGGTCTTAGCAAACAACAGAGAAATCCTCGCCCAACAATATGAGACATTCTCTCATAGAAGAGTGAGACACTGACTCAACAGTTTGAGCGTTTTTCCTGTTTGATCTCTGAGCTGAAAATGGTGAAACAGGAATACACCAACAGCCAGATGAATAACAGATTCCTCAGATCACTGCCTAAGAGATGGGACACATACACATTGTCCTACGCTCTAGTGCAAATCTGGATAGCCTATCTCTCACCCAACTTCATGGGAAACTGCTTACATTCGAAAGAGAGATAAAGCAGAAAAGGAAACTGTCATCATCAGGAAAGCTCACTGATGACTTTGTACCAGGGAACACTACCTTGGTTGGTCACGAGTCAGAATATGTTGCATCTTAAAGCAATTATGATGAGCATATTGATTTCTCTTCAAACAGTTCTGATCATGCATTTGTTGGTATTGATAGTCATTCTGGCAGTAATAGTGACAATCTATGCTTCATCATGGATGATCTGAAGGGAATTGCTGATGATGATTTAAAAGATGGATATTCTAAGCCAAATGTCCTTAGTTAATATCATATCTCAGAAGTTCTACAAGAGAACTAGCAGGAAATTTCCTGGACTCTCTGGCAAAACCAAAGTTGGTTTTGACAAGAGTAAGTTGAGGTGTCACAAATGCCAAAGGCTTGGACACTTTGCAAGAGAATGTAGATCAACTGGATCTAACTCTTCTACACCCTTTGTGACTTTTCCTAGCACTAGTCTACAAAACAGAGGGCAACCCTGCTGGTTCTGGTCATCAATCACACCTTGTATCTCCTGCATACTTTGTCCCCAGGGTCCAATGTCATATCCTCTTCCCTGCTATTACATGCCTCAGCCAAATCCGGTTCAAGCTCCAATTGCACAACAACCACATGCATTACCTGAACCTCAACCTTCCCAATCTCATCAACAAACTCAACCTCAACAACATAGCTTTTTCACCCCAGGAGTTGTTGACTGGAGCAGTTTACCAGATGATTTGTCTGTCATGAACAACTGTTCTCTGGTGCTGGTCAACATGGTGGTGACAGTCCTTTTGGAAATCTAGCTCTTATGGCTTTGGAGTCTGCTATACTTCATCCTCTAATGCCTCTACACCACAGGTATCACAGGTATCCTCTGAGGCAAAAGCCAAACTATGTTCTGAAACATGCATAGCCGCATTTGCATCTATTAGAGAAGCAAATGTAGCTTTATTAACAAGATCATCGAGCTAGAACAAACAATTTCCAAAAGCAAAGCTGAATTTGAGTCTGTGATTAATGATAAGAATGATGAGATTTACAAACTTAATGCCAAATTACTGATGATAAGGCTAAGGAAGAATTACTTCTAGAGAAGTACAGAGACCTTAAAGAAACACTTGCAACTACCTAGGTAGAGTGTGATCGATTGGTAAATTCTTGCAAGGGTTTTGAAATGCTTCTTAGTAAGCAATCTGCTTCCAATGTGAAGTTTGGCATTGGTTATAATCACACTGCTCCTCCTACAGACTTTACTCCCAGAGCAGAGGTAGAATCTGATGGTGAAAGCAATAACCAATCCTTTTCATCATGTGATCTACTATCTGATACAACACCATCAGAAGTAGAAGTCAGCATTAATTCCTCTCAGAAACTATCAGCTGATGTTGATAGTTCAAATGCTGACACTCACATGATCACAAAGTTGATCACTCCAGGTATTTCACAAAGTACTGAAAGTACTAAAAAGAATGTCATAACACCTAGAGAACAAGCACAAACTACTACATGCACTAAAGGAAAGAAAACTGCAAGTAAAAGGTGGGAAAACTACTGAAGAAGATATCAAGAAAGCAGGTACTAAAGGAAAAAAACTGCTAGTACTGATAGCAAACTGCTGAAGAACAAGTCTTCAGTAGTTTCATCTTCTTCAGCAATGATCAACTTAAGATGAAGAAAAAGCCATGTGAGATATGTGGCTTATTCATCATCTTACTGATGATTGCTGGTATAAAAAGGGCTCCAACTCAACACACACAATGAAAACATTAAAGAGAAAATGGATAAAATGAAAACTGAGTTTGAAATCAAATTTGTACCAGCAACATCAAAACCTGTAACCCCAAAATCCAAAAAGAAATCCACAAAGAAAGGGGTTAACAGGTAACAGCTGAGGTTGCTCAAAGAGAGATGGTACAACACAGGAACCCATTAAACTCAAGCACTAATATGTCTGATGAGCTGAAGGCTTTATCATAAAATCAGACACAACTTGTTATGATGGTTCAACATCTATTAGGGAGAGTCAACCAATTAGATGCTCCTGTGTTGAAACCACAGAGAGAAAATCCATGCCAAAGGAATCTTCTTCTTCACCATCTCCATCCCCTCAGGCTGTTATTCATAGCAAGTCTGTTAGTTTACCATCTGTTGATGTGAATAGACCCAAAACCAAAAAGGTTTGGGTCTCAAAAACTAACTAATTGTTTATGATTGCAGGGTTCTTCAACATGCCAAAGTAGCATTTGGTATGTAGACAGTGGGGGATCTATGCATATGACAGGGAACAGCTCTCTTCTTCATGACTACTCTCAAGGAAAGAAGGGGTTTTATTCTTTTGGCAATGATGCTAAGGGTTACATCATTGGAAAAGGCTTTGTCTCCAATGGAGAAATAAAGTTTGATGATGTTAATCTGTGGAAAATCTCAAGTACAATCTCTTGAGTGTCAGTCAAATGTGTGATAAAGGCCATGTTGCTCTTTTCACCAGTCAGAACTGCAGATTCTGTCATCCAAAGTTCTGAATTTTATTGATAAGGTGTTGGATGATCACACTCTCCTGAGGGCCAATAGGACAGGAAGAGTGTATGCCTTAGATCTTTCCAAGAAAATAAATATCAGAGGCCATCCTTGCCTATTTTCCAAAGCCTCTCCTCAGGAATCTAAACTGTGGCACAGAAGGCTGGGTCATGTTAATTTCAAAAACATGAATCAGCTGATCCACAATAGTTTTGTGAGAGGCTTACCAATAAAGGAGTTCCACTGTGATGAAACCTACACTGCTTGTTTAAAAGGAAAACAACACAAAGTCTCATTCCCTCCTATTGAAGAGCCTAAGTCCACTACCTGCTTGCAATTACTGCATATGGATCTATTTGGTCCTGTGAGAGTGATGAGCATGGCAAAGAAGAAACACTGTCTGGTAATTGTGGATGATTACTCCAGATTTGTATGGACTTTCTTTCTACATTCAAAGGATGAGGTTGCTCAGAAGATTATCAACTTTGTGTTGTATGTTGAGAAGCAGTATTCCCTTTCAGTCAAGCGTATAAGGAGTGATAATGGAACTGAATTCAGAAATCATATACTTGATGAATTTTATCTTTCAAAGGGAATCAAAAGGCAATTTAGCATCCCAAGGACTTCAGAACAAAATGGAGTAGTGGAGAGAAAGAACAGGACCCTAATTGAAGCTGCAAGGTCTATGTTGGCTGACTCTGGTTTGCCACTGACCTTTTGGGCTGAAGCTGTTAACACAGCTTGCTATGTGCAGAATAGAGCCTTAGTAAATCAGAGGTTGATGAAGACTCCATATGAAGTTCTACATCACTTGGCTCCTCTAATTTCATTTTTCAAAGCATTTGGGTGTCCCTGTTTTATTCTCAACACAAAGGATCAACTCCAAAATTTTGATCCTAAGGTGGATGCAGGGTATTTTGTTAGTTATTCATCTACTTGCAAAGCATACAGAGTCTTCAACTGCAGAACAAAGATAGTTGAAGAGACTTTGCATGTGAAGTTTAATGAATCTCCAATAGACAAGATTCCACAAAACCCTGTGGAGTTGTTTGATTTGGACATACTGCATATGTTCCTTATCAACCTCCAGTTGTTGCAGACCATGTGGATAAATCATCTTCTGCAGCATGTCTTCCACCTGGTGGTATTGATGATGATGATGATAATATCAATACTCACCTATTCAAGTTTAGTGACCAACTGCCTGAGTCTGCTAAACTTGATGTTCCTGTAGCTTCAGCAGTTCCATCCACAACAAATGCTGATGAGATTTTTGATTCCTCTACATCTTTTGAGTTACCATCAAATTCTTGGTTTCAAGAGTCTGCATCAACATCTGCTGCTGCTGAAGGTTCTACAAACACTTGCACAGATATCATTGTTTATCAAGAGCTGAAGAATCACCCAATGTCTCAAATCATTGTGATATCAATGCTGGAGTTTCAACAAGAAGTCAATTGTCTAACTTCTGCTTCTATGCTCTCTTCATCAGTCAGCTAGAGCCAAAGAACTATCATGTTGCTTTAAGAGACAATGGATGGTTGAAGCCATGCAGCTTGAGCTACTTCAGTTCAAGAAACAGCAAGTGTGGGAACTGGTTCCTCTACCCCCAGGTAAGTGTGCAATAGGCACTAAATGGTTGTTTAGGAATAAAACTGATAAAATGGGCTTATTGTTAATAACAAGGCTAGACTGGTTGTACAGGGGTTTTCACAAGAAGAAGGTATTGATTATGATGAAACCTTTGCCCCTGTAGCCAGACTAGAGGCAATTAGATTGTTCTTAGCCTATGCTGCATTCCACCATCTTAAAGTTTTTCAAATGGATGTCAAAAGTGCATTTTTATATGGTAAAATAAAAGAAGAAGTTTATGTGTGTCAACCACCAGGTTTTGAGGACAATAAACATCCTGATGGGTGTATAAACTTGATAAGGCTCTTTATGGGCTGAAACAAGCTCCTAGAGCCTGGTATGAACACTTTCCACTTTTCTTCTCAAGAATAATTTCACTAGAGGCTCCATAGATAAAAATTTGTTTATTAAGAAGGTGGATCAGCATAAGCTACTTGTTCAAATTTATGTTGATGATATTATTTTTGCATCCTCTGATCCCCAGTTGTGTGATAATTTACCAAATTAATGAAAAGAGGTTTGAAATGAGTGCAATGGGAGAATTACAGTTCTTTCTAGGCTTGCAAATCAAACAAAAGGCTGATGGAACCTTTATTCATCAGTCAAAATATATAAAAGATCTTTTGAATAAGTTTGATTTACAAAATTGTAAGCCCTGTTTACTCCCATGTGCAACACCACACAACTGGATGCGGATCAGAAAGGTAAAGCTGTTGATGAAACACTTTACAGATGTATGATTGGTCCTTGATGTACTTAACAGCTTCTAGACCAGATATCATGTTTGCTACTTGTTTCTGTGCTAGATTTCAGGCTTCTCCTAAAGAATCTCATTTGATTGCAGTCAGAGGATCTTTAGATATTTGCAAGGTATACAATCTCTAGGTTTATGGTATTCCACTGGACACTCTTGCAAATTAGTTGCTTTTTCCGATAGTGACTATGCAGGGTGCAAGTTAACTAGAAAGTCAACTTCTGGTGGATGTCAATTCCTAGGCAATTGTTTGATTCTGGCAGAGTAAGAAACAAACATCAGTTGCTACATCCACTGCTGAAGCAGAGTACATTGTAGCTGCAAGTTGTACTTCTCAGGTACTCTGGCTTCAGAACCAACTTTTGGATTATGGCATTACAGAGACTAAGACTCCATTATTAATGGATAGTGCTTCAGCTCTGTGCATTGTCAAAAATCCAGTCCAGCACTCTAGGACCAAACATATAGAGATCAGACATCATTTTATTAGGGATTGTTTTGAAAAAGGTCTGATTGATCCTAAGTTTGTGCCTAGTGCTGATGAGCTTGCAGACATTTTTACTAAGCCTTGGATAGTTCAACTTTCCAAAACCTAGTGTTACGGCTTGGTATGCTGCAGCTAGAATAAGTGATAACTACTGATGATCTCAGTATATAAGTACTGATGATCATTAGTGCCATATCACATATAGTACTGATTCTGTTAAAACAACTGATAAAGTTACAACTACTGATGTAGTTATAACTACTGATGTCAGTAAAAACAGATAAGTACTGATGTCCTATGAAACAACTGAAAACAGCTAAAAGGCTGATGAGTAAGTGTTGAGGACAGTATGAAACAACTGAAAGGCTATGAATTGACGAAAACTACTGATGAGAACTTTCTCTTCAGTTGTTTCTACAACTGTTGTTTCATCCTAAACAACTGATGACGAAACCATGTCTTCAGTAGTTTCACAACTACTGATGACTAACACCAAGTCATCAGCTATTTACAACAATGATGACAAAACCATTCTTCAGTAGTTTCACAACTACTGATGCCTAATACCAAGTTATCAGTTGTTTACAACACCTGAAGACCAAACCGAGGTTTTCAGTAGTTTCACAACTACTGATGACTAAAACCAAGTCTTCATTGTTTTCAAACATCTGAAGTCAAAACCATGGTTTTCAGTACTTTTATAACTGCTGCTGCCTAAAACCAAGACTTCAGTTGTTTCAACTTCTGAAAGGGTAATACCATGTCATCAGTCGTTTACAACTACTGATGAATAACACCAAACCCTTCAGTCGTTTTCTAACCCTTACCCTATAAATACCCCATACCTAATCCTTCAGCGCTTCTTCTCCAAACCTAACGTTCAAATCTCCAAAACTTCTCTCTCATTAATGGCGACCATGCAACTCAAACCACGACATAACTGTGTTGCCTACCTCACAAAATCACCCTTCTGGACAAAGTTCGATAATGCCATTGATCTAATGGTCCATTCTCCCTACCAAACGGCCTTCCTTCTAAATCCCACCATTCACGCCGAATCCTTACACCAATTTTGGACGAACGTCAACCTTAACTGGGGAGAATAACACTGAGTCTCTCCAGTCGTTCGTCAACAACCATCCAGTGGTCATCACTCTAGAAATCATTCGCCAAATCCTCAACTTGGATGATGCCACTTTCCCCGTCGGGTATCCAAAGGGCACAACTGATTTATCCTTTGCTCACCATGGATATCAGGGAAACCTCAGTGCCTCTACCCTCCTGAAGAAGCATTTCCATGATGCAGAACGTCTTATCTTTCACATGGTTAATGTTTGCTTATCTCCTAAGACATCCTCTTGGATCAAATGTCTACCAGGTGGCAGCAGGTACTATTCTCTATCCTTGAGCAACAAGACTTAAACTTTTCTGAAATTATTTTCTTGAACTTAAGGATATGGCCTCAAAACCTCTTTCTAATCGATGGATATTATATCCTCGGTTCATTATGGCCATCATAGAGAATCAGCTGAAAGCTGAGGGACTTGTTGGCCTTGGAGTCCCTGCAACGGCTGTATTGCCTAAAGTATACTCCAGGCACAACTCTGACCAAACACTAAAACAGATGCCAAACTGCGAAAACCCACGCAGTTGGAACCCACAGCCACCACCTCCAGAACCTAGTCCCCACCAAACCTAAATCCAAAAAGCCAAAAACGCTACTCAGGGAGATGAGTCCCCTGAGGCTGCCCCTGTACCACAAACACAGGAAGCACATACTGGTATTAACCCCCTAGTCGTGTCAACAACTCAACCTGCCAAAGCCGCACAGGTATCCTCTTAACAGGATCCTGTTGCAACCAATATTGGGGAACCCCACTGCTGGAACCTATCTCACTTGAGAGGGTTACCATTGAAGTACACCATTCACCCCGGGTGCAATCTGCTTCTACCCAATCACCACATGCAACCGCCCCCCAAAGTCCTACATTAATTGTTGCACAAGTGCTGAGTCAGTTGCACTCCTCACCCCCTCCCCCATACCAATTACAACTGGGCATACCTCTACCATTGAGGGGGAGGATCAAGTGCATATGATAACCCACAACATAAGGGTTACAATGTTCCATTTCCTAGTGTAGAAAAGGAGATTGGAACTTCTGGTGAGGCTGCCACTTATCCTACTTCAGCATATGATCAGGATGTAGTTGGTACCAATACTAAGACCTTACCAGAGGCAACTGCTGATGAAGGACATAGTCCTGAGGCAGGAAGTCCCCAGTTCCAAGACAAAGGGGCACATGCTACAACTGATCTACACTCAGTGCATGTTCATCCTGATTCTATCAGGAGGTCAGGTGATTCAGTACCCACTGATGATGACCAGGGCTTCTTTTACGATGTATTAGCCCAAAACACCGTCCTGGAAGAGGAGGTGAGCAGACTCAACGAGCTGCTTGCCAAAACTTCTGCGGATCAAAGACCATCTGCCTCTCACACCCCACAGATGGCACCTTCATCTGAAGGTCTCCTAAACACCGAGCCACTCCCAAATACTCAGCCACCTGCCTCTGCTTCTGGAATTATTTCTCAGGAATAGAACCCCCCTGAGCAAATAGCTGCTATCTTTCAAAATTCTCTACCTCTCATCACACCTATAATCACTGATATAGTGATCAAAACTATTGATGAGAGGCTTTCCTCAGTAATACAACCCTTAATAGAGGAAGTTGTGGGCAAAAAGCTTTCTGACAATCAAACCCTTGCAACCAATGCAACCAAAATGGGGGAGATTCAGTCAGTGAAAGCAAAAAGAAAGAGAAGTGCAGAGAGGAAAGAGAAAGAGAAGAAAACAGAAGTGACAGAAGTGGACAAAGAGAAGGAGTTGGCTGTGGAGACTGAAAAAGAGAAGGGGAAGGAAGCTGACATGGAGAAATCAAAGAAAAGAAAGAATGACAAGGAGACTGCCTTGGAGCTGATGGTAAAAGAGGTTGATGCCGAACACAGCAGATCAATGGATAACATCATTGATCAGTTGTTTAGGCAAGGCCATGACACTGACAAACTTGACTCTGAGATCAGAAGATTAGAGATTGAAGAAATCCAAAACAGATGGGCAAGTTATGATGTGTTAGAAAGAGAAAGGCTGGAGATCATGATCAGATTTATAGCAAAATATCTTGGAAGATCAATGATCGAAATCAAGGCTTGGTCCAGGGACAGCATCTTGGCAATAACTACCAAGATCTGTTCGTCTGAAGTATACACTAAAGGATTAGTTATTGAAGCTTTGAATGAAGCTGGTGCTGGGAGCAGGATTGAACTAACCAAGAAATCTAAAGCCACACTCACTTCCAAAATGCTAGAACAGCCTGTCAACATTCCCACACCAAAACCACCAAAACAACAACCCACCAAACCAACTCCCTTTCCCTCAAAACTAATAGCCGATGATGTAACCCAGAAGAAGAAGAGAAGGGTATTGAGGCTAGAAGATGATGAAGAAGATGACGATGAAGATGAAGATAGGCTGCACTCTCAGCTGTTATATAGTTGCCGAAGGCCACAAGTCACTCTCCAACAATTACTCCTGAAACTCAAAGACAATTATGAAAGTGAAGCTAGAAGAAGAAGAGCTTCACAAACAACCGATGAGGAATTGTTGAGGTTTGACAAAGCATATGAAGCCACATCTTCTATCATCAACATGAAGAAGCATGCTCTCAGATTATACACTCTTAAGCATACATTTCAATATCAAAAGGAGAGAGTGAGGATTTGGCCTGATCCCAGGGTGTCTCACAGGATTCACAAGAAAAACATTCCACAAGATACTTGCCAGGTGAAAAAGATTGTAGATGAAGTGATCTCCCTGGTCTTTGTAGTATCACCCTGGGAAATCCTAGAAGACTTCAAGAAAGCTTATAAAGCTAACCAAACCCCACAGAAGATGCTTGAAAATAAAATGGTGAAAAAGGGGTTAGTTTATAAGAGGATTGAAGAAGTCAGAAAGAATGAGCTCCAGTTGTTTCTAGAGGGTAATCACCCTGATGAATTTGCTTATAGAATAATAACAACTGTGGAGAAGAATGGGAAACAGGTCAAATACCTATCTGAGTACTATGGGCCTGAATCATTATTTGAAGGAGGTGCTGAAGAGCTGACCATGGAGGAACAAATTACCTTCCTTGAGGCCTACACAAGAGAGTCATACAGACTCATAGTGGGGAAGTAGATCTCATGGATGGGGTAACAACTCTGTGTCCAGTTCCCCAAGACAGAGTTCCCATTCATACTTTGCCAAACAGATCATTTAGACTTCTTCCCAGGCCTGTGCTTAAAAGGATCACTTCTGAGCTGATCTAGAAGACAAAAAGACCAATCCTTCTGCCATAATAAGTGGGACATCTTCAATAAGTTTAGAGGTTTTGGCTGCATTGGTTCAGGGGGAGTTTGTTGGACCAAAAGAACCAATGAGCCTGATCAGAAAAACCTCTAAGTCCCACAGACATCACAACAACTACTGAAGACTTGATCAGCTGTTTGATAAAGTCTGAAGATTTAACAGCTGAAGACTAAGTACTGAAGACTTCAAAAGCTGAAGACCAAAGTCTGAAGATCAACAGCTAAAGACTAAAGTACTGAAGACTTCAACAGCTGAAGACTAAAGTACTGAAGACTTCAACAGCTGAAGACCAAAGTTGAAGATCAATAGCTGAAGAACAAAGTACTGAAGATCAACAGCTGAAGTTCAAGTACAAGTACTGAAGCCTTCAGAGTTTGTTACAACAGCTAAAGAAGCATTCTTCAGTTGTTGTGATGGTTTCCTTTCAGTAGTTTTCTTTTTGTTTCAGTATTTGTAAAACGACTGAAGAACATGTTCTTCAGTCGTTGTAGTTTCAGTAGTTTCTTTTCAGTAGTTGTAGTGATAGTTAACACAACATTTTTTTAAGAAGATGTCAACTGTTTGACATCTTCAGTAGTTGTGTCAACTATCAGTAGTTTGAACAAATTCTGTTAGATGTCACTATCAAGTGACATCAGCAGACGTCACATCTCCTATATAAGAGGTGTTGACCTAATTGTATTTGTGACATTCTGTTACCACGAAAGCGAATATTGAATGAAATATATTTTGCAGAATTTCTTCTGTCTATAACCGTTTGTTCTTACCTTGAATATCTTTTGTGTTCTTGTGAATTAGCTAATTCATTGTTTGATTTCCGCTGCTATACTCTCTAATCAATCAAACGTAGATCGATGATCCTATCAGAAACAAAACGAGCACAGTTACAAGGAAAATATAGACCTATTAAATAAACAGCTTGAGGAAACTGAGGTAGTTGCCTCTAACCAAGCAAATGACATTAGGTACTATCTGAACTCTCTTGAGGACACTAAGAAGCAAAATGCAGTTTTAGAAGTAGAAGTTAATTCATTAAAACAAAAACTGCATAGTTGGACAAGCTCATCACATATTGTCCAACACTTAGTAAGAGAGAGAAATAATAGGGAGGGACTGGGATACAAAGTGGTTCCACCACCACCTGAGACCTTTATGAACACCAAATGTAAACCAATTAACAATAACCCCATCAAGGATCATGTAGTGTCCACACTCCTCTGGTGAGTGATCCAGATTCATTAAGTAAATCAATTGGATCAGACACTAAACAAAAGGAGGCCACTTTAAAGGCAATAGGAAAAATGCCTTGTGTTAATCTGGAACAAGAATTTGAAAAGATTAGTTTTAAGTTAGCGTCCAACAAAGTCAAACAATAACTATAAAGAATATAAAACTAATCAATCATGTGCATCATGTCACAGTCCAGGTAAACAAGAGATCAAAGATGTAAAACCAGGTAAAGCAATTAAGTTTGTAAAACCAACTCATACATCAAACAAAGAAGTGTCCCAATCCAACATAATAAGGTCAATTGTGTGACATCTGCATCTCCACAAAAAAATAGAAACCATCAAGTTAAAAGCAGATCCTGCTATAGTTGTGGAGAGTATGGTCACATAGCATCTCACTGTCCTTATTATCAGACACCGAGGAAGAAAGTTGAACTTTCTACATCTACATCAAGATCTTTTAAAAGGAACTCAGTGACGCCTTCTGAAAGAGATTGTGAACCCAAAGTTCAATCCATCAGCCAGTCGTCTGTTTATCACAAACAGGCCTTACACAAATCTGGTTTATGGAAAGAAAAAACCTCCTCAGTGCCTGAAAATAAGAACAAGCAGAATTCTATTCAATCCTTAACCTCAAAGGGTCAGTGGGTTGAGTTTGTGATATGTGATGCCTCAGGGAAACCCAAGCTGGTTAAGGCTTGGGTTCCTGACATGAACTAATGTTTTCATTGACTGTGCAGGGTGTTCGCTACAGTTCTGAAACTAACACGTGGATAGTTCATAGCGGAGCATCAACTCATATGACAGGGAACAGAGCTCTCTTATCAAATGTCAGACAAATTAAGGAGGGCATGTTTCATTTGCCGAAAACAAAGGCGGGTACATCACAGCCCAAGGAGAAGTGGGGAAATGAGAAAGTTAAGTTTGATAAGGTAAACTATGTCCAACAATTACAAAATAACTTACTTTCTGTTTCTCAAATCTGTGATAAAGGATTCAAGGTAGTATTTGACAACAAGAAGTGTTACGTTCTAAAGAAGGACTACGTGATTCCGGAGGATCAGATCCTTATATCAGCTTTTAGATATAATGATCTTTATGTTTTGGATCTCTCAAAGGCATCCACAACAGATAGTGAAGTCCAATGTTTCTTGTCCAAAGCTACTGAGAAGGAATCCATCTCCTGGCATAGGAGAATGGGACACATAAATCCGAGGAAAATGAATCACTTGATCTAGAATGATCTTGTGAGAGGAGTAAATGTCAAAAACTTTCAACTCCCAGATTTTTGTGTTGCGTGCAAAAAGGGCAAACATACGAAGAAATATCATAAGGAAAAGAAATATATAGAACTTCCACTTGAGCTTCTTCACATGGATCTGTTTGGTCCAGTGAGTACAAGAAGCATCGCAGGCGACTTGTACTGCTATGTAGTTACCGATGACTATTCAAGGTTCTCTTGGGTAATATTTCTGAAATCCAAATCAGAAACATTTGAATCCTTCAAGGAATTGGTAACTACTCTGGAATCCTTATACAAGCTGAAGGTAAGACAGGTGCGCTTAGACAATGGAATCGAGTTCAAGAATCAGAGGATGGAGGACTATTGCAAGAAAAATGGAATTGTGCATCAATTCACCTCGGCTTATACTCCTCAGATGAACGGTGTTGCTGAACGGAAGAACCGTAGCTTGATAAAGACGGCACGGACAATGCTTGCAGACTCGAAACTACCTATACAATTTTGGAATGAAGCAGTGGCAAATGCATGTTATACTCTTAATCGAGTTCTGATAGTAAAACACCATGGAAAAACGTGCTATGAGTTATTACAGTGACGTAAACCTAACTTGGAATATCTCGAGCCGTTTGGCGCTCCGTGCACCCTACTGAAAAAGACTCAGGAGGGAAAATTCAGTGAGAAGGTTGATGAAGGGATCTTCTTAGGATACAACATACAGAACAAGAGAGTTTACAATAACTTAACAGGTCAAGTAGAGGTGTGGTGTAATGTTGATGTTTAGAGATATATCACACCACCTGCTGGAAAAGGGCCTGCTTACTTCTTCGACTATGATGGATTCTTCAAGTCCTTCAACATATCTCTTTCTTCTTCAGAAGACGAGTGGGCAAACAAGATGATATATGATGTCTTGAACACACCATCTCAAGATTCAACATGTCATGATCCTACCAACTCAGGGGGAGCAGTTGATGTGAGTGATTCTTCTTTTGATGAAGAAAATGACCAGATCAACCAGGATGTACAGGTTCCGACTACCACAAGTTCACACGCACCTGGTGATGCTTCTGAACCTTCAGAACCTCAAACTCCTATTACCTCAGATCCAGAACCAAATGTTCATAATCTTGACTCTGAGGTGGTTGTTCTGACAACTCCTGGCTCATGTCTAAACGTCTATCATCCATTGGATAATATTATAGGAGATGTGAGATTAGGGGTACAAACTAGAAATCAGCTGTATTCAGCTGATTATGCCTCTGTGATGGAAAAATGATATCTTCATGACGGTGCCTACCGCTACTTTGTGTCTCAGTTTATGATGAGGCTTGGGCTAGTGCCATGCAGGAAGAACTTCTTTAGTTTAAGAAGTTAGGTGTATGGACACTAATGGATAGACCTAAAGGTGGTAAAGTCATTGGTACCAAATGGGTTTTGAAATGTAAGAAAGATGATCAGGGTGTGATCATCATAAACAAGGCTTGGCTTGTTGTTCATGGTTTTAGACAAGTTGAAGGTATCGACTACAATGATGTATTTGCACATGTGGCAAGGATGGAAGCCATCCGCATCTTCCTTGCCTATGCATCTTATATGAAAATCAAAGTTTATCAACTTGATGTGAAGAGTGTATTCCTTCATGGGGAAATCAGAGAAACAGTGTATGTCAGTCAACCCGAGGGATTTGAAGATCCATATCATCGGGATAGAGTTTACAAACTCGACAAGGCTCTATACGGGCTTTATCAAGCAGTAATGAAGGTTGAGTTTGAGATGAGTGCCATGGGGGAGATGAAGTTCTTTCTCGGGTTACAAGTAGATCAGACACCAAATGGAATCTTCTTACATGAGACCAAGTATGTAGGAGATATTCTCAGTCGGTTTGACATGGAGAATGCTTCCATAGCTGGCACTCCATTGGCTACAACCATGATGTAGCACCCGACGAGAACGGTGATCTGGTAGATGCTACTATGTACCGAGGATGATTGGATCTCTCATGTATCTCACGGCCTCAAGACCAGATATCATGTATGCTACATGTTTATGCTCGCGATATGAGGCAAAGCCTAAAGTGAACCATTTAATTGGAGTCAGAGGATATTTTGTTATCTGAAGGCACACCCACACTTGGATTGTGGTACCCTCATGATGATGACTTTGAACTTATAGCGTATAGTGACTTGGATTACAGAGGCTGCAAGATGAACTACAAGTCTACATCAGCATGGTGTCAGTTCTTTGGGAGAAGATTGGTACCTGGCAGTGTAAGAAGCAGACCTCGGTTGCCTTGTCAACCTGTGAAGCAGAATACGTTGCTGCTGCAAGCTGTTGTTCCCAAATCATATGGATTCAACAGCAAATGCGGGATTACAGTTTGCAATTCACTTCTACTCCTATATTTGTTGATAACTCTGCTGCGATTGCAGTCACTATGAACCCGGTCCAACATCCCAAGACCAAACACATCGGGATCAAATATCACTTCAAACGTGACTGTTTTGAAAAAAACATAATCGATGTGATAAAAATAAACACTGATTTTCAACGCGCAGACCTCTATACAAAGGCTTTTGATAAACCATGTTTTCTATATCTGTTAGAGGTCAATGGTGTTAAAGAGAAGAGTGAGGTCATTCCTGAAGATGACCATGTATAGTCCGATGTGTCGCGTCTAGTGTCTTCTAAAATTTCTTAAATTATAGTATTTTTTTCAGTTTAATTCTCTTGTTTTGCTTACTGTTAGTTTGTTAATTACACTTAGAGTCGGTTCTTGCTCATTAAAATTCTAAAACGCAAATCCTTAGTGGTTTTAGTATTTTAGGGGGAGAATAGGTATATAAAAAAACGAGGGAAAAGGAGAGGCAAGCCGATAATAAATAAGATCGTACGTGTTATACCGATTTCACGTGTGGAAGATGATAGTACACAGGTACAAACTATTTGGGACTTTAAAAATCCAAAATTGAAAAAGATGTAAAGTTCAAGTATAAGTCTGAGTAGTCTGAGCAATATAAAAGGAAATATGATAGTTAAGCTAGCTACTACTAAGGTAACACAAAGAAAGTAGACCTAGAGGTTGCTAGACCACGCTGATATGTTGGTAGATCGAACACAATAGATGACTAGACCGGTTAGTGATCTCAAGATAAAACTATAAATGTTTGACAAGCTGTGGGAAACACCTTATCCCTGGTTAACACAATCAACAGGATTCCAATAAGGGGTGACGAGCAAAATAAACGCCACAAAAGTGTGCGTAAGACCACAAATTTGAGCAAAGCACATGTAAAAAATGCTAAAAGCAATCAAGCTGATAACCTATGTTGTTGGTGAGATCTATGCAAAAAGAAAAAATATTGCTCAAACAAGAAGATAGGTTATGTGCCTCTCTGCTGTGCGGTGGCACTGACCTGAGGATAAGCATAACCTATATATTCTAGAACTCATTGTTGTTTGCTGCCTCTCTGCTATGTGATGGCACTGACCTGAGGATTGGCTTCTCCTTGAAAGTTCTAAGAATAGTCTCTTCTTGAATCTCACCCTTAGACCGCTCAAAAATCTCCTGAGGAATGTTGATTACCATATAAGTGTGGGATCCACAAATGCTTGTTGAAATAACAAACCTTAAAACGATCACCAAACTCTAATTAAAGTCTATGTATGGATTTAAGAGGACAAGTATACTGACAATCACTGTGGCTACAATTCTTGAAAGTTCAAATCAGTGTGGGGACCTAATAGTACTAGTATGATTTCCTAAATTTGCTAAATGACTCTAGATAAACAACAAGGAAAGAGCATCAAAGTTGTTTTTTTCTAATAACTTGTCCTGAATGATTTGAATATCCTGTATGATTACAACTTAAATTGATCCATGTATAGCTTAAATGATTATGGTTGCTCTCTCAGAATAATTATTCCTAGAACTACATCTTGGGAATTAACTCTCATAAAAACATAAAAACATGTCTTAATTTTTAAATTTTCAGTACTATTTCTTTTATTTCTGTTCAAAGTTTGTCATATTCAGTATGTGTAGTATCGGACTATGTCATGGAAGTTGATAAGGGACCTTATCATCGAAAAGGTCATGTCTGAGGTGACCACACGTGCTTTCAAGTAAATGGGTCACGTCTGAGGTGACAAAAAGTTTTAAAATGATCACGTCTAAGGTGATCTAAAGGTTAAGTCTAAAATGATCATGTCTGAGATGATCAACTGTTCATAATGTTAATTTCACAGGTTAAAAGGGTTTAAAAATCAAATGGTCATAAAGTAAGGAAAATGTCAAGTGTATGACCCATTCGCACGACTGGACCTTGAGTATGGACCAATCATGCGAATGGACCATACTCATGCATTAAACAACCGAATGGACATGAGTATGGACCATTCAACCGAATGACTTATACAATGAGCCATACGGTCGATTAAGAGTGGGCGAATGAACAAGTCGCGTGACTGACCTCCAGTCGGACGACTGAAGGCAAGTAACTGATCCAATCGCACGACTGAAGTCCATTCGCCCGAATGAAATGAGCGAATGAGTCCAGTCGTACGATTGAATCCAACTTTAATATAAATAGAGGGGGAGTCGGTCGCAGAGACTCATCACTCCCAATTAACCCTAATTCGCACGACTGTCGTTACTCTGCCAAATTTTCATTAGATCTTTCTATACCACTAATTCTTGTGCACTGATGATTTCCACCAACTATATAGGTACAATACGGTTCAATCCAACCATCTCTCATTCAATTTGACTGCAAAATCAACAAGTTCGGTCCAAACCAAGAACCGAGACTTGTTTGACTAAATAACCCAACTAATTCAAGCAATCAACTGAAATTAATGTTGTTATGTGCTAAGTATAATGATTGCGAGTCCAATGAACCAAAACACGACATCTAATCATAAGAATTGGTCAAAATTTGAATTTGAATTGAACAATAGTCTATCATGCGAATGGACAGGTTAAAGAACTTCAGTCGCACGACTGAGTAGTGCGAATGACAAAACCGCACGACTGAACCACGCGTATGAGCGACTGATATACATGAATGAGTGTACATACGTATGAGCTCAGTCGCATGACAAGTCGTATGTATGAGGTAAGTCGCACGACTGGTTTTCAGTCGCACTACTCATTCGCACGACTAGATCTCAGTCGCATAATCTCATTCGCACGACTAGATCTCAGTCGCATAGTCTCATTCGCACGACAGATCAAAAGAAATTTTACAAGTCCAAGTGATTCAAGATATTCTTATTCAACGGATACTAACGTTTTCTTTTGTAACAGATGACGAGTCGGTGGACAATGAGCACCAAGCACAATATATGTGCTTATCTGGATCAGTCATCCAGACATGCACCTGACTTTGCTAGAATCATCTAATTTCTTAGACGCTCAAGGATCTCTCACGCAATCTCAACTCCATGTGGGCACACCATACAAGTCTATTTAGCAGGCCTTCTGGGAAGGTGCTGTAGTTGATAGAACATCAGAGCCTCATCGAATCTGTAGTTTGATATTTGGAGAGGCTATTGAGATCTCTAAGGAAGATCTCAGGATAGTGATGTAGCTTGGGGACGATGCCGAATGTCCAACACGATTACACCCCCTGACTGTCAGGGGTTGTTTCCTGCGGGCAAGTACGCTGGGGACATCAATGCAGGGGTGCTCAACAAGAGCAACCTGTGTCCCCAGTTCAAGCACCTTGCGCACGTACTGCTTAAGTGCTTAGCGTCTCGAAAAGGAGGTTTTGATGAGCTTTTCGATCAAATCTAGAACGCATATGTTGCTCTGGTGCTGAACCATCCGTTTAGCTTCTCCAAAATGATCTTCACCTACTTGGTGGAGAACATTGAGGGCAAAGGGAAGGAGGGCTTCTGCATGTACCCATGCTTTATGCAGATGATCATAGACCAGAAGCTCCTTGCCTTGCCGAAGGAGAAGGAAGACCCAGGTGGTACTCGAGGTAATGGACGATACCACTTTGGGAAGGATGAAGGTTTATAGGGCAAAGCAGGTAAAGCCCCTTGTGAGGAGATTATTTGGGCATCTGGCCCGGGAAGACTACGTGGCGTCGGCTAGGCGTAAATGGCGTCACATTGATAGTGACTCTGAAGAAGAGCAGATACAGCTCCCTGATGATGACTCCGATGATGATAGCGAAGATGCTGGAGATGAAGGACCCACTCAACAAAGGGGTCCCACTACTGCTATTCCATCTCCAGTATCTGCCCCCACTGGAGACGGAGCGGAGACTGCTAGGTTCCACCAGGATTTCATGCCTGGTGAAGAAGAAGACGAGTCAGATGACGAGCCGCTGACTCGGACTGTGGGAAGTAAAGTTGTTCCCACAGAATGAGGGCTCCGGGCGGTTGGTGAACGCCCAGGTGGATTGGGAGAGAATGCTGATGACCCCACTTATGCTCCCGATCCACCAAGCCGTGTACTAGGGGGAGCATCCTCCTCGACAGGATCGAGGAAGAAGAGGATGGCTCAGCCCCATGGCTTGAAAAGGAAGAAATGCAGAATCACTTTTATCACCACCACAACCACCACAACCACCACCACAGCCACCACCACAACCACCATTCCACCTACCACCACTACCACCCTTCCATCCACCACCACACCATTCACACCTACATCACCACCATCATCATCTATACCGCCACCAATCTTCACCACTACCACCACCACCACTAGCCATCCTACAGCACCATCCTCTTTCTCTCCATATCCATCAGGATCACCTCTGCCTCCTAGTGGGGTAGAGGAAAAACTCTCGGCACTTAACCGTATGGTGTTGAGGCTGTTAGCGGCAGACAAAGAGAAGACTGCTCAGCTGTGATAGCTTGTCGATCTTACTGCTGCCCAAGCTCAGCAGATATCTCAGCAGGCACAACAGATGGAGATTCAACGTGCAGAGATGTCCTAATTTCGAGAGCAAAATGTTCTATCAGCAAAGAAGATTGAGGAGTTGGAGACTACTAACAAGACCATCATGCTACGCCTAAAAGGATCCAAGGAAGAGCCACTTAAGATCAAGGAGGGAGATGGGGATGATAGTGATGATGAAGATAATGATGGTGATGATGATACTGATGCTACTTGTGATGTTGGAGATGATGTTAGAGATGATGATGATGATGACTCACCTGCTGGGGGTGCCACATCTGCCAGTGAAAGGAGGACCAAACGAGCACAAGATCAAGGTGCCTCCACATCAGCCCCGCCAGCAGAAGAGCCGATGCTCCAGGACAAGAGTAATGCTTAGATGTCTTATTGTTATTAAAATCACTTGTATTTGAATCATGAGTAAAATTAATGAAATGAATGTTTATATGTAATGTAAATGATTATGCCTTGACTATTAGCTAATGATTGTTGTGTTGAATGTTTAAATCAAGCAGATCCTGATTCCTAAAGAGATGAATATGACATTGCTCCCCTCCAACAGGTGAAGACTCAACTGAAATTGATTCTTGATCTGCAGGGTATTGTCAGGAGATCGGTAATGTATACTCCTAAAGAAGGAGAAATCATTCACAATCTCACTGACGAGCAGATAGCTGAAATGTTCCAACTAAACGCTAATGAGATTGTGAAAGATGCTCCAACTGTGCAAACAGAAAGTGACGATGAGCTTTAGGATGTAGATGAGATTGAGATAGAAGATGTCACAGCTCAAGACTATCCTGAGTACACTGACAAGGAGGGAACTGCTACTCCCAATCTGGGAGACACTCTTGTCAGTGACACTTTTGCGACTCTGGACAGGATAGAGAAAGAGTCAGAAATGGGCAAAGAGAAGGCCCAAGCCTCAGACGTCAAAGTAAACATCAAAAAGGCTGAATGGGCAGCATGTTTTGAAGAGATAAGAGCCCAATGTAGCGCTACAACGTCTACTGTCTACACCAAGCTGTATTAGGTCAAGAAACATCAAAAGGTGGCAGGCAGGATCATAACATGGGCATATTTTGTAGACCTCAACGTTTACGCAGTTAAACATGAGAAGGGAATAGAGTACTTCAGATTTCCACATGATCTGAAGACTCTTCCAGGTTTTGAGCTCAACTAGTTAGCTAAGTTAAACTTGTTATATGCTGACCCTCGTAAGATGTCAGTCTGGTTTGAAGCTGCTCTAAAGAGGGAGTACCACACCAGATGGGTCAACTTCAAACCTCAACAACCAATGAGGTACATCAGAAGATCTGAGGTTGATGCCATAACTGGTAAACCTAGAGTAGTGCTGAAGTGGAGTCCACCACGTACAATGTCTAAGATCCCACTACGTGAGATGCCACAGGACTTCACTCCACACTTCAAATGGTGGTACTACAATTGGAGAACAAGAGAGGCCGTGATAGTCTTGAACAGGAATGGCACAATGGAAACCATAAGGGTGTTTGACTCGATGTGGCTCACCAACTTGTCAGCACAAGATGTTTATACTTTATACAAGTGGCCACTGTTCTACGACCCTCAGGATATTGTACAAGCTTTACAGTTCCAAAAGGTGATAAGACTCTATCTTGTTTTTGAGATAAACATAGGAGTTACCAAAGAAGCTAAGTACAAAAAGTTTGAGGAAATCATGAAAGTTGTTAGACAATAGATAGATCTAGGTCCAAGGGGGAGTTTGTTGATACATATATGTACCTAGATCCTTATCTGAATGTAATATGTCTTACACTTATGTAACTATTGGGTACTTAATGAAATACAAATTGTTTGGTTTAATATTTCATTAATGAGTTGTTTAACGCATATTGACTTAATTATATAGGTTTGTGATTGTTTGAAGTGTTATACATAATGTTAGAATATTGAATACACTCAAACTTGGTGAAGTGAAGTTCTCATTCGTCCGACTGGACCATGCGCCCCAACAGTGGTCATGCGTTCGAATGGCCATGCGACTAAGTGTCCATGTGCCTAAATAGTTCATACGCCTGAACAACTTCATGCGTCTGACTCAGTCGCACGACTGAACACTCAGTAGTGCGAATGGATCAACCGCATGGCTCAATCACACGAATGAACCATGCTAATGGTTCAGTCACCCGAATGAGCAATCCTAACCTATAAATACCACCTAATTCGTGGAATAACGTAAGCATTGAATCCACTTCGACTCCAAACGTACCCTAGCTGTCCAGAAGCCTCCAAGTTCGTACTCCAAGTTCATAGAAGGCTATAGATCGATTCTCAATCGATTCTTGACGTTAGTTTTAATACATTATTGTTTCTACTGCGTTCTCACTGATTGGATCGACAATCAAATAGGATTCCGCACTATTTGGTTTGGTTTAACACGTTAATCAGTTGGTGTTTGGTCAAATACCAGATCCAAAAGGATTCCTTCCTCTTGAGTGTATCCTTGAACCACAAGTCTTGCCTTATTCTTGATGATCAAGCCTCTACCATCTCTCTTGTTTCTGAAGACCCGTTTGGTGCCTATAGGTACTTGAC
The DNA here is from genome assembly GCA_025506515.1 of Flaveria trinervia. Lineage (NCBI taxonomy): Eukaryota > Viridiplantae > Streptophyta > Magnoliopsida > Asterales > Asteraceae > Flaveria > Flaveria trinervia. Next base: position 58,633,000 of record CM046452.1, on the reverse strand, counting down.
CAGATGGTAGCGGACATAGGTTCTATACCTTCTGTCTCTTGAATTGAAGCAACTCCTCTTGCATCGATTCAATCCAGCTACTATCTTTCAAGGCATCTTCGACCTTCTTGGTTCCATCTGAGATAGAAAGCATGAGTACAAACAGACATTCCCTTGATGAGTCTGTCCTCTTGTTCTCACACCCTCAGAGACATTCCCTATGATGTTCTCAGTTGGTGAGTGTTTTGAATCCTAAGACGAGGAATCACTTCCAGTTGCAGAGATAGATCCAGGTTAGACATATTCTACTCAGGAACTAGAACACTCTGTCCAGTTGTTGTTTCAAAGTCATTCAATGAGGACTGATTGAATGAATGAGAAACATCATCAATAGTTGGCTATGAAGTGGCATTAACAGTTTCCTGTTCCTTCAAAATACTACCTCCTTCTGCCTGGTGTTGTAATGGATCACCCGATGAGTTTTGAGGCTCAGTAGGTGACCCACTTGATGAAGCTTCACTATTCCTTTATATAGTTAAACTATCGGATTTGTGAATAGTGGAAGCTTGATGTATTGCAGCACTTGGAGAATTTGGTCTAGGCCTAGGAAGCTCAAATAGTTGATCATTAGCAACAACATCAGCATCATTTTAAGCACCTATTCTAGCTGAAACATTCTTATAAGAGGGTTTAGAATAGTTTGGAAATAATTCTAAATCAAAGATGTGATCAAGTCCATTCCCCCTAACACAAGGAGTGTGCTCATTAACAACTATATTGGATGACTCCTCAAATTGTTGATTCTTAATGTTGTATACTATGTAAGCTTTGGAGCTAGAAGAGTATCAAACAAAGATAGCATCATCCGACTTTTCAGCAAATTTTGCTAAATTGTCCTTTGTGTTAAGTATGGTACACTTGTTGCCAAAGAACCTTAGAAAGCCAATGAACAGTGGCCTCTTGTTCCATAGCTCATAAGGGGTTTTTCCATGGGGCTTAACTACAAGAACTCTGTTCTACACATAGCATGCAGTGTTGACTGCCTCTGCCTATAGAATGTTAGAGGTAGCTTTGAATCAGCTAACATAGTTCGAGCAGCCTCAATAACTATCATGTTCCTCCTCTCAGCAACACGCTTTGTTGAGGAATTCAAGGAGCACTATATTGTCTGGGAATCCCTTTTGAGTTACAGAATGAGTCAAGAATGAAGTTCTTAAACTCAGTCCCTTGATCACATCTAATTATTTTAACCTTGTGATCAATTTGATTTTCTATTTTAAGAATAAAAGATTTTAATGTTTCAGCAGTTTCATCTTTAGTTCTTAAAAAGAATACCCATGTGAATCTTGTAAAATCATCAACTATCACAAGGCAATATGATTTCCTTCCAATGCTCATTATACTTGTGGGACCAAAAAGATCCATGTGCAATAAGTGCAATGGAGTAGTGATAGAGTTAACACATTTGGATTTATGAGACCTCCTGTGTTGTTTCCCTTTTAGGCATGCAACATAGTTGTCTTTGCAAAAAAACTCCTTTTTAGGCAAACCATGTACCAAGTTATTTTTAGCCAATTTATTCATTGTCTTAAAATTTAAATGACACATACGTTTATGCCATAGTGTTGACTCATCACTATCAGCTTTGGAAAGAAAGCATGATACTTCACCCATTAGGGAAGCATTGTTCATATCAAGCTTGTACATATCCCCTTTCCTGGGAGATCTAAGAAGCACCAATTCCGGAGGAATTGTCATCCCTGGTTTGAGGATAATGCACTCATGTTTTGTGAAAAGCATTTGGTGCTTTTGATCACAGAATTGAGAAACACTTAACACGTTGTGTTCAAGCTGTTTGACAAAGTTAACTTTGTCAACTGTTAACTTACCATTGGATATACTCCTCTGCCAGAAATATATCCTCTGGCCTCACCTCCAAATTAGACAGGACCTCCATCATAATGTTGAAATTGTTGAAGGAGAGATTTGTTCCCTGTCATGTGCCTAGAGCATCCACTATCTACAATCCATACATTGTTGTTCTTGTCAAATGGATGTTCCTGCACATAAGATGAGATTTCAGTTTTGTTTGGATACCCAAGCCTTGCTGGTCTTGGGTTCTTCCAAGGATAATGATATGAGTGAACCAAATGATATGCATGGGAGTTCAACAGAGGTCTTTGAAGAAGAGGTTTGGGTTGCAGCATCTTCCTTGATCTTCCAGTCCATCCTTTGGCTGATCTTGGAGGATGAGCTTGTTGAAGCTTTTGCAGCATGGTCTTCTTCCGAAGCTTCTTTCTTTTTGGAAGAAGACCTCACCACCTTTTCTTCCGAAGTGGTCTTCTTCTGGCATGGTTTCAAGGGAGCCTTCTTGTTCTTCCGAACCTTAGTAGCTTTTGCTTCCGAAGCCATTTTCCCTTCGGAAGAAGGAGTTTCTTCCGAAAGCAACTTGGCTTTGGAAACTAGCTTTCCCCTCTTCAACACTTGAACCGTATGGAAGGGTCCAAATATGAAACCTTCCCTGACTCCTTTTCTAACATTATTTGCATAATGTGTGCTTGCAGGATTGTAGTAACAATCTTTTGCCATGTGATTTTGCAGGCCACACATTATACATGAAATGTTAGTCTTTTGGGAAAGTGAGGATTGCTGTTTCTTGGTTTTCTTTTCTTCGTCAGCAACTTTTCCCTTTAACTTCTGATCCTTTGGTAGGACAGGAATGTTGGTATTACATTCCTTTCCTGAAGCAGAAGTACCTAAGACTTGGAATCCAGCTGAGACAAAGACACCCTTCTGTTTGGGATCAATTTTCAGTTTGGATTCAGCCACTTTCTTAGCAGTTCTCCTAGCATCTTTAGCTCTGCTTCTTTTAGCTTTGGTGGTTATGATTTGATCATCATAGGAGTGATAGGTATATCCACTTGTTCCTTCCCTGTGGTGGCCACTATTGGTGCCTCATCCTTCAACTCTGAGAAGAGAGGGTCAGCAGTTGGAACCTCTTGCTCTTCAGTACCACATCTTGGCTGTCTAATAGACTCATAGGAATGTGGTGGAGCAATTTCATTGGTTCCTAACCCTCCTTTGTTCCGATAACAGAGATTGGAATGGGAGGATGATGTAAGAATAGCTTGGACGTTCTGCTTAGAGATAGCATGCTTCCTGGCCTGAGCCTCAGTAATGACAAGCTGGGCTTGAGCCTCAGACAATTTGCATATCAGATCCTTGATTTGAGTCTTGTAGTTGGTGTGTTCATGTTTCAAAAGAGATACAGTTTTCTCTAGCTCATCAATTTTCTTTTGATAATCAGATTCAGTTCTTTTAAAATCAGATTTTAGAATATTTATAGACTCAATGTCAGATCTGATTTCTATATTGTAATTCTGATAGAGTTTAACTTTAGTTATACAGGCTGGAGTGTAGAGATGTTCATATACCTGGGCATCATCTGTTCCGGCCATGAGAGCTTGAGTAGGAGTCACATCCTGTACCATGAAGCTCCAGTCAACTTCTTAAGCCATTGTGGCTGTTTCAGTTGACTTCTCAGTGGGCTTTGAGGTTGAGGGATGTGTGGAGGCCTGTGGGGTTCCGGATTGGTCTTGGGAGCCTTGCATTCCCTTGCAAAATGACCCAGTTGGTTACAGTTGTAACACTTTGCCCTGGTCTTGTCGAACCCAAACTTGCTGGTAGTTAGGTTTTGAGGGAAATGCCTTCCAGTTCTCTTAAAGAACTTCTTTGCTCTATAATTTAAGAGAACCATTTGTTGGACAATGTCCACGTACTCTACATCATCTGGGCTAAAACACTCAAGATCATCAAAGCAGTATTGAAAATCTCCTGAGTGTCCACCTCCTGAAACAAAGGCACAACTTTCCTGGAAGGGATTGTGTTGAGCCTGTTGAGACCTTGGAGTCTCAGGATAAGTGATGTAGGGATCAGAAGAGCAGGATGGCTGCTGATAAGTCAGGAAATGCTGAGGTTGAGGGGTTAATGAGCCTTCAGCAACCATTAAAGCATTGCTAGCAGGAATACTCATGGGTCTGCTTGTTTGGTGGCCCTTCTTACTCTCCATCTCTAGACGGTATCCATCAAGGATGCAATAGAGCCCAGTCATGGAAAGACTGTTCAAGTTTTTTGTTCTCTTGATAAAGACACAGTAGAATGTCCACTCATTTGGAAGAGCACTCATGAACTTTCTGGTGAGATCTCTAAGTTCAGGAGCAATCTTCACAGACTGAAGAGAAGAGATAAGATCCATGTACCTGAAGTACTACTCGTTGAGGGTCTCTCCAACAATATGAGTGAAGTTCTCGAACTGCTGCTTCAGTGAGTCCTTCTTTGAGTCGTTGGAGCAAGAATACATCTGAGCAAGTGCATCAAACAATTCTTTGGCAGTCTTGCAATGCTCGAACCCCACCATAATAGAGTTCGGTATCGCAGTCATGAGAATAGTCATAGCATTGCTATCGATGTCCATCTTCTTTCTGTCTTCATCAAAATAGTCTTTGAAAGCCTTTTCTATCATGGCACCGTTTCCACCAGGTGAAGCTACCTTTGGCTTGTACGGTCCATTGACAATAGAGTTCCATATTTTGCTGTCTTGGTATCTAATTAAGCCTTCCATTCTTTAACTCCAAGACCTGAAGTTTTCAGGGGTGATGATCGGTGCTTTGGTCATCGTCCCCATCTCTACTTTAGATTTGTTGAGCGCCATTTGAGTGAGTGGGTGGTAGGGAGGAGTGAAAATAGGTTGATTTGGATGGTTAGATCATGCAATCAAGAGCCTGAGAAGCTCTGATACCAATTGCAGGATAGGTGTTTGTCACTTAAACACAAAGGTTTTCTCTCAAACTCACCTAGAATCACACTCGGGTAAGAATCAATAAGAGTTGATCACAATATGAAAAGTAACTAAGAACACAGAAAGATAATTTTCAAGATATTTTTATATATGGATTCTCAACTCAAGATACAAAGACTCTTACAAGCAGATGATAATCTTACCTCTATGAGTTACAAGGAGAACTTATATATAATACTATCTACAGCCGGATATACTTTGATACTAGCTGGGATCCTTTAGCTAAAGACTATACTACAAGACTATAGTTAAGGTATCCGGATAAAGCCTTATCTGAGATTTGGTAGTCAGGACATGTCCTTGACTTACCTTTTGTCACCAACTAAAGATGGCAAGTGTACTATCATGAAAAGGTAAATAGTGGAATAAAGTAGGGTCAACAACATGGTTCTTTAGGAAGAAGCCATGTTGTATCAGAAGTCTGCAGCGGAGTGTGAGAGACCATACTTGTGTCCACTAGTTATAGCAGTGTCTTCCGAAGGTTAAATGGATTCGGAAGAGTAAGTACTTCCGAAACCACTTTATACTTCGGAAGAGGCCGCTTCTTCCAAGGCTTGGAGACTTCTTCTTTTAATCATACTTCGGAAGTGGTCTTTACTTTATTCTTGTATGTCTTGAATTTCGAAAGTATGCATTTGTCTTCGGAAGTAGAATTCTATCTTTGGAAGTTGGACTTTCCCTTTGTCTTTGGAAGAACTCTACAACCTTCGGAAGTTCCATGATAAGCTTCGGAAGCCTTTGCATGCAGCACCAAAATAACTTAAGTGATCTAGTTTTGGTTGCATTAGCCTTCTTCTTGATCCAATAGATATGATTCAAGAGTAAATATGAATTAGGATTTCATTTGGAATTTGGGGTTTTAATAATTAAGTCAAATAAAAATAATATAATACAATCAATTATGTTTTGGTTTAATAAAATTGGAATAACTCAATTAGATTGAGAATGATAATGATAATGAATGATTCAATACTTAATTTATTGATATAATAAAGATTAAGTATAATGTGTGAAAAGTAATAATTAATTAATAATTAATTAGTTAAAATGATAAAGATAATTAATTGAATACTTATTTAAATGACTTTAAAATTATTTAAAATCATTTTATAAAGTTTTGAACCTTTAAATGATTTATTATAAAGGTCATATAATACAATACCTTAAAAATAAGAATAAAGAATAATATATAATTATATTGGTTTATAAGTTTCAAGAATTATGTAAAAGTTTAGGAAACAAATTTGTTAACTATTTATGATATAACATGGTTAAATATATAGATGAATAATTACTTATTTAAATAACTATTTGAATAATTAATTATTTAACATGTAAGTTTATAATGTTTTGAAAAAACCTAAATTTGAACCATAATAATTTATTGTATTTTAAGTACATAAATGAATAATAAAGTTTTTATAACCTTTATATTCATTAAAGTAATTAAATTTAAAATCATAAGTTTTTAAAACCTTTAAAATTAATTTATAATTTCTGAAATGTTTTAGTTAACAAAATAATTTTTATTTAGATTTAATTACATATTAATATAGTTTCTGAAATTTAAAATATATGAAATTGACTTTAAAAAGATAAATGATGGAGGCTGGGTTTGAACCCCAGACCTCTACTGTGGAGGTGTAGAACTCTAACCAGTTGGGCTAGAGACCTAGATCTTGTTTTATTCTACTAAAAAATCTTATAACATTAATTATAAAAATCCGCAATTTCACATAAACCTTAGAATCAAATCAACCGAATTTCACAACAATTTGTGCATGTTAATGGAATCAAACTTAGGGCTTTTTGATCCCTAAGTGAAACTGGGTATTTTGAGTGTATAGTTGACTTGATTAAGAACGAATTGAAGTAAATGAATGACGGACAAGTCGTGATCAGTTTGAACTTGGATTCGAAGATTTGATGTTGATTATCTTCAATTGATGACATTCGTAGTATCCACATTGGATTAGGGACAATATCCCTCAACGAAGTTCGATTATTGAAGTCCAGAAGGTTGATTTTGGCTAAGTTGCAGGTTTGATAGTTATGGTGATCTATTTTGATGTGTTTGTGTGTTTTGTACATGAAATTGATGTTACAGAAAGCTTTAAGAGGTTTATTAGAAGGTTTTCCCTTGCTTAAACAAGTTCACGATATGGGTTATTGTGGATCGATTGACAAAGTCTGCTCATTTCCTTGCAATAAAGGAAACCGACAAGATGGAGAAGTTAACTCGCTGTACCTCAAGGAGATCGTTTCGAGACACGGGGTACTGATCTCAATTATCTCTGACCGTGACGCTCGTTTCACGTCACATTTCTAGCAATCATTGCAGAAATCCTTGGGTACACGTTTGAATATGAGTACTGCATATCATCCACAGACGGATGGTCAGAGTGAGCGTACTATACAGACGTTGGAGGATATGCTACGTGCTTGTGTGATTGACTTCGGAATAACTGGGAAATTCACCTGCCATTGGTGGAATTCTCTTATAACAACAGTTATCACACTAGTATACAAGCAGCACCTTTCGAGGCGTTGTACGGGAGAAAATGCCGATCACCGGTTTGCTGGGCGGAAATTGGTGATAGTCAAATAACAGTCCCGAATTTAATTCATGAGACGACTGAGAAAATTATACAGATACGGAACCGTATGGCTGCAGCGCGAGACAGGCAAAAGAGTTATGCTGACAAGAGACGGAAACCTTTAGAGTTTCAGGTTGGTGACAAGGTTTTGTTGAAAGTCTCACCATGGAAAGGCGTAGTTCGGTTGGTACGAGGAAAACTAAATCCGAGGTACGTTGGACCATTTGAGATTGTGGAAAGAGTTGGTCCAGTAGCCTATCGATTAGCCCTACCTGATTCGCTAAGTGGAATTCATGATGTATTTCACGTGTCAAACTTGAAGAAGTGCATAACTGATGAAACGACGGTTGTACCACTAGAAGAAATTCAAGTGGATGAACAATTGCGTTTTATTGAGGAACCAGTGGAGGTGATGGACCGTGAGGTGAAAACACTTAAGCAAAGCAAGATACCTATTGTTAAAATCCGTTGGAATTCGCGACGTGGACCGGAATTCACATGGGAACGGGAAGATCAAATGAAGCTTAAGTACCCTCAACTATTCGAAGGAACGATGCCAGCAGACGAAGGTATTGATTTAAATTTCGGGACGAAATTTCTTTCAACATGGGGATGATGTGACAACTCATCCAAAACTCACACGATTTCGATTTCTGTGTGCCAATGCAGTAGACCAGTGATGGAAACCAGTGATGGAACACTCTCACCATGTAACGCAATTTTCGGGACGAAAATTCTTTCAACATGGGGATAATGTGACATCCGGTAAATTTCCGTTACCAAGCTCCGTTAGTTCCGTTAAGTCTTGTAAACACGTGTCGTGAGCACACACTAGTTGTCGTTGAACGTTGGTGACCTAATAATAATGATTAATGTTAATTTGTTGTGAATCTAAGTGATTATGTGAATATTGGGTTATGTTTATGTGTTTACACATTTATAAACAATTAATTAAAGAATTTATCGCGTAACGCGGAAACGTGTCTATTTATTCGTATGTCTTGTGTTTTTATAAAGATAAGATATATAATGAACTTTATAAGTTTATATCTTTATATTATGAAGTTAAAAACACTTTACAAAGAGTTTAAAGTTTAGTTTTTATAAAATACCAAAACACAAGGGTTTAAAGGGTAAATATGTAAATTAAATTAATAAAACAAACCCAAACCCTAAACACACCCCATCGGCCGCGACTTCACCCTTCATCCCTCTCCATCTTCGAATTCAGCCTAGAACAACATAGCACCTGCGATTTTGGATCGATTCAAGGCATACATCTCGTGGGAATCATCGATTTCAAGCAATTACAAGTTTAAAGGTTAGTTTTTGCGAGTTTTTGTGAAGGGTTCATTATGGCCGAACCCTAATTCGTAAATTGGTCCTTGTTGGGTCGAATTGGTTGTTGTTTGATGATGTTAACATGTTAGTTAGATTGTATACATGTTAGTTAACGTCGATTATGCAAGAATTCTATGTTTTAGTGGATGATCATGAAATTGATTTTGAAGCAAACCCTAATTTGTGATTATTGATTATGCATGATGGATGATTGTTTGATGAATGTTTGATGATTATTGGGTTGTATGAATGTTAGAATACGTTGATTATGCAAGAAAGTTGGGATTTTGATGCATTGTTCATAGGTACTAAGATAGTAACTTTATTTTGCATGTAGTAGTGATCTAGTGATGGATTGATGTTATGGATGGGTCATGATGATAATAGATGGTAGATTGCATATGAATGCTAGAAATCTTTAATTTGATGATGTTGATCATAGCTTGCCAAAAGTAGAAACTTTTGTTTATGAAGATTGTTGGATTGAGGTGTTTAAGTGTTGTTGATATGCTTAGATGTTGGTATGACTTGAATTGGTATATTATGATGAATTCATGTATGCTTTGGATGTTGATAGATTTTGGGATGTTCTTTCCCAAAGGGAAACTTTATTTGTGTAAATGTTGAAGTATGATGTTATGATCATGCTTGGGATGATAGGAACTTGCTAATATGTTCAAGATGGATTCTAGTGTAATAGAACTGTTAAATTAGTTGTATGGCATGTTTGGATAATCATGGGTGATAATTGGATGGTAATCATGTATGGTTGGATGTGTTGTGTAGTAGTAGGACATCATGCTTGGGTCTGGTAATTGATTGTTGTGATGTTGTGAAGCAATGTATATGCTTAAAGAATTGGTTATGATCATTATACACGCGTGCGGATCTGAGGCCCCTACTTAGTAGGATTGGCAGGGTTTAGGATGTGAAGTCGTGAGTGGCTTCACATGGCATGTATGAATGGTTGAACCTTGTATGACATGTTAGTTGTTTGTAGCTAGTGGTTATGTTAATGTTCTAGATTCGCATGACTTGTATAGGACTTGATTGTATGATGATCTAAGTGATACACCTGGTTGAAATAGCATACGTATGATACCATTTGAATGTTAATCATGTATGTTGTATGTGGTCATTGGCTTTAATTGGATTATAACTCATAATGTCACCAACGGGTCAAACGGGTCAACTAGGTCAAACGTGTCTATTTGTCTGGAAGCTTGAGTCTTTGATTTTGGTATGGTTAGGATTTCACATGTCTTTTATTTACACGTACTTATGTACTCACATGATCTAGGTAACCTGTGAAGGTTGGCTATCCTCTCGTTTCTCAAAATAAACCCTAAGTACCTTTGCATACATCAGTGAGTTCATGCCCCACTCTTTACTTAATCTCTTTTGGGGGAGATAGCATACTGGTATTTATACTAACGCTTTCATTATTTAAGTTGTGTAAATATTAATATAGTGCTGTTTACCATGAGAAAAGTCCTCACACTTTTGAATTGTTAATATTAATAGCGGGAAACTTGGGTAGTACTACTGGGTCTGACGAGCCCCACCTGTGTGACTCGAGGTCAACCGGGTGCAATTTGTCCTATTGATCATTGTCACGACATGGTAAGTCGTGACAGGAGGCAACAACTATCACAGTCAGCTTCAATTGCAAAATCACTATGTATTAATATTTGTTGATAATAGACTAGCTATCTATTACCATACACTGCTTATATTTATCGCAACTGTTTACATGTTTATTGAACTCAAACTCTTGAACTCACCAACCTATGTGTTGACATTTTAGTATGCTTTTCTCAGGTCCTTAACTTGCTTGCCATAGGAGAACTGCACGTTCACTTCATTTAAGACATTATGCTTCAACAGTGACATTTTACAATTATGGTTTACTTTTTGGTTTGGCACTTGTTTTGCCATAAGTTATACTTTATGTCTTGGGTTGTTTTCAAAAACGCTTCCGCATTGTTTAAAGCTGTGTTTGGGTTGATTTTGTTATTTTATGGCATATAGAGTCGTTCTGAGTAACTATTGACTGTGATCCTGGTTTGTTCACACGCCTCGCGGTAAAACTCCGCAAGTGGATTTTGAGGGTGTGACAATACACCTACTACGAAGGACATTATAAAGCCAATGAACGGTGGCCTCTTGTTCCATAGCCCATAAGAGGATTTTCCATGTGGCTTAACTACAATAACTATATTTTGCACATAGCATGCAGTGCTATAGCCTCTGCCTAAATGTTAGAAGCATTTGAATCAGCTAACATAGTTCGAGCAGCCTCAATACGTCTCATGTTGTTCCTCTCAGCAACACTATTTTATTGAGGAGTTCTGGGAGCACTATATTGTCTGGCAATCCCTTTGAGTTACATAATAAGTCAAGAACTTGATTCTTAAACTCAGTCCCTTGATCACTTCTATTATTTTAACCTTGTGATCAATTTGATTTTCTATTTTAAGAATAAAAGATTTTAAAGTTTCAATAGTTTCATCTTTAGTTCTTAAAAGAATACCCATAAACTTGTAAAATCATAAACAATCACAAGGAAGGATGATAACCTTCCAATCTTATTATACTTGTGAGACCAAATAGATCCATATGCAATAAGTGTAATGGAGTGGTGATGGAGTTAACAACTTTGGATTTATGAGGTGCTCTATGTTGCTTTCATTTCAAACATGCAACACAGTTATCTTTGCAGAAAAATACCTTTTTAGGCAAACCATGTACCAAGCTAGTTGGTCCTTAAGATATGAAATCTCAGGTTGCTGATCATGACCCTGTTCTGCAAGGTAGTCACTTGAGATTCAAGGTGACTAACCTTGGAGACTAAATAGGTGCATGTTTAAGATAGTTGTTGCACCTTTAGTCTTAAACTTCCTCATCTTCATCAAAAGAATCATTAGGGGATGACTCACCACCAGCTTCAGGTTCTTGGCTGCTGGATTTCCTTTGCTCATTGGTAATCTCAGTTGAGATGTCAGTGGGCTGAGTTGCAATGGTTAAGGTCTTAATGATGTAATACTTTCAAAAGTGAGAGCCTCTTCTATATGGACATCCTGAACAGGTTCAGAAGTGTCCACCTTAGTTGTAGGTGATTGATGTGGGCTAGAAGTAGGAGACTCAGGAGCACTCATCTCTCTTTGAGTAGGGTACAAGAAGAGAGAATCATGGTACTCACTAAAACCTAAATCTTCATCAGTATAGAAGTCAAGGTTGGGGATTGGTTGGTTAAGATCTAAAGGTTGGGGATGGTAACTGTCCCGTGAAGGTTGATCACCTAAGTGTTGAGACTCAGAGTGATGGCTTAAGGCAGTTTGGGAGAGGTGGCTAATAAGCTCATCAGGCTGAGCATGTGGAACCTCAACACTGATCCTTGAAGAGATGGGAGTGGTCTGCTCCTCAAGAGAAGTGGGAGCTCTAGTGTCCACTTCCTCCTGTATGGGAGAGTGTATGGGGGCCTCCATAGACTGAATAGTCTAACCAGGGGTTTGTTTGGATTTTCTTTGGTAGGTGATGGTGATTTGTGGCTGTGTAAGTGGTTCGGATGTAGCATGTGTGGGTCAACACTAGCTGGTGCTGCTAGGTTGTAACCTTTAACAATGAGCTCTAACATTTTGGAACTAGGGTTGTTTCTACCCCAGAGAAGCCAAGAGTGGGCTTTCTCAGTATTTTAAAGATGTCGGGTTTCATCTGTCCTAGTTTAAGCATGTTACCTGTTCCCCTTAACTGTGAGCCCAGTTCATAGTTAAGAATGTACTAGACATATCTAGGAACATGTAATATTCTAAGGAGTCTAAGTTTGCAAGTAAATTAGTATAAACAAATTGAGAATACCTAAACTTGACCCCCTGAATCATTCCATGGATAATGAAGGAGAGATCCTCAGGAATATGGTCCCATCCACCATGCTTGTGTGATAAGTTGTGGATAACCATATGGAGCAGGAATCTCCACTGGGATGAGACCTTTCCTTTTGCTAAAGGTCTTGACAGAGTAATCTCCCTCATACCCTATCTGCTCAAAAGAATGATTGACGGCTTCTTTTGGGTAGAACACCTCACCTTCTTCATCATCCAGCTGAAGATGCATGTTGATGATGGCCGGAGTGATGAAGACTGTTCTCCCCTGCACTGTGGCAAACAGTGCCTTCTCCCCATCCATCACGACCTCTTGGTAGGTCTTCCAAAATTTGAGCAGATGATCCTCATAGAGTGGAGGATCAATGGTTAGGGAGGTGAAGTAGTTGGACAAAGCTAAGAAACGGAAAATCTCTGAGAAATGTGGATCTTTCTCAGAGCATAACAGAGCAACCTGGTTGTGTTGCCTGTGTAACTGGATGGTAAACTTCAGGTCATTTTTGTGAACAAGGTTGGCCATTGTGAGGTAGCTTAAGGATGAAGAAAGACGGAAGAAAGAAATTTCAGAGAGAAATTGGGGTTTTAGGTTTGGAGGAAGAAGCAGATGATAGAAAGAGGGGGAAACCATTGGATTTATATGTGAAAAGGATTTCAGACAAAGTTTAATGAAAGAGGATAAACTTTGAAATCCGGATGCTGGTCCCACCTCTGAAAAAGTAGTTTACTTTTGCTCAAAAAGTAGTTTTCTTGGAAGTCAAAAATGCTTCCGAAGGTAAATTATCTTCGAAAGGTTTTAATGAAAAAGCTTCTGAAGCTAAAATGACTTTAGAAGAATTTCCCAAGAGTTTTGAAAATTTTGCTTCGGAAGAGAAATTAAGACTTGAATGCTTTGTACACGAAAGAACAAAGCTTTCGAGACTTAATTTTGCTTCGGAAGAAAAAGGTCTTTGAAAACATATAAGTGCCAAAGAAAATTTTATGCTTCGAAAGATATTTTAGAAATTTCTTGATACTTGGGTAGTTATTTGTTCTAAAAGCATAAATTTCTTCCGAAGTTAAAAACATAACTTCCAAAGGATCAAAATTTTCATAAATCTAAGGAAAGTCTTCAAAAATATTTTCATCCAAAGAAAAACAAGAGCTTATGAAAGTGATGAACTAGACAACTTAGGACACACATATTTTAAGAAATAATAAGAATTAGTTTTAAGAAAAACCTACTCAAAGTTGATCATCCCAATAGCTGATACAAAATATTTAAATCTCTGTTTATCAAAAGCCTTTGTAAACAGATCAGCATATTGTTCATGTGTGTGAACTTTGACTAGTTTAATTAATCCCTTTTCATAGTTATCTCTTATTAAATGATGTGTTTGGTCCTCGAGTACTGCATAGGATTTTCTGTGATTGTTGTCTATGTGAATGGGAGTCTCCTTGAAGTTGAACCCTAGTCTAGCATCTGATTTTGAATCCAAAGCACTTGAGCACAGCAGCTTGCAGTAGCAATGTATTCAGCTTCAGTAGTTGATATAGAGACACAGGAATGTTTCTTTCATTGCCATGAGACCACCCTTCTACCAAGAAACTGACATCCCCTGGATGTAGACTTTGCAGTCATATTGCAACCACCATAATCACTATCTGTATATGCATACAAATTGAAGTCAGGATTCTTGGGATACAATAAACCAAGTGTTGAAGCACCCTTAAGGTATCTTAGAATCCTTTTGACAGTGATAAGATGAGACATCTTAGGGTTGGCTTGATATCTTGCACAAATGCAAGTGGCAAACATAATATCAGGTCTGCTAGCAGTAAGATACATAAGAGACCCAATCATTGCTCTGTATAAGTGTTCATCTACACACTCCCCCTCAAGATCAGGTCCAAAGGAGTGGTTTCTTGCTATGGGTGTCTTTGCAATCTTACAATAAGTCATGTGAACCTCTTGAGTATGTCCTAAACATACTTTGACTGACTAATGAAGATGCCATCTTCAACTTGCTTCACTTGAATTCACAGGAAAAAATTGAGTTCCCCCATGGCACTCATTTCAAATCTGTCCTTCATCAGCTTCTCAAAGTCTATGCAGAGCTTTGGATTAGTTGAACCGAAGATGATGTCATCCACGTATACTTGAACTAGCAATATGTCATTTCCCTGTCCTTTGATGAAGAGAGTTCCATCTATAATACCTCTCCTGTATCCATGTTTGCAAAAATACTCAGATAGTGTCTCAGACCACTTCTTGGGTGCCTGATGCAGCCCATAAAGAGCTTTGTCAAGCTTGCAGACATAATCAGATTGATCAGGATCTACAAAACTAGGTGGCTGTTTGACATAAACCTCTTAATCTATCACTCCATACAAAAAGGCACACTTCACATCAAGTTGAAAAACCTTGAAGTTCTTGGATGCAGCAAATGCCAAGAATATCCTAACAGCTTCCAGTCTTGCTACAGGAGCAAAGACATTGTATAGTCAACCCCTTCTTCTTGTGTATAGCCTTAAACAACTAGTCTAGCTTTGTTCTTGATGATAATGCCTCTATCATCCTTCTTGTTCCTAAACCCCCATTTGGTAATGGTAGTCTTCCTATGAGGAAGAGGACAAAGGTTCCAAACTTTCTGTCTTTTGAATTGAAGCAGCTCCTCTTGCATAGCTTCAACCCAACTTCCATCCTTCAGAGCCTTATCAACTTTCTTTGGCTCTATCTGGGATAAGAAACAAGAGTGGAGATAAACATTTTCTTTATGGGTTTGTCCTCTTGTTCTTACTCCTGTGACAACATCTCCAATGATGTTTGTGGTGGGGTGGGACTTGTGAATCCTTAGCTGAGGGATCACAACAAGTTGCTGAGAAAGATCTAAATTAGAGAAATTTAGATCTGCCATAGAAGTTTCATCCACTACATCAGCACACTTATCAAGAGAGACTTGATCCAAGGAGTGTGTGACATCATTTATGTTGTCATCTATGGAGTGGTTATCAGCATCAAGAAAGTCTTGATCACTTTCACTACTACCATCATTGTCTTCTGCCATTGAAGCATCTTTATCTGGTTGACGAGCCTCTGAGCTGGAAGTTGAAGGCATACCAGATGTATCAGCTGAGTTTGTCATTATGGTGCTGATAGAAACCTCATTTGCAGAAGTAGTTCCAATTAGAGTTGAAGATGTATTACTTGCAGGTCTTCTCAGCTTAAATCTTGGATCAGGATCACCTGTATTTAAATTTCTGCAGATCCTGAAACAGTCTCACAAGATTTGTTAAAACAATTGGTAACTAAATCAAGATCAAAGAGCCAATCAGGACCAGAACCAGCCACACAGGGTGTGTGTTCATTGAAAGTCATATTGGCTGACTCCTCAACAATTCTAGTTCTAAGATTGTATACTCTGTAAGCCTTAGCTTGGAAGAGTATCCAATGAAGTTTCCATCATCTGATTTCTCAGCAAATTTGGCAATTTGATCCTTGGTATTCAAGATGGTGCAAGGAAAACCAAATGACCTAAGAAAACCAATGAAAGGTTTCCTCTTGTGCCAAAGTTCATAAGGAGTCTTGCCATGAGTCTTAACTACTAAAACTATGTTCTGCACATAGCAGACAGCGTTGACTGTCTCTGCCCAAAAGGTGATAGGCAGTTTAGAGTCAGACAACATGGTTCTTGCAGCTTCAATTAGTGTCCTGTTTCTCCTCTCAGCAACACCATTCTGCTGAGGAGTCCTGGGAGCACTGTATTGTCTTGTAATACCTTTTTCATCACAGAATGCATCAAGGATTTGGTTCTCAAGAATGAAGTATATTGCTTTCTCTATGTTCTATTACAAGTGTTACAAAGCATAAACGAAAGATACAAGAACATGAGATACTTATACTACATCCTACAGCTGGCCATACTATGAAAGCGAGCTAGATACAATTGACTAGACTCAAAACAAAATCAATTGTAGAGTCAAAAGGCAGATTGCCTTTTGACTAGTGACTATGACATGCCATAGCTCACATCCTTATCTATTACAAAAAAGATAAAGTTCATGAATTTGAAAGTTACAGACTCAATACCTCAATGTACAGTTACCAAAAGCATGGACCTTTTCACCAACTCATGCAAGTTGGTGACTTTATAGAAATGCAGCGGAAAGGGGTCCAGCTTTATAGAAAAGTACATAAGATAAAGCACGTTACTAAAAGTCTTCGGAAGAAATCTGTCTTTAGGAGTGGAGGTTCGGAAGACTTAGTCTTTGAAGCTTCGGAAGACTTCATCTTTGGCTTCGGAAGATACTAGTTTTGGCTTTGGAAGGTTTCACACTAAGAATATTTATGTTGCATGTGTGAAACTTCCAAAGCATTTTTCTTCAGTACTTGTGCAGCATGCATGCACAAAGACTTTGGTTGCTTCAGCCTCTATACATATTCTCTACATATATATATATATATATATATATTATATATATATATATATATATTATATAATATATATATATATATATATATATAATATATATATATATATATATATATATGAAGATTTACTTGTAGCATTTCGTGTCAATGGTTACAAATTATGCAAGTTTATAAAACACATATAGCTACAATCAAACCTTGACCAAGAATACGTTTTCAAGTATATAATGATTAGCTAAGTCTTCTTGGTTCCCATGATGAGCAAGCATATGTCATCAGGAGCCAAAAATAACCTCGGCTTTAGCACCAAATAGGCTTGTTAGCCCCATAGATCTATGAGGTCGCTAGGCTAGCATTAGTTAATGATTGTCAACATATAAGGTATCTCATATAAGACTCATAATATAACATATAACTATGACAAAAAGTAAAGACGAATTTCTTGTTCATTTACAAGTATCAAGATGTTTACAAATATAAGTTTATTGTTAATATGTTTCACCCTAAAAAGGTGTGAAATAAAGTAAAAAGGAGGCATGAAAACTGACATGATATATAATGTGCACTGTTGAACAATAATAAGAAAATAAGATTCTCCAATGTTTTCCTTCACGATTCAACATAAGTGTTGATGTCTTAGTGTTTGAATAATGATATGATTCAAGAGTAATATGAATTAGGGTTTGATTAGGAATTTGGGTTTTATAATAATTAAGTCAAAATAAAAATAATATAATACAATCAATTATGTTTTGGTAAAATAAAGATGGAATAACTCATTAAGATTGAGAATGATAATGATAATGAATGATTCAATACTATAATCTCTTGATTTAATAAAGATTAAGTATAATGTGTGAAAAGTAATAATTAATTTAATAATTAATTATTTAAAATTTGATAAAGATAAATAATTGAATACTTATTTAAATAACTTTAAAATATTTAAAATCATTTTATAAAGTTTTGAACCTTTAAATGATTTATTATAAAGGTCATATAATACAATACCTTAAAAATAAGAATAAAGAATAATAGATAATTATATTATTTTATAAGATTCAAGAATTTAACTAAAAGTTTAGGGAACAAAGTTGTTAACTATTTATGATATTGTGACATCCGGTAAATTTCCGTTACCAAACTCCGTTAGTTCCGTTAAGTCTTGTAAACACGTGTCGTGAGCACACACTAGTTGTCGTTGAACGTTGGTGACCTAATAATAATGAATAATGTTAATTTGATGTTAATCTAAGTGATTATGTGAGTATTGGGTTATGTTTATGTGTTTACACATTTATAAACGGTTTTAAAGAATTTATCGCGTAACGCGGAAACGTGTCTATTTATTCGTATGTCTTGTGTTTTTATAAAGATAAGATATATAATGATTTTCATAAGTTTATATATTTATATTATGAAGTTAAAAACACTTTACAAAGAGTTTAAAGCTTAGTTTTTATAAATACAAAACACAAGGGTTTAAAGGGTAAATATGTAAATTAAAATTTAATAAAACAAACCCAAACCCTAATTCCCCACCCATCGGCCGCGATCTCCCATCCCACACTCTCCCTTTGCGAAATCAGCCAAGAACAAGCAAGGAAACATCAATTTGATTCGATTACAAGTTATACAACGCTTAGGAATCATCAATTTCAAGCAATTACAAGTTTAAAGGTTAGTTTTTGCGAGTTTTTGTGAAGTGTTCATTATGGCCGAACCTAATTTGCGGAATTGACCCTCATTAGGTCGAATTGGTTGTTGTTTGATGATGTTTATATGTTAGTTAGGTTGAATACATGTAGTTAACGTCGATCATGGGTGAATTACATGTTTTTAGTGGATTGATCATGAAATTGTTTTTGAGCAAACCCTAATTCGTAAATTGTATGATTATGGATGAATGATGGTTGTTTGATGAATGGTTGATGATAATTGGGTTGTATGAATGTTAGAATACGTTGATTATGCAAGAGAGTTGGGATTTGGATGCATTGTTCATAGGTTACTAAGAATAGTAACTTTATTTGCATGAAATGTTGAATTATGGATGCTATGATGTTTGGGTGGTGTTCATGATGATAATTAGATGCTAGATTGGTATTATGAATGCTAGAAATCTTTAATTTGATGATGTTGATCATAGCTTGCCAAAAGTAGAAACTTTTGTTTATGAAGATTGTGGATTGAGGTGTTTAGTGTTGTTGATCATGCTTAGATGTTAGTATGAGTTTGAATTGGTATATTATTGATGAATTCATGTATGCTTTGGATGTTTGATAGATTTTGGGATGTTCTTTCCCAAAAAGGGAAACTTTATTTGTGTAAATGTTGAAGTATGATGTTGTGATCATGTTTGAGACGATAGGAACTTGCTAATATGTTCAAGGATGGATCCTAGTGTAATAGAACGTGTTAAATTAGTTGTGTGGCATGTTTGGATGATCATGGGTGATAATTGGAATTGGTAATCATGTATGGTTTGGGTATTGTGTAGTAGTAGGACATCATGCTTGGGTCTGGTAATTGATTGTTGTGATGTTGTGAATGCAATGTATATGCTTAAAGAATTTGGTTGTGATCATTATACACGCGTGCGGATCTGAGGCCCCTACTTAGTGGGATTGGCAGGGTTTAGGATGTGAAGTCGTGAGTGGCTTCACATGGCATGTGATGAATGGTTGAACCTTGTATGACATGTTAGTTGTTTTGTAGCTAATGGTTATGTTAATGTGCTAGATTCGCATGACTTGTATAGTAGTTGATTGTATGATGATCTAGGTGATACACCGGGTTGATATAGCATATGTATGATACTGTTTGAATGCTTATCATGTATGTTGTATGTGTTCATTGGCTTTATTTGAATTATAACTCATAATGTCACCAACGGGTCAAACGGGTCAACTAGGTCAAACGTGTCTATTTGTCTGGAAGCTTGAGTCTTTGATTTTGGTATGATTAGGGTTTCACATGTCTTTTATTTACACGTACTTATGTACTCACATGATCTAGGTAACCTGTGAAGGTTGGCTATCCTCTCGTTTCTCAAAATAAACCCTAAGTACCTTTGCATACATCAGGTGAGTTCATGCCCCACTCTTTACTTAATCTCTTTTGGGGGAGATAGCATACTGGTATTATACGAACGCTTTATTATTTAAGTTGTGTAAAATATTAATATAGTGCTGTTTACCATGAGAAAAGTCCTCACACTTTTGAATTGTTAATATTTAATAGCGGGGAAACTTGGGTAGTACTACTGGGTCTGACGAGCCCCACCTGTGTGACTCGAGGTCAACCGGGTGCAATTTGTCCTATTGATCATTGTCACGACATGGTAAGTCGTGACAGGAGGCAACAACTATCACAGTCAGCTTCAATTGCAAAATCACTATGTATTAATATTGTTGATAATAGACTAGCTATCTATTACCATACACTGCTTATATTTATCGCAACTGTTTACATGTTTATTGAACTCAACTCTTGAACTCACCAACCTATGTGTTGACATTTTAGTATGCTTTTCTCAGGTCCTTAACTTGCTTGCCATAGGAGCACTGCACGGTTCACTTCATTTAAGACATTATGCTTCAAGACAATGTGTCATTTTAACAATTATGTTTACTTTTGGTTTGGCACTTGTTTTTCCATAAGTTATACTTTATAGACTTGGGTTTTTTTCAAAAACGCTTCCGCATTAATTAACGTTGGTATTTTGGTTGAATTTGTTATGTTATGGCATATAGAGTCGTTCTGAGTAACTATTGACTGTGATCCTGGTTTGTTCACACGCCTCGCGGTAAAACTCCGCAAGTGGATTTTGAGGGTGTGACAGATTGGTATCAGAGCCATTGGTTATAGGGAACTAGGTTGCATACACACTAGACTATAACCGCACAGTTAGTTAGTTACCTGTTTCTTGTTCCATCGACTGTACACTCATTGGCATACGCATCACATTGTCTGCAGCATGGCATCGTCTTCAAGAGCTCCGGGTAAACGACCCGAATCACCTACACGATCTGAATCCCCACCTCCCGCACCTGTACCTGATGATGGATTCGATTGGCCCAGACTGGCTTATCCCCGAGAGGAGATTGACTGGGATCAACCATTCGCGTTGATGAAGCGTGACCCTCCGCGTGACTGGCGTTCTTATCCTAGGTTTGTTGACCATATCATGTTTAGGGAACGCGTACCTGTCCTAAAGCCAAGGACTAGGAACAATGCCAATCAACCCATGCCTTCACTCCCACGAACGACGCAGTCTAACGAGCAACTGATTGCTGCACTGATGGCTGCATTGGATACTGAACAGCATCGCGTAAGACGACTCACGAGTGATGTCTGTACACTACAGCAAGAGGTGTACAACCTGAGACACCAATTGGACGAACTCAAGGAAGAACACGGGAAGACGCTGAACGGTTGTCACCATATGCAAGATGGTGTTATGGCACTCCAAGGACGCGTGACTGCTCGTGAACAGCGGGACGCCATAGCCGATGATAGGATTGCCATATTAGAAGCTCAACTAGCAGCACTCCAGATTGCTATAGCTCCTGCTCCTGCCGCAGACTCTGAGGATGAGGAGGATCCTGAGGAGGGACCCGAGGAAGAGGAACCGGAGGAGATGGAGGATGATAGTGATGGGTCAGACATTGTCGATTGATTTCTTTATATGACTTAGACTACGTAGTGTTTTCTTTTGAAACCTATGTGGGAAGGGTTGTTTCCCCACACGAACGACAAAACTTCAATTTTGACATTGCTAAATACATTGTGACTTATTGCAATTTATTTACTTTGGTTATTATTTTTGTTAAGAATGTTGTGGTTGTGATGATATGTTATTTCTTTCATTTACTGTTTACTATGCTTCAATGAGTTAAATGTGTATGATGTTACTCATTATTGTATTGTGAATATAAAGTGAAAAAATGGACGCTCGTGGACGTGGACGTGGACGTGGTCGTGGACGCGGACGTGGATGTGGCACCGGAGAACAGGGTGGTGGTGCTATTAACATGACTCCTGCGGAATTGGCTGCTCTAATTAATGAGCATGTTCAGGCGGCAGTGGCTGCTGCCCATGCGGGTCAGCCAGCAGGTAAACAGTGATAGAAAAACAAATCTGATATCCTTTATAACTATAGGGGATGTTTGATTAACGTGTGTTGTGTTAAAACAGGACCACCAGTGTGTACATACAAGTCCTTCATGGACTGCAAACCACACACCTACAGCGGTACAGAGGGTGCTGTAGGGCTTGTACGCTGGTTTGAGAAGACTGAGTCCGTTTTCTCCAAATGTAACTGTCCACCGGCGGATCAAGTAAAGTATGCCACCGGACATTGGAGGGTGCTGCCCTGTCATGGTGGAACGCGCAAGTCCAGATGCTTGGACAAGCGATGGCAAATGGACTCCCCTGGAATGAGTTCAAGGATATGATGATCGAGGAGTACTGTCCTCGAAATGAGGTGCAAAAGTTGGAGATGGAATTCTGGCAGCTCAAGATGAAGGGTTCGGAAATTGAGGCTTATACAACCCGTACTCATGAGCTGGCCACATTGTGTCCAGGAATGGTTAATGAGACACACAAGAGAATCGAGCACTACATACGAGGATTGGTGCCTGAAATCCAAAGTATGGTTACGGCTTCTAACCCAACTACGATCCAGCAGGCCATCCAGATTGCTCAAAACTTACTGACCAGGCGGTAGAGCAAGGGCGTCTACCCAAACGGGGCGCTGTGGTGAGCGTGCCCGACAACAAAAGGAAGTGGGATGCTCCCAGCAATAGCAACAACAAATCATCATCATCATCGTCTGGCGGTCAACAACAATCCCAACAGCAACAACAACCAGCTCAACAGCAACAGCGGCGGTTCGATAATAACCGCAATTTCAACCAAACTGCCCCAAATAACCAAGGACCCAGCGGTTACGGCGGCAGACATCCTAAATGCCCACGGTGTAACTACCACCATGTGGGACGGTGTGATAACTTCAAGTGTCAACGTTGTGAAAGATTGGACACGCCGCGAAGGATTGCCGTGGTGAACTAATGAAGAGGCCACAACAATCTCAAGAAACCCCTAAGGGTTGTTTTGAGTGTGGAAAGAAGGGCATTACAAACGAAACTGCCCACAACTGAGAAGGAACGGAAATGGCAACAACAACAACAACACCAACAATCATGGGAACAACAACAACAATGGCAATAATAACAACAATGGTGGAAACGGCACTGGAAATGGCGGCAATAGAGATGGAGCCAAAGGGAGAGCCTTCGTCATTGGCTCAGGTGAGGCTCTAATGATCCCACAACTGTTACTGGTAGATTCCCTGTTAATGGTTGTTTTGCTACGGTACTATTTGATACTGGAGCCGATAGGAGTTTTGTGTCCTTAAAATTCTGTAGTCTTTTAAGTGATATACCTTCTGCTTTAGAATCTAAGTACACTGTGGAATTAGCCGACGGTAAACAAATCCATGTAACGCATATCCTTAAAGACTGTAGGATAGAACTTGCTGGTCATACTTTCGCTATAGATCTCATGCCTGTTACGCTGGGAAGTTTTGATGTTGTGATAGGCATGGATTGGCTCTCTAGCAAGCAAGCGGAAGTCATATGTCACGAGAAGATTATACGGATCCCGGTTGGTGATCAAATTCTTACTGTCAAAGGTGATAGGAGTGGTGCTGTGATAGGCATCATCTCGTATATGAAAGCTCAAAAGTTGTTACGAAAGGGCCGCGTGGCTATCCTAGCACTTGTAACCGATAAGCAAAAGGAAGAAAAGAGAATGGAGGATATTCCCGTAGTACGCAACTTTCCGGAGGTGTTCCCAGAAGATCTTCCTGGATTACCACCGCACCGCCAAGTGGAATTCCAGATTGAGTTGATTCCTGGCGCAGCTCCGATTGCTAGAGCACCTTATCGATTAGCACCAAACGAACTACAGGAGTTGTCGTCACAACTTCAGGAGCTTTTGGATAAGGTTTTATTCGACCTAGTACATCACCTTGGGGAGCTCCTGTACTCTTTGTTAAGAAGAAGGATGGTACCTTTCGGATGTGCATCGATTATCGAGAGTTAAACAAAGTAACAGTCAAGAACCGATACCTTTACCTCGTATCGACGACTTGTTCGATCAGCTTCAAGGATCAAGCTATTACTCGAAGATTGACTTGAGATCTGGTTATCATCAGCTCAGAGTTCGAGAGGAAGATATTCCCAAGACTGCATTTCGTACTCGTTATGGTCATTATGAGTTCTTGGTCATGCCTTTTGGGTTGACTAATGCACCTGCTGTGTTCATGGACCTCATGAACCGCGTGTGCAAACCTTATCTTGATCAGTTTGTCATTGTGTTCATCGATGATATACTGATATACTCTAGGACCAAGGAGGAGCATGAAGAGCACTTACGAATGATCTTGGGACTGTTGAAAAATGAGCAGCTGTATGCTAAATTCTCAAAGTGTGACTTTTGGATAAGAGAAGTACAATTCCTAGGTCATATTGTTAATGAGAAAGGAATACACGTTGATCCTGCCAAAATTGAGGCGATAAAGAATTGGACTACACCCAAAACACCAAGTGAGATAAGACAATTTCTAGGATTAGCAGGATATTACCGCCGATTCATAGAAGGATTTTCTAAGATCGCACAACCTCTCACAGCCTTGAATCACAAAGGAACGACATACAAATGGGCTGAGAGTCAAGAATCAGCTTTCCAATTATTGAAAACAAAAACTCTGTACTGCCCCGATATTAGCATTACCAGAGGGAACAGATGACTTTGTGGTGTATTGCGATGCATCCATCCAAGGATTGGGTTGTGTCTTGATGCAACGAGACAAGGTGATAGCCTACGCCTCGAGACAACTAAAGGTTCACGAGAAGAACTATACTACCCATGACTTAGAATTGGGCGCAGTAGTTTTTGCCTTAAAGATCTGGAGACATTATTTGTACGGTACCAAGTGCACAATCTACACCGATCACAAGAGTCTTCAACATATCTTTGAGCAAAAAGAGTTGAATATGAGGCAGCGACGTTGGGTGGAACTACTAAATGATTATGATTGCGCAATTAAGTATCATCCGGGAAGGCGAACGTAGTTGCCGATGCTTTAGCAGGAAGGAAACAGCTAAACCCCGACGGGTGCGAGCTTTACAGCTTACTATCAGTACCCAACTGCCCGAACAAGTTAAGGAGGCACAAATAGAGGCTTTAAAAGTGGAAAACATTGGTGCCGAATTTTTAAGGGGAATGGATAAGCAGCTAGTGATGAAAGAGGATGGAATTCGGTATTTCATGGATAGACTTTGGGTGCCTGTTCATGGAAATCTGAGAGATTTAGTTATGAGCGAGGCACACAAATCTAAGTATTCTATACATCCTGGATCCGACAAGATGTACCATGACCTAAAGGCTCACTATTGTGGCCTAACATGAAAGCGGATGTAGCTACATACGTGAGCAAGTGTTTGACCTGCTCGAAGGTGAAAGTGGAATATCAAAAACCATCCGGACTATTACAACAACCCGAGATTCCAATGTGGAAATGGGAACAAATCTCCATGGACTTTATTACTAAACTACCCCGGACTAGTACTGGTTGTGACACGATATGGGTTATTGTGGATCGATTGACAAAGTCTGCTCATTTCCTTGCAATAAAGGAAACCGACAAGATGGAGAAGTTAACTCGCCTGTACCTCAAGGAGATCGTTTCGAGACACGGGGTACCGATCTCATTATCTCTGACCGTGACGCTCGTTTCACGTCACATTTCTGGCAATCATTGCAGAAATCCTTGGGTACACGTTTGGATATGAGTACAGCATATCATCCACAGACGGATGGTCAGAGTGAGCGTACCATACTGACGTTGGAGGATATGCTACGTGCTTGTGTGATTGACTTTGGGAATAACTGGGAAATTCACCTGCCATTGGTGGAGTTTTCTTATAATAACAGTTATCACACTAGTATACAAGCAGCACCTTTCGAGGCGTTGTACGGGAGAAAATGTCGATCACCGGTTTGCTGGGCGGAAATTGGTGATAGTCAAATAACAGGTCCCGAGTTAATTCATGAGACGACTGAGAAAATTATACAGATACGGAACCGTATGGCTGCAGCGCGAGACAGGCAAAAGAGTTATGCTGACAAGAGACGGAAACCTTTAGAGTTTCAGGTTGGTGACAAAGTTTTGTTGAAAGTCTCACCATGGAAAGGCGTAGTTCGGTTTGGTAAACGAGGGAAACTAAATCCGAGGTACGTTGGACCATTTGAGATTGTGGAAAGAGTAGGTCCAGTAGCCTATCGATTATCCCTACCTGATTCGCTAAGTGGAATTCATGATGTATTTCACGTGTCAAACTTGAAGAAGTGCATAACTGATGAAACGACGGTCGTACCACTAGAAGAAATTCAAGTGGATGAACAATTGCGTTTTATTGAGGAACCAGTGGAGGTGATGGACCGTGAGGTGAAAACACTTAAGCAAAGCAAAATACCCATTGTCAAGATCCGTTGAATTCGCGACGTGGACCGGAATTCACATGGGAACGGGAAGATCAAATGAAGCTTAAGTACCCTCAACTATTCGAAGGAACGATGCCAGCAGACGAAGGTATGATTTAAATTTTTCGGGACGAAATTTCTTTCAACATGGGGATGATGTGACAACTCATCCAAAACTCACACGATTTCGATTTCTGTGTGCCAATGCAGTAGACCAGTGATGGAAACCAGTGATGGACACTCTCACCATGTAACGCAATTTTCGGGACGAAAATTCTTTCAACATGGGGATAATGTGACATCCGTAAATTTCCGTTACCAAACTCCGTTAGTTCCGTTAAGTCTTGTAAACACGTGTCGTGAGCACACACTAGTTGTCGTTGAACGTTGGTGACCTAATAATAATGAATAATGTTAATTTGATGTTAATCTAAGTGATTATGTGAGTATTGGGTTATGTTTATGTGTTTACACATTTATAACGGTTAATTAAAGAATTTATCGCGTAACGCGGAAACGTGTCTATTTATTCGTATGTCTTGTGTTTTTTAAAGATAAGATATATAATGATTTTCATAAGTTTATATCTTTATATTATGAAGTTAAAAACACTTTACAAAGAGTTTAAAGCTTAGTTTTTATAAAATACCAAAACACAAGGGTTTAAAGGGTAAATATGTAAATTAAAATTTAATAAAACAAACCCAAACCCTAATTCCCCACCCATCGGCCGCGATCTCCCATCCCACACCTCTCCCTTTGCGAAATCAGCCAAGAACAAGCAAGGAAACATCAATTTGATTCGATTACAAGTTATACAACGCTTAGGAATCATCAATTTCAAGCAATTACAAGTTTAAAGGTTAGTTTTTGCGAGTTTTTGTGAAGTGTTCATTATGGCCGAACCTAATTTGCGGAATTGACCCTCATTAGGTCGAATTGGTTGTTGTTTGATGATGTTTATATGTTAGTTAGTTGAATACATGTTAGTTAACGTCGATCATGGTGAATTACATGTTTTTAGTGGATTGATCATGAAATTGGTTTGAGCAAACCCTAATTCGTAAATTGTATGATTATGGATGAATGATGGTTGTTTGATGAATGGTTGATGATATTGGGTTGTATGAATGTTAGAATACGTTGATTATGCAAGAGAGTTGGGATTTGGATGCATTGTTCATAGGTTACTAAGAATAGTAACTTTATTTACATGAAATGTTGAATTATGGATGCTATGATGTTATGGGTGTGTTCATGATGATAATTAGATGCTAGATTGGTATTATGAATGCTAGAAATCTTTAATTTGATGATGTTGATCATAGCTTGCCAAAAGTAGAAACTTTTGTTTATGAAGATTGTTGGATTGAGGTGTTTAGTGTTGTTGATCATGCTTAGATGTTAGTATGAGTTTGAATTGGTATATTATTGATGAATTCATGTATGCTTTGGATGTTTGATAGATTTTGGGATGTTCTTTCCCAAAAAGGGAAACTTTATTTGTGTAAATGTTGAAGTATGATGTTGTGATCATGTTTGAGACGATAGGAACTTGCTAATATGTTCAAGGATGGATCCTAGTGTAATAGAACGTGTTAAATTAGTTGTGTGGCATGTTGGATGATCATGGGTGATAATTGGAATTGGTAATCATGTATGGTTTGGGTATTGTGTAGTAGTAGGACATCATGCTTGGGTCTGGTAATTGATTGTTGTGATGTTGTGAATGCAATGTATATGCTTAAAGAATTTGGTTGTGATCATTATACACGCGTGCGGATCTGAGGCCCCTACTTAGTGGGATTGGCAGGTTTAGGATGTGAAGTCGTGAGTGGCTTCACATGGCATGTGATGAATGGTTGAACCTTGTATGACATGTTAGTTGTTTTGTAGCTAATGGTTATGTTAATGTGCTAGATTCGCATGACTTGTATAGTAGTTGATTGTATGATGATCTAGGTGATACACCGGTTGATATAGCATATGTATGATACTGTTTGAATGCTTATCATGTATGTTGTATGTGTTCATTGGCTTTATTTGAATTATAACTCATAATGTCACCAACGGGTCAAACGGGTCAACTAGGTCAAACGTCTATTTGTCTGGAAGCTTGAGTCTTTGATTTTGGTATGATTAGGGTTTCACATGTCTTTTTTACACGTACTTATGTACTCACATGATCTAGGTAACCTGTGAAGGTTGGCTATCCTCTCGTTTCTCAAATAAACCCTAAGTACCTTTGCATACATCAGGTGAGTTCATGCCCCACTCTTTACTTAATCTCTTTGGGGGAGATAGCATACTGGTATTTATACGAACGCTTTTATTATTTAAGTTGTGTAAAATATTAATATAGTGCTGTTTACCATGAGAAAAGTCCTCACACTTTTGAATTGTTAATATTTAATAGCGGGGAAACTTGGGTAGTACTACTGGGTCTGACGAGCCCCACCTGTGTGACTCGAGGTCAACCGGGTGCAATTTGTCCTATTGATCATTGTCACGACATGGTAAGTCGTGACAGGAGGCAACAACTATCACAGTCAGCTTCAATTGCAAAATCACTATGTATTAATATTTGTTGATAATAGACTAGCTATCTATTACCATACACTGCTTATATTTATCGCAACTGTTTACATGTTTATTGAACTCAACTCTTGAACTCACCAACCTATGTGTTGACATTTTAGTATGCTTTTCTCAGGTCCTTAACTTGCTTGCCATAGGAGCACTGCACGGTTCACTTCATTTAAGACATTATGCTTCAAGACAATGTGTCATTTTAACAATTATGGTTTACTTTTGGTTTGGCACTTGTTTTGCCATAAGTTATACTTTATAGACTTGGGTTGTTTTCAAAAACGCTTCCGCATTAATTAACGTTGGTATTTTGGTTGAATTTGTTATGTTATGGCATATAGAGTCGTTCTGAGTAACTATTGACTGTGATCCTGGTTTGTTCACACGCCTTGCGGTAAAACTCCGCAAGTGGATTTTGAGGGTGTGACAGATATAACCATGGTTATATATAGATGAATAATTAATTATTTAAATAACTATTAGAATAATTAATTATTTAACATGTAAGTTTATAATGCTTTGAAATAACCTAAATTTGAACCATAATAAATTTATTGTATTTTAAGTACATAAATGAATTAATAAATTTTTTATATCCTTTATTATTCTTTAAAGTAATTAAATTTGAAATCATAAGTTTTTAAAACCTTTAAAAATAATTTATTAATTTCTGAAATGTTTTACTTAACAAAATAATTTTTATTTAGATTTAACTACATATTAATATAGTTTCTGAAATTTAAAATATATGAATTGACTTTTAAAGATAAATGATGGAGGCTGGGTTGAACCCCAGACCTCTACTATGGAGGTAGAACTCTAACCGGTTGGGCTAGAGACCCAGATCTTGTTTAATTCTACTAAAAAATCTTATCAACATTAATTATAGAAATCCCCAATTTCATATTAACCTTAGAATAAGATCAACCGAATTGAACAACAATTCGTGGATATTAATGGAATCAAACTTAGGACTTTTTGATCCCTAAGTGAAACTGAGTATTTTGAGTGTATAGTTTACTTGATTAAGAACGAATTGAAGTAAATGATTGACGAACAAATTGTGATCGGTTTGAACTTGGATTCAAAGATTGATGTTTATTATCTTCAATTGATGACTTTTGTAGATTCCACATATGATTAGGGTCAATATCCCTCAACCAAGTTCGATTACCGAAGTCCAGAAGGTTGATTTCGGCTAAGTTGCAGGTTTGATCATTATGGTGATCTATTTTGATGTGTTTGTATGTTTTATACATGAAATTGATGTTACAGAAAGCTTTAAGAGGTTCATTAGAAGGTTTTCCCTTGCTTAAACAAGTTCATTTCGATCGGTTTCAGTTCAAACAAGTTAAAGCTTTAAACAAGAGTTTTGGTTTGAAGAACACCACCATATCCATCGAATAACTCAATTGAAATGGGTCTTTGGGTTCGAAACAATTAACCGAACTGCTTCGTTGGTATAATTGGGTTTTAAATCAATGGATAACGGATGACTTGCCTCGCCAG
Source organism: Flaveria trinervia (assembly GCA_025506515.1). Taxonomy (NCBI): domain Eukaryota; kingdom Viridiplantae; phylum Streptophyta; class Magnoliopsida; order Asterales; family Asteraceae; genus Flaveria; species Flaveria trinervia. The sequence continues at coordinate 58,602,286 of CM046452.1, read as the reverse complement.
AGGTTGATCGGAGAACAAGGTGTCCGGCGGGTTGGTTTGGGTTGGGTTGTAAACAATTTTCAATTTTGGTCCGTGTAGTTTTAGAGGTTATCATTTTGGTAAAAGCTTTTAGATTAAGTTTTTGAAATTACAAGATAAACCCTAGACTTATTAAACTAATTTGAATAATAAATCAAATTAAATATTTATTAATCTTTATAACCTTTACAAAGCTTGTAAACTTTATAATTTATTATTTATTTTCACTTAATAATTAAAAGTCATGATTACTAATAAAGCTTTATAAGTTTATTAAAATTCATTTTATAACTTTATAAATTTTAAAAACACTTTTCCATTTAGTTATTATTGTAAAATGATTAGTAAGAACTTTATAACTTTATGAAAAAGAATTATTTATAAATCAATGAATTATTATAAGTCTTTAAATGATAAAATTGAATAAAAGAATTCACAATATTGATTTACCTACAATTCAAATACATATAATTAGAATAAAATTGATAGGTTTTGGAACATGTAAATCAAAGCTAGTTTAACCATTTAAACTATAAAAACGCAGCGGATATAAGGTTTAAACATATGGTTACCAATCTGAAATTTTTACCATTTTAAACCATAAACAAAACCCAAGAACATGGATCATATATATATATATATATATATATATATATATATAATATATATATATATATATATATATATATATATATGAAATAGTATGCTATCAAACCATAAAACAACCATAGGGTGTTCAAAGATACAACCTTTCTTAATGTTCTTGAATGTCCAGCTCCCTAGAGAGAAAGCCTCAAGTTGTGATACCCCCAAGCTCTTCCAAACACTTATCTAGTTAGGGAGCTAAACACCAAAACTCTCTTCCAATGCTCCTTCAAAAATCTGAAAATTTCAGCCTTCTTGGAGCCTCAAATCCAAAAAATTTCAGCCTTGTGGAGAGAATTCTTGCTTGAGTGTGTGTGAGAGAATGTGTGTTTGATGGAAGAGTGTAAGAATGACCAATATCTTGCAAAAGCCAAGACAAAATGTGGAGTCCCAATGCCCACAAGGGGGCGGCCGAAAATAGTTCAAAATGGGTTCCCCCCATTTTGAAACTTTTTTAAAATACACTCCTTTAAACCCATAGTTTATAAAATTAAAACCTATTTTAATTTTATAACATTAACATAATTTTATTTGTTATTATTTAACGACTTAAATAATGAAACAAATAATTTCTCATGAACAAATTATCCATATAATGTTGTTCTATTACAAAAGCAACATTTTAGAAAATCCATTTTCTAAATTGGTGTCAATATTTATTTGTATGATCCCATCAACAAATAAATATTTATCGGTGTTTGTATAGCTTGTTATTGGGTATGACCCGACTTGGATCGTAACGTACTAACCACATCGATCTTGTATGTGTCTTGGGTAATATAAGATCCAACAATCTCCCACTTGCATAAGATTCATAGAAGATTGATGCAAGCAGTAAATACCGCTTAACAATGATTTACTACCCTTAATACGTATGACTAAGTGCCATTCAATAACGTCATCCTCTTCAAGTACCATACTCGAAATGTTTTAGGTGAATCAATCATCTATCCTTTTGTCACATATGTCATGTTAAATCCCAGAGACAGAGTGATCATTCTCCATTGATTTAACTTTATCAAGCCTTAGACATCTTACTCTCAACGAATAAGAGGGACAAATCCCATCTTGACTACATACGTCTCTCACAATTGCCTTATATCATACCTAAACTTAGACTTATGTACTGCCATGTTTCAGAACAACAAAGAACTAAGTCAAAGTATATTATTTTGTAAATATCAAGACCCAATATGTATCTCAGGTCAAAGGATACCAATGATATTTGCCTTTACTCAAAATTACTTATGATCAATCAAGAAGATTCCATGTAGTAATGTTTGAGATGCAGGTCAGTCCAATATTGCATCCCACAAATATCTATGAACTTTGGCAGCAACTTTTGCTCTATATTCATCCATATAAATATCTACCAATTCAAGTTCATAATAGCTTTATCTTCATACTTGTTCCTAAAAGTATGAACAACTACAGACGTTCTGAGTAAATAATTTACTCATGGATTTTAAACATGCAAAACAGGAATATTAGTTGAATCATTATAACCAAATAATTCATTCAAGTAATAAAGGGTTACAATATCTCAATACAGAAATTAAAGATCATATCCGGTCACTAGAATATTGAAGTCCCATGGCACAAGTATGACTTTCATGCTTTGCCTTTTCAAGAAGCTTCGTGAGTGGATCTGTAATGTTTTAATTTGTGTGAACTTTGGGAATACATATTTTTCCCTTTTCAACTTCATCCCTTATGTAGTTGAATCTTTGTTCAATGTGCCTAGTCTTTTGATGTGCACGGGGTTCCTTGATTTGAGCAATCGCACCCTCGTTACTCTCAACGAATAAGAGGACAAATCCCATCTTGACTACATACTTTGTTAGGATGTTTTGAGTTAACAAAACCTTCAGGCTGAACCATATAGACATCTTCCTCGAGATATCTATTTAGAAAAGCAGTTTTGACATCCATTTGCCAAATCTCATAATCATAATGAGCAACTATGGCAAACAATATCCTAATAGACTCTAGCATTGCAACCGGTGAGAAGGTCTCATCATAATCAACCCCTTGAGTTTGAGTGAAACCTTTTGCTACAAGTCTAGCTTTATAAGTATCCAAGTTTCCATGCATATCGGTTTTCTTCTTGAAACCCCACTTACTTCTAACTATTTTGGAGTTAAGAGGTGGTTCAACCAAGTCCCACACTTGGTTTTCATACATGGATTGCATCTCAACGTTCATGGCTTCAAGCCATTTGTCACAATCCAAATTGGACATTGCATCATGATAGATGGTTGGTTCATCGAAATCTACTACATAGCATCCATCTACGAAAAACCCATATCTTTCAGGTGGATTACTAATTCTACCAGATCAACGAACATTTTGTGTACATTGATCAACCACTTGATCATTCCCAACATCCTCATGTTGAGTGCTAGTGTCAACCAAACATGTATCGGTTTTGGGTTCTTAATCCTCAAGATCCACGGTTCTACTGCTAGTTCCTTCCGTAAGGAACTTAGCTTCTAAGAACTCAGCCTTCTTGGCAACAAACTCCTTTTGTTCCAATGGATCATAGAAATAATATCCCATGGAATCTCTAGGATATCCAATGAAGATACACTTAGTGGAACGACTTTCTAGCTTGTTTGAGGTGGGAGTCTTAACATAAGCCTCACAACCCCATACCTTTAAATATGAAAGTGATGGAACCCTTCTATGGCATATTTCAAAAGGTGTCATTTCCACTTTCTTGGTTGGGGCCATATTCAAGATACGAGCCGCAGAGAGCAAAGCGAAACCCCAAAATGATAAAGGCAATGAGCTTGTAGCCATCATAGATCGAACCATATCCAATAGAGTTCGATTTCTCCGCTCGAACACGCCATTATGTTGTGGCGTTCAAGGTGAAGATAGTTGTGAGACAATACCACAACTTCTAAGATGATCTCTAAAAGCATCACTTAGGTATTCACCTCCTCTATCGGTGCGGAGAATTTTTATTTTCTTGTTGAGTTGATTTTCTACTTCATTTTGGAAGTTTTAAGCATTTCAAAAGCTTCATCTTTGTGTCTTAACAATTAAACATAACCATATCGACTATAGTCTTCGGTAAAGGTAATGAAGTATCTTTCATGGTACCTAGTCATTGGCTTGAAAGGACCACATACATTCGAATGTATGATGCTTAATAAATCTTTCGCCCTTTCGGATTTGCCACTAAACGGTGCCTTAGTCATTTTTCCTTGTAAAAAAGATTCACATACATCAAATGAATCATATTCATTTGCTTTCAAAAGTCCGTTCTTTTGAAGTGTTTGTATGTGCTTGTTGTTTATATGACCAAGACGGCAATGCCAAATATAGCTATCACTCAAATCCAATTTGAGTTTCTTAGTGGTGATTTGGTACAATGAGTTATCATATAATGTGTTTTCATGAACCAATTCATAAATATCATTAATAGGAATAGCTTTAAAATAAAATATGCCATTTAAAGTAACATGAATTTCATTTTCAATAAATGTCAAAACATAACCATATTGTCTTAATTGGGCAACAGAAATAATGTGTCAAACTCAGAGCATACAAAATATTGTTTAAAATTTCTTCCAAACCATTTGGAAGCTTCAAGATGTAGTCCTCTTGGCCTTCAACTTGAACTTTTGCCCCATTCCCCATGTAGAGGCTAACATCCCCTTTCTTGAAGTCCTTACTTCTTTTGAACCCCTGCAATAAGTTGCAAATGTGAGTTCCACATCCGGTATCTAATACCCATGTGTTTAGAGGATATAAATTAAGATCAATATGAATCATGAAAATTGTACCTGAAGTTTGCCTGGTATCCCTCCTAGCTTGCAACTCTTTTAGATGGACTGGGCAATTTCTTGCCCAATGTCCAATCTCCCCACACTTAAAGCATGGGTCATTCAAGCAACCGTTTGCTTCTTCTCCGCTGGTTTTGGTGGTGGCGCTCTTACCACTCCCTTTTCCCTTTCCCCTAACGTGCCCCTTAACCTTGGCAACATTTGCCTTGGCTGCAGGGTGAGGCCTCTTTTTGTTCCCATCTTCATTGATGGTGACAACGGGTAAAACCCTTTTACCCATGGCCACCTCGGTCGTTTTGAGCATAGAGTGAAGCTCATTTATGTTCTTGTCCCACTCGCTCATGTTATAATTAATGACAAAGTTGTTAAACCTTTTTGACATAGAGTTGAGGATTAAATCCGTAGCCAACTCTTTCGAGACAGGACAATTCAGCGATGTGGCTTTTCATCTTAAGTACATAAGATGAAATAGATTGGGTGTCGCCCATACGACACGCATGGAGTGCTCGAACCGTTTCCAAGCGCTCTACCCTTGCTTGTTGTTGGAACATTTCCTTCAACTGGGTTATCATATCGTATGCTCCATGATGTTCATACTCCTTTTAGAGATCCAGAGTCATACTTGCCAACATGAGGCAAAACATTTGGACCGAGTCCTCAGTGTATTTCAACCAATTATTGTAGGCCTCCTCATCCTCCTCATTAGGTTGATCGGGAATTGGATCGTCTAAAATATATGATCATTTCTCTTGCTTGAGAACAATTCTCAAATTTTGAAACCAATCAATAAAGTTGTTATGGTTTAGACGTTCCTTTTGGAGAATGGTCCTTAGTGATAATGAGTGAGCGGACGGGATTTCATTGTTTTCATTATTATTGGTGGCCATCTACAAAATATATCAAAGTTCAATTTTAGCATTTTTGATATTGTTCATATATTAATAATAAAACCCCTTTTAAGTGTCTTACACAATTTTAAAATTCTAGAATCCAACATTACATTTAAATAGTGGTTAGGTGACCTTTATCCCATTATTTAAATTAACAAGGTAGTCAACGTTTTGACAATTGCAACCCTTTGCAACTTCTAGGGTATGGGATCGACTTTAAAACATCATATGTATAGTCGGCATGTTTATCCCATCAACACCTTTGTAAACCATATTGTAGGTGATCCATTTAATATGGTTTGCAAATCAAGTTACCCTACTTGCACACACATCTGAGTTTTCCAACATAAGTGGTTAGGTGACCTTATCCCACAAACATGGTATCCCCACCTCAAATCACAAGTTCCCTCAAAATGGTTAGGTGACCTTTATCCCATTAAGAGTTTCCAAATGACTCAAGTGTTGTGCAAAAGGATGGTGTTACACTTGTTTATAAAAGAAATTTTAAGTTTTCATAATCTTAGTTTGGAAAACTCTATGTACCTTATATTTGCATGCTTTCAAATACAAGGTACCCTATGGTTCACTTTTAATAAAAGCCCTTTTTATTAAAACATTAACCCTTTTAATAACCTTTTATTAACCACTTAATGATAAAGAACCATCAATTTTCAGCTTGTTAAGTTTGTTAATGAGTTTGTTATGCATATCCAAATATCAACCAACAATCATACAACAAACATCCAAACAAGCATATTCATACAAACATAAGTGCATAACCATAGCCACTAAGTTGAACACACTTGTTTGCCATCACAAGTGTTGTCATAAGGTCTTTCCTAAGGGTTGAGATGACATATCAAAATGTGTCCATGAACTCCCACTTGAATCCGCATCCAAATGCTTCAACTGTCCATGTCTTTTGTGTCCTTCTTAGGTCTTCATCTTGTGCATCTTCTTTTACAAAATCATATCCTAATAAAAATTTTCTAATAAAAGAAATGCACCTAATCTATTTATTACATAACCAAACGAATAAATAAATTACAACTCAAAATACAAACACAAATATTACAACCCTTTCAAGAATCAAAACCAACATGACAAACCACAATCAACCAAATCCAAAACATATAGGGCCAAGGCTATGTTATGCACCAAAATAAGAAACATATACAACATCCAAGAACAATAGTGAATCCCTTATTTCAGCCCTAAAGTTTCAGACAGTATGAACCAAATCTTTAGGGTTTTGTCCAAACAACACAATCAACCATTTGATCTTTATCTTTCAAGTTTTATACTAAAGCATGCAAGCTTAAACCTTGAAACATAAGGGATTCAATCATCCACAACAAAACAGCCCCTAATGGGTTGAAAAAGCCCATGAAAACTGACTTTTCAAGAACTTTTGAAGCACATATTCCAATTATCCGGCTCTAGATGCCATTGATGGGTTTTGTAACATTTAAATCAAAGCTAGTTTAACCATTTAAACTATAAAATGCAGTGGATATAAGGTTTAAACATATGGTTACCAATCTGAAATCTTTAATATTTTAAACCATAAACAAAACCCAAGAACATGGATCATATATATATATATGTGAAATAGTGTGCTATCAACCATAAAACAATCATAGGGTGTTCAAAGATACAACCTTTCTTGCACAAGTTGTTGTAAATGTATAAGATGAAGATGGTGATGTTCTTGAATGTCCAGCTCCCAAGAGACAAAGCCTCAAGTTGTGAAGCCAAGCTCTTCCAAACACTTAGCTAGTTAGGGAGCTAAACACCAAAACTCTCTTCCAATGCTCCTTCAAAAATCCGAAAATTTCAGCCTTCTTGGAGCCTCAAATCCAAAAATTTTCAGCCTTGTGGAGAAAATTCTTGCTTGAGTGTGTGTGAGATAATTTGTGTTTGATGGAAGACTGTAAGAATGACTAATGTCTTGCAAAAGCCAAGACAAAAGGTGGAGTCCCAATGCCCACAAGGGGGCGGCTGAAAATAGTTCAAAATGGGTTCCCCCCCATTTTGAAATTCTTTTAAAATACACTCCTTTAAATCCATAGTTTATAAAATTAAAACCTATTTTAATTTTATAACATTAGCACAATTTTATTTGCTATTATTTAACCGACTTAAATAATGAAACAAATAATTTCTCATAAACAAATTATCCATATAATGTTGTTCTATTACAAAAGCAACGTTTAAGAAAACCCATTTTCAAATTGGTGTCAATATTTATTTGTATGATCTCATCAACAAATAAATATTTATCGGTGTTTGTATAGCTTGTTATTGGGTATGACCCGACTTGGATCATAACGTACTAACCATATCAATCTTGTATGTGTCTTGGGCATATAAGAACCAACAAAAATAAGTTAAATAAAGGAATTCACATCGTATGAAAGTTCAAAATTAGTTTGGGTTTGGATTTATAATTTGAAAATGGGCGGATGTTACACTGTCATTCCCCTTAACACAAGGAGTGTGCTCATTTACAACAATGTTGGATGATTCCTCAAATTACTCATTTTTTATGTTTTAAACTCTATAAGCAATAGAGTTTAAAGAATATCCAACAAAGATAGCATCACTAGACTTTTCAGCAAATTTTGCCAAATTGTCTTTTGTGTTAAGTATGATACACCTACTACCAAAGGACCTTATAAAACCAATGAACGGTGGCCTCTTGTTACATAGCTCATAAGGGGATTTTCCATGTGGCTTAACTATAAGAACTATATTTTGCACATAGCATGTAGTGTTGTAGCCTCTGCCTAGAATGTTAGAAGCAGCTTTGAATGAGCTAACATAGTTCGAGCAGCCTCAATAAGTGTCATGTTGCTCCTCTCAGCAACATCATTTTATTGAGGAGTTCTGGGATCACTATATTGTCTGATAATCCCTTTTGAGTTACAAAGTGAGTCAAGAACTTGATTCTTAAACTTAGTTTCTTGATCACTTCTATTATTTTAACCTTGTGATCAATTTGATTTTCTATTTTAAGAATAAAAGATTTTAAAGTTTTAATAGTTTCATCTTTAGTTCTTAAAAAGAATACCCATGTAAATCTTATAAAATTATCAACAATCATAAGGAAGTATGATTCCCTTCCAATGCTTATTATACTTGTGGGACCAAATAGATCCATATGCAATAAGTGTAATGGAGTGGTGATGGAGTTAACAACTTTGGATTTATGAGATGCTCTATGTTGCTTTCATTTCAAACATGCAACACAGTTATCTTTGCAGAAAAATACCTTTTTAGGCAAACCATGTACCAAGTTATTTTTAACCAATTTATTCATGCTTTTAAATTTAACATGACACATACATTTATGCCATAGTGTTGACTCATCACCATCAGCTTTGGAAAGATGTATGACACTTCACCTAGTGGGGAAGCATTGTTCATATCCAGCTTGTACATATCCTATTGAAGCCCTAGAAAGATTAGCATTTTAGTCTTTATTTAATTTTGTCATAGTAGAGCGACGTTTTTGTAAATATATGTTCCTTATATTTCTTGTATTAGTATATATAGGATTATATGTATTTATGTGCACGTAGATTGTGACATCCGGTAATTTTCTGTTACCAAACTCCGTTAGTTCCGTTAGGTCTTGCATACACGTGTCGTGGGCACACACTAGTTGTCGTTGAACGTTGGTGACTTAATAATAATAATCTATGATAATAATAATAATCTAATTAATAATGTTGATTATTAGTTGTGATTACGTGGTTCATGAATTTATAGAATTTTAAATGTTTATTTTATAAATTCAACGCGATAACATGACAACGTGTAATATATATATTTCGTGTGTTGTGTGACTCATTGTAAATGTTTAGGATTATTATTATTGGTTAATAATACTTGTGCTTAGTAGTTAAAAACTATTTAAAAAGTATTAGAAAGATTAGTTTTTATAAAATATAATTAAAGGGGTTATTTTGTAAATACCTTTTTAATCATATATTACCATAATTAACCCAACCCTAGTCTCCCAAACCCCATTTGCGGCCGAAACCCCCACTCTCACCCTCATTCTTGCGAAATTGATCAATAACACACATAAACAAGTCGATTTTGATTGGAATTCAAGTTGTACAAGTAGTTTTCAAGTGCTAATCATCATCTAAACACGTTTAAAGGTATGTTTTATCAAATTGTTCATAGTTTTTGGTTCTTGATCAACCCTAATCTAAAATGATGATGAGTATATGAATTTGATGATTGTATGATGATTATATGATGTTAGTTAGGTTGTATTAATGCTAGATTATGTTGATTGTGTAAGAAATCTAGGGTTTGATCATCTAGTTCATACATTGCCATAAGAGGAAACTTTTTGTTCTTGGAATTCATGATTTGATGATGTTAAGATGTTAGATGTAATGCTTAGATGTTGGTTTAATTGAATTGTGCAAGAAAATCCATGAAATTGAGATGTTGATCATGACTTATCAAAAGTAGAAACTTTTGTGTATGATGTTTGGGAATTTGGATGTTTTGGAGATGATTAACATGTTAGAATGAATGTTATGAACTTGATTAGGTATAATATTGATGAAATTATCATTGGATTGGATGCTAGAACACTTTTGGGTGTTACTTTTCCAAAAGGGAAACTTTATTTTTGTAGAACTTTGGATGTAATGAATTGGGCATGCTTGTGATGTTCAGATCATGTTAGAGTGATTGTGGATGATGTTTGTTAAGATAGAATGTGTAATTGAATTGTTATGGATGTTTGGTTGATCATGTAGGAAGTATTGGTTTTGTTGATCATACATGAGAATGGATTATGGTTAGTGATTAGGAGAATGTCTCATGCGCCTAAACAATGATCATAAGTCTAAGTTTAGAAGCATGATGAATTTTCAGTTTTATGACAAGTGTTGGGCATTTTGATTCCAACTCATACTCCTAAACAGTGGTCATGAGACTGAAAATGTGGTTAAGTGTTAGGCGTTTTACACAAATCCATGCGCCTACACAGTACCAGACATTTCATGTTAAAATAAACCAAGTGTGGACTATTGAAATCCCATGAGCCTAAACAGTTATCATACTAATGGTTCATGATTTTGTTCACGTGTTAGGCGTTTCGAACTTACTCATGCTCCTAAACAATGCTAGTGTGCCTAAACAATGCTCATGCGTCTATACAATGCCAATGCGCCTAAACCTCATGCATCCCAACAGTGGCCATGCGCCTAAAAAGTTATAATGCGACCAAGAGTTTTTCACACTTACATAAATTCAAAACTTGACGGAATTCATTTCATTCAAACATGTTGGATCAAGAAGAAGGCTAATGCAACCAAAACTAGATCACTTAAGTTATTTTGCTGCTGCATGCAAAGGCTTCCGAAGCTTATCTTGGAACTTCTGAAGGTTGTAGAGTTCTTCCGAAGACAAAGGGAAAGTCCAACTTCCGAAGACAGAATTCTACTTCCGAAGACAAATGCATACTTCCAAAGTTCAAGACTTAGAAGAATAAAGTAAAGACCACTTCCGAAGTATGATGAAAAGAAGAAGACTCCAAGCCTTGGAAGAAGCAGCCTCTTCCGAAGTATAAAGTGGCTTCGGAAGTACTTACTCTTCCGAAGCCATTTAATCTTCGGAAGACACTGCTATAACCAGTAGACACAAAGTATGGTCTCTGATACTCTGCTGCAGACTTCTGATACATCATGGCTTCTTCCTAAAGAACCATGTTGTTGACCATACTTTATTCCACTGTTTACCTTTTCAAGATAGTACAATTTCCATCTTTAGTTGGTGACAAAAGGTAAGTCAGGGACATGTCCTGACTACTAAATCTCAGATAAGACTTTATCCAAGATACCTTAACTATAGTCTTGTAGTATAGGCTTTAGCTAAAGGATCCCAGCCGGTATCAAAGTATATCCGGCTGTAGATAGTATTATATATAGGTTCTCCTTGTAACTCATAAAGGAAAGATTATCATCTGCTTGTAAGAGTCTTTGTATCTTGAGTTGAGAATCAATATATAAAAGTATCTTGAAAATTATCTTTCTGTGTTCTTAGTTACTTTTCATATTGTGATCAACTCTTATTGATTCTTACCCGAGTGTGATTCTAGGTGAGTTTGAGAGAAAACCTTTGTGTTTAAGTGACACACACCAATCCTGCAATTGGTATCAGAGCATCTTAGGCTCTTGATTGCGTGATCTAACCATCCAAATCAACCTGTTTTCACTCCTCCCTACCACCCACTCACTCGAATGGCCCTCAACAAATCTGAAGCAGAGATGGGGACGATGACCAAAGCACCAATTATCACCCCTAAAAAATTCAGGTCTTGGAGTAGAAGAATGGAAGGCTTCATTAGATACCAAGACAGCAAAATGTGGAACTCTATTGTCAATGGACCGTACAAGCCAAAGGTGGCTTCACCTGGTGGAAACGGTGCCATGATAGAAAAGGCTGTCAAAGACTATTCTGATGAAGACAGAAAGAAGATGGACATCGATAGTGGTGGGGTTCGAGCATTGCAAGACTGCCAAAGAATGTTTGATGCACTTGCTCAAATGTATTCTTGCTCCAACGACTCAAAGAAGGACTCACTGAAGTAGCAGTTCGAGAACTTCACTCATATTGCTGGAGAGACCCTCAGCCAGCAGTACTTCAGGTACATGGATCTTATCTCTTCCCTTCAGTATGTGAAGATCACTCCTGAACTTAAAGATCTCACCAGAAAGTTCATGAGTGCTCTTCCAAATGAGTGGACATTCTACTGTGTCTCTATCAAGAGAACAGAAAACTTGAACACTCTTTCCATGACTGAGCTCTATGGAATCCTTGATGGATACCGTCTAAAGATGGAGAGTAAGAAGGGCCACCAAACAAGCAGACCCATGAGTCTTCCTGCTAGCAACGCTTTAATGGTTGCTGAAGGCTTATTAACCCCTCAACCTCAGCACTTCCTGACTTATCAGCAGCCATCCTGCTCTTCTAGTCCCTACATCACTTATCCTGAGACTCCAAGGTCTCAATAGGCTCAACACAATCCCTTCCATGAAAGTTGTGCCTTTGTTTTAGGAGGTGGACACTTAGGAGATTTTCAATACTGCTTTGATGATCTTGAGTGTTTTAGCCCAGATGACGTAGAATACGTGGACATTGTCCAACAATGGCTCTCTTAACTTATAGAGCAAAGAAGTTCTTTAAGAGAACTGGAAGGCATTTCCCTCAAAACCCAACTACCAGCAAGTTCGGGTTCAACAAGACCAGGGCAAAGTGTTACAACTGTAACCAACTAGGTCATTTTGCAAGGGAATGCAAGGCTCCCAAGACCAATCCGGGAACCCCACAGGCCTCCACACATACCTTAACCTTAAAGCCCACTGAGAAGTCAACTGAAACAGCCACAATGGCTCAAGAAGTTGACTGGAGCTTCATTGTACAGGATGTGACTCCTGCTCAAGCTCTCATGGCCAGAATAGATGATGCCCAGGTATATGAACATCTCTACACTCCAGCCTGTATAGCTAAAGTTAAACTCTATAAAGATTACAATATGGAAATCAGATCTGACATTGACTCTTTAAATATTCTAAAATCTGATTTTAAAAGAGCTGAATCTGACTATCAAAAGAAAATTGATGAGTTAGAGAAAACTGTATCTCTTTTGAAACATGAACACACCAACTACAAGACTCAAATCAAGGATCTGATATCCAAATTGTCTGAGGCTCAAGCCCAGCTTGTCACTGCTGAGGCTCAGGCTAGGAAGCATGCCATCTCTAAGCAGAACTTCCAAGCTATTCTTGCATCATCCTCCCATTCCAAACTCTGTTATCAGAACAAAGGAGGGTTGGGAACCAATGAAATTGCTCCACCATATTCCTATGAGTCTATTAGACAGCCTAGATGTGGTACTGAAGAGCAAGAGGTTCCAACTGCTGACCCTCTCTTTCTAGAGTTGAAAGATGAGGCACCAATAGTGGCCACCACAGGGAAGGAACAGGTAGATATACCTATCACCTCCTGTGATGATCAAATCCTAACCACCAAAGCCAGAAGAAGCAGAGCTAAAGCTGCTAGGAGAACTGCTAAGAAAGTGGTTGAATCCAAACTGAAAATTGACCCCAAACAGAAGGGTGTCTTTGTCTCAGCTGGATTCCAAGTGTTAGGTACTTTTGATTCAGGAAAGGAATGTAATACCAGCATTCCTGTCCTACCAAAGGATGAGAAGTTAAAGGGAAAAGTTGTTGACGAAGAAAAAAAACCAAGAAACAGCAATCCTCACTTTCCCAAAAGACTAACATTGCATGTACCATGTGTGGCCTGCAAAATCACATGGCAAAAGATTGTTACTACAATCCTACAAGCACACATTATGCAAATAATGTTAGAAAAGAAGGAGTCAGGGAAGGTTTCACATTTGGACCCTTCCATACGGTTCAAGTGTTGAAGAAGGGAAAGCTAGTTTCCAAAGCCAAGTTTCTTTCAGAAGAAACTCCTTCTTCCGAAGGGAAAATGGCTTCGGAAGCAAAAGCTACTGAGGTTCGCAAGAACAAGAAGGCTCCCTTGAAACCATCCCAGAAGAAGACTGCTTCGGAAGAAAAGGTGGTGAGGAATTCTTCCGAAAAGAAAGAAGCTTTGGAAGAAGACCATGCTGCAAAAGCTTTAACAAGCTCATCCTCCAATATCAGCCAAAGGATGGACTGGAAGATCAAGGAAGATGATGTAGCCCAAACCTCTTCTTCAAAGACCTCTGTTGAACCCCCATGCATATCATTTGGTTCACTCATGTCATTATCCTTAGAATAACCCATGACCAGCAAGGCTTGGGTATCCAAACAAAACTGAAACCTCATCTTATGTGCAGGAACATCCATTTGACAAGAACAACAATGTATGGATGGTAGATAGTGGATGCTCCAGGCACATGATAGGGAACAGATCTCTCCTTCAACATTTTCAACATTATGATGGAAGTCCTGTCTAGTTTGGAGGTGAGGCCGGAGGATATATTTTTGGCAGAGGGAGTATATCCAATGGTAAGTTAACAGTTGACAAAGTTAACTTTGTCAAACAGCTTGAACACGACCTGTTAAGTGTTTCTCAATTCTATGATCAAAAGCACCAAATGCTTTTCACAGAACATGAGTGCATTATCCTCAAACCAGGGATGACAATTCCTCCAGAATTGGTGCTTCTTAGATCTCCCAGGAAAGGGGATATGTACGAGCTTGTTATGAACAATGCTTTCCCAATGGGTGAAGTATCATGCTTTCTTTCCAAAGCTGAGAGTGATGAGTCAACACTGTGGCATAAACGTATGTGTCATGTAAATTTTAAGACAATGAATAAATTGGCTAAAACTAACTTGGTACATGGTTTGCCTAAAAAGGAGTTTTTCTGCAAAGACAACTGTGTTGCATGCTTGAAAGGGAAACAACACAAGACGTCTCATAAATCCAAATGTGTTAACTCTATCACTACTCCATTGCACTTATTGCACATGGATCTTTTTGGTCCCACAAGTATAATGAGCATTGGAAGGAAATCATATTGCCTTGTGATAGTTGATTATTTTACAAGATTCACATGGGTATTCTTTTTAAGAACTAAAGATGAAACTGCTAAGACATTAAAATCTCTTATTCTTAAAATAGAAAATCAAATACATGACAAGGTTAAAATAATTAGATGTGATCAAGGGACTGAGTTTAAGAACTTCGTTCTTGACTCATTCTATAACTCAAAAGGGATTGCCAGACAATATAGTGCTCCCAGAACTCCTCAACAAAACGGTGTTGCTGAGACGAGGAATAGGACACTTATTGAGGCTGTTCGAACTATGTTAGCTAATTCAAAGCTACCTCTAACATTCTGGACAGAGGCAGTCCGCACTGCATGCTATATGCAGAACAAAGTTCTTGTAGTTAAGCCCCATGGAAAAACCCCTTATGAGCTATGGAACAAGAGGCCACCATTCATTGGCTTTCTAAGGTCTTTTGGCAGCAGGAGTACCATACTTAACACAAAGGACAATTTAGCAAAATTTGCTGAAAAGTCGGATGATGCTATCTTTGTTGGATAATCTTCTAGCTCCAAAGCTTATAGAGTATACAACATTAAGAATCAACAATTTGAGGAGTCATCCAATATAGTTGTTAATAAGGACACTCCTTGTGTTAGGGGGAATGGACCTAATCACATCTTTGATTTAGAATTGTTTCCAAACTATTCTAAACCCTCTTGTGAGAATGTTTCAGTTGGAATAGGTGCTCAAAATGATGCTGATGCTGCTGCTAATGATCAACTATTTGAGCTTCCCAGGCCTAGACCAAATTCTGCAAGTTCTGCAATACATCAAGTTTCCACTATTCACATATCCGATAGTTTAACTATATCAAGGAATAGTGAAGCTTCAATAAGTGAGTCACCTACTGAGCCTCAAAACTCATCGGGTGATCCATTACAACACCAGGTAGAAGGAGGTAGTATTTTGAAGGAACAGGCAACTGTTAATACTACGTCACAGCCAACTATTAATGATGTTTCTCATTCATTCAATCAGTCCTCATTGAATGACTTTGAAACAGCAGCTGGACAGAGTTTTCTAGTTCCTGAGCAGAATATGTCTAACCTGGATCTATCTCTGCAACTGGAAGTGATTCCTCGTCTTAGGATTCACAACACTCATCCAACTGAGAACATCATAGGAAATGTCTCTGAGGGCGTGAGAACAAGAGGACAGACTCATCAAGGGAATGTCTGTTTGTACTCATGCTTTCTATCTCAGATGGAACCCAAGAAGGTAGAAGATGCATTGAAAGATAGTAGCTGGATTGAATCGATGAAAGAGGACCTGCTTCAATTCAAGAGATAGAAGGTATGGAACCTATGTCCGCTACCATCTAGTCAAGTACCTATAGGCACCAAATGGGTCTTCAGAAACAAGAGAGATGATAGAGGCTTGATCATCAAGAATAAGGAAAGACTTGTGGTTCAAGGATACACTCAAGAGGAAGGAATCAATTATACTGATGTCTTTGCACCAGTTGCAAGACTTGAGGCAGTTAGGATCTTCCATGCCTATGCTGCATCCAAGGACTTCACAGTATACCAACTTGATGTCAAGTGTGCTTTTCTATATGGGGATATAGATAGGGAAGTCTATGTATGCCAACCTCCAGGATTTGAAGATCCATATCACCCCAACTATGTGTGCAAATTGGATAAAACTCTATATGGGCTGCACCAAGCACCTAGGCTATGGTATGAGACTCTGTCTCAGTTTCTTCTTAAGAATGGCTAGACTAGAGATACCATTGACAAGACTCTCTTCATCAGAAAGTCTAGAGAGGACATTTTGCTCGTACAAGTCTATGTTGATGACATCATATTTGGTTCCTCAAATAACCAAATATGCAAGGACTTTGAGAGCATTATGAAGAAGAAGTTTGAGATGAGCTCCATAGGAAAAATGGACTTTTTCCTTGGAATTCAAGTAAAGCAACTAAAGGAAGGTTCTTCTTTAATCAATCTAAATATGTCTCTGACATCTTAGAAAGATTTGAGATGAAGGATTGTAAGCCTGCCAAGACACCCATTCCCAGAAACCATAATCTTTATCCTGACCTCAAGGGGGAGGATACTGATCAACATCAGTATAGGGCAATTATTGGTTCTTTGATGTATCTTACAGCCAGCAGACCTGATATCATGTTTGCTACTTGCATTTGTGCAAGATATCAGGCTACTCCTAAGGTGTCTCACCTAGCTGCGGTTAAGAGAATCCTCAGATACCTCAAAGGAGCACCTAAAATAGGTCTCTGGTATCCCAGAAACAAGGATTTCAATCTTTATGGATACTCTAACAGAACTATGGAGACTGCAATATTGACAAGAAATCAACATCAGGAGGATGTCAATTTCTTGGTGGAAGGATCATCTCATGGCAATGCAAGAAGCAATCCTATGTCTCTACATCAACCGCTGAAGCTGAATACATTGCTGCTGCTAGCTGCTGTGCTCAACTGCTATGGATTCAAAATCAGATGTTGGACTATGGATTTAACTTTATGAGTACTCCTATCCATATTAACAACAACAGTGCTATCTCCATTACCGAAAATCCGGTGAAGCACTCCAAGACTAAGCACATTGACATCGGGTATCATTTCATTAGAGACATTCATGAGAAAAATCTAATCAAGTTAATCAAAGTTGATTCAAATGAACAATATGCTGATCTGTTTACCAAAGCTTTTGATGAACAAAGGTTTAAGTATCTCATAACAGCTATTGGGATGATAAAAATTGATTAATCTAATCTCTTTTGAAAACCTTTTTAATATGTAAGTCTTGTGTCAATACAATTTAAGCCCTGTTACAAGAAATTCTCTCTGAAATTTATTAAGTATAAGTTCCTACCGAAGAGAAATTAACCTTCGGAAGACATTCTCATATCTTCCGAAGCAAAATTTCTCAAAGGATAACTTTCTTCTCAGAAGAATTTTTGGTCTTGGAAGAAGCGATTGATTGCATATCATATCTACTTCGAAACTTACAAATTCTCTATTCGGAAGCAACTCTAACCTTCGAAAGCAAAGATTTGGCTTCGGAAGTAAGAATTGCCTTCGGAAGATAAGTTACCTTCGGAAATGTTTTACACTCGGAAGAGAGATTTCACTGTGTAACGTAAATTTCTTGGGCCCCACACTGTAAAAAGCAAAGATTTTGTTAATGATGTCGGATTATTTAACTGATTTTTAACCTTACCGCCATTGTCATTTCATCCACTAAACCATCACATCACCTTATCCTAACCCCATTACCGCCATTCCACAATCTTTTAAATAATCTCGACTATTCACTTTCACTCTCTTGCAAATTTTACAGCCCTAGAAAATTTTCCTAATCAACTTTACCCAGCTCAAATCATCCTCCTTCACCTGTCCAAATGGCCTTCAACCCTCAGCACAACCAAGTCGCACTTTTTGATTCTTCAAGAGATGCTGACTTCTCAGATATCATCTCCTTTCTAACCCAATCTTCTTATTACACCGCTCTGACTGTAAACCCCACAATTTACTCAAACCATATGTCTAAATTCTGGGCAAATGGTCAGATTGAAACCCTAAATGGGGTTCATTTCATTCAATCGAGCATCTGTGGCCAGGAGTTGGTCATTTCTGAATAGATCATCAGGGAGCATCTAGAGCTTCATGATGAGGGCGCCCAACGGAATTCCCCAAAGCAGATTTGGACAATTCTTATCTCCAGATGGGATATGGTGGAGACGTTAGTAGGTCAACTGTCTACAAATTTAACTTTTCGTACAAATGGAAGTTCCTGCTACACGTGGTCCTTCACTGCTTGTCGAATAAATCTGGGGGATGGGATCAAATTCCATATGAACTTGGGTGCCTTGTTCATGGGTTGGTGAAACGCCTCCGCTTCAACTATTCAAGATTTGTGCTGACTAACCTCATGGGAAATCTTTAGAAGGACACATTCTTCATGTATCCCAAGTTTCTCCAGCACATAATCAACTGCGAACTGGAGCAGAGCAAGCTTGTCTGTGCAGCTGCTCTGACTGCTCCTCAAATGAGGCCGACTATCTTCAAGACTTTGAAGAGAGTGTCCACCAACTTCATAGGAAAAGATACTACACTTCTTCCATGTATGACTGAGCCAATGGCTCCTGGTGATATCCTTGTTTACCCCACAGGTGATGAACCCACACCAGCAACTACCCCCACAATGCCAACACTACCTTCTCCACCCATCACCAACACTTATCAGAGACGCCCCAAACGAACCCTTGTTCAATCTACTCTGATTGAACAAGCCCCTCCTATTCAATCCAAAAAGACTAGAGTTGAAACATGGGCTCCCACTCAGTCAGAGGTCTCTCCATCCTTCTCTTTTGACCTCAATTTGGGTCTTGAGTCTCCTCAGTCTCAGACCCATGAGCCCACAACCCAAGCTGAAAGCCCTCAAGGTGAGTCTCTATACTCCCCTAAGCAGCCAACAAGGGACAGCCCCACCAAAGGCTCAATGCCTATAGACATTTACCAAAGTCCCGGGTCAGTAGGTTTGCCCATCCTATATTTCACTGACCTTTTATTTAAAACTGATGAAGAGATAACATCTCTCCATGGCAACGAAGTTGATATACAACACCATCTCCAAGGTCAACAGAGCCCGGAGAAATCCCTTATCTCTAGCCCCCATCAGCAACCAACAACTGAGGTGAGTCCCACTGATGTGGAGGGGACTCATGTAGATTCAGCTGCCACTACAGAAGGTTCCTCAATGGACCTTGTGGACAGTGGTAACATTTCTCAGACTGAATCTACGGCAACCGATCCCTTTGATGACTCTGAAAGAGACATCATTGAGCATGGGAAACCAGGGTGCCAAGAAACCACATCTGGTGGTGAGGCTGAATATACAAGGTATGTTACCTCATCTCCCCGTGATTCTTCGAAAGAAGATGAGGGAAGCATGCAACTCCTCATTCAAGATCTTCTTTCTAAAGTTTCAAACCTGGAATCTCAGTTAGGACTTTAGAGGCAAGATCTGCCACTCAGCAACTTGAGATTGACAATCTCAAGGCTCTACTAGCTGAGAAACAGACAGAGAGGTCTGTTACCCATGTACCTATTCAGGTTTCCCTGACTTCCTCCTCCAGCTCATCTAGCTATCAAGATGATGCTACCAAAAAGGGGGAGAATGTTCAAAGACAAACACACAAGGAACCACAGAGCCAGCCTTCTACTTCAACATCTTCCTCTCCCATCATCTCTACGCCTGAAACATCTTAATTCACTCTTCAGATTGATCCAAGGATGCTCAATGATCTCTACAGACTCTTCACCAAGTTTCTGTTAATATCTTCCTTTAGGCAGCCAAGCCATGATGCTGCAATGATCTACTTTGGAGCAGAAGAGCTTCAAAGGCTGACTGCACCTTCTAACACTGTGGAAGAAGTTGGTCAACCTAAGATCCTCATGGAACCTAAGATTCAATTCAAAGGGGAAATGGGAACTGATGGCCCAACAACTGAAATAGTTGGGATAGAATCTACATCTCCTTTAACTTCCGAAGCTGAAGTTAAAGCCTCAGAAGAACAAGCTGAATCTTCCGAAGTGAAATGGAAGCTGCGGAAGGACTGTTCAAAATGTCCGAGGAACTGATCATCATAGATGCTATCCTAGAAATGGCATCTGAAATGAGCAGTGAGGACTTTCCAATTGCACCTCCATCTCAAACACCATCTCTAACTCTCTCACAATTAGAAACCTCTCTCAAAGAACCACCACAGTCAGGATCTTCAAAGGATAAAGGAAAAAGGAAGATGACTACGGGAGAGATTCAGGAAGAGGAGAGGATTGAGAAACTTAAGAAGAAAGGAAGACTTCAGTCTGAGAATTGCTAGCTGCCAGCACAAAAGCATCTGCTTCCAATCAGGAGGTTGCCATCAATAAAAGAAGAGAGCAGATCATTGACCAGCTCATTGAAATGGGAGCTGCCAATAAAGAAACACTCCTGCTACCATTAGAGGGGTTTGTGGATCTGGAGAAGGCAACCAGGCTGAGACTTGAAGAAGAAGCCAGGTTAGCCTTAAAGGTAAAGGAAAAGAAATAGAAGGAGGCTGAATTGCAGCTAAGGAGAGATAGGATAAACTTCCTACTCTCCAGAGGCTTTGATCTTCAAGAACTCTCTCCACACAACGATGATATGATCCTCTGGCTCTACAACAAAGAGCAGGATCAAATGGAGAAAGAAAGGAAGAAGGATACAAAAGAAAAGGCCAGAGAGAAGAAGAAGAAAGAAGAAGAGGCTAGGGTCACCGCCTCCAAGAAGCTTACTGAGAAAGCCTGGATGAAGGACTATCTTCAGGCTCATGGCTTCTCTGGTAGGCAGGTGGGTCCTATGTCTGAAAGGACACTCCAACGGATTGTCAGTGAAATTAAGGCTAACATCTGGATGGGGAAAAGGAAAGAGATGTATAGAAGGGTAAAAGGGATGACCTTCACTACTTTTACCCAACCTCAACCTGAACCTATCACCCCTGAACCCACATCACTACCTACTACTCCCTCACCTCAACCACCCAAACTTCCCATTATCCAACCTAAAACACTAGCCAGAACCTCTGAACCTAAACCTACCCAATTACCCTCCAAACCATCCCTTCAGCCTTCTCAACATCTCTCCTTGAGGAGTTTAAGGCAATCAAGATGAAGCTCACTGCACTACTTTGAGCGAAGTCTCTTATGTAGAAGACTTTGTTAACATCACCTATGTAGATAGATCTTCAAGTTCCCTCACAAGAGACAGATTCCTTGATTTGCCTAGAGGAACTTTGGACCAGGCTGCAAGACTTTTGGGCCTCAATTCAGACTCTTTAAATGAGGAAGAAAAGAAGCTCAGAAGGAAACTGGTGACTCTGCTGGATAAAAGAAAAGAGGACAAGATTCTTAGTCAGCCTCTTGTGCCTAGAAGGAAGATAATCCAGTGGAGGTTCGATGAACCTTCTCACAACTTTGTTGTGGAAAGAGAGAATGGTGAAGTCAAGAAACTCAATGCAACCTCTCTGTTACACTCCAGTAGATTCGACATTGCTGAGTTAGCAGAGAAGCCATTCTCCAACCCCTCCAACTCTGAAACTGCTGCACTCATCAGAAATCATCTTCGTAGTCTTCATTTAGTTGAGCTAACTGCAAAAGCAAAGATTGAAGAATAGTTGAAGTTGAGAAGATAGGAAGACAAGGAAAGATCTCCCACCAAAGGTGCTGCCTTTCTACAGATGGTGGAAGGTCCTGAATTGGAACCTATAGTTTGATGGGAATATGATTACAGTTCCCATCAACTAACTCTTTTCAGAGGGCAACAACAAAGGGTACATGTTATCCAAGGTGACAGACTGGATTTCTAGTCTACCAAGGATCTGTACAAGCTTCTCAACACCACGTCAGGGAAGAACAAGGAGACAGACATATATTTGCTCTCGTTGGTGCTGAAAGTTTTAAGAAGTCAAGATAAGTGAAGTTTTGGTAGCATCAGCCTAGGGGGAGTTTGTTGGATCAAGAAGAAGGCTAATGCAACCAAAACTAGATCATTTAAGTTATTTTTGTGCTGCATGCAAAGGCTTCCGAAGCTTATCATGGAACTTCCGAAGGTTGTAGAGTTCTTCCGAAGACAAAGGGAAAGTCCAACTTCCGAAGACAGAATTCTACTTCCGAAGACAAATGCATACTTCCGAAGTTCAAGACTTAGAAGAATAAAGTAAAGACCACTTCCGAAGTATGATGAAAAGAAGAAGTCTCCAAGCCTTGGAAGAAGCAGCCTCTTCCGAAGTATAAAGTGGCTTCGGAAGTACTTACTCTTCCGAACCCATTTAACCTTCGGAAGACACTGCTATAACCAGTGGACACAGGTATGGTCTCTGACACTCCGCTGCAGACTTCTGATACAGCATGGCTTCATCTTAAAGAACCATGTTGTTGACCATACTTTATTCCACTGTTTACCTTTTCATGATAGTACAGTTGCCATCTTTAGTTGGTGACAAAAGGTAAGTTAGGGACATGTCCTGACTACCAAATCTCAGATATGACTTTATCCGAGATACCTTAACTATAGTCTTATAGTATAGGCTTTAGCTAAAGGATCCCAGCTGGTATCAAAGTATATCCGGCTGTAGATAATATTATATATAGGTTCTCCTTGTAACTCATAAAGGTAAGATTATCATCTGCTTGTAAGAGTCTTTGTATCTTGAGTTGCGAATCAATATATAAAAGTATCTTGAAAATTATATTTCTGTGTTCTTAATTACTTTTCATATTGTTATCAACTCTTATTGATTCTTACCCGAGTGTGATTCTAGGTGAGTTTGAGAGAAAACCTTTGTGTTTAAGTGACAAACACCGATCCTGCAAAACATTTTCACTCATTCACACTCTATTCTTACTCTTATTCATCCAACGCATAGCATACTCATTGTTTCAACTGATTAGTTAAGATTGTTGTTATTTTGAGATAAAATCAGTGAATCTAGACAACTTATTGAGTATATTTCATCAAATCATTGTCAATAATGAACACTATCATACGGGAGTTTGATCCCTATTTGAGCGTTCGAACCCTAAGTATATGAACAATCTGAAAACTAATGATAATGTGTATTTCAATGTTCAAAATTGAATTTGAAATTGTTGTTAACTCATGATTTCGACCGGTTTAACACTAACAAATCCAAATTTCATGATAAATGTGTTGATGATTCATGTGTTTATCAGTAAAAATAATAATAATAAATTTACACAGAATGAATCGACACTTAATGTAACACCCGGAATAAAGTCAGAACGAGCCAATTATAATAATGGGCTTAACCAAGATTATTTAAAGAAAATAAGCGGGTAATGGAGGCTGGACCGAGTAGACCTTATGGGTTATGTGTTTGGCGAGTTTAAGGTCCCGAGAACTTCTGGTATATATAAACGGATCAGATTGAGTAACTCTCATTTGCAACTCAACACCCCAAATTCTAGAGAGAGTGTGTAGAGAGAGAAAGTAGAGAGAATTGAAGATTCAAGGCTCGGTCGACCACGGGATTGAAGATTGGTGTTCGTGGGCATCCAAACAATAAGAAAACACCAGGAATCTAGGTAAGAAACATCATTTAATCTTTCCTTTTGATGTAAACCTAGATTCTAGGGCTTGGGTTTTTGAAAGTGGCAAAGATTCACCCAAAACTCACGTTTTTATGTAAGAAAACATGTTAGAAGCTTATATAGAGCTTATTGGGGGATAAACCAAAGTTTTAGATGTAAAAGATTGAATTTTTGGGTCAAAAATGGTTTGGTTCGTAATTTTCAGCCCGTTCTACGAAATTAAGGGTTCATCCAGCGAAATTGCATAGTCGTCTAGCGAAACTATGAAGACTTCCTACGAAGCTATAGTTTCGTAGGTAGTTTCACATACATGGTTTTCCAACGAAAGTTGGGTGAAACTGGCAGTGAAACTTGCAGCGAAGATGCCGGTGAAACTTCTAATCTTGTAGCGAAATTAGGTAGAAATTAACTCCTTTGTGTGTTAACTTAACTGCAGGCTGTGTAGTGCGACCCTTGCTTTGAAAGCTTGATTGAGGAGCTACTCATTGAGTCCAGATGAGTTCTAGATCCCCTATTAAAAGGTTTTGAACTAGTTTAGGGTTGGAAATGCATACCAAATATACGTTTTAAACGACCAGATTTTAAGAGATTTTAATAGGAAGATCTATTTTTCTATAAGAAAATGTGATATGTAAATGTTCTAAAATAGCGCGACCCCATCTAGGGGCGTTGCCCCTTGGACCCCACTAGGGGCTACTGCCCCTAGGACCCCGCTGTCAGGGTTGTCGCCCCTAAACCCCTGTTGTCTCACAGAGGATCGGATATGTTTTATGATGACTTATGCTTGTGGTGCATATGTATATGTATTGAAGGTATGATGCATGATGAAATGATGCATGATGTTTATGATGATGTGTGATGGTATATGTTATGTATGATGATGTGTGGTCATGTTATGCTTATGTATGATATGTTTTTTATGTTCCTTATTACGTATTATGATATGACTTTACGTGGTGTGATTAGGATAATGAACGTAAAGTATTATCTTAAAGAAGTGAAAGATTTAAGATAATGAAAGTGGAACATAATGAATGAATGAATGAAAGCCTTGCAAGCAAAAGAAAGGAGGCTCACAACCCAATGAGAGTTGTTAGCTCAACTGTGTGTGTTACAATGTGTGATCTTGGCTAACCTTTAAGGGTTCACACACAGGGGGAGTTAGTCTATGTGATTACTCCATACATGTGATATGTGCGATATGGGGTCCTTGTCGCTTAACCCTAGATGATGTGGTTTTATGCTTAAGAGGGGGGTTAAGCATCCGACAGGACCTAGATAGAAGTGAAAAGATAATAAATGTACGAAAAGTGCGATAAGTACGAAATGCGTGAAACATGCAAAATGTACGAAACAAACGATGACGAAGATAATAATTATTACCTTATTTTACATATGATATGTGATCACGTGCAATAGTTTGAAAACATTTTAACGAATTAAAGGTAATATAATGTTTTTGAAAAATCAAAACTCACTCAGCAACACTGATTTTTATATATTTTCCAATTGGTAGGTAAATGTTGTTGAGGATGGCATGAGGTGGCTACTTGGCTTGTTTTGGATGGCATCCATTTTATGTTACGATAATGTTTTTGCATTGTAATATGAACAGACGATATTTTGTAATGAATGTTGCATTATTTTGCAAAAGTGATTATTCATATGAATGAAATGGTTGTTTAAAATGATTCCGCTGCAATGTTTTAGTAACGTTAATGTAAATTAAATTTTTTATGTGCGATGATTGAACGGCTGTGATCGTCCCGGGAATAGGGCCTTACAATTAACATTTTCAATTAAATTTTATTTGTTAATCATCAAAAATCAGCTAAGTGATCTCAAATCAACAAGAAACAAATTACTTAATTGATTATATCTTTTAAAATTTGATTGACTCATAAAAACAGTAAGTGTTCATAATAAAATGATCAAATTTTAAAATATAAAATTTGGTAAGCAAAATTTTAAAACTAAAGAAGGATGTATATTGAGCTACATGTGTCTTAATATCTCATATAAATGATGGAATTTTAATTCAAACATTTGAGAAATTAAGTGTGTAAAACACTTAGAATATTTTCAAGAATGTTTGAATACAAAATTGACAAAATATCATAAGAGTTACATTAATTTTATACCTTCATAGTAATTCATGTTTCTTTGTGATTAAGAGATGGTTGAACTTAAAGTTGAGCCAAAGCACAATGTAGCTGCTTTCTTAAATGAAGATGTTAGAGAAGTTGCAGGCTATGAGGAGATGATAAGACTTATTCTTAAAACAAGATATGTTTATGCTATGTGTGCTAGACCAGCCATATATGCAAGATTGATAAAGATGTTCTGGAGAACTACTGAAGTTGATTTGGATGATAACTGGAAGAAATTTCTAAGGAGATTCATTACTAGAGATAGAATGATTGAGGTTTCTGAAGAATCAATCAGGATTGCACTAAGATTGGGTGATAATGATGCCCAAGGAATGTCTGAATATACTTTCAATGAGTGTAGGTAGGTTTTTATGCAAATGGGTCATCGTGATAACTTTCCTAAGAAACAATTCTTCAAAGCAAGAGTTTATCATCTTTGGAAGTTGTTATGCTACATATTTCAACATTGCATATCCAAAAGAAGTGCAGGATGGAATTCTTTTCATGTGGACATTGCATCACCTATTGTTGCTAAAGCCACTAACAAAAGGTTTAACATGGCTAAATGGATCATGAATGGATTCATCTTCAATATGGAGAAAGGGAAGAGGAACAAGTATTTGATGTACCGAAGATTTCTTCAGCTAATCATAAATGAGGAATATCCAAATATATATGCATTTGGTATACAAGGTGACAGACTTGAGTTAGAGCACATGTCTGAAAGAGTTTACAAAAGACTTGTTGCTATTACTGGAGCTGAGAATGTACCTCTTTTTGATTATATGAGGAGTGTTGCTCATGATGTTGATATTAATCTACAACACTTTCATTTGATTGAGGATGAGCCAGTGAATCCAAATGATCAAATAGAAGATGTAACAGAAGATGATGATGATGATGATGATGAAGATCATGATGATGAACATGAAGATAATGATGATAGTTCTTCAAGTGATGATGATGATGATGGTGACAATCAAGGTGGTGATCAAGGTGGTGTTATAGAAGGAAATGATGAAGATCCTATTCATGATAGAAATTGTTGGTGATGATGTTAGAAATGATGATGTTAAAGCTGACTCTAAGATGAATGACCAAGAAGTGGATAATGAGCATGTAGTTAATATGGATATAGATGCAATTGTTGATAATGTTGATTTTGATGAAGCTTTAGATTTTGATTCTATATGGTATGAGCCAGTCACTTAGATATTACTTATATTGTGTAATCTCAAAGTGAAGAAGTTCAGATTGTGAAAGAGAAGAGAAAGAAATGAAACAAACAAATGAAGTTTGTGTTCAAAAAGATATTGATAGTGACAAAGATGTGATTAACGAGTTGAAATCAAAGAACATAGATCAAGATGAAGTGATTGAAAGATTAAAGGAAGAGAATGCTATGTTGAAAGCAAATGATGAAAAGAAGAACATTATGATTAATGAGCTTGAAGAAAAGGTTAAGAGATTATTTGAAGAAATAAAGAAGATGAAAGATAGTTTGAAAGAACAAGAAAAAGAAAGTGAAGTGATTTTTATTGAAAAAGAACATGAACAAGAATCTCAAGAGATATTGATTGGAAAATATATAGAAGCATAAAAAGGTAAAAGAAATATAAATTAGATTGAAACATCTACGGTTCAAGCTAAAGTTCAAAAGATTGTTGATGAAGCTGAGAATGTAGAAGAAGGTGATTTGAAAATAAGAATAGAAGCTCTTGATGACATAGATTCTGATCTGCCAGATGAGTGGTATGATGAAGTTTTAGAAGATGAAGATGTTTGTGATGCAGTAGATTCACCTGTAGTACATGTGCAAGATGATATACCAATAAACTTTGAAAACAAATACAATTATTAGTCAGGAAAAAGTATAATAGAGTACTCTTGGACGGGCTGACTATGACTCAGATAAACAAAGAGTATGAAAAGTGTATGCTTGCAAAGTCGTCAGCGCTAGCAGATCCAAATGAGATAAGCCTAGAACAGGGTGAATGGGTACCGATGAGTGAAAGCATAAATATTGATGACATTCCTGTAAAAGAATTACACCATCCTAATCATAAAGATATGAGTATTCCTGCTCTTAGGATATGGTTGCAGTCAAGAAATTATCCAAGAAAGAGTCTTAATATATTTTAAAGTGAATTATTAAGGAGGTTAGTGAGGAGTTTCATGAAATTGAAAAAGATGTACAACAAGATGATTATTCTTGATATGGATAACCCTTAATACTTGGAAATAACCAAGACAACAAATATTCTGAACCCTCGGGAGATTAAGTCTATAGAGTTTGTAAGGAAAACTCATGAAAATAGAAAAGAACTTATAATATGTTTTCTGATGTTGAAAAGCAAGGTTATAATGTGTCAATTGATCGGAAACAACTCTGGAATAAAGCTAGATCAGCTGGAGACTTGGTGAGAAATGTGCTGCAAATAGGGCAATCAATCTCAGAGCTATTAAATGCTATGATTATGCCTGATAAAACAAAAGAAGTGAAGATTGTAGCTTGGAAGTATGATGATGTATTTGATGCATTTTTTATAAAAAAATTGAATGCTATATGTGATGTTTATCACTTTTACTCAAGCATTATTGCACTACATGTTCAAGACTTAAAGGAGTTACACAAGTTACCTCTCATTAACCATCCGAAGACAGATAGGGGAAAGAACTTTGTGAAATTACTTGATAGAGGAATTTCTAGTATGCCAGCTTTTCTACAAACATGTTGTGATCAAAAGATAAAAGTTACTTTGATAAGTTGAAGAGAAAATCAAAGATAGGAGATTCAAGTGCATCCACAGAAAAAGGATACTTGGAGACATTCAGTGATAAGTATTTTGAGAAGGTGACCAATCTGGGGCTGAAAGTAATTGAAGGTACTCAAACTTCAAAACCGATTCTTAGATAGTTTTATGATTCAAATCCTTTTCATCTTATGCTCATGCGAAACATGAATGATTGGGATAAGCATTTGATAAGTTTGTTTGGAGTATTTGAGCTAAAACTCGTTAATCCAAGTTACATATCATTTTTGTCCAATCAGACTTTTGAGACAATATTCTTAGTGGAAACAGAACATGACAGAAGATACTTTATAACTATCAGAAAGGTGATGAATGCTGCAATGGAGCGTATTTCATTAAGGAAAGCAATGGCTTATGCAAATATTATAAAGAAGACATAAAAGATATAGAGTTTATGAGAATCTCTAGTCTAGGAGTGTTGGAGATTTATATAAAAGATAAATCAAAGCCAATTGAAATGTAGGCCAATGTCAATATAGCAGGTCTATCTAAATAAACACTTCTGGTTATGGATGCTATGGAGATAAAGACTAATGATTCTAAGCCCAAGCAAGGGATTTTGGCAGAAAAGTTTAAATCATCAATAAAGAAGGCTCTATGGGAACTGGAGTTGTACAAAGAGAAGCCTATGTTCAAAATCAAAGAAGAACCTGAAGATTTCTTTTGTTGAAGACCAATGCAAATCTTAGGGGGAGTATTGTTGAAGACCTAGAAAGATTAGCATTTCAGTCTTTAATTTAATTTTATCATAGGGTAGGGACTTACTTGTAAATATATGTTCCTTATGTTTCTTATATTAGTATAAATAGGATTATATGTATTTTCGTGCAGGTAGATCTCTCAATTGCACTTTGTAATCCTTTGCTAATATCAATAGAAACTTCTATGAATTTTTTTGATAATTGCATTTGTTGATTATATTGTTCATATAATTGGCGATTGCTTGATTTCAAACACATAGATCAATCCATTGAACCTATCATATCCCCTTTCTTGAGAGGTCTAAGAAGCACCAATTCTTGAGGACTTGTCATCCTAGGTTTGAGCATAATGCACTCATGTTCTGTGAAAAGCATTTGGTTCTTTTGATTACAAAACTGAGTAACACTTAATAGATTATGTTCAAGCAGTTTGATAAAGTGTACTTAGTCAACTCTTAACTTGTCATTGGATACACTCCCTCTTCCAGAAATGTATCCTCCAGCCTCACTCCAAATTGAACAGGACCTCCATTAAATTATTAAAATTGTTGAAGAAGAGATTTGTTCCCAGTCATGTGTCTGGAGCCACTGTCTACAATCCACACATTATTATTCTTGTCATATGGATGTTCCTGCACACATAAGGTGAAGAAAGTTAGTTGTTATTGGAAACCCAAGCCTTATTGGTCTTGGGATTTTCCAGTGATGAGGATTTTATTGAACCAAAATGTATGCATGGGGTTTCAATAAATGATGGTGAAGAAGAGGTTTGGGCTGTAGCATCTTCTTTGATCTTCCATTCCATCTAGCTGATCAGTGAAGATGAGCTTGTTGAAGCTTAAGCAGCATGGCATTCTTCCAAAGCTTCTCTCTTTTCGGAAGAAGCCTTCACCACCTTTTCTTCCGAAGCAGTCTTCTTCTCGGAAGGTTTTAAGGGAGCTTTCTTGTTCTTTTGAACTTTCTTAGCTTTAAATTGCGAAGCTAGTTTCCTTTTAGAAGAATGAGTTTCTTTCGAAAGCAACTTTGCTTCGGAAACAAGCGTTCCCTTCTTCATCACTTGAACCATGTGGTAAAGTCCAAATGTGAAACCCTCCTTGACTTCTTCTTTCTTAACATTATTTGCATAATGTGTGCTTGTAGAATTGTAGTAAGAATCTTTAGCCATGTGGTATTGTAGACCACATATTATGCATGCAGTGTTAACTTTTTTGGGATTTAAGGACTGTTGTGTTCTTGTTTTTCTTCTTTTTATCAACAATTTTCCCTTTAACTTCTGATCCTTTTGTAGGATAGGTGTGCTAGTATTACAGACCTTTTCTAGATCAAAGTTTCCAACCACCTGAAATCCAGCTGAAATAAACACACCTTTTTGTTTTGGGTTAATTTTCAGCTTGGACTCAACCACTTTCTTAGTATTTTTTCTTGCTGCCTTAGCCCTATTTCTTCTGGCTTGGGTAGTTCGGGGTTGATAAACATTAGTGAGAGAGGGTTGGTTTACCTGCTTCTTCCCTATGATGGTCTCCAAATTGGCATCACTCTTTGACTCATGAGAAGGTGTGTCAGCTGTTGGAACCTCTTGCTCTTCAGTCCCATGCCTTGGTTGTCTAATAGACTCATAAGAGTGTGGTGGAGCAATATAATTTGTTCCTAACCTACCTTTGTTTTGATAACAAAGTTTTGAGTGAGAGGATGTTGCAAGAATGGCTTGGAAGTTTTCTTCAGAGATAGCATGCTTCCTGGCTTGAGCCTCAGTTGTGACAAGCTGGGCTTGAGCCTCAGTCATTTTGGATATCAAATCTTTTATTTGAGTCTTGTAGTTGGTATGTTCATGTTTTAACAAGGACACGGTTTTCTCTAACTCTTCAAATTTCTTTTAAAAGTCAGATTCAGCCCTTTTAAATATATTTTAAGATATTTAAAGACTCAATATCAGATTTGATTTCCATATTGTAGTCCTGGTATAACTTAACTTTAGCAATACATGCTAGAGTACAGAGGTGTTCATATACCTTGTTGTCATCAATTCCAGCCATCAATGCTTGAGTAGGAGTCATATCCTGCACCATGAAGTTCTAATCAACTTCTTGAGCCATAGCAGCTGTTTCAGTTGACTTCTTGGAAGCTTTAGGTGTAAAGGGATATGTGGAGGCTTGAGAGGTTCGTGGATTGGATTTGGGAGCCTTGCATTCCCTAGCAAAGTGACCAAGTTGGTTACAGTTGTAACATTTGGCCTTTGTCTTGTCAAACCCAAACTTGTTATTTGTTGGGTTTTGGGGAAACTGCCTTCCAGTTCATTTGAAAAACTTCTTTGCTCTGTAAGTTAACAGAGCCATTTGTTGGACAATGTCCATATATTCCACATCATCTGGGCTGAAACATTCTAGATCAACAAAGCAATACTGAAAGTTACTAGAACGTCCATTTTCTCGAGACAAAGGCACGGTTGTCCTGAAAAGAACTTGGCTTGGTCTGCTGAGACCTTGGAGTCTCAGGAAATAGGATGCATAGCCTAGAAGAACAGGATGGCTGCTAGGAATAAGTCAGGTACTGCTAAGGTTGGGGGGATCCTTAATCTTCAGCAACCATTAAAGAATTGCTAGCAAGAAGGCTTGAGGGTCTGCTCATCTGGTGGCCTCTCTTGTTCTCCATCTCTACGTGATATCCATCAAGGATGCCATATAGTTTGTTCATGGTGAGGGAGTTCAAGTTTTATGTCCCCTTGATAGAGACATAGTAGAACTTCCTCTTATTTAGGAGTGCACTCGTGATTTTCTTGAGAGATCTCTCAACTCAAGGGCAATTCCCATAGACTGAAAGGAGGAAATAGTATCCATGTACATGAAGTATTACTAGCTAAGGGTCTCTCCAGCAATATAAGTGAAATTTTCAAAATGTTGCTTCAGTGAATCTTTCATGGAGTCATTCGAGCTGGAGTACATCTGGGACAAGGTATC
The DNA here is from genome assembly GCA_025506515.1 of Flaveria trinervia. NCBI lineage: Eukaryota > Viridiplantae > Streptophyta > Magnoliopsida > Asterales > Asteraceae > Flaveria > Flaveria trinervia. The sequence goes on along the minus strand of CM046452.1, from coordinate 58,569,623 downwards.
AAACAGTTCTTTGGCTGACTTGCAATGCTCAAAACCCACCATGATGGAGTTGGGTATAGTAGTCATCAGAATAGTCATAACATTGCTATCAATGTCCAACTCTTTACGGTCTTCATCAGAGTAATCTTCTACAGCCTTCTCTATCATAGCACTATTTCCTCCTTGTGCTACAACCTTTGGTCTGTAAGGACCATTGATGATAGATTACCACATTTTTCCATCTTAGTATCTGAATTTAGCCTTCAATATGTCTGCTCCATGATCTGAAGTTTTCAGGGGTGATGATAGTGCTTTGGTCATCGTCCCCATCTCAACTTCAGACTTTTGGTTAAGGGCCATATTGAGAGTGGTGAAAGAAAAAGTGAAGACAAGGTTAATTTGGATGGTAAGATCTCATAATCAAGAGCCTAAGAAGCTCTGATACCAATTGCAGGATTGGTATTGGTCGCTAAACACTTGTTTTTTCTTAAACTCACTTAGTCATCCTCGTTAGATGATGCAGAATCACTCTAAGAGTTGATAATATTATAATAAGTAGCTAGCAACACAAGAAGTTAATTTTCAACGTACTTGTAAATATTACTTCTCAACTCAAATTATTACTATACTTACAAGCATGTTACATGAGTTACAATGAGAAACTACATATACTATCACCTACAGTCGGATATACTTTGATATCAACTAGAAACCTATAACTAAAGCAAATACTACATTGCTAAAGACAAGGTATCTTAGATAAAATATTGTCTAAGATATGGTAGTCATGACATGTCCATGACTTACCTTTTGTCACCAACTAAAGGTAGTAACTATACTAACTGATAAAGGATAAACAGTGAACTAAAATATGGTCAACTACATGAGAGTGGGAAAAGCACCATGGAGTATCTTAGAGATTTGCAACAGAGTGTCAGAAGGACCATACTTGTGTCCAGTAGTTCATAGTAGGTTCTTCTAAAGGTTAACGGGCTTAGGATTTTGAAGCCACTTATACTTCGAAAGAAGCTACTTCTTCTGAGGCTTGAGGCTTTCTCTAGGTCTTTTGTAAGGCCCTCTTCTCGGGACGCTCATAACTGGTCAATCATCGCACATAAAACATATATTAACTTTACTAAAATATTGCAGCGAACACATTAAAACCAATTTCATATATTAGTGATTGCTCTTGCCAAAACGATACAATTTAGTTAACTGTTACAAATTGTAATCATTTGCATTACATCACAAAAACATCATATTTCTACAAAATGGATGCCATCTAAAAATGCCAAGTAGCTGCCTCGTGCCATCCTCAGCAACGATCACCTACCAACTGGAAAATGCATAAAAGTCAGCATTGCTGAGTGAGTTCTAGTTTTATAAAACTTTATATTACCTTTCCATAATTAAAACATTTTCTTTACTATCGCACATCATCACACATCGTACGTACATCAAGGTAATAACTATTATCTTCATCATCGTTCATTTTGTACATATCACATGTTTCGCATATTTCGTACTTATCGCACTTTTCGTACATTTATTATCTTTAACTTCTATCTAGATCTTGTCATATGTTTAACCCCACTCTTGAGCACAAAGCTATATCATCTACGGTTAAGCGACAAGGACCCCGTTTCGCACATATCGCACGTATAGAGTAGTCACTAAGACTGACTCCCCTGTGTGTGTGAACTCTTATGGGTTAGCCAAAATAGCACTCTACATAACACACAGTAATTACCAAATCGCATGTATTGGAGCAGTCACCAAGACTAACTCCTACTGTGTACCCTTACGAGTTAGCCAAAATCGCATGATGTAAACACATAGTTGAGCTAGCAACTCTCAATGAGTTGTGAACCTCCTTTCATTTGCTTGAAAGACTTTTCATTTGTTCATTAATTATGTTCCACTTTCATTATCTTAAATATTTCACTTCGTTAAGATAATACTTTACGTTCATTATCATAATCACACCACGTAAAGTCATATCATAATACGTAGTAAGGAACATAAGAAAACATATCATACATAAGCATAACATCATCACGCATCATCATAGATAGCATATACCATCACACATCATCATAAACATCATGCATCATAACATCATGCATCATAGTTGCACATACATATACATATGCACCACAAGCATAAGTCATCATAAACCCCAAACTAGTTTAAAACCTTTAAAATAGGGGATCTAGAACTCACCTGGACTCGATGAGTAGCTTCTTGTCACACCCCAACCTTGACGGCGGAAACGTCGAGATGTGAGGGTTACGATTGTTCATAGCCACATAACGCTATTTATTAAATCCAAATATATTAATCATAAGATTCAATTGTAACATTACAAGCAAAAGTTTCAACAAGGAATACATCATGTACAAATGCTACAAATAATATGAACATCCATTTTATCTCTAGGTCCAATCCTAGATGTGATGAGCTTCAAAGAGTAGAACACATACTTGAGGTATTTCTGAAACATGTTAAAAATAAAAGGTCAACATAAAAATGTTGGTGACCATTCCATAGTTTTAAATACATAGATTATATAAAAGATGGCAATTCAAGTCATAAGTTAGTGAATAAAAGTGATTAGGGATGTTATGAACAATGCAACAATCAAACCTCGACAAAGTTTTACAAGTCTCAAACGTTTACAAGATTATACGATCAGTTAAGTGTACTTGGATCAACCAAGCAGGCTTGTCTTGCCCATAGATCTACGACTTCGCTGGGCTATCAATAGTTAATGATTGTACATACAACGCCGTAACATGGTAACCACAAAAGTTCAACTAACCACAACTTGCATGATGAATTTCCATAAAGATTAAAAGTCTCAAATAGGTTTACAAGTGCAATGATAATAAGTTAACATGTTTCACCCCCAAAGTGTGAAAATAAGCAAAAAGGGGTATGGAAATACTCACATAGATATAGGCATCACAAGATGATATTAAGATTAACGTAAGATCCAAAAGATAAATCCAAAGTATCCATTACAAGCACCTAAATATAAATTTACAAGATCAAGATCAAGGTTAACAATACGATTAACGTTCACAAGAATTAGGGTGTTAATATTTTTAAGGGTTTTTGCTAAGCAATAAGTTTATAATGTAGTTATTTACATTTTTATTCCATTAAAAGGAATTATATAGGTTTATATGATTAAGTATTTTAGAAATGAAATTAGATCATAATGATGTAATTAAATCTTAATAATTTTCTAAGAATAGTATAAAATTTCCCAAATTTTAGAGATTAATAAAGATAATATTATGTCCATTATTATTTTAAATGATTTTTAAAATTATTGTATCAAGTCCATAAGCATATAAATAATTATTTAATTATTTTTAAAAGAAAACATTTGTAATCAAGGTTTAAATTTAAATAAACATTTTAAGATAACCATGATTTTAAAGGAATAACGTTGAACCGAAACTAATTTATTAGTTGAGACCCACTTTTAATAGGATTTAACCAAAAATAATGTTTGTTAAAATGTTTTTAAAACAAGTTATTTAATATTTTAAAATTACTAGAAAAATCTAGAATATTATTTGGTGTTCATGGAAATTTTTAAGGTTTGCAAAAACTATTTTTATATTTTTTAAAAATTTTCTACAATTAATTTGAGGGCTAAAAAGGCCCAAAAAAATTGTTTGAGGGTGCCCGGGTTCGAACCCGGGACCTCAAGGTTAGCATGTGGATGGGGAACCAATGAACCAAGGCTCTAAGCCGCGATTTATGTTGGTTCCATAATCATTTAAACACACTTAAAAACTTTCCCCAAAACCCGAAAAACCCTAGAACAAAGTAGATCAAATTGAAGCATCAAACGATGTTTATTCACAAATTAAACATAGGGCTTTTGATCCTTGATTAAAACCGAGTATAATGGGTGTGTGTATTTACCAGAAAGATGCTTGAATCAATGTTGCAATGAGAAGAGACGGTCGCGACTATTTGGGTGTTGATTCAAGTCGAAAACGTTGATGTTAATCAAATTAACTTTGCAGATAATCTTAGGATCGATTTTTAGCAAAAGCCCTCTGTTAATTCTGTGTAATAGAACTTTGAACATGGATCTCCATTAAGTTGCAGGTCACGATGAAGGTGGTGATCAATTGCAAAGAAAATGTGTTTATTAGGTGAAATTGGATGTGATAATCATTTAGAGATAGATAAACGATCGTTTTGGTTCGATTAATTGGATTGTTATTAGCCTTAACTGTTTGAACGGCTCAATGATTTAAAGTCGACGGTTATTCGATTTGTTTAGGATCCATAACCGCTAATTAACTCAATTAAAAATCATCATTGAATTCGAATCACGTTCTTGAACCGGTTGGGATCGTTTGGGTACCAAAATTTAACGATTTCGGGTAGATTTGGGGGTTGCCGGCGCCGCGCCGGACTTGGCCGGCCGGCGGCCGGAAATACGGGGAGAGAGAAAGGGGTGGGGGGTTGGGTTTGATAATTTACACAAATAGTCCCTGTGGTTTCAACAATTAACAACAAGAACTTAAAGTTTTGTTTTTAGTTTTAGCCAATTTACACTTTAGACCCTGAAGTTTTAAAATGTTATTATTTTATGCTAAGCTAGTTAAATACATGTTTTAAATAATAACACTTATATTGTTTCTATTTTTTTACAAGATTACTATAATTGATAATTATTATTAATCTTATTATTATGTTATTATTGTTATTAATATTATTATCATTAATATTATTATTATCAGTGTCATTATTATAATAATAATATAGTTATTATTTTATTAAGCTTATTAACACCTTAGATTTTATAATAATAAACATTATAACACTTATAATGTTATTATTATTATATTAATTTGTTAATCACCAAATTAATTATTAAGTATAACAAACCCCAAAGTTTCAAAATGGCATAAAAGGCCCTTTTAAGATTTAACAAAGTTAACTTCTAAGTTAACAAAATTAAGAGATGTCACAGTCTCCCCAACTTAAAAGAATTTCGTCTCGAAATTAAAAATGAACTTAGATGAACAAAGGAATTATAATGAAAGGTAAATGTACAATGGCCAGTGATAGACGTTTGATTACAGATGGAATCTTACAAGATTCTTAACATAATAAACGCGAGACGTTTTGTGATGAAACGTTGGAAAATGATGACGAGTTACCGTGGTATGTTAGACTTATAGCCATAATTTCTAGAATATAATTTCATAGTAAGATGATGTCAAACAAAAAAAATCAATAAAAGACCAACGATGATAAGAAAGGTTAACCGTTGGGATTTAAGAATCCCAAACGTCACTATATGAAACGATCTTAACGCATACCTTGTGAATATGTATTTCTCCTTTGACCAACCATCGGTCTAAGAATAATACGATATGCGAAGATTTTGGAATGAGTTCACAACGTGACTAGAAACATTGCTAATAGCAAGAAAATGAATCGATCATTAAAATTGACGATCGATATTTACCGACATACCACGGTATACGACTATTTAAAGCCACTACAAGTAAATTTCTCGACCTGTTATCCCACATAAATCAAATTGAATTTTAGTCAATCGGTCTATAATGCACCAATTGTCATCATGACCGCTAAGATAAGAGACACTTAGTGAGTGAAAAGTTAAACAGAAGATCCATAGGATCACGAATGTTAGGTCTTGTCATATGTGAAGGTAAGACACTTGGATACATACCAAGTTACGTCTTTTCCTTTATGCCAAACCCATGACTACAAGTTACGAAGGTTTATGAACCTCCACGTCACAATGTAAGTAATAACGAGTCTCGTTAGTCAAAACCAAGATAGAGTTTTAAAGATTTCCCAAGGTTAAGGGTTCAAAAGTGATTCAAGAAGTAACACAAACAATAAGACATGCATTTGTAACCATGTTTTGCAAGGTAACAAATTTCCAAATATAGATTGCATACGTAATTCATCAAACCCATAAGTACAGTCGAGAACATTCGTATGAATAGAAAGACATAACCACAAGTTGAATATGTCTTTATTTAGTAGAAAGATTGTTTAAGAAGACTACCATCACACAATCATGTGTTGATGATATCTCAAAATGAAAGTTGATAAGTAGGGAATAAACGGTTCGATATAGCTAGATCAAATCAAAACATAAGGATAAAGGAAAAGAAATCAATTTAAGAATTTAAATGCTCCAAGCTTGGAATCAAAATCAACCTAGAGCGATCAGGTCTCCTTTCAAGTTCAGAGATCATGCTTTGGCTTGATAGGTCGAAACACTAACATTGTTTCACCCTACAAATTAGTACATGTTTCTCGTCACTTGATTACAAACTTGGTAAGTTGAAGATCAAGAAATGAGAATGGTCATCAAGGTGTGGTTTCCACTCCTAACTTGATGATCTTCTCAGGTATGACCTCTAACTTAACAATCAAAAAGCTCGATCCCAACTCAGTGTTGAGGATCCACAGAAATAAAACGAGGTAACTCACCATTAAGGTAAGGGACATCACTCCTATCTTAACGGTGAAGTTTTACAAAAACAAAATATAACAAGATGAACTTCTTCATCAAAATCCAGAATTCACTCCTACTTTGATGAAGTCGTCTCATTTGAACAAATACAATTCATAAAGATGATATTATCATCAAGGTATGGAACTCACGCCTATCTTGATGATTGAATTTCATAATAGCAAGAAAACAATCGAAGATTGACATTTGTCACCAAAGTACGGGTTTCAATCCTATTTTGGTGAGATCATGTCATTTGTGAAATGTCATTCCAAAGAAAATAATTGAAGTCAATCCTCAAGATAAGGTAATCACCCCAATCCAGAGGATGAAATTTCATAAAACACGCGATTGGAAACCATTTATCGAAACGAATAGAGAATCATCAAAGTAAGGGAATCACCCCTATTTTGATGAGTTAGAATCATTTATGATTCAAATGTTCTTAGTTATAGGTTGACTTACAAAGTCTTGCATCTCCCATGTGTGCAAACGGTATGAAGTTTGACATATCGGTGAAAAGAAAAAAATATCAATTAGAAATTCAGGAAATTTCAAGTTACATCACTGTAACAAAAGAGAAAATCATGCTTACGAGCTTAAGATCAAAGTTCGAGATAACAGAATTTGTTGTGGTGTTCAGATCTTGGATGGTTTGAATCGGGAAGACGAAATCAAGGGCAGGAATTATTCAACACCACAATGAGATGTGAACCTTCGATTCACAATCGAAAGGAAATACATGGACTTCTCAGGATATGAGGTCAACCATAGCCTTATTGAAGACACGCGTACTTATAAGTGATCACTCATCTCAAGGGTTTCGAGTCACGTAAATGGATTCAATGATCGAGTCAAATCATTGTTTACACTTTGCCTAAACAAAGTATCCCGAGATGTAGGAATTCCACCTACAACATTTCATGTTCTCAGTTATGGGACACATCCTTAAGAAGACTTGAGAACCATAAGTAACAGTTTAAATTTTTGAAGACCATTCGGTTTAGATTCCCAATATCTTTGGATATATTAAGAGTCATGCACACGTTGTCATGGTATAGAAATAGATACATGAAACGCCCACGTGTAGCGATGTTTAAATGTAAGAGTTGAAATGTAGAATGGGTTCAATATTAACAGGAACATTATATATGTTAAAAATGAGAAGATATTGAAACTTTGGTGATAAACCAGTTCAAGAAAATCATGGATTTTTAAGATACAAGGAGGATGGTTCCATTTGGTAATGCATTACCATTTGGAATCGTTGATACTTCAAGGTAAATTGACCCATTTGCCTTAGAGATTTGTGTATATTGACCATAGTTTATCACTCATCCCAGAAATCCCCAGGTAAGCATAACTGGTCTCACAATGAGATTTATACGATATGCTTGCCTTAGCCCGAAGGCCTTTTGCCAGGAAATCCAGAATACAGGTGTCTATGTGTCACACAAATTTCTTTGGTTTAAAATCAAAACTTGATAAGATTTTCATAGATTAGACATAGAGTCTAAGGAATTGAACCCATGACGATAGGTGTAGATTCCACATGTCGTTGAGAATAAGTTTAGGAAGTTCATTTGTCGGGGAGAATCAAAAAGTTAACATTAAGTTTAGGGAGACAAGTAACTAAGTTTTAAACATTATGCTAAGGCATCAAGTTGCACAAAAGGCATAGCATTATGTAGCATGTAACAATAAGTAAGCACAAAAGTATAATGATCTTTCTATGAGGTTCATGCAACTATAGTCTAGGTCACCATTTCTAATAACCTAAATCCCTATAGTTATGGGCTCTGATACCAATCTGTCACACCCCAACCTTGATGGCGGAAATGTCGAGATGGGAGGGTTACGATTGTTCACAGCCACATAACGCTATTTATTAAATCCAAATATATTAATCATAAGATTCAATTGTAACATTACAAGCAAAGTTTCAACAGGAATACATCATGTACAAATGCTACAAATAATATGAACATCCATTTTATCTCTAGCCAATCCTAGATGTGATGAGCTTCAAAGAGTAGAACACATACTTGAGGTATCCTGAAACATGTTAAAAATAAAAGGTCAACATAAAATGTTGGTGAGCATTCATAGTTTTAAATACGTAGATTATATAAAAGATGGCAATTCAAGTCATAAGTTAGTGAATAAAAGTGATTAGGGAGTTTATGAACAATGCAACAATCAAACCTCGACAAAGTTTTACAAGTCTCAAACGTTTACAAGATTATACGATCAGCTAAGTGTACTTGGATCAACCAAGCAGCTTGTCTTGCCATAGATCTACGATTTCGCTGGGCTAGCAATAGTTAATGATTGTACATATAACGCCGTAACATGGTAACCACAAAAGTTCAACTAACCACAACTTTGCATGATGAATGGCCATAAAGATTAAAAGTCTCAAATAGTTTACAAGTGCAATGATATAAGTTACATATTTCACCCCAAAGTGTGAAAATAAGCAAAAAGGGGTATGGAAATACTCACATGGATATAGGCATCACAAGATGATATAAAAGATTAAAGTAAGATCCAAAAGATAAATCCAAAGTATCCATTACAAGCACTAAATATATAATTTACAAGATAAAGATTAAGTTAACAATACGATTAACGTTCACAGAATTAGGGTGTTAATATTTTTAAGGGTTTTGCTAAGCATAAGTTTATAATGTATTTATTTACATTTTGATTCCATTAGAAGGATTATATAGGTTTATATGATTAAGTTTTTAGAAATGAAATTAGATCATAATGATGTAATTAAATCTTAATAATTTTCTAAGAATAGTATAAAATTTCCCAATTTTAGAGATTAATAAAGATATATTATGTCCATTATTATTTAAATGATTTTTAAAATATTGTATCAAGTCCATAAGCTATAAATAATTATTTAATTATTTTTAAAAGAAAACATTTGTAATCAAGTTTAAATTTAAATAAACATTTTAAGATAACCATGATTTTAAAAGAATAATGTTTGAACCGAAACTAATTTATTAGTTTGAGACCCACTTTATAGGATTTAACCCAAAATAATGTTTGTTAAAATGTTTTAAAACAAGTTATTTAATTTTTAAAATTACTAGAAAAATCCAGAATATTATTTGGTGTTCATGGAATTTTTAAGGTTTGCAAAAACTATTTTTATATTTTTTAAAAATTTTCTACAATTAATTTGAGGCAAAAAAGGCCCAAAAAAAATTGTTTGAGGGTGCCGGGTTCGAACCCGGACCTCAAGGTTTAGCATGTGGATGGGGAACCAATGAACCAAGGCTCTAAGCCGCGTTTATGTGGTTCCATATCATTAAACACCTTTAAAACTTTCCCCAAACCCGAAGAACCCTAGAACAAAGTAGATCAAATTGAGGCATCAAACGATGTTTATTCATAAATTAAACATAGGGCTTTTGATCCTTGATTAAAACCAAGCATAATGGGTGTGTGTATTTACCAGAAAGATGCTCGAATCAATGTTGCAATGAGAGAAGACGGTCGCGACTATTTGGGTTTGATTCAAGTCGAAAACGTTGATGTTAATCAAATTAACTTTGCAGATAGATCTTAGGATCGATTTTTTAGCAAAGCTCTCTGTTAATTCTGTGTAATAGAACTTTGAACATTTATCTCCATTAAGTTGCAGGTCACGATGAAGTGTGATCAATTGCAAAGAAAATGTGTTGTATTAGGTAAATTGGATGTGATAATCATTTAGAGATAGATAAAATCGTTGGTTCATTAATGGATTGTTATTAGCCTTAACTTTTGAACGCTCATGATTTAAAGTCGACGGTTATTCGACTGTTTAGGATCCATACCGCTAATTAACTCAATTAAAACTCGTCATTGATTCGAATCACTTCTTGAACCGGTTGGGATCGTTTGGGTACCAAAAATTTAACGATTCGGGTAGATGTGGGGTTTCCGGCTCCGCGCCGGACTTGGCCGCCGGCGCCGGAATACGTGAAGAGAAAGGGTGGGGGTTGGGTTTGATAATTTTACACAATAGTCCCTGTGGTTCAACATTAACAACAAGAACTTAAAGTTTTGGTTTTTGTTTTAGCCAATTTACACTTTAGACCCTGAATTTTTAAAATGTTATATTTTATCTAAAGCTAGTTAAATACAAATGTTTTAAATAATAACACTTATATGTTTCTATTTTTTTACAAGATACATAATATGATAATTATTATATCTTATTATTATGATTATTATTGTTATTAAATTATTATCATTAATATTGATTATTATCAGTGTCATTATTTAATATATATAGTTATTATTTATTTAAGCTTATAACACCTTAGATTTTATACTATAACATTATAACACTTATAATGTTATTATTTATTAGATTAATTTGTTAATCACCAAATAATTTTAAATAAACATACCCAAAGTTTCAAATGTCATAAAGGCCCTTTCAAGATTTAACAAAGTCCTTCTAAGTTAACAAATTAGAGATTCACACTTCCAAATCAAGCTTCAAAGCAAGGAGGCCCTACACACCTTGCAAGATAAGTTAACACTCAAAGTTTTATTTTCTCCTAATTTTTTCATGCTAATTTCGCCAGCAATTTTGCTACGTTTCTCCGCTAGTTTCGTGGCATCTTCGCTGGCATTTTCGTGGAATCTTCGTAGCAAAGTGTCGCTACCAGTTCGCCCACTTTCATGATACCCTGTCCTGCAAAACTACCGCAAACGATAGTTCGCAGGATCTTCATAATTTTCTTCGACAATGCCAGTCTCGCTGGATGAACCCTTAATTTCGCAGAACAAGCTGAAATTTCGAAAAACAACCCGTTTGACCAAACTTCATCCTTTCACATCCAAACCTTGTTATCATCCAATAAGCTATAGTAATTCTCTTACTGTTGTCTTACACAAAATATGAGTTTGGGCAATTCTTGCCACTTTCAAAAACCACAAGCCCTAGAATCGGTTACTAAAGAATGATTAAATGATGGTTCGTACTGGATTCTTGGGGTTTTGTCACACCCTCAAAATCCACTTGCGGAGTTTTACCGCGAGGCGTGTGAACAAACCAGGATCACAGTCAATAGTTACTCAGAACGACTCTATATGCCATAACATAACAAAATCAACCAAAATACCACGTTAAATAATGCGGAAGCGTTTTTGAAAACAACCCAAGTCTATAAAGTATAACTTATGGCAAAACAAGTGCCAAACCAAAAGTAAACCATAATTGTTAAAATGTCACATTGTCTTGAAGCATAATGTCTTAAATGAAGTGAACCGTGCAGTGCTCCTATGGCAAGCAAGTTAAGGACCTGAGAAAAGCATACTAAATGTCAACACATAGGTTGGTGAGTTCAAGAGTTTGAGTTCAATAAACATGTAAACAGTTGCGATAAATATAAGCAGTGTATGGTAATAGATAGCTAGTCTATTATCAGTAAATATTAATACATAGTGATTTTGCAATTGAAGCTGACTGTGATAGTTGTTGCCTCCTGTCACGACTTACCATGTCGTGACAATGATCAATAGGACAAATTGCACCCGTTGACCTCGAGTCACACAGGTGGGGCTCGTCAGACCCAGTAGTACTACCCAAGTTTCCCCGCTATTAAATATTAACAATTCAAAAGTGTGAGGACTTTTCTCATGGTAAACAGCACTATATTAATATTATACACAACTTAAATCATAAAAGCGTTCGTATAAATACCAGTATGCTATCTCCCCCAAAAGAGATTAAGTAAAGAGTGGGGCATGAACTCACCTGATGTATGCAAAGTACTTAGGGTTTATTTTGAGAAACGAGAGGATAGCCAACCTTCACAGGTTACCTAGATCATGTGAGTACATAAGTACGTGTAAATAAAAGACATGTGAAACCCTAATCATACCAAATCAAAGACTCAAGCTTCCAGACAAATAGACACGTTTGACCTAGTTGACCCGTTTGACCCGTTGGTGACATTATGAGTTATATTCAAATAAAGCCAATGAGCACATACAACATACATGATAAGCATTCAACAGTATCATACATATGCTATATCAACCAGTGTATCACTAGATCATCATACAATCAAGTACTATACAAGTCATGCGAATCTAGCACATTAACATAACCATTAGCTACAATACAACTAACATGTCATACAAGGTTCAACATTCATCACATGCCATGTGAAGCCACTCACGACTTCACATCCTAAACCCTGCCAATCCTACTAAGTAGGGGCCTCAGATCCGCACGCGTGTATAATGATCACAACCAAATTCTTTAAGCATATACATTGCATCCAACATCACAACAATCATTACCAGACCCAAGCATGATGTCCTACTACTACACAACATCCAAACCATACATGATTACCAATTCCAATTATCACCCATGATTATCCAAACATGCCATACAACTAATTTACACGTTCTATTACACTAGGATCCATCCTTGAACATATTAGCAAGTTCCTATCATCTCAAACATGATCACAACATCATACTTCAACATTTACACAAATAAAGTTTCCCTTTTGGGAAGAACATCCCAAAATCTATCAAACATCCAAGCATACATGAATTCATCAATAATATACCAATTCAAGCTCATACTAACATCTAAGCATGATCAACAACACTAAACACCTCATCCAACAATCTTCATAAACAAAAGTTTCTACTTTTGGCAAGCTATGATCAACATCATCAAATTAAAGATTTCTAGCATTCATAATCAATCTAGCATCTAATTATCATCATGAACACACCCATAACATCATAGCATCCATAATCAACATTTCATGCAAATAAGTTACTATTATTAGTAACCTATGAACATCAACCCTAATCCCAATTTCTTGCAAGATTCATGATTCTAACATTCATACAACTTATTAATCACCACACATTCATCAAACAACCATCATTCATCCATAATCATACAATTTACGAATTAGGGTTTGCTCAAAACCAATTTCATGATCAATCCACTAAAAACATAAATTAATGCATAATGACGTTAACTAACATGTATTCAACCTAACTAACATATAACATCATCAAACAACACCAATTCGACCTAATGAGGGTCAATTCCGAAATTAGGTTCGGCCATAATGACACTCACAAAAAACACATGAAAAATCTAACCTTTAAACGAGTTATAACTTGCAATTGATGATTCCAACAATTTATATGCCTTGAAATCGATCCAATTTCGTGTTCCCTTGCTTGTTCTGATTGAAATCGAAGTGGAGGGGGTTTTGAAGGTTATCGCGCCGAAAATGGGTGGATTGGTGGGGGTTTTTGTTTTATTAAATTTAATTTACATATTTACCCTTTTAACCCTTGTAATTTGTATTTTATAAAACTAAGCTTAAACTCTTTGTAAAGTGTTTTTAACTTCATAATATAAAGATATAAACTTATAAAATTCATTACATATTTTATCTTTATAAAACACAAGACATACGAATAAATAGCACGTTTCCGCGTTACGCGATAAATTCTTTAATTAACCGTTTATAAAGTGTAAACACATAAACATAACCCAATACTCACATAATCACTTAGATTCACATCAATTAACATTAATCATTATTATTAGGTCACCAACGTTCAACGACAACTAGTGTGTGCTCACGACACGTGTTTACAAGACTTAACGGAACTAACGGTTTTTGGTAACGGAAATTTACCGGATGTCACATTATCCCCATGTTGAAAGAATTTTCGTCCCGAAAATTGCGTTACATGGTGAGAGTGTTCCATCACTGGTTTCCATCACTGGTCTACTGCATTGGCACACAGAAATCGAAATCGTGTGAGTTTTGGATGAGTTGTCACATCATCCCCATGTTGAAAGAAATTTCGTCCCGAAATTTAAATCAATACCTTCGTCTGCTGGCATCGTTCCTTCGAATAGTTGAGGGTACTTAAGCTTCATTTGATCTTCCCGTTCCCATGTGAATTCCGGTCCACGTCGCGAATTCCAACGGATTTTAACAATAGGTATCTTGCTTTGCTTAAGTGTTTTCACCTCACGGTCCATCACCTCCACTGGTTCCTCAATAAAGCGCAATTGTTCATCCACCTGATTTCTTCTAGTGGTACGACGTCGTTTCATCAGTTATGCACTTCTTCAAGTTTGACACGTGAAATACATCATGAATTCCACTTAGCGAATCAGGTAGGATAATCGATAGGCTACTGGACCTACTCTTTCCACAATCTCAAATGGTCCAACGTACCTCGGATTTAGTTTCCCTCGTTTACCAAACCGAACTACGCCTTTCCATGGTGAGACTTTCAACAAAACCTTGTCACCAACCTGAAACTCTAAAGGTTTCCGTCTCTTGTCAGCATAACTCTTTTGCCTGTCTCGCGCTGCAGCCATACGGTTCCGTATCTGTATAATTTTCTCAGTCGTCTCATGAATTAACTCGGGACCTGTTATCTGACTATCACCAATTTCTGCCCAGCAAACCGGTGATCGACATTTTCTCCCGTACAACGCCTCGAAAGGTGCTGCTTGTATACTAGTGTGATAACTGTTGTTATAAGAGAATTCCACCAATGGCAGGTGAATTTCCCAGTTATTCCCGAAGTCAATCACACAAGCACGTAGCATATCCTCCAACGTCTGTATAGTACGCTCACTCTGACCATCCGTCTGTGGATGATATGCAGTACTCATATCCAACGTGTACCCAAGGATTTCTGCAATGATTGCCAGAAATGTGACGTGAAACGAGCGTCACGGTCAGAGATAATTGAGATCGGTACCCCGTGTCTCGAAACGATCTCCTTGAGGTACAGGCGAGTTAACTTCTCCATCTTGTCGGTTTCCTTTATTGCAAGGAAATGAGCAGACTTTGTCAATCGATCCACAATAACCCATATCGTGTCACAACCAGTACTAGTCCGGGGTAGTTTAGTAATAAAGTCCATGGAGATTTGTTCCCATTTCCACATTGGAATCTCGGGTTGTTGTAATAGTCCGGATGGTTTTTGATATTCCACTTTCACCTTCGAGCAGGTCAAACACTTGCTCACGTACGTAGCTACATCCGCTTTCATGTTAGGCCACCAATAGTGAGCCTTTAGGTCATGATACATCTTGTCGGATCCAGGATGTATAGAATACTTAGATTTGTGTGCCTCGCTCATAACTAAATCTCTCAGATTTCCATGAACAGGCACCCAAAGTCTATCCATGAAATACCGAATTCCATCCTCTTTCATCACTAGCTGCTTATCCATTCCCCTTAACAATTCAGAACCAATATTTTCCACCTTTAAAGCTTCCATTTGTGCCTCCTTAACTTGTTCGGGCAGTTGGGTACTGATAGTAAGCTGTAAAGCTCGCACCCGTCGGGGTTTAGCTGTTTCCTTCCTGCTTAAAGCATCGGCAACTACGTTCGCCTTTCCGGATGATACTTAATTGCGCAATCATAATCATTTAGTAGTTCCACCCAACGTCGCTGCCTCATATTCAACTCTTTTTGCTCAAGATATGTTGAAGACTCTTGTGATCGGTGTAGATTGTGCACTTGGTACCGTACAAATAATGTCTCCAGATCTTTAAGGCAAAAACTACTGCGCCCAATTCTAAGTCATGGGTAGTATAGTTCTTCTCGTGAACCTTTAGTTGTCTCGAGGCGTAAGCTATCACCTTGTCTCGTTGCATCAAGACACAACCCAATCCTTGAATGGATGCATCGCAATACACCACAAAGTCATCTGTTCCCTCTGGTAATGCTAATATCGGGGCAGTACAGAGTTTTTGTTTTAATAATTGGAAAGCTGATTCTTGACTCTCAGCCCATTTGTATGTCGTTCCTTTGTGAGTCAAGGCTGTGAGAGGTTGTGCGATCTTAGAAAATCCTTCTATGAATCGGCGGTAATATCCTGCTAATCCAAGAAATTGCCTTATCTCGCTTGGTGTTTTGGGTGTAGTCCAATTCTTTATCGCCTCAATTTTGGCAGGATCAACGTGTATTCCTTTCTCATTAACAATATGACCTAGGAATTGTACTTCTCTTATCCAAAAGTCACACTTTGAGAATTTAGCATACAGCTGCTCATTTTTCAACAGTTCCAAGATCATTCGTAAGTGCTCTTCATGCTCCTCCTTGGTCCTAGAGTATATCAGTATATCATCGATGAACACAATGACAAACTGATCAAGATAAGGTTTGCACACACGGTTCATGAGGTCCATGAACACAGCAGGTGCATTAGTCAACCCAAAAGGCATGACCAAGAACTCATAATGACCATAACGAGTACGAAATGCAGTCTTGGGAAATCTTCCTCTCGAACTCTGAGTTGATGATAACCAGATCTCAAGTCAATCTTCGAGTAATAGCTTGATCCTTGAAGCTGATCGAACAAGTCGTCGATACGAGGTAAAGGGTATCGGTTCTTGACTGTTACTTTGTTAACTCTCGATAATCGATGCACATCCGAATGTGCCATCCTTCTTCTTAACAAAGAGTACAGGAGCTCCCCAAGGTGATGTACTAGGTCGGATAAAACCTTTATCCAGAAGCTCCTGAAGTTGTGACGACAACTCCTGTAGTTCGTTTGGTGCTAATCGATAAGGTGCTCTAGCAATCGGAGCTGCGCCGGGAGTCAATTCAATCTGGAATTCTACTTGGCGGTGCGGTGGTAATCCAGGAAGATCTTCTGGGAACACCTCCGGAAAGTCGCGTACTACGGGAATATCCTCCATTCTCTTTTCTTCCTTTTGCTTATCGGTTACAAGTGCTAGGATAGCCACGCGGCCCTTTCGTAACAACTTTTGAGCTTTCATATACGAGATGATGCCTATCACAGCACCACTCCTATCACCTTTGACGTAAGAATTGATCACCAACCGGGATCCGTATAATCTTCTCGTGACATATGACTTCCGCTTGCTTGCTAGAGAGCCAATCCATGCCTATCACAACATCAAAACTCCCCAGCGTAACAGGCATGAGATCTATAGCGAAAGTATGACCAGCAAGTTCTATCCTACAGTCTTTAAGGATATGCGTTACATGGATTTGTTTACCGTCGGCTAATTCCACAGTGTACTTAGATTCTAAAGCAGAGGGTATATCACTTAAAAGACTACAGAATTTTAAGGACACAAAACTCCTATCGGCTCCAGTATCAAATAGTACCGTAGCAAAACACCATTAACAGGGAATCTACCAGTAACAGTTGTGGGATCATTTAGAGCCTCACCTGAGCCAATGACGAAGGCTCTCCCTTTGGCTCCATCTCTATTGCCGCCATTTCCAGTGCCATTTCCACCATTGTTGTTATTATTGCCATTGTTGTTGTTGTTCCCATGATTGTTGGTGTTTTGTTGTTGTTGCCATTTCCGTTCCTTCTCAGTTGTGGGCAGTTTCGTTTGTAATGCCCTTCTTTCCCACACTCAAAACAACCCTTGGGAGTTTCTTGAGGTTGTTGTGGCCTCCTCATTAGTTCACCACGGCAATCCTTCGCAGCGTGTCCAATCTTTCCACAACGTTGACACTTGAAGTTATCACACCGTCCCACGTGGTGGTAGTTACACCGTGGGCATTTGGGATGTCTGCCGCCGTAACCGCTGGGTCCTTGGTTATTTGGGGCAGTTTGGTTGAAATTGCGGTTATTATCGAACCGCCGCTGTTGCTGCTGAACTGGTTGTTGCTGCTGTTGGGATTGTTGTTGACCGCCAGACGATGATGATGATGATTTGTTGTTGCTGTTGCTGGGAGCATCCCACTTCCTTTTGTTGTCGGGCACGCTCACCACAGCGCCCCGTTTGGGTAACCGCCCTTGCTCTACCGCCTGGTCAGTAAGTTGTGAGCAATCTGGATGGCCTGCTGATCGTAGTCGGGTTAGAAGCTGTTACCATACTTTGGATTTCAGGCACCAATCCTCGTATGTAGTGCTCGATTCTCTTATGTCTCATTAACCATTCCTGGACACAATGTGGCCAGCTCATGAGTACGGGTTGTATAAGCCTCAATTTCTGAACCCTTCATCTTGAGCTGCCAGAATTCCATCTCCAACTTTTGCACCTCATTTCGAGGACAGTACTCCTCGATCATCATATCCTTGAACTCATTCCAGGGGAGTCCATTTGCCATCGCTTGTCCAAGCATCTGGACTTGCGCGTTCCACCATGACAGGGCAGCACCCTCCAAAGTCCCGGTGGCATACTTTACTTGATCCGCGGTGGACAGTTACATTTGGAGAAAACGGACTCAGTCTTCTCAAACCAGCGTACAAGCCCTACAGCACCCTCTGTACCGCTGTAGGTGTGTGGTTTGCAGTCCATGAAGGACTTGTATGTACACACTGGTGGTCCTGTTTAAACACAACACACGTTAATCAAACATCCCCTATAGTTATAAAGGATATCAGATTTGTTTTTCTATCATTGTTTACCTGCCGGTTGACCCGATGGGCAGCAGCCACTGCCGCCGCCTGAACATGCTCATTAATTAGAGCAGCCAATTCCGCAGGAGTCATGTTAATAGCACCACCACCCTGTTCTCCGGTGCCACGTCCACGTCCGCGTCCACGACCACGTCCACGTCCACGTCCACGAGCGTCCATTCTTTTCACTTTATATTCACAATACAATAGAGTACATCATACACATTTAACTCATTGAAGCGTAGTAACAGTAAATGAAATAACGTATCATCACAACCACAACATTCATAACAAAAATATAACCAAAGTAAATAAATTGCAATAAGTCACAATGTATTTAGCAATGTCAAAATTGAAGTTTTGTCGTTCGTGTGGGAAACAACCCTTCCCACATAGGTTTCAAAAGAAAACACTACGTAGTCTAAGTCATATAAAGGTCAATCGACAATGTCTGACCCATCACTATCATCCTCCATCTCCTCCGGTTCCTCTTCCTCGGGTCCCTCCTCGGGATCCTCCTCATCCTCAGAGTCTGCGCAGGAGCAGGAGCTATAGCATCTGGAGTGCTGCTAGTTGAGCTTCTAATATGGCAATCCTATTATCGGCTATGGCGTCCCGCTGTTCACGAGCAGTCACGCGTCCTTGGAGTGCCATAACACCATCTTGCATATGTGACAACCGTTCAGCGTCTTCCCGTGTTCTTCCTTGAGTTCGTCCAATTGATGTCTCAGGTTGTACACCTCTTGCTGTAGTGTACAGACATCACCTGTGAGTCGTCTTACGCGATGCTGTTCAGTATCCATGCAGCCATTAGTGCAGCAATCAGTTGCTCGTTAACTGCGCCGTTCGTGGAGTGAAAGCATGGTTGATGGCATTGTTCCTAGTCCTTGGCTTTAGGACAGGTACGCGTTCCTAAACATGATAGGTCAACAAACCTAGGATAAGAACGCCAGTCACGCGATGGTCCGCTTCATCAACGCGAATGGTTGATCCCAGTCAATCTCCCTCTGGGATAAGCAGTCTGGGCCAATCGAATCCATCATCAGTACAGGTGCGGGAGGTGGGGATTCAGATCGTGTAGGTGATTCGGGTCGTTACCCGGAGCTCTTGAAACGATGCCATGCTGCAGATATGTGATGTTATCCATGAGTGTACAGTCGATGGAACAAGAAGCCATAACTAACTAACTGTGCGGTTATAGTCTAGTGTGTATGCAACCTAGTTCCCTATAACCATGGCTCTGATACCAATCTGTCACACCCTCAAAATCCACTTGCGGAGTTTTACCGCGAGGCGTGTGAACAAACCAGGATCACAGTCAATAGTTACTCAGAACGACTCTATATGCCATAACATAACAAAATCAACCAAACCAACGTTAAAACATGCGGAAGCGTTTTTGAAAACAACCCAAGTCATAAAGTATAACTTATGGCAAAACAAGTGCCAAACCAAAAGTAAACCATAATTGTTAAATGTCACATTGTCTTGAAGCATAATGTCTTAAATGAAGTGAACCGTGCAGTGCTCCTATGGCAAGCAAGTTAAGGACCTGAGAAAAGCATACTAAAATGTCAACACATAGGTTGGTGAGTTCAAGAGTTTGAGTTCAATAAACATGTAAACAGTTGCGATAATATAAGCAGTGTATGGTAATAGATAGCTAGTCTATTATCAGTAAATATTAATACATAGTGATTTTGCAATTGAAGCTGACTGTGATAGTTGTTGCCTCCTGTCACGACTTACCATGTCGTGACAATGATCATAGACAAGGCAAATTGCACCCGGTTGACCTCGAGTCACACAGGTGGGGCTCGTCAGACCCAGTAGTACTACCCAAGTTTCCCCGCTATTAAATATTAACAATTCAAAAGTGTGAGGACTTTTCTCATGGTAAACAGCACTATATTAATATTATACACAACTTAAATCATAAAGCGTTCGTATAAATACCAGTATGCTATCTCCCCCAAAAGAGATTAAGTAAAGAGTGGGGCATGAACTCACCTGATGTATGCAAAGTACTTAGGGTTTATTTTGAGAAACGAGAGGATAGCCAACCTTCACAGGTTACCTAGATCATGTGAGTACATAAGTACGTGTAAATAAAAGACATGTGAAACCCTAATCATACCAAAATCAAAGACTCAAGCTTCCAGACAAATAGACACGTTTGACCTAGTTGACCCGTTTGACCCGTTGGTGACATTATGAGTTATAATTCAAATAAAGCCAATGAGCACATACAACATACATGATAACATTCAAACAGTATCATACATATGCTATATCAACCAGGTGTATCACATAGATCATCATACAATCAAGTACTATACAAGTCATGCGAATCTAGCACATTAACATAACCATAGCTACAATACAACTAACATGTCATACAAGGTTCAACCATTCATCACATGCCATGTGAAGCCACTCACGACTTCACATCCTAAACCCTGCCAATCCTACTAAGTAGGGGCCTCAGATCCGCACGCGTGTATAATGATCACAACAAATTCTTTAAGCATATACATTGCATTCACAACATCACAACAATCAATTACCAGACCCAAGCATGATGTCCTACTACTACACAACATCCAAACCATACATGATTACCAATTCCAATTATCACCCATGATTATCCAAACATGCCATACAACTAATTTAACACGTTCTATTACACTAGAATCCATCCTTGAACATATAGCAAGTTCCTATCATCTCAAACATGATCACAACATCATACTTCAACATTTACACAAATAAAGTTTCCCTTTTGGAAAGAACATCCCAAATCTATCAAACATCCAAAGCATACATGAATTCATCAATAATATACCAATTCAAGCTCATACTAACATCTAAGCATGATCAACAACACTAAACACCTCAATCCAACAATCTTCATAAACAAAAGTTTCTACTTTTGGCAAGCTATGATCAACATCATCAAATTAAAGATTTCTAGCATTCATAATACCAATCTAGCATCTAATTATCATCATGAACACACCCATAACATCATAGCATCCATAATTCAACATTTCATGCAAATAAAGTTACTATTCTTAGTAACCTATGACATCAACCCTATCAATCCCATTTTCTTGCAAATCATGATTCTAACATTCATACAACTATTAATCATCAACATTCATCAAACAACCATCATTCATCCATAATCATACAATTTCGAATTAGGGTTTGCTTCAAACCAATTTCATGATCAATCCACTAAAACATGTATTCTTGCATATCGACGTTAACTAACATGTATACAACCTAACTAACATATAAACATCATCAAACAACAACCAATTCGACCTAATGAGGTCAATTCCGAATTAGGGTTCGGCCATAATGAACACTCACAAAAAACATGAAAAACTCTAACCTTTAAACTGTTATAACTTGCAATTGATGATTCCAACAATTATATGCTTGAAATCGATCCAATTTCATGTTTCCCTTGCTTGTTCTTGATGAATTCGAAGTGGAGGGTGTTGAAGGTTGATCGCGGCCGAATGGGTGGATTAGGGTTGGGTTTTTGTTTTATTAAATTTAATTTACATATTTACCCTTTTAACCCTTGTAATTTGTATTTTATAAAAACTAAGCTTTAAACTCTTTGTAAAGTGTTTTTAACTTCATAATATAAAGATATAAACTTATAAAATTCATTATATATTTATCTTTATAAAAACACAAGACATACGAATAAATAGCACTTTCGTTCCGCGTTACGCGATAAATTCTTTAATTAACCGTTTATAAATGTGTAAACACATAAACATAACCCAATACTTACATAATCACTTAGATTCACATCAAATTAACATTATTCATTATTATTAGGTCACCAACGTTCAACGACAACTAGTGTGTGCTCACGACACGTGTTTACAAGACTTAACGGAACTAACGGAGTTTGGTAACGGAAATTTACCGGATGTCACATTATCCCCATGTTGAAAGAATTTTCGTCCCGAAAATTGCGTTACATGGTGAGAGTGTTCCATCACTGGTTTCCATCACTGGTCTACTGCATTGGCACACAGAAATCGAAATCGTGTGAGTTTTGGATGAGTTGTCACATCATCCCCATGTTGAAAGAATTTCGTCCCGAAATTTAAATCAATACCTTCGTCTGCTGGCATCGTTCCTTCGAATAGTTGAGGGTACTTAAGCTTCATTTGATCTTCCCGTTCCCATGTGAATTCCGGTCCACGTCGCGAATTCCAACGGATTTTAACAATAGGTATCTTGCTTTGCTTAAGTGTTTTCACCTCACGGTCCATCACCTCCACTGGTTCCTCAATAAAACGCAATTGTTCATCCACCTGAATTTCTTCTAGTGGTACGACCGTCGTTTCATCAGTTATGCACTTCTTCAAGTTTGACACGTGAAATACATCATGAATTCCACTTAGCGAATCAGGTAGGGCTAATCGATAGGCTACTGGACCTACTCTTTCCACAATCTCAAATGGTCCAACGTACCTCGGATTTAGTTTCCCTCGTTTACCAAACCGAACTACGCCTTTCCATGGTGAGACTTTCAACAAACCTTGTCACCAACCTGAAACTCTAAAGGTTTCCGTCTCTTGTCAGCATAACTCTTTTGCCTGTCTCGCGCTGCAGCCATACGGTTCCGTATCTGTATAATTTTCTCAGTCGTCTCATGAATTAACTCGGGACCTGTTATCTGACTATCACCAATTTCTGCCCAGCAAACCGGTGATCGACATTTTCTCCCGTACAACGCCTCGAAAGGTGCTGCTTGTATACTAGTGTGATAACTGTTGTTATAAGAGAATTCCACCAATGGCAGGTGAATTTCCCAGTTATTCCCGAAGTCAATCACACAAGCACGTAGCATATCCTCCAACGTCTGTATAGTACGCTCACTCTGACCATCCGTCTGTGGATGATATGCAGTACTCATATCCAAACGTGTACCCAAGGATTTCTGCAATGATTGCCAGAAATGTGACGTGAAACGAGCGTCACGGTCAGAGATAATTGAGATCGGTACCCCGTGTCTCGAAACGATCTCCTTGAGGTACAGGCGAGTTAACTTCTCCATCTTGTCGGTTTCCTTTATTGCAAGGAAATGAGCAGACTTTGTCAATCGATCCACAATAACCCATATCGTGTCACAACCAGTACTAGTCCGGGTAGTTTAGTAATAAAGTCCATGGAGATTTGTTCCCATTTCCACATTGGAATCTCGGGTTGTTGTAATAGTCCGGATGGTTTTTGATATTCCACTTTCACCTTCGAGCAGGTCAAACACTTGCTCACGTACGTAGCTACATCCGCTTTCATGTTAGGCCACCAATAGTGAGCCTTTAGGTCATGATACATCTTGTCGGATCCAGGATGTATAGAATACTTAGATTTGTGTGCCTCGCTCATAACTAAATCTCTCAGATTTCCATGAACAGGCACCCAAAGTCTATCCATGAAATACCGAATTCCATCCTCTTTCATCACTAGCTGCTTATCCATTCCCCTTAAAATTCAGAACCAATATTTTCCACCTTTAAAGCTTCCATTTGTGCCTCCTTAACTTGTTCGGGCAGTTGGGTACTGATAGTAAGCTGTAAAGCTCGCACCCGTCGGGTTTAGCTGTTTCCTTCCTGCTTAAAGCATCGGCAACTACGTTCGCCTTTCCCGGATGATACTTAATTGCGCAATCATAATCATTTAGTAGTTCCACCCAACGTCGCTGCCTCATATTCAACTCTTTTTGCTCAAAGATATGTTGAAGACTCTTGTGATCGGTGTAGATTGTGCACTTGGTACCGTACAAATAATGTCTCCAGATCTTTAAGGCAAAAACTACTACTGCGCCCAATTCTAAGTCATGGGTAGTATAGTTCTTCTCGTGAACCTTTAGTTGTCTCGAGGCGTAAGCTATCACCTTGTCTCGTTGCATCAAGACACAACCCAATCCTTGAATGGATGCATCGCAATACACCACAAAGTCATCTGTTCCCTCTGGTAATGCTAATATCGGGGCAGTACAGAGTTTTTGTTTTAATAATTGGAAAGCTGATTCTTGACTCTCAGCCCATTTGTATGTCGTTCCTTTGTGAGTCAAGGCTGTGAGAGGTTGTGCGATCTTAGAAAATCCTTCTATGAATCGGCGGTAATATCCTGCTAATCCAAGAAATTGCCTTATCTCGCTTGGTGTTTTGGGTGTAGTCCAATTCTTTATCGCCTCAATTTTGGCAGGATCAACGTGTATTCCTTTCTCATTAACATATGACCTAGGAATTGTACTTCTCTTATCCAAAAGTCACACTTTGAGAATTTAGCATACAGCTGCTCATTTTTCAACAGTTCCAAGATCATTCGTAAGTGCTCTTCATGCTCCTCCTTGGTCCTAGAGTATATCAGTATATCATCGATGAACACAATGACAAACTGATCAAGATAAGGTTTGCACACACGGTTCATGAGGTCCATGAACACAGCAGGTGCATTAGTCAACCCAAAAGGCATGACCAAGAACTCATAATGACCATAACGAGTACGAAATGCAGTCTTGGAATGTCTTCTTCTCGAACTCTGAGTTGATGATAACCAGATCTCAAGTCAATCTTCGAGTAATAGCTTGATCCTTGAAGCTGATCGAACAAGTCGTCGATACGAGGTAAAGGGTATCGGTTCTTGACTGTTACTTTGTTTAACTCTCGATAATCGATGCACATCCGGAATGTGCCATCCTTCTTCTTAACAAAGAGTACAGGAGCTCCCCAAGGTGATGTACTAGGTCGAATAAAACCTTTATCCAAAGCTCCTGAAGTTGTGACGACAACTCCTGTAGTTCGTTTGGTGCTAATCGATAAGGTGCTCTAGCAATCGGAGCTGCGCCGGGAGTCAACTCAATCTGGAATTCCACTTGGCGGTGCGGTGGTAATCCAGGAAGATCTTCTGGGAACACCTCCGGAAAGTCGCGTACTACGGGAATATCCTCCATTCTCTTTTCTTCCTTTTGCTTATCGGTCAAGTGCTAGGATAGCCACGCGGCCCTTCGTAACAACTTTTGAGCTTTCATATACGAGATGATGCCTATCACAGCACCACTCCTATCACCTTTGACGGTAAGAATTGATCGTCCAACCGGGATCCGTATAATCTTCTCGTGACATATGACTTCCGCTTGCTTGCTAGAGCCAATCCATGCCTATCACAACATCAAAACTCCCCAGCGTAACAGGCATGAGATCTATAGCGAAAGTATGACCAGCAAGTTCTATCCTACAGTCTTTAAGGATATGCGTTACATGGATTTGTTTACCGTCGGCTAATTCCACAGTGTACTTAGATTCTAAAGCAGAGGGTATATCACTTAAAAGACTACAGAATTTTAAGGACACAAAACTCCTATCGGCTCCAGTATCAAATAGTACCGTAGCAAAACAACCATTAACAGGGAATCTACCAGTAACAGTTGTGGGATCATTTAGAGCCTCACCTGAGCCAATGACGAAGGCTCTCCCTTTGGCTCCATCTCTATTGCCGCCATTTCCAGTGCCATTTCCACCATTGTTGTTATTATTGCCATTGTTGTTGTTGTTCCCATGATTGTTGGTGTTGTTGTT
This sequence comes from Flaveria trinervia, assembly GCA_025506515.1. NCBI lineage: Eukaryota > Viridiplantae > Streptophyta > Magnoliopsida > Asterales > Asteraceae > Flaveria > Flaveria trinervia. The sequence goes on along the minus strand of CM046452.1, from coordinate 58,543,067 downwards.
GTTGTTGCCATTTCCGTTCCTTCTTAGTTGTGGGCAGTTTCGTTTGTAATGCCTTCTTTCCCACACTCAAAACAACCCTTGGAGTTTCTTGAGGTTGTTGTGGCCTCCTCATTAGTTCACCACGGCAATCCTTCGCAGCGTGTCCAATCTTTCCACAACGTTGACACTTGAAGTTATCACACCGTCCCACATGGTGGTAGTTACACCGTGGGCATTTGGGATGTCTGCCGCCGTAACCGCTGGGTCCTTGGTTATTTGGGGCAGTTTGGTTGAAATTGCGGTTATTATCGAACCGCCGCTGTTGCTGCTGGCTGGTGTTGTTGCTGTTGGGATTGTTGTTGACCGCCAGACGATGATGATGATGATTTGTTTGTTGCTGTTGCTGGGAGCATCCCACTTCCTTTTGTTGTCGGGCACGCTCACCACAGCGCCCCGTTTGGGTAGACGCCCTTGCTCTACCGCCTGGTCAGTAAGTTTGTGAGCAATCTGGATGGCCTGCTGGATCGTAGTCGGGTTAGAAGCTGTTACCATACTTTGGATTTCAGGCACCAATCCTCGTATGTAGTGCTCGATTCTCTTATGTGTCTCATTAACCATTCCTGGACACAATGTGGCCAGCTCATGAGTACGGTTGTATAAGCCTCAATTTCTGAACCCTTCATCTTGAGCTGCCAGAATTCCATCTCCAACTTTTGCACCTCATTTCGAGGACAGTACTCCTCGATCATCATATCCTTGAACTCATTCCAGGGGAGTCCATTTGCCATCGCTTGTCCAAGCATCTGGACTTGCGCGTTCCACCATGACAGGGCAGCACCCTCCAAAGTCCCGGTGGCATACTTTACTTGATCCGCCGGTGGACAGTTACATTTGGAGAAAACGGACTCAGTCTTCTCAAACCAGCGTACAAGCCCTACAGCACCCTCTGTACCGCTGTAGGTGTGTGGTTTGCAGTCCATGAAGGACTTGTATGTACACACTGGTGGTCCTGTTTTAACACAACACACATTAATCAAACATCCCCTATAGTTATAAAGGATATCAGATTTGTTTTTCTGTCATTGTTTACCTGCTTGACCCGCGTGGGCAGCAGCCACTGCCGCCTGCTGAACATGCTCATTAATTAGAGCAGCCAATTCCGCAGGAGTCATGTTAATAGCACCCACCACCCTGTTCTCCGGTGCCACGTCCACGTCCGCGTCCACGACCACGTCCACGTCCACGTCCACGAGCGTCCATTCTTTTCACTTTATATTCACAATACAATAATGAGTAACATCATACACATTTAACTCATTGAAGCGTAGTAAACAGTAAATGAAAGAAATAACGTATCATCACAACCACAACATTCATAACAAAAATAATAACCAAAGTAAATAAATTGCAATAAGTCACAATGTATTTAGCAATGTCAAAATTGAAGTTTTGTCGTTCGTGTGGGGAAACAACCCTTCCCACATAGGTTTCAAAAAGAAAACACTACGTAGTCTAAGTCATATAAAGAAGTCAATCGACAATGTCTGACCCATCACTATCATCCTCCATCTCCTCCGTTCCGGTTCCTCTTCTCGGTCCCTCCTCGGGATCCTCCTCATCCTCAGAGTCTGCGGCAGGAGCAGGAGCTATAGCAATCTGGAGTGCTGCTAGTTGAGCTTCTAATATGGCAATCCTATTATCGGCTATGGCGTCCCGCTGTTCACGAGCAGTCACGCGTCCTTGGAGTGCCATAACACCATCTTGCATATGGTGACAACCGTTCAGCGTCTTCCCGTGTTCTTCCTTGAGTTCGTCCAATTGATGTCTCAGGTTGTACACCTCTTGCTGTAGTGTACAGACATCACCCGTGTCGTCTTACGCGATGCTGTTCAGTATCCAATGCAGCCATTAGTGCAGCAATCAGTTGCTCGTTAGACTGCGTCGTTCGTGGGAGTGAAAGCATGGGTTGATTGGCATTGTTCCTAGTCCTTGGCTTTAGGACAGGTACGCGTTCCCTAAACATGATATGGTCAACAAACCTAGGATAAGAACGCCAGTCACGCGGAGGGTCACGCTTCATCAACGCGAATGGTTGATCCCAGTCAATCTCCTCTCGGGGATAAGCCAGTCTGGGCCAATCGAATCCATCATCAGGTACAGGTGCGGGAGGTGGGGATTCAGATCGTGTAGGTGATTCGGGTCGTTTACCCGGAGCTCTTGAAGACGATGCCATGCTGCAGATAATGTGATGTGTATGCCAATGAGTGTACAGTCGATGGAACAAGAACAGGTAACTAACTAACTGTGCGGTTATAGTCTAGTGTGTATGCAACCTAGTTCCCTATAACCAATGGCTCTGATACCAATCTGTCACACCCTCAAAATCCACTTGCGGAGTTTTACCGCGAGGCGTGTGAACAAACCAGGATCACAGTCAATAGTTACTCAGAACGACTCTATATGCCATAATTAACAATCAACCAAAAAAATACCAACTTTAATAATGCGGAAGCGTTTTTGAAAACAACCCAAGTCATAAAGTATAACTTATGGCAAAACAAGTGCCAAACCAAAAGTAAACCATAATTGTTAAAATGTCACATTGTCTTGAAGCATAATGTCTTAAATGAAGTGAACCGTGCAGTGCTCCTATGGCAAGCAAGTTAAGGACCTGAGAAAAGCATACTAAAATGTCAACACATAGGTTGGTGAGTTCAAGAGTTTGAGTTCAATAAACATGTAAACAGTTGCGATAAATATAAGCAGTGTATGGTAATAGATAGCTAGTCTATTATCAGTAAATATTAATACATAGTGATTTTGCAATTGAAGCTGACTGTGATAGTTGTTGCCTCCTGTCACGACTTACCATGTCGTGACAATGATCAATAGGACAAATTGCACCCGGTTGACCTCGAGTCACACAGGTGGGGCTCGTCAGACCCAGTAGTACTACCCAAGTTTCCCCGCTATTAAATATTAACAATTCAAAAGTGTGAGGACTTTTCTCATGGTAAACAGCACTATATTAATATTATACACAACTTAAATCATAAAAGCGTTCGTATATAATACCAGTATGCTATCTCCCCCAAAAGAGATTAAGTAAAGAGTGGGGCATGAACTCACCTGATGTATGCAAAGTACTTAGGGTTTATTTTGAGAAACGAGAGGATAGCCAACCTTCACAGGTTACCTAGATCATGTGAGTACATAAGTACGTGTAAATAAAAGACATGTGAAACCCTAATCATACCAAAATCAAAGACTCAAGCTTCCAGACAAATAGACACGTTTGACCTAGTTGACCCGTTTGACCCGTTGGTGACATTATGAGTTATAATTCAAATAAAGCCAATGAGCACATACAACATACATGATAACATTCAAACAGTATCATACATGCTATATCAACCAGGTGTATCACATAGATCATCATACAATCAAGTACTATACAAGTCATGCGAATCTAGCACATTAACATAACCATAGCTACAATACAACTAACATGTCATACAAGGTCAACCATTCATCACATGCCATGTGAAGCCACTCACGACTTCACATCCTAAACCCTGCCAATCCTACTAAGTAGGGGCCTCAGATCCGCACGCGTGTATAATGATCACAACCAAATTCTTTAAGCATATACATTGCATTCACAACATCACAACAATCAATTACCAGACCCAAGCATGATGTCCTACTACTACACAACATCCAAACCACATGATTACCAATTCCAATTATCACCCATGATCATCCAAACATGCCATACAACTAATTTAACACGTTCTATTACACTAGGATCCATCCTTGAACATATTAGCAAGTTCCTATCATCTCAAACATGATCACAATCATACTTCAACATTTACACAAATAAAGTTTCCCTTTTGGGAAAGAACATCCCAAAATCTATCAAACATCCAAGCATACATGAATTCATCAATAATATACCAATTCAAGCTCATACTAACATCTAGCATGATCAACAACACTTAAACACCTCAATCCAACAATCTTCATAAACAAAAGTTTCTACTTTGGCAAGCTATGATCAACATCATCAAATTAAAGATTTCTAGCATTCATAATACCAATCTAGCATCTAATTATCATCATGAACACACCCATAACATCATAGCATCCATAATTCAACATTTCATGCAAATAAAGTTACTATTATTAGTAACCTATGAACATCAACCCTAATCATCAATTTCTTGCAAGATTCATGATTCTAACATTCATACAACTTAAATCACCACACATTCATCAAACAACCATCATTCATCCATAATCATACAATTTCGAATTAGGGTTTGCTCAAACCAATTTCATGATCAATCCACTAAAAACATGTAATTCACCCATATCGACGTTAACTAACATGTATTCACCTAACTAACATATAAACATCATCAAACAACAACCAATTCGACCTAATAGGGTCAATTCCGCAAATTAGGTTCGGCCATAATGAACCTCACAAAAACATGAAAACTAACCTTTAAACTTGTTATAACTTGCAATTGATGATTCCCACAAGTTATTGCCTTGAAATCGATCCAATTTCGGTTCCCTTGCTTGTTTCTTGATTGAATTCGAAGTGGGAGGGGTGTTTGAGGTTGATCGCGGCCGAAATGGTGGATTAGGGTTGGGTTTGTTTTATTAAATTAATTTACATATTTACCCTTTTAACCCCTTGTAATTTGTATTTTATAAAAACTAAGCTTTAAACTCTTTGTAAAGTGTTTTTAACTTCATAATATAAAGATATAAACTTATAAAATTCATTATATAATTTATCTTTGCAAAAACACAAGACATACGAACAAATATGCACGTTTCCGCGTTACGCGATAAATTCTTTAATTAACCGTTTATAAATGTGTAAACACATAAACATAACCAATACTTACATAATCACTTAGATTCACATCAAATTAACATTAATAATTATTATTAGGTCACCAACGTTCAACGACAACTAGTGTGTGCTCACGACACGTGTTTACAAGACTTAACGGAACTAACGGGGTTTGGTAACGGAAATTTACCGGATGTCACAGTTTTCTTGTTGTTTGGATGCCCACGAACACCAACCTTCAATCCCGTGATGAACCGAGCCTTGAATCTTCAATTCTTTTGACTTTCTCTCTCTACACTCTATCTCTAGAATTGGGGTGTTTAGTTACAAATGAGAGTTGCTCAAGCTGATCCATTTATATATACTGGACATTCTCCGGACCTTTAACTCACCGGCCACATAACCCGAAAAGTTAACCCAGTCTATAACCCATATCCATCTTATTTAAATTAAATAATCTCGTCTAAGCCCATTATTATTATTTGGCTCGCTTAGACTTTATTCGGGGCATTACAAATCCACCCCCCTTATTTAGGTTTCTTCCTCAAAACCTGTTAGTCGATGAATAGTTGAGGGTAATGCTGCCTCATCTCCTTCCCAACTTCCCAAGTGGACTTTGATCCCTTCCTGTGCTTCCATTGTACACACACCAAGGGAACCACCTTATTCCTTAGCCTCTTCTCTTTGTGATCGATGATCTCCACTGGTTGCTCCACATAATTGAGCCTTTTGTCCACTTAAATGTCTTCTAGTGGCACCACCATATCCTCCTCGGCTAAGCACTTTCTTATGTAAGATACATGGAATGTTGGATGAATTCCACTTAACTCACTGGGCAACTCCAACCTATAGGCCACCTCTCCTACTCAAGAAATTATTTGGAAAGGCCCTATGTATCTTATGCTCAACTTGCCCCGCTTCCTAAACCGAATGATGTCCTTCCAAGGTGAGACTTTTAGCATAACTCTATCACCCACCTAGAACTCAATCGATCTACGTCTCTTGTCGGCATACGACTTCTATCTATTTTTGGTTGCCTCATAAAGGCTTGATCCTTTCCAACTTCTTAGTCATAGCCTCGACCACCTCGACGCTCCCTAACTCTTTATGGCCAATATCACCCTAACAAGCAGGTGTTCTACATCTCCTACCATATAGCATCTCATAATGAAGCATGCCAATGCTGGCATGGTAGCTATTGTTATGTGAGAACTCGGCTAACGGTAAGTGGTCATCCTAACTTCCTCCAAAATCAATAACACATGCCTGAAGCATATCTCCCAATGTCCGAATGGTCCTTCTGACTGACTATCTCTGGGGATGATAAGTCGTGCTGATATGTAACCTCGTCCCCATAGCATCATGAAATCTCTTCCAAAACTGGATGTAAACCAGGTATCACGATCCGACACGATAGACACCAGTACACCATGGCGACTTACAATCTCCTTGATGAATAGATACGCTAATCTTTCGGAAGAATATGTCTCGCGGATTGGTAGGAAATGAGCACTCTCATCAAACGATGGCATCATACCTTTTTATGGTACGCGGCAACTTCGTAATGAAGTCCATGGTGATATGCTCCCACTTCCATTCGGGTATGTCCAAAGGTTGGATCTTCCCGTATGGCTTCTGATGCTCCGCCTTCACTTGCAAGCAAGTAATACACTTACTCACGTACTCCACTACGTCACGCTTCATACCCGGCCACCAATAATCTTTCTTCATATCTTGATACATCTTTGTAGCACCGGGATAAATGGAGTATCGATTCTTATGAGCTTCGTCCATAATCCTCCCACGTAATTCCTCGTAACGAGGAATCCACATTCGTCCTGTTAGATCTAGGACTTATAGGTCTAGATCAATTTGTATAGGCTTAGAAATTTAATCAATTCTTGTAATAAATATTTTTAATTGTCATTTAATATGCATGCATTAATTATATATATGCTAACCCATATATGTGTGCTATGGATAATTGCAAGTACAAACATTAGTCGTGGTCAATTTATGAAATTGACCAAGTGTAAGAAACATCTACGGATGAACATTTTGTTCTTCCGTAGATATGTTCATACAAGTAACATTACATCCAAAGATCTTCTGCGGATGAACAACCAGAACTGAAGAACAAGTTTGCTTCGGAAGTACAAGTTTTCTACGGAAGAACAAGATACCCACGACAAACAAAACATATACAGAAGAGCAAGACTTCTACGGAAGAACAACTCCTACGGAAAACACTATTCCTGCAGAGTTCAAACACTTGTATAATGCAAGTGTTACAAGTCAACGGTCAACAAGGCAGTTATGCGAATCCCTAGAAATCCGATGATTCCTTAACTGACACAAATCAAATCCCAAGAGATCCGGTGTTTCCTATAACAGAAACATCATTGTCTATATACAGGATCCTAGGTTTCAATTCAAGGAGGTTGTTTTAGACGATTGATTGATCGACAATAGCAATAGCAATACAACAATCACTTCAAAGTCACTCAATCAAACCCTAGCAGCCATCACATCATAACATACTTTGATATCATTCATTAATTATATTTGTAATCATTAACATGTTCTAATGAAATACATATTAATCATTAATTGTGTTTTGTTACGTGTGTTCTTGAACATTTATTGATATTTAAAGCTATTTCAAACAATTAAACCAAATCAACGTTGTTTTCGCAAACGTTGACTTGCCAATCGACAGACATTGATAATTCCTATTTGCGATTCTTGGATTCACAGGTGGTATCAGAGCCAAGTGCTCATTGATTTAGATCGATTGATCTATCAGTGTCAGTTGTGTTTAATTGATTATAATTTGTCAGTTCTTAATTTCGCAGATTTTAATTAACTTGTATCTATATTCAAATCAATTGAATAGCTGATCTTGTTAATCTTCTCATCAATTAACATCATGAGCAACTTCAGTGGTTCATCTTACCAACCACCAAAGTTGGAAACAAAAGCAGACTTCAAGTCATGGAAAATCAAGTAGTCATGTAAACTACACTGATTCTGACTTATGGGTATCCATCACTGAAGGTACTTATATTCCACCCACTCTTGGGCCGGATTATAACGACAAAATCAACCAATCAGCACCAAAAATCTATCACCTGATGATGTCAAAAAGGTCAAAGTTGATACCAAAGCATACAGTTTGCTTAGTATGGCTTTACCTGAAAAGATATTGATCAGGTGTGAGAACTACAAAACAGCACACTCCTTATGGAAGATACTTCATACTCTCTGCGAAGGGAGTGATGAGATAAGAAGTATAAGGAGAGACACCCTCAGGTCTCAATATGAAACATTTCTTCATATTGAGGGTGAATCAACTCCTCAACAACTTCATAGATTCATGTAGTTGGTAACTGAGATGAATATTCTGGTGAAATATACAAGTGAGGAATTAAACAAGAAAATGCTCCACACTTTGCCAGAAAGTTGGAAGCAAACTGTATCCATGTTCAAGAACACTATATATCTGAAATCAACTGGTCTAGATACTCTGGTTGCAAAAGTAGAAGCTCTTGAAATGGACGAAAAATCAAGAAACAAGAGTGTGAGAACTCATGTCTCACCCTATCACTTTAAAGAAAAAAATAATGTTGGAAGTGCATTATTTCAAACAATAAAAGTGATAACTCTTGTGCAAGAGTGATGAGGAGGAGGAAGTTAGCTTTTATGCTTATAAACCCTCAAACAAATCATCTCAAGACAAGAATCAAAAGAATAAAGGAAGAACTGTTGACCGACAAGATACAACTGCAGCAACTATCAAGTCGTCATATTCAACCAATCCATCAGAACCAATTACTGTGATATTGGACTCTAAAGAACAAAAAGTAGCCTTTGCAGCTTTTAGTTCAAGTTTTCAAGCATATCTAGGAAGCTCTCTAACGTCAGCAAATATCTGCCACCAAGATTTAGAAGAACTACCTCCTGATGTAGTGGAAGAAATGGACCTACAATGGCAGATGGCCATGATTGCTTATAGAGCAAAGCAATATCTCAAAAGAAATAAGAACTTGGCATCAGCAAGTAAAACATCAAAGATTGGTGTTGACAAGTCAAAGGTAAGATGCTTCAAATGCAATCTCTATGAACATTTCTCCAGAGAATGCAATCAACAGTCATATCCAAAGATGAGACAACATCAGCAGCATCAGCAACATCAGAATCAACCTTATCAACAATCAAATTCTCAAAGACCTCTGCACAGACAATCTCAACTGATCAATGCATCCCCACCAGCCACCAATCAATTAGCTGGACCTAGCAACTCAAAGGAGTCAGGACTGATCATACTTCAAGATGGAACGTGTGACTGGAGTGTGTATGAAAAAGAAGTCTTGGAAGAGAATCAAGCATTGATGGCCCATATGGATCAAACAGTTCCACCAATGGCAAGAGAGGTAAAAGAAAGGTTGTGTTCATCAACATGTGTTGAGGAAGTTGAACGTTATAGAGTCCATGCTTAACAGTTAGCTGACAAAGTAAAAGAAACTATGATTTTGAATGAATCCCATGTTAGAGAACATAATTGTATCAAATCAAAATTAACTCTTTGCAAAAGGATTTAGAAAAATTTGTTTCTGAAAACTATAGCCTAAAAGCCCAGTTGAGCATTTGACCACTTCCTTAACAAAATCCATGGCTGATCACGCATCAACTGAAATGAAACTTCAAAAGTTTCAATTATCATCTTAGCAATATGAGAAATTACTAAATTCTCATATTGAATCAAAGAAAAGGTCTGAGTTGGGTTATAATGCTATTGCACCACCTATAAATGATAATTACACATCTTTACCTACAACAATGACAAACACTCTGTCAAATCATTTTGTGCCAGCACCAAGTCTGAAAAAGAATCAAGTCAAAACAAAATTAACAATGAAATTGAGGTGAGTGAAACTGAATCCTCTGAATCAGAATCTTTAAATCAAAACGATTTAGAATTTGATTATGATAATTGTGATGACTTGGATGATTATGATGAACATGATGTTGATCAAATAACCACTGGTAAGAATGTTCATATTCCAAAAGTGCTTGAAGAAACAAAGTTGCCATATCATCCTAAACAAAGAAACATGCTGAAGACCATTTACAAGAGAATAGCTCAATTGAATGAAGGTCTTCAAGAACTAAGTCAGCAACAAGACTCTTCCAGGAAATTTAAAGATGAATCTGCTATCACCAAGGAAAGAGAGATATCCAAGGAAAAAGGAAAGAAAAAGTTATCAGCAGATTATCAATGGAAAAAGAAAACTTCAGCAGATGATCTACAGAAGAGGAACTCGGTAACAATCAATCAGAAACATAACGTTGATAGAGATGAAGCACAACCAAAGCTGAAGAAGAAAGAGAAACATCAAAAATCAACAAACCATAAGAATGATTCTAAAAAAGAATGAGATTGAAAATATTGCAAATGGTGTGACATGAGAAATCACAATACTGAAGAATGTTACTTCAGTAGCTACTATTCTATTTGCAATATGAACAATCACCTGACAGATGAATGTTACTTCAACAAACACTGTGGCATCTGCAAAAAAAATAATCATTCCACTCAGGAATGTTATTTCAACAAAAAGAACAAAACAAAAAGCACAAAGAAGAAAGAGTCAGATAAGTCTGAAACAGATACTGACTGTGAAAAAGGTCCAAAATTGAAGAAGTCTGATCAGAAATCAAAGTCAAAATCAAAGGACAAAATATCATCAAGTGCTCATCCATTGAAGAAAAGAACAACTGGTGATCCACCTACTGAGCCTCAAAACTCATCAGGTGATCCATTACAACACCAGGCAGAAGGAGGTAGTATTTTAAAGGAACAAGCAACTGTTAATACTACTTCACAACCAACTATTGATGATGTTTCTCATTCATTCAATCAGCCCTCATTGAATGACTTTGAAACAGCAGTTGGACAGAGTGTTCTAGTTCCTGAGCAGAATATGTCTAACCTAGACCAATCTCTGCAACTAGAAGTGATTCCTCGTCTTAGGATTCACAACACTCATCCAACTGAGAACATCATAGGGAATGTCTCTGAGGGTGTGAGAACAAGAGGACAGACTCATCAAGGGAATGTCTATTTGTACTCATGCTTTCTATCTCAGATAGAACCCAAGAAGGTAGAAGATGCCTTGAAAGACAGTAGCTGGATTGAATCGATGCAAGAAGAACTGCTTCAATTCAAGAGACAGAAGGTATGGAACCTATGTCTGCTACCATCTGGTCAAGTACCTATAGGCACCAAATGGGTTTTTAGAAACAAGAGAGATGATAGAGGCTTGATCATCAAAAATAAGGCAAGACTTGTGGTTCAAGGATACACTCAAGAGGAAGGAATCGATTATACTGATGTCTTTGCACCAGTTGCAAGACTTGAGGCAGTTAGGATCTTCCTTGCTTATGCTGCATCCAAGGACTTCACAGTATACCAACTTGACGTCAAGTGTGCTTTTCTATATGGGGATATAGATAGGGAAGTCTATGTATGCCAACCTCTTGGATTTGAAGATCCATAGCACCCTAACTATGTGTGCAAATTGGATAAAGCTCTATATGGGCTGCACCAAGCACCTAGGTTGTGGTATGAGACTCTGTCTCAATTTCTTCTGAAGAATGGCTATACTAGAGGTACCATTGACAAGACTCTCTTCATCAGAAAGTCTGGAAAGGACATTTTGCTCATACAAGTCTATGTTGATGACATTATATTTGGTTCCTCAAATGACCAAATGTGCAAGGACTTTGAGAGCATTATGAAGAAGAAGTTTGAGATGAGCTCCATAGGAAAAATGGACTTTTTCCTTGGAATTCAGGTAAAGCAACTGAAGGAAGGGTTCTTCATTAATTAATCTAAATATGTCTCTAACATCTTAGAAAGATTTGAGATGAAGGATTGTAAGCCTGCCAAGACACCCATACCCATAAACCATAATCTATGCCCTAACTTTGAGGGGGAGGATACTGATCAACATCAGTATAGGGCAATTATTGGTTCTCTAATGTATCTAACAGCCAGTAGACTTGATCTCATGTTTGCTACTTGCATTTGTGCAAGATATCAGGCTGCTCCTAAGGTGTCTCACCTAGCTGCTGTTAAGAGAATCCTCAGATACCTCAAAGGAGCACCTAAACTAGGTCTCTGGTATCCCACAAACAAGGATTTCAATCTTTATGGATACTCTGACAATGACTATGGAGGCTGCAATATTGACAAGAAATCAACATCAGGAGGATGTCAATTTCTTGGTGGAAGGATCATCTCATGGCAATGCAATAAACAATCCTGTGTCTCTACATCAACTGCTGAAGCTGAATACATTGTTGCTGCTAGCTGTTGTGCTCAACTGCTATGGATTCAAAATCAGATGTTAGACTATGGATTTAACTTTATGAGTACTCCTATCCATATTGACAACAATAGTGCTATCTCCATTACTCCAATCCTGTGTCTAGCCAGAACCCAAACACCTCAACCTACCCATCAACCCATTAAACCATCCCTCAGCCTTCTAAACATCTCTTCTTAGAAGAATTAAAGCAGTCAAGACAAAGCTCATAAAATGTACAACTCTGAGCGATATCTCCTGTGAGGAGGATTCTATCAATTGACCTATGTTGACGGATCCTCAAGTTCCCTCACTAGAGATCAATTTCTTGATCTGCCCAGAGGAACATTGGACCAAGCTACAAATCTCCTTGGCCTCAATTCAGACACTTTGAATAAGGAAGAAAAGAAGGTAAGGAGAAGGCTGGTGACTCTACTGGATACCAAGAAAAATGACAGGGTGCCAAGACAACCTCTTGCACCTAGAAAGAAGATCATCCGGTGGAGGTTCGAAGACTCTTCTCACAACTTTGTTGTTGAAAGAGAGAATGGAGAGCTCAACAGGCTGAGTGCCTCATCTCTGCTACACTTAAGCAGATTTGATATTGTTGAGTTAGCAGAGAATACATTCTCCAACCCTTCAAACTATGATGTAGCTGCCCATATCAGAAATCATCTAGGCAGCTTCATATGGCCGAGCTAACTACTAACGCAAGGTTGAAGCAGAGTTGAAACTGAGAGAGGAGGAGGAAAGGAAGGGATCAGCAACCCAAGGCAAAGCCTTTTTACAAATGGTTGAAGGCCTTGAACTAGAATCCATAGTTAGATGGGAATATGACTATAACTCCCGTCAACTAACTCTTTTCAGGGGGGCACAACAAAGGTACATGTCATTCAGAGTGATAGACTGGATCTCCTATCCACCATTGACTTGTACAAGCTTCTCAGCACCACTTCCGGGAAGAACAAAGAGACTGAAAAATATCTTTTGTCCCTAGTGTTGAAAGCTTTGAGAAGCAGGAATAAGTGAGGTTTGGGTAGCATCAGCCTAGGGGAGTTTGTTGGATCTAGAAAGGCTAGCGCAACCAATACCAAGTCACTTAGAAGATTTTGGTACGACAAATAAAGGAATTCCGAAGCCAAGTGTGGAACTTCTGAAGGAAAAAAGGAGATCTTCCGATGACAAAGTGTAAAGCTTACTCGAAGGAAAAGTTCCAACTTCCAAAGACAAAGAACCTACTTCCGAAGTTCAAGACTTAGAAAGAAGGATCTGAAGTCAACTTCCGAAGTACAGAAGTTCTCAAGCCTCGGAAGTATAGAAGCCTCTTCCAAAGTATAAGTGGGTTCGGAAGAACTTGTTCTTCCGAAGCCAACTTACCTTCGGAAAACACTGCTATTATCCAGTGGACATAAGTATGGCCTTCCTGACACTCCGCTGCAAATCTCTGAGATACTGCATGGCGTTTTCTCAAAAGCCATGCAGTTGACCATGCTTTAATCCACTGTTTACCTTTTATGTTAGCACAGTTGCCATCTTTAGTTGGTGACAAAAGATAAGTCATGGACATGTCATGACTACCATATCTTATATAATACTTTATCTAAGATACCTTAACTTTAGCATTGTAGTATATGCTTTAGTCTTAGGTTTCCAGTTGGTATCAAAGTATATCCGGCTGTAGGATCTAGTATATATAGTCTCTTTTTGTAACTCATATATCATGCTTGTAAGAGTCTTTTAATATCTTGAGTTGAGAAGTAATATATACAAGTGCCTTGAAAATTATTTCTGTGTGTTCCTTTACTACTTATTATATTATTATCAACTCTTGTAAGAGACTTTACTTCATCTAATTGAGTGTTTCTATAAGTGAGTTTGAGAGAAATCCAAGTGTTTAAGTGACAAACCCGATCCTGCAGAATGATAACAAATGGTGTGCACAAATTTGAGAAAGTAAATTACTGTAAAAAATTACAGTATAATCTACTTAGTGTGTCTCAAATGTGATCAAAATTATACCATATTGTTGATAATACTAACTATTACATTCTTAAGCCAGTATTTATTGTTCTAGAAGATTGGATTCTCCTCAAAGCAGCAAGAAAAGGAACACTTATTTTGGATATGAACAACACTTCACTCACAAAACATGAAACATGCCTTATATCTAAACTATCAAAAGATTTGTCTCAATTATGGCTTAGAAGACTTGTCCATTCTAAACGAAGAACATGAATAAACTGGTGAAAAATGACCTGGTCATTGGATTGCCAAACAAAGAGTTTCATTGCTCAACTCACTGTTCTTCATGTTATAAAGGAAAACAACATAGAGTGTCACATAAATACAAAACTATCAATTCAAATACTACACCACTCAAATTGCTTCACATGGATCTATTTGGTCCTATCAATGTGATGAGCATTGGAAAAAGGCAATATTGTTTGGTGATAGTTGATGATTTCACAAGATTCACATGGGTTTTTTTCTTGAAACAAAAAAATGAAACATCAGAAACAATAATGGACTTTGTGATCAAGATTGAGAATCAACTTGATACAAAAGTTAAAATTTTTAGGAGTGACAATGGTACTGAATTTGTCAATTTTGAACTAGATTCCTTTTGCAGGAGCAAAGGTATTGCAAGACAATTTAGTGCACCAAGAACTCCACAACAAAATGGAGTAGCTGAAAGAAGAAACATAACTCTCATTGAAGCTGCTAGAACAATGCTAGCTGATTCACAATTACCTATCACCTTTTGGGCTGAGGCTGTGAATACTGCATGCAATGTTCAAAACAGAACATTAGTTTTCAAAGAACATAACAAAAATCCCTATGAGCTCATATTTAAAAGAAAATCATACATAGGATATCTAAAAGTCTTTGGATGTCATGTAACTGTTTTGAACATAAAAGAGTCATTGGGAAAAAATTTAGAAAAGGCGTATGATGGTTCTTTGTTGGATACTCTTCAACATCAAAATCATATAGGGTTTATATTCCACAACATAACATTATGGAAGAGACTCCTAATGTTTCTTTTGATGAATCTATATTTACAAAGTTAGTTAAAGGTTCATCATGGTTGTTTGACATAGATGCTTTATCCAAATCATTTAACTATGATTATTTGAACAATGCAGGATCTGATAAAGTATGTTATCCATTTGTTCCACGTCTTATGACTAAAGTAACCTTATCTGCTGATCCTCCAAGGATACCCCCATCCTCGGACAAAAGCACTTCAGTAGCAGTAGATACTACATTTGGAAATGAACATGCTGCATCCGGAAATGTGAATGTTGTGCCTTCAATATAACCAGGCTCTCAAGTGAATGCAATAAATCTAGGAAATGATTTATGTTCTCACTTATTATCCGGAGAAACTCCTACGGAAGAGCAAAATGCTTTCGAAGAAGTTCCTATGGAAGAGCAAAATGCTTTGGAGAAGTTCCTACGGATAACCAAAATGCTTCCGAAGAAGTTCCTAGGGATAATCAAAATGTTTCCGAAGAAACTCCTACGAAAGAGAAAAATGTTTCCGGAGAAGTTCCTACGGAAATGCAAAATGTTTCCGGAGAAGTTCCTACGGAAAAGCAAAATGTTTCCAGAGAAGTTCCTACGGAAGAGCAAAACGAAACTAAAGATACTCCTGCAGTCCATACAAGAGACTCTCATGATCCCTCATCTCATGTTGAACACTGACTATTTCTTAAACTCACAACCTGAGCTGGATCAGTATAAGGCATGGAAATGACTAACATGGGATCATCTATACCAGTTGAATCAACTCCTTCAATGAGAATCCATAAGACTCATCCAATTGTCAATATCATTGGAAATCCTAAAAGAGAACTACAAGGAGTCAAAGTGGTACAGCCAACCTTTGTTTTTTCAGTTGTTTTCTTTCTCAATTGGTGCCTCCAAATATCACTGCTGCTTTAAAAGACAATAGCTGGATTGAAGCTATGCAAGAAGAGCTTCAGCAGTTCAGAAAGCAAAAAGTGTGGTCTCTTGTTGATTTTCCTGAAGGTCAACATCCTATTGGAACAAGATGGCTATACAAAAACAAACTGGATGATAGAGGGATTATTGTTAGAAACTAAGCAAGGTTGATTGCACAAGGATACACTCAAGAAGAAGGAATAGACTATGATGAAGTCTTTGCACCAGTTGCAAGAATTGAGGCCATAAGAGTGTTTCTAGCTTATGCATCATATAAAAAGTTTACTGTGTATCAGATGGATGTCAAGTGTGCATTCTTATATGGGAAGATTGATGAGGAAGTTATGTGTCACAACCCCCTAGTTTTGAAGATCCTCATTATCCCCATAGGGTATATAAACTAGATAAAGCCTTGTATGGTCTTCACCAAGCACCAAGAAAATGGTATGAAACACTATCATCTTTCTTGCTCAAGCATGGCTACAAAAGAGGAACTATTGATCAGACTCTCTTCCTCAAAAAAGAACATCAAGATCTCTAGTAGTTCAAATATATGTTGATGACATTATATTTGGTTCAACTAATAAGAGATTGTGTGTGAATTTTGAAGAGCTGATGAAATCTGAATTTCAAATGAGCTCAATGGGTGAATTAACCTTCTTTCTTGGCCTTCAAGTTCATCAAAATCAGATGGGATATCATCAATCAAGAAAAATACATATATCAAATTCTAAAGAAATACAATCTTGCTGAAGTATCCTCATGCAAAACACCAGCATCAACAATTGATAAGATTGCTCTTGATCTTTCTGGAAAATCTATGATCAAAAATTATATAGATCAATGATAGGTTCACTTATGTATATAACTGCCAGTAGACCTGATATTATGTTTTTTGTGTGTG